>JAWWEV010000172.1:20756234-20887533 GCA_035583235.1 Hafferia zeledoni | reverse complement strand
AAAATCCACTGCGCAGGCTCGAAGGGCACACCCACGTCGGGAGAGCCCTTCCCAAATCTTCGTTCGCGAAGACTGGGCCATTCATTCATGTTCTTTGGAATAATTTTACTTCTTTTTCTCTGTGGAATTTTTTCCTCACAAAAGCATAGCATTCAGAATAAATAGTGCAGTGCTGTACAGAAAGACAATTTATGTGTGTAGTGAAGGTTTTTAAAAAGTTTTGCTTATTTCTAAATTTCTCATTTTTATGGGCTCTTCCAGGCAAGGAAAAACAAAGTGGCAATGGTCTTGTCTGACTTCTGGTTAAAGGCTGAACTGCCTGGCTTCCTTCAGTTGGCTGAAAGACTTGATTTTAAGAGGTTACTTTGCCTGTTTGTGAGGATAATGTGATTCAACCTGTGCATTCAAAAGTGTCCTGGCAATGATGAAACACAAAACAAATGAGGAAGAGCTTGAATAAATGAAGAAACTGGCCCCAAGAGAGCATCACAACCCAATGCAGAGATTCTGAAGCGTTATGTATCCTTGAAGATACATAATCTCCTTTCACATTGCTTTTTTTCTAAGTGCCGTTGTACTGTCTAATAATGTCTAAGCTCATAACAGCTCCTTTTTGTAAGGTACGAAATGAACAGAAAGACAGCATATAAAACAAAAGTGAATTTCCCTTCCTGAATCCTGTAGATAAACTGGATTGTCTTCTTTTCATGCAAGAAAACTAGAAACATGTACAGAAAAAATGTTCGGATGGAAGTTTAATTGCCTGCTCCTTATAATTTTTCTTCAAACAGAAGATTACCTCTAGTCAATGCCTGCAAAGATAAACCTTTGTTTACTGACAGTGCTAAGAAAGACCACTATTGAAGAGGCATACAAACCTTAATTTGGATCTTTCTGAAATAGAACCAACTGCATAATATAACAAGCAACGGCTACTACCAGCATGCAGTATATACACAACAATACCCTTTCAAGTTTTGCAGAGTCTGGAATTGTGGCAGCAGGCCAGCACATTATCTTCTAACCATTTCAAACCCAGGTTGCTAAATATTATAAATATTCATATATGCCATAGAAAACTACTAAGGGCTTTAGTCCCACACTTTTTGCATAATCTTTATGTTCCAAAAATCAAACAATGTTTGCCCTTTTTTTTGCATATGGATCAGAGTGTGAATTCCCTTTTGTTCATCTCCACAACACCTGAAAACGAATATGCACAGATTCTCTAATCCTCATTTCACACCTGAAGGGTGAAGAGGCTTGACAAAATAAAGCATCAGTGGTCAGCACCATGGCACTGTCTTGTGCCACCATGGGAGGTCAGGACATCCAGAGCTTTTTCCTGACTTCTGCTCCCTCTACAGGTTTCATTTCTGAGACATGCTGGGTAGCATGACATGAAGATGGTGCCACAGAAAGTGACCTTTGTTCAGGCTGCCTGATGATTTGAGAAATGGCACTGATAAAGTTCCCAAATAATTGCATGTTCCCTCTGTCTATGAATATAAAAATCTGTATGGGCAGTCAGAGTGCAGAATTATGCAGCTGAGGCTTGAAAAGAAGGAGAAATCACTAAGTATTCAAGAGTATGAAATATTGCCTGTCCCTACGGAGAGTCATGCTCAGTACTTCCCTCACTTTCCTCTCTCTTCTTTCCCTGGCAAGACATAATTCTAGGAAAGGGCTTTTAAATTTTTTCTACATATATAGCTATAAAAGCAGTGTCATTGAATGTTATATATTGCCATGTACTGCACTGCAGGTTGTAGGTTGTCCTGTATCTGCTAAATCATACAGAGTTTATAGGAACTATTACTACTGACGGCTTTGGGTGCTTGCCTTCCCCTGAAAAGAGGGTCATTCTAGATCACAAACTAATTGTGTTTGCCACCTACTGCCACCTTTTTATCTTTCACATATTTTCAGCTCTCAAAATGTCTCCCACCTGCCAAACCAAAACCATAGCATTTAAAAAACTTTACGAGGTTTGTTTCTTTGTGACAAGTATGTCTTCAGTTATTACATACATGAGCCTTCTAAAGCAACATTTACAGCTACCATTTACTATCAATTCACTAGTGGAGAAGAGATGCAGGTAGTTTAACGTCATGGCATATATGCCAAACTAGAAGGTACATCTGACCAACATCATGGTGGAAGCAGCTTGTAACATGTCTCCATCACCTTCTTGCAGTGAGATAAGTAAAAGACCTTCAACACTTCTCTAAAACCATGACTTGTTTGGTATTAAAGACAAAGCCTTTTACTAAAGACTTACACTACTAAGACCACTAATTTAGTTATTCTGTCTACTTACTGACAAAAATTATAAATAACATTTTCCAGGCTAGATTTTAAGGCCAAATGCTTGTTTCCTCTGCACACATCCCCCCTTTCTCCTTGCTTCATGCAATAAATGGCATAGTAAAGAGCACAAGTACAGTGCAAATACAAAGAGGAAGAGCATACCTATTTCTGACACGTTCAATACTGTTTGCCCACATCTTGTACAAACCAAACTGGTCCATTCACAAACTTCCCTCTTTACACACAGCTGTGGTTCTGCCACACATGGTTATTCTCTTCCCTAGCTAGCTGTCCCTGTCCTCCCATTCCTCCCAGCCTCCTCCAAATAAGGCATCCATGGAGATCAGGAGATGGGGAAGAAGGAGCAGGCAGTCACAAAGGCAGCAGCAGGTAAAGCTCAGCAATGCTCTGCAAGAGTGATGTCCCCCTACTATGGCAAATACCACAGTTCTGTCAGTTATACCCCTGAAAGATCAATTTATTGGAAACAGGAAACAATCATCTCAGTCCCTTTCCTTTTTAGTTTGAGTTGCTAAAAAAGACTAGGCTAATGTTGGTTCATACCATCTGTCTGTTTTCTCCTGTCTTCTCTAGATAATTTTGTTCAATTTGAAAAAAGAACCCAGAGTTTTCAAACACAAGACAGCTCCTACCAATTTTCTGTGAAAATAGATGGCTGTGGACAAGAGAAAGATTGTGTAAGTGCCTTCCTGTCTCCTTCAGGAAAAAGGCTGTAGCGCAAGTTCCTATGTTATGACAAAAGCCTATTCACACAGAATTCCCCAGCCATGAAGAAACAATACATGCCCCAGCCACGAGGAAAGCTCTGAGCAGAGCTCAGGCAGCCATGAAACACAAACATTTAGGAAACCAGGCCTTGCTGTTCCTGGCACTCAGGGAGCTCCTGGCTCAGACACTGCCTCGCAGCTCCTGCATGCTTTAAGATGCATCATTTAATGTAAATAATAACAGAAACATCACAAAACAGAAAAGATTTAAAGGAAGCTGTTTCAGTCGAATAGATGCCACTAGTTCAAACTTCTACTTCTGGCTTCTAGTTACAGGAATAAAGTTGTCAGCAGCACATCAGCTGTCGGGATCAGAGCTCTGTGGTGAGAATGCAGACATGATGCCAGAGGCTGTTCTCAGTTTCATCACTGTGCTTACACGAGAGTCAGAGGGACCCACCTCCTCTGGTGGTAAATGGAACCAGCAGTGGCAACTACCCAGATATTTTTATTCATAAACTTCAGCAAACATCAAAGTCAGGAAGGATCGAGGGAAATAATTTTCCAAAGAACAAAGATGTCTTAGAAAGATCAGTAAGGGTGGCTCCCAGCAATATTCAGAGTAATCTCCATCTGCTTGTGACAGAACATAATGCAGCAGAACAAACAGACAGAAACAACAATTGGCAGGACATGATTCCTGTGAGGAAATCTGGCTTCTGCTTTTCTCCCAAAAATGGCAGAGGTAACATCACAGATTTATCTTGGGTTTATCCTTATGTAAAAGAGCAAAATTTATCTGAGAGTTATCTGGCTGAGTGGTCTTGTCTTCACTAGTTAATATCTGGCCATTATGTGTGGCTATGACAGTTGTAAGCTCAATGCAAGTAGGCGGCAGCAACTGAGATTTAACAGTAAGCTTTTCTTCTTTGCTTGACCTGATGTCACATGCAAAAAGCTAAAAACTGCCAGGTCCACATAAGGATTTGAATGAATTATGTGGGTGGAATTTGAATACAGGTTGCTTTGAGCAGCTATGGGTTGAGAGAGGCAGCAAAAACACCACAGAAGCATGCAGAACAGCCAGTGAAGAACAATACAAATACAAAAGATATACTTGTAGTAAGGCCAGGAGAAAAAGCAGAGTGGGCTTTTAGGTAGAGCACGAACTGAAGAAAGGTTTAAAATACTAAAAAAGGAAAATAATTCCCTTTCTGTTGAGTGGAGGAACATGGGACAAAATATTCATTCTTTAAAAAATAGATAGCATCAAAAAATATGAATTTATATTCACTTTCTTCTAAAGAAAAACAATCAAAATTCAGATTACTGGTACTACTGTCTTGCAGTGTAAAATATTACATAAAACTTTTGGGTATTAATAGTAAACTCCTTTTCTGAAGTATAACATACTTCTGAAGAGAAGACAACGTGCAGACTAGGGTGAAAAGGGCAGATCTGTAGCAGCCTAGATATAGATCAGTTTAACCTGCTATAATATTCACTCTTGGCCTTTGGGAGTGCCAAAATGTGGTATAGAGTGGTGCAGAACTATTTCTAAATGACAAGCCTGGGTTGAACTTCTGTCTGTGGAAGTGCTTCCAGGAGAGCTCCTGCCTCCTGTAATGGCTTTTACATGTAAACAGGCATAAAGAAGAGCCTGAGGCAGAGAGCTCTGAGGCCAGTGGATATACTGGCTCTTCTGGCTCAGGAGGTGTAAATAGGCCAAGGGAGGGAGGCAAGAATGTTTGAACCAGCCACAGAACCATGGCTACAGCAATGCAGCTGCCATCCCTTCTGGTTTGGAGGTGCTCCAACTAAGTCTGAGATGCCCTTGCATTCCACAAAGTACTTACTACCTACACTAAAAATATATATATTTATCTACCTAATCAGAACAGGCCATGCAGAAAAAAAAAGTCCTTTTCTGCAGGTAGAAGGCTTAAGGCCTTTGGAAGGAGATGGCAACACAGTCTGCGTATGCAATTACAGAATTTCATTTTTCCAAAGTGAGGTCAGGCCCTTACTCAGGCATTAGCACTGCCATTTACCCACAAAAAAGTCTCATTTAGTTGAGGGGTATTTTCACCCTATGACAGATGCTGTCTTGGAGTTACAGATTAAAATCTAAGAGAATTCACTCAGAATGATGACCACTTTTCTGTGAAGTTTTTCAACAGAGCTGAAAGTCCTCCTTTTTTCCCCTCTGCAGTTATCAGTACTCAGAGGGTCACATAAGCTCCTCCACAGTGCAGCAGAAATAACCATGTAGTGGTTCTGTTTCCTGTAGTACTAAGAACAAGCATATATGGGTGCCAGAGGAGATATGCTCTAGCATGGTTGCTGAATGGCTGAGAGGAAACGGCCTCAAGTTGCGCCAGAGGAGGTTTAAATTGGATGTGAGCAAAAATTTCTTCACCGTAAGGGTGGCCAGGCATTGGAATAGGCTCCCCAGGATGTGGTGGAATCATCTCTGGAAGTGTTCAAAGAGTGTGTGGAAGTGGCACTCGGGGACATGGTTTACTGGTCAACGCAATGGTGTTGGGTTGATAGTTAGACTAGATGATCTTGGAGGTCTTTTCCAACCTTAGTGATGCCCTGATTTACTGCCAGAACAGTAAGTCAGGTTTGGTTGTGCCATGCAGATGCTCATAGCTGGGCTGGGCTAATGCACATTCTCAGATGCAGATGTCATTAACCACATTAATTAGGAAAATGGCCTTAACAACCACTGCTGAGAAACCTGAGTTTCGGCTGAGATTTCTGAAAAGTTGCCTGCCTGCAGTTCTTGACAACAGCATTTGAAAACATGACAGCTTGGGTGCAGGATTTAAAATAAATCAAATTGGAGCATAATCTAGCCTTTTATCATTTATTCTCCTTTCCAATATGAAGGCAATCAAGTCACAGATGTCTCCTTTCACTTGTTAAAAGAAAGAAGAAAATAAGATCTTGTGCACATTCTGTTTTTTAATGCTTCTTTCTCTGAGGAGCAATGCAGAACTATCCCAGCCTGAGGCAGTTCAGTTTTGTTTGAAGGAACAGCACTTAAAATTACAGGTTGGTCCCAAACTGGCTGTTAAAAAGTGTCTCTAACAGCTTTGCTTCCTGTCACTGCTGCTGTCTCTCCTAGGAAACATTTTGGCTGTGCACGGCTCAGTAGGCAGTTTCTTCCCCACCTTTGTGAGGTTTTCCAGAAACCCAGAGGTCCCAGGCACTTTGCACAACACGGACTGAAATATTTTGCCAGCTCTTGCTCCTGCCTTCACTTTTGCTAGTCCTGGAAGTCATTGTTGAGAAGTTCACTCTTGAAGAGGTAAATAGGGAGGTCTTTTTAAGTTTTCTTTCAAATAGGTCATACATACCATTTTTTCGAAGTTTACAAGATTGTCAGTGAATGTCTTGTTTCCCTCATGAGTAAACGTCATGTCTGTATAGAAATAAAAGACACATAAAAGCCCATTACTGAATAACGGCCATACAAAACAGCAGAATGTTTTATCTATCCCCTATGAAAATCATAGCAGCTGTAAAACATTTAGGTTTTAATTTGCAGCATTTCTGAGACTAATAAAATCAAGGTGTGATATTCAGATGTATGAAAGCAGTTTTTCTTGTCTCTGTGTCATGCTTTTTATAATGGAAAAAGATCATACCTCACACTGAGATTGATTTTTGCTTTTTCTCGCTGCTACTCTTATCCTTCAAATATTTGACAAATACCTTTCAAGTTAATAATTCTGCTAACTTCCAAGCTCACCTTTTATAAGTAGTGGCATGAAAGGAATTACTGGAGGGTCCAATTTAGCTACAGTTAGTCTGTAGGCCCTGTGGTTTCTCGATGGATCCTTATGAAAAAAAGAGAAATCAAATAATTACTCATATGTATTATTCTGTGTATTGAGACACTGTATGCATTCATTTAGATGTCATGGCATTCATTAAAATCATTATTTTTTCCTGTGCCTTTAAAAGTGCATCTGCAAATTCAGACACCTTTCATCATTCTCCCAGACTGCTTACATGATGAGAATGCAGCCACTAAACACAAATATTTTTTCATGCCAAATAGCAAGGTAAGATATGATTACAAAAACATTCTTCATAAAAGAAACCACACATTTTTCCTCCCTCCTTGCAGCTGCAGATCCAGTTTTGCATACGTTGTACCAGTAAAATGTATTGCCTGGAAAAATCCAGGTTGAGAAATAGATATTCCCATATGTACTATAGGAAAACATGTGATAAAGCTTTTCTCAGTTCCGAGATTAACTTTGAGTGGTACATAAGTTCTCTCAGAGTAGGTTCCTAAGAGTATAATTTATTAGTCATACATACTTGTTTTAGCAGCTCTAAAACGGGATCATAAACTTCTTAAAGTCAAACAAGGACATATAAAATGTTCTGAATCAAGGAACTCAAATCAGTTACTCAGAAACTGAATTATCTCAGATTGTGCATAGGATAAGGGATCTATTGCTATTCACCATTAAGCTTTCAAACTCTGCATAGATCTTCTTGAACTTGCTTGGAAGTTTCTGTTAATAAAAACAAAAATAGCAAACCTTAATTAAATCTGATTAGTGTGGTAATTTTACTGTAAATGCTAGCTCCTTCTGCAACGCCCTAAGTCAGGAAAGTGCTCTTTTTTTTGCCAGATATTTCTAACAATGTGCTAATCTAAAATACAACATGTTTCCTAGCAACTAGATTATAAATAGAGATGGGACCAGTCATGAAACCTGGATCCTGATTTAAACCCCAACTTGAATTTACTCCTTTGGGATGTTTAGGTTCAGATTTTTGTTTGGCTCACATCACAATCACTGAATTCAGAATGTAAGTTGAAGTTCAAGTGAATGGTTTCAGGACACTCCTGATTACAGCCTATCTAAAAACATCGTTTACACACGGCTTGCGTAGGGGCAGCTCAGCTTAATTATTCATACCTATGATGAACTGCCCTTGCAAACATTCATATCCATGCCTAGGCATTCCTAGGAGGGTTTTTTTGTTATGTTGATGTATCTCCAACTATTGCTAAATTCTTGACATGCCCAGCACCAAAGGGCCTCTACCACTTTCTGGGGTAAAAATTAATGACTATTTTTTCAGTCCACAATACCTACACAAATAAATCGCAGTCAGTTGATCATGCAATGATTGAGATGGGCTTTACTAAATAAGTTTTTTTCCCCTCATGCATGTCATGTCATGCAGATTAAATAACTTTACTATAAAGACTAAAAGATATGTTATAAATAAGTTTCAGAGATCACAGTAATTTTTTATGTACACTCAGAATATGTCAGCTTTCTAGTTTTAATAAGAAATTTCTCTGTATTTGCTGAATTAATGAGACTACTATTGGCAGTGCATAACAATAAAAATTAATAGAGACTTTTTAGTGCAGAAATTATTTTTTGCAATACTTTCTACATTTGGAGTGTGTACCCTAGCAAGTTATTTACACTGTGCCACAGCAAGGGCCTAATTTTTAATGATGTGTGTCAACAACTGTGTGCCTAGTTTGCATATGCATGCAGATTAGGCATTTGTGAAATAAGTGGTATAATTGGACATTTGCACCTGCAAATATCTAATTTGTGCATGCAACTAATGTAAATGCATGGTAATATAGCAAAAATCAGGTTTTGATATGTTCGTTGTTAAGTCTGTTCTGTATATATATCCAGCTAAAAATCAAACTGCAGAAATTCTCTTGATAAACTGACAGCTCTGCAGAACCAGAGTGTGATAACATTTCCCTGATCTCAATTTAATACCCCACACCTACAAGAGATCTGTGCCTCCCCAGCTCAGACCTGGTGCCTATTTTAGATTGCTGTATGCAGTATGTACACTCAATTCCTTCTTCTCTCTTCATACAACTCTACTGTTTCAGTTCTCCCAAATTCCCTCAGTAGCCACAAATGAAGGGTCATTGTTTTGAGAAACTGAAAATCTTTGCCTGTAGCACTGATTGTATATGCCACTGGTAACATGTACTTTTGAGAGCAGGGCTGGTGTCTTCTTGGACGCATTAGTTTGATCTCCTGTTCCAGAGCACATTCTTAAAGGTGTTGAAATTTTGGTCTCAGTTGCATCAATAACCTCAGTCATGCTAATTATTTTGAATTTCTAATGATCAAAATACATGCATATTCAAACCTGCACTGCTTTTGACAACCAGTACGTTCTCAGTGGTTACATGTGTTTACCACTTCACCCTGCTGGACACTGCACCCCTTTTATATACTGACATACAAAAGAGCAAAACCACCGAAAAATGTGGAAACTCTGAGAATGGAGACTAAATTGACAGTAAGCAGGGAAATGCATATCAGAGAGAAAACCAGAGCTGGTTAGGACAAACCCACATTTTAACAGGGCAACAGAGTCCCTGTGCAGATCAAAAAGTAACATGTTTAAACAGAGGATGAATTTTAGAGAATTATCTATGGAGTGATCTCACTGAACCACCAGCAGAGGCACACAGAGGATGGGCTGATCCAAGAGGGCAGCTGGCTAACTTGCTCAGCCTGTTGGGCAGTTTAGTGCATCAACTGAAGCCACTGTTGTGACTCTTGTTAACTGCTCGCGGGAATTCAGCACATCTTATGGGTATGGTGTACTGTCTTCCTACAAAAAATTTCAGCCTTAGCTGAAGACTTATGGCAAGGAGCTGAATCAGTAGATCCAATTTTATCAATAATAAAGGCCCTGTTCACAGTTTTTGCTAAGTAAAAGCATAAATCCCTGTCAAGATTCTTGGAATTGGATTTTAGCTAAGACTTACCTCCCATGTTAATGAGAGACGGCTCACAGCAACATTACTCAGTCCCATAATAATAGCAAAAAAGGAATTCAGATTTTTGTATTCTTTACAGCTGAAACACAAAGGGTGAGGTTGTAAGTTGTATATATCAGTCAGAGCAGTACACATGACAACTCCAAGAGAGCTGAACCCAGGCATCTAGCTCAGATGCCACTGAATTTGGGCAGCCCTGGCCACCATGGCTGTAGACACCTCTTCAGCAATGTATTAGTACTCCACCACAGCCTGGAGGCTCCTTTCCCTTCCCTCCTGAAATGATCCCCTACCTTCACTTCACTGGGTGCCACCTTCAGCAAGGACTCCTAGTCTTTGAAGCAATTCCCCGCCCAGAAAAACAACACTGAAACTGGACTCAATTCAGTCCCAAGTGATACGAAACAGTGGAAGCAAGTTGTGTACCACGTCATTTGCTGCAGAACTTGCTGACAGCTTGTGAACAGCTACTGAAGGCTGGAAGTTCTCCCTATATGATCTTCTTTGCACTTTTCAGGGTCACTGAATCTTTTTTAAAGGAAGAAGACCCAGTTGGGTAAAGATGTCCCATGCCAGTGACCTCTCCTGCAGTATAGGGTTTTATGACTGTCTATTACTTCTATAGACTCTGGAACTGTTTAGTACATTTCAGGCAAAGGACTGCCATTTGTTACCAGCATCATTAAAGAGGTCTTGGGCACTAGGAGCTCTAGGTTACACTTCACCTCTAATGCAAAGAAGGACTTCTGTTACCAGTCAGGAAAAACTGGAACACATAACAGTATTATGGAAGATCCAACATGCCATATGCAGGAGTAGGCATAATCTGACAGAAAACTGCTCAGCTGGAACTGCATCAGGTGGCTCATTGACTCAAAAGGAGGGAAGAGAGAGAAAGAACAAAGTCTGCACTTCATAAATCTGTGTCTCACTAGATTCTCACAAATAATTTGCTCTTTTTCTCAACTGATTTGCCACCATCCTATTTCAGCACCTCAGTCTCTGCTTCTTCTGCTGTGAGTGTCTTTCCTTAGGGCTTGGTATTGGGACTGTAGGGGGTTTAACATCTTTGTCAGTGACATGGACAGTGGGATTGAGTGCATTCTCACCAAGCTGTGTGGTCCAGTCAAGCACTGGAGAGAAGGGATGCCATCCAGAGGGACCTTGACAAGCTTGGGAGGTAGAACTGTGTGAACATCATAAAGTTCAAACAAGCTCAAGTGCAAGGTCCTGCACCTGTGTCAGGGCAATCCTAAGCACAAATAATACCCTGGGTGGAGAATGAATTGAGAGCAGCCCTGGGGAGAAGGGCTTGGGGTTGTTGGTTGACAAGAAACTCTACATGACCCTGAATTATGTGCTTGTATCCTGAAAGCCAACTCCATCCTGGGCTGCGTCAAAAGCAGCATGGCCAGCAGGTTGAGGGAGGTCATTCTCCCCCTCTACTCCATTCTTGTGAGACCCCACCTGGAGTGCTGTGTCCAGCTCTGGAGCCTCCAACAGCAGAAGGACATGGATCTGCTGGAGTGAGTACAAAGGAGGGCCATTAGGATGATGAGAGGGCTGGAGCACCTCTCCTATAAGGAAAGTCTGAGAGAGCTGGGATTGTTCAGCCTGGAGAAGAGAGGGCTCCAAGGAGATCTTAGAGCACTTTCCAGTACCTAAATGGGCCTACAAAAAGCTGAAGAGGCTCTTTGGACAAGGGAGAATGGCTTTAAACTGAAAGATGGCAGGTTTAGATATTAGGAAGAAATTCTTTAGTATGATACGGTGAGACACTGGAACAGGTTGCCCAGAGAAGTGGCAGATGCCCCATTGCTGGAATTGCTCAAGGCCAGGTTGGATGAGGCTTTTGACCAGGAAAGGTGTCCCTGCCCATGACAGTAGTGTTGGAACTTGATGATCTTTGAGGTTGCTTCCAACTCAAACTATTCTATGATACTATCATTTACCAAAAAAACTTTAACAAGATTCTAACTATGATTCTCAGAGATACTTTTTTAATTCATTGCTGAAGCTCTTAGCTCGTCTGAGATATACTTAGTTTCAGACAAAATTAGTACAATCATCATCATATCCTACTGTTCAGCTCCATAATTGCCAAATCATCCTATTCTCCATCATCCATCATCCACATAATTTTATACTTTATGTTCCTCCATTTCTCCAGACTTGATGTATTGAGTGGGTGAGTCTTTAGATCTGGGCCTCACTTGTGTCTGCACTGTGTGAACACTGAGCATATGAATAAACAATCTCTCACATCTGATGGTCTGTCTGTTGGGACACTACTGCCCCCTAAGATCTTCTGGCAGAGCTTCTTATACAAATTCTCCCACATCAGATTAGGGACAGTGAGGAAGGTCAGCACTGACAAACTGAAATGATAAAGCTACATCAACTTATTCTGACTACAGCAGGTCAGGGAGTGCCTCATTAGTGGATCTGAGGGGAAATAAAGATGAAAAGCAGCCAGGATAGACTGTCAGTGATAACCTCTTCCCTAGGCACAACTAAATCCATAAAGGGATATCTGTCCACTGCCTATGACAGGATTAGGAGTAAATTGTGGCACAGTAAAAATAATTAGTAGCACACAGAACTAGTGTTTAAACAAAGTGGGCAGCTGCAACTGTATCTGCAATATTTAATTTGAATCTATCTTCATTTTAAACAGGAAATGTTTTGCCAAATACCTTTTTATGCAAGGCAATTTGACTAAGTCCCAGTTAAAATCCATCTAGATGTATGACATTCTACACCAGATCTTCTGTAAATTCTACAAGCTCTACAGTCAGATAAAGGACCCCTGTAGGGTAGTAGAAACAGTGCTGCATGGCTCCACTGCACATATACTGCACGTAAAATGTCAGAAAGTGGATCCTGTAAAGCACCACAATGTGCTCAGAACAGAGGTCCCTCTGCGCCTCCCGAAATGGACTGCAGTGGAAAATCTTCCTGTTAGTATGAATAGTGAACACACACTCTCCAACAGAAACACATAAGTAGTCAGGATCTCTTGTTACTTACACAAGCATATTCATCTTATCATTTTCTCTATAAACACACACACTTATAGGCTCCTTGGGCTTATAACATATGCATGTGTATGGAAATAACGATTTTCAAAATCTGAATGAAAGTGTCTGAGAACAGTGGCACACCAGAAAGCTTCTAAATAGCCTGTGGATATATCTGCAAAAAGGACATACACACAAACTGGGTCTATGGATATCCATAAGGGTATATGCAAGCACATCCCAGGTGGTCTTTCTAATACAATTAATATAGGAAGAACTCGCTGTTGGAAATACAGTTCACTTCTCCCCTTTGTTTGAAAGTTTAATCCTACAATAGCTGTAGAAAAGAGATGAGCCTGCTAACCTCTACATCCTTTTCCAGCAGATGCAAAAGCAACACTGGCTCCTGGAACTGAAAGCATGTGTGCACAGCACTTGAAGCCAGCACTTGGCCTTGCCTGCAGAGACTGGGAGCACACATCACAGGGTGCACGGGGTGGCAGACTCAAAATGACGTGCCTCCTGCGATGGTATCTGAGCCACAAGCCACAGTACTCAAACAGGGTTCTTAGTAGCAGTTATCTTTGAAAATTGGTACATGCCAGGCATCTCGTTACCACCAGTCCTGCCTAAGATTAATAGTGCAGCACTGAGCTGTTCTCCTCGAACACTTTTCTAATGAGTCTAGTACTTCTAGGTAGGGTAAAGTTCTCATTAGGTCTCAAGGATCTTCACAGGCAAAACTTCCTCAAAGATACTGCTTCAAGGCCTGGGTTTTTTCTCCCCTCTAACTTCGGTGCACTTTGTGTTTGTTTTAGTGCACACTGTAGCACCTGTTACCATGGCAGCACTGCACAGAGGGCAGCAGCTTGGCAAAACTTCCCAGCGTCTTTCCAGCGGCTGCAATTAAACCTGCTGTCTTGGTTTGTACAGAGGAAAATCTTGTGCTTCGGGTTTCTCTGCTTTTAGGAGACAAAGAGGACTCAGGAGAGCAGACTGCTTTTAGCTATTTATTTTTAGCATTGCAGTGATACCAGAAACATGGAAGTAAACAGGAGGTTGTCAGGCTGTTGTAAATAGCACAGGATTAAACCCATGACTCTGAAGAACACACGAGCTAGGGCAGTTTACTAAGGAGATATTTAACTGTAATTTTTAGGATACTTTGATTTCAAGTGTTCATGGAAATTACTATTGTATCTTAATGACCACGTTCCAATATTTTTCCCGTTTCATTTAGGGAAGACCCCGACACGTCTGTGTGCGGGTGCCACTGCCCTCTCCTGGGCACAGCCCGCCAGGCCAGCGACTGCCTTCCCACTCCTGCGCTGTGCAGGGAGATAATGGAATAGCGGTGCATGTATTTATAGAAACTAAAGAGGTAAATTCTGTCCCCTGTTCTAATTATAAACCTGATCTTGCATGCCCTCCACTAGATTTTGAAAATCTTCAGCTTTGACTAATTGCAATCCAACCTGAGAGCCCAAAGGAGCTCCCAGAAGGAAGCTGGTACTCGCAGAGCAGGGTGTCCTGGAGGAAGGAGCCATGCTGATCCCCAGTTTCAATGTGAACACAGACTTCAGCTATGTGCAATTACTAACTGGGAGGAGGGTGGCACCACAGCTGTAATAGTAATTTCTTCTTTTACACAACTCCATTTAATGATGCAAAAAAATTAAACCTATAGTTTAACTGCAAGTAACAACATGCCTAAAGGTGTTGAGTCACAATGCCCAAAGCTGTGGACAAACACACTGCACACCTCAGCAAACTGTTTGTTCAGACAGCAATGAATGCAGTAATAGACCACAAACTGGAAAGGGAAGGAGAGAGAAACAGTGATAAAAACTGGTAGCTATGCGGAGCACGGACATGCCCCTGCTCTCTCTGAAGTCAGTCACTGCCTTGCTCTTGCCTTTAAGAGTCAAGGCTGACATGTCTGGCATGAAGGCTCCAAATAGTTTTAATTTTGAATAGGAGTAAAAGAAGACAGCAAGAATTGCCTGCTATCCAACCTCAGACCCAGCAGTTAGTAACGAAAGAGGCCACTCATATTCCTGCATTTCAAAACAGAAGTTTAAAAAAACCCTCAGAATTTGTGGGGTTGAGAGGAACTTCTAGAGGTCATCTAGTCTAGCCTCTCTGCCAAGGTAGGGTCTCCTAGAGCAGATTACTCAGGAACACGTCCAGGGGGGGCTTGAATGTGTCCAGAGAGGGAGACTCCATGCTCTTCCTGGGGAGCCTGTTCCAGTGCTCTGCCACCCTCAATGTAAAGAAGTTCTTCCTCATGATGAGGTGGAACTTCTTGTGCTTTAGTTTACAGCCGTTGCTCCTCATCCTGTCACAGGGCACCACTGAAAAGAGCCTGGCACAAGCGTCTTGGCAGCTGCCTTTGAGATATTTGAATGCATTGATGAAATTCCCTCTCAGACTTCTCTGTACTAAACTGGCCCACATCTTGCAGTCCCTCCTTATAAGAGATGCTTCCACCCCTTATCATCTTTGTGGCCTCCGCTGGACCCTCTCCAGTAGCTCCTTGTCTTTCCTGTACTGAGGAGCCTGGAACTGGGCCCTGCACTCCAGATATGGCCTCACTAGGCCCACGTAGAGGGGGAGAATCACCTCCTCCGACCCGCGGGCCACACTCTTCCCAATACACCGCAGGATACCATTGGCCCTCCTGGCTGCAAGGGCACATTGCCAGCTCATGGTCTACTTGTCATCCACCAGTACTCTCAGGTCCTCCACAAAGCTGCTGTCTACTAGGTCAGCCTCCAGCCTGTACTGGTACTGGGGGTTATTCCTCTCCACGTGCAGGACCCTGCACTTGCCTTTGCTGAACCCTATTAGCTTTCTCTCTGCCCAGCTCTCAG
The DNA here is from genome assembly GCA_035583235.1 of Hafferia zeledoni. NCBI lineage: Eukaryota > Metazoa > Chordata > Aves > Passeriformes > Thamnophilidae > Hafferia > Hafferia zeledoni. The sequence goes on along the minus strand of JAWWEV010000172.1, from coordinate 20,871,791 downwards.
CCTATCAAGGTCCTGCTGAATGGCAGTGCAGCCTTCAGGTGTATCAGACACTTGCCCCAGTTTTGTGTTGTGAGCAAACTTGCTGCAAATCCCAAGCAGACTGAAAGTAATATGAGCATCATCATCTCCATGCTACACCTCTTTGCTCTCTCCTCTTGGTTTCCCTACTCAGGACAATTCTGAGCATATTTTTCCTGAGCAGCACCAGAAATAATTCTGTTCTCAGAAAAATTATGGCTCAATTTTGTTAATACTTATGCATTCATATATTAATATTTGCTAATGTATGTAAGGGTATATGAAGGAGTCTCCTGATGAACTGAAATATATTTACTCACAAATTTGATGTGAAAACATGGCCCTAAGTGATCAGAGATCACGGGGCAATGGAGAGTAGCACAGCAAAGAAGAATACATATTAACAAGGCTCTATACAGCCCTGTAAGAAAATGGACAGAATTACCAAACAGAGAATGTTTAACCTCTACTGTGGCTGTCTGAAAACAGAAAAAAAAAATATATTGATTATACTAAAAGTGACTTCCAGCCCACATATGATTGTATACTTACTGGGCTGCTATCTTAATATACTTCTTTAACAGCTGAACACGCTTGCTGAGTTGAGAGCAAAGACAAATCTCGGTGACTACCCAAAACTGAATTTCATTAAATCTTCTTAAAAATAAGTCCAGATTTGCTGTGGTCTTTTTAAAATTGTGCCTTCCGAAAGTGTGATAGATCAATTCCAGCTAGAAAAGAGAAAACAGTTTGGATTTTGTTTTTAGAAATTGCATCTTCTGAACAGAGGAAAGAGGCTCAGAACTTGCTCTGCAGTTTACATTTATTGCTGCAGAGATGACAAGGATTCAAATTACAAATCCAGTACATGGTGGCTGAGGCATAGTAAAAGTGTAACTTAAGATTATATGTAAATAGCTTAATAGCTTAAAACATGCAAACTTAACTCAATAAGCAGCACATGTCCAGAAGCTGATCTTTATTTTTGTATTTTGACTATAAAATTAAGAATGTCTTATACTTTTGAAATCTGGAAGTGGCTTCATTGTAGGATTTTTGAAAATTAAACTTAGAGAAAGTTTTGGAAATAATGCACAAACTTACAATGTACAACTAAACATCTTCTAACAGATTCTAACCTGCTGAATAGATAGATCCTCATACCTCATGCACGCAGTTGAAGAGCTCCCAGTCATAAATTGTCATCTGATGTGCTAAATCTTTGGAACTCATCAGTTCAAATGTTCCTACTGTACCAGTAGATGGTCCTTCTTGTTCTGGTAATGGAGCCTACAAATAGAAAAATGGGATAAAAATATTTTAGAAATGCTAAATTGCATGATTGGTGCTTTCCTTCCATAATGTCTCCAACTTTTTTTTTTTTTTCCGTGTGACCACTTCTCTAAGAATGTTTCTAATAGTAAAACTGAAATTGGCAGTAAAACTGAAATTTGCTTTTAACCACAGGCAGGTATTAGGAAATGAAAAGCCCTGTGTAAAATCAGTATCAGTATGCACTGGATAGTCAGAAAAATTCTGAAAGCTCTTCAGGGGCACCATAAGAAAATAAACCAGACTGTTCTCAGTGTGTTATTTTTAACATTGTTCTAAAAATTGAATCTAGAAATAAATGCTTCAATACACTTTGTGCTAACTAAAGCACGTGTGTTTGTTTAGGAGCATAGGTCTTTCCACAAAAGTTTTGCTTTGCTTCCTTTTCAGACACACCAATAACTAGGCCACAAAACACAAGCCACATACTTTTACATATACCTGATTCCAGTGATGAGAATTATTACATATGCCATTCTTCAGAAATCTGCAGTAATTGCAAGATCATTTATAAAATAAACCTTATATTTTCTCTTTGATGGTACAGGGAGGCACTGTTTGTGATTACAAAACTCCTGGCTGTGCTAATTCAAATGATACGCATACAGTCTTAAGAGAAAGAATCAAGTATAAAGCATTTTTGAACAACACTTTCATCCCACCGATAAATGAGATGCGACCTACAATTTTGCACACCACTAAAACTTATATTAAACACAGATTTAAAACATGGCTTGAGATCAAGGCAGATTTGAAACAGTCTGTTTTACCTATTAGGGTCAAAGTGTTTGAACCAGCGCTCCTAAAATATTCACAAATAGTAACAATATTAACAAATTGGAACGCTCCCATCAGTACAGGTGCCTGTGAACCCGCGGGTCAGCTGTTCTGTCCCCAGGAGAGGGCAGCAGAGTTCACGGACAAGTTTCCCAGTTTCTCACCGCCTCTTTGTTAAACAGATAATGATGGAGCACGGAATTGTCAACAGACTCCCTCCTGAATACAAACTCAGTGGAGTCTGCATGATTAACAGACCGTATTTACATACTGCAATATAAAAAATAAGCTTACTAAATGACTCCTCTTTTATATAAGAATAATATATTACCAATAGAAAAAGGACTGACTGGATTAATACACCAAATCACTTTCTCAGTAACACACAGTACGTAGAAGCTTTATTTCTTCATAAATTCTTGCTTTATACTCTAGGGAAAACTTTTCTTTTAAATATCAGCATAATACAAACTAATTAAAACCCACTAATCCATGTCACAAGCATTATTACCTTAAAAGCTTCAACTACAATTTTTAAAAATAGCATATATAAGAAAAGTATTCTATAAAAACCCCCAAAACAACCAGGACAGCCATCAATCTCACAAAAGCCTGCAGATTGCTCTGAATTGGGATTTGCACAAACACAAAATTTCCTCAGTTTATGACAACGTATGAAATAAAAACACAGCAGTTTTATATAGAAAATCCTAACTTGTGGAAATCTGTAGGAGGAGAAGTGCCCACAGATTGAAAGAAAGCTTTTTTTCCCTATTTGGAGACAAACATAACATAGCTGTTACCATAACAAACACATATTTTCCAAAGCTTAGATGCAAACTCACAGCATATTTGAAAATACATCTACCCAGAACAATTTTCACATGGGAATTGCCAAATGTAATGTGAATAAATGTTCATGGACAGGCAGCAGCCAGAAATTGGAATGTGAAAGGATTAAACTGGGAGGCATGTAAGGTTGTAACATTTTTCAATTTGTTTATACCTCTTTGAAAAAATGCAGCTGATAAGGGGATGCATTCTGCTATGCAGTGCTGAGAACCATTTTTAAGGCGCTGAATGTACCTCTCCAATTCCTATTGAAGTCAGCCTAGTTGATGGAAATGAGCACATTGCAGCCCTGTATCTTGGAGCTCCCTGCAGCATTTTGAGTACTTGATCTATGGTAAATAGCACAGGGAAAATGCACAGAAAGCCATGACAATTTACTGCCAAAGCTCTGTGTACACAGACAATGCAGAGCCATATGTAAGTACCCAGCGCAGTTGTACTGATGCAACACCCCTGCTTTACAGTAGCATGCCCCATGAGGGTATCTACTTGGCAGGATTAATTAACCTTAAGGGAACACCAGAATTTAATAAACTGAACAAGAGGTATCTCCGCATGGAACTGCATGTGCTGGATGCGCATTCCCTGGTTACTAAATTGAAAGCAGCAGCAAAGCAGAGATTTTACCATATCTATAAAAGAAATCAGGCATACATACTAAGAGGCTTGTTAAAAGCATACAGGAGGCTGAAAGAAGGCTAGGAGTAATAGAGTTCATGCTGACATGACTTGGCAATGACATTTGTTTTTAATGAAATAAAAGGAACAAAAAGTACAGTCAAATCAAACTCTATAAAAGCAGACCCCATGGAGATTGTTAGAATGACTGTATAAACTCTAAGTACTTATGAGCAATTCTACCTAAGAAAAAACAGACTTTCTGTGATTCTACTTAAAATTATCTGAGATTTTGACACAGTATTTTGTAGAGATGAGAAATAAAAGATTTTAAGGAGTTTACTGTTGGAATCAAATCCCCAGAATGCTTTAATTGGTAACATCTATCTTTGAGAATATATCACTACGGCTTTGAGGAGATAATTCTGTAACAAGGAATTGCTACATGTCTTAGTGACAATACTCAGCTCTTCCCAAATGCTCGGTGTGACTGATTGAGAGTACTGGGATCAAGTGCTGTTATGTGGATCGGATGCATGGATTTCTGGTCTAGTTTAGAAAATTGCAGCATTAGCTGGTTTTAATTTCAGGGCTCATCCCACAACACTGTGACAAGCCCTTTGTTGTGAAGGTTTCCTCTAGTTGTTACCTAAAGCACTGATACTCCAAAAAGCGCCAAGTGTTCAAATAAACTGAAGCACTGATCTTCTAAAGAACTGCATGCATACATACCAAGGAATCAAACTGATCACGTGGGCAAGCAAACAGCCGTCCATTAACACTGAGAGTGGTAAACACTGAAACATCATGAGGTTTGAGCACAACCTTTTCTGTGAAAATGAAACAAATAATTATTTATTCTATATATGTAGAATTTACAGCAGGACTGATCCAACAACTGCACAGATCACCCTCCTGGGAACAAATTTTGCTTAGTAACCCAAAGTGTAGGATGCAAAACAGATGACAACAAGGTTCTCTTTAAGGAAGAAAGGTGATGAAAAGTTCACCCCAAACCAGTCTCCTTCAGAACTAGAATCTTAGTCCTACACTGTACAGACAGGTCAAGAAGCCTGTGCTGCCATCTCTAGAAACTCCCTGCAAAAATTCAGCCATCATATTAGGGACTCTGTTTATTCTTTGCTGAACTGTAAGCATTTGGAGAGCTGTTTTTAATAGAAATTGCTTTGGAAGACAGTACCTGCAAAAGGAGGTGATGAAATGCATTGCAGCAGTTCTAAAAGAGCATCACATCACAGGTAAAGAAAGATAATGAAGTAACTTACAAAACAGTCTCTTTTAGCATGTGATGGCTGTCAGCAAATCTGACAACAAAAAATTGCTGCAACTGCAAAAAGAAAAGCCACCTGGTGTCAGTTCTCAGGAATTGAGCCGGTTTTGGCAGGCACCACTGTTTACAAAAATGCCTTCCAACACAGCTCTCATTACCTCTGTGCATCTCCACCCAGTCATACCCAATCAAAGAACTTGAGCAACACCAGTTCTCCAGCAGAATTCATCTTGCAGTTACTTTCACATTTCCACAGCCTATAGTGGGGGGGCTAACTCCTGACCCTCAGCAAACACTAGGTCAGTGGGTCTGGTACTAAGTTGCTCTGTAGTGGTTTGTATGGCCAGAGCAGCCAGAATGGTAGTGACTACTACTAGAATGTCTGCACTGCAGTGTTTTCTGAGGTTGCTGATTCCCAAGTCTAGCCTGAGATTATCCATGCTTATCTCCTATTTCTGTTGTTAAAAAAACTCTTACAAGTCTAACAGTGAAGCAAAATGGGGTAGCTCTGCTCTGTAACATGAAGATACACCAGGTTCTCCATTTTTTCTGTCTCCCATGTGAGCTCTAGTCTGTGCCTGCAGTAGAGGAAGGACTTGCCTCTAAGACAGAATCTGTGTACTAGCTGAACATGCACATGGGTATAAAAGCCTTGACTGAAATAGTCTTTCAATCCCTCAAAAAATTCTGCTTCACCGTAACTGAGAAATGTTTAAGATGATGCAAATACAGTACCTCCTCCTGAACTCATCTTTACTATGATGAGGCCTTCTCCAGAACCCAGCTTGTCTGCTACTGCGCTGATCACTTCCTTCACAGAGGAGGCCACTGGCACCCGGATAGTGGTGTAGGTTTGGTCTATGCAGTACACTTTAAATAGAACTAAAGAAAAAAAGATTGCACAGTTTATTCCACATATAAAACCCACAGATTTACTGTATTAAATTACTTTCACTGCAGGAACTACTCTTCACAAATGAAACAAAGCAACAATAAATTACTACAGTTCTGATAGCTCCCCATTCCTCAGATGTTCTACAGTTTCTAGTATAGAAATGTCTGATTTCCCAGAGTTTTAAATAAACTATCAAGTACCAATGTTTCAGTACTGAAGCGCTGGAGGGAAGGGCTGCCATCCAGAAAGAACCGGGTCAGGCTTGAGAGGTGAGTCTATGCAAACCTCATGAAGTCCAACAAGTGCAAGATCCCGCACCTGGGTCAGGGCAATCTCAAGCACAAACACAGGAAAAGAAGGGCTTGGGGGTTCTGGTTGACAAGAAGCTCTTACAAGACCCACCAATATGCACCAGCTGTAGAAAGCCAACTGTGTCTTGGGCTGCATCAAAAGCGGGGTAGCCAGCAGGTCAAGGTGGGCGATTCTCCCTGCTTGTGAGACCCTACCTGGAGTACTGCATCCAGCTCTGGGGTCCCTAGCATAAGAAGGATGTGGATCTGTTGGAGTGAGTCCAGAAGAGGCCACAAAGATGATGAGAGGGCTGGAGTACCTCTGCTATGAAGGCAAGCTGAGAAAGTTGGGGTTGTTCAGTTTGGAGAAGAGAAGGCTCTGGGGAGACCTTAGAGTGCCTTCCAGTACCTAAATGGGGACTGCAAGAAAGCTGAAGAGGGGTTTTGGACAACCCAAACCATTCTATGATTGATTATTTATGGTACTACATTATTTATGGGCACTAGTTTAACCAGACACTTGGTTATGTTCCAGACATTATGTGATTTTAAATCAACACTTCTTTACAAGAGTCAGTAAAACTGGCTGCAAACTCTCTTACTTACAGGAAAATAATTTTCATATTTACAAAACAGATTTGAAAATAGTCTTGGTTACAACCAGAACTTAAACTGTGTTGCAACCTGTTTTTTACAAGCAAGTATGTAATTGCTGAATCAAGAATATTGTAGACAATGAAGAAAAATACCCTAGAGCAGTACATATACACTTGTGTGTACAGATCAAATTGGCTCACAGAGTAATACACAAACCCAGGCCTCTGGCTGCCTAGAAATCAATATGATAGTACATTAGCCTGAAAAAAGAAAGGCAGCCCAAAGTGACATGAATTTAAGACAGAAGAAGTTAGCAAAATACTCCTTCAGCTCAGCTGTCAAGCCAAGTCAAGCAACCTCTGGGGTTCTGGCTATCCATGGATTTTCAGTGTGCAGTGTGCTGCCTGCTCTACGAATGCCAAAGGTGCAGCCACATGAAAGGAGCAGTTACTGCCTGTCCAGACAGACACAAGAAGTAGTATTTCCCTGGCAGAAGGAACTGTTTCCCTCTTTGCAGGCCTAGATGAAACACTGATACAGACAACAGAAGCTGCATGCCTGGCAGCATGTCTGCTATTCATATGCAGTTAGTTCTCGCTTTTGACATGGCTCTTCCATTGATCTGATTTATGCCACCAGCTTTCTCTGCTAAATGACCTTGCATTTTGTTGCCTTGTTTGTACTGTTGTTCATTAGCAAGAGCTATCCTTTAATATCAAACACCTTGAAGCAGCTGTTTTGGGTGACGATGCACCAAACCATTGAGAATACCTTTTCAGTAATCGAAAAATGATATTTTGATATACTGCTTTAAATTTTACTTTAATCTCTTCAGAGAATCAAACAGTAGCAACAGGCCAAACCAGCAGATTTTGTTTTCTAGGCTGTGTTCCTAGATACTATGATGCTATGATCCAAGACATGCTTATCTGCTCCACTCCTGTCTTGCAAAGGAACATGTTAGCTCAAAGTACGTTGGGGGGACAGAGGCTCAAACATGACCTTCAGCACCCACTACTTATTGCACTGCTGTTACCCACACTACACTGTCTGTACTGGCTCTTACCTGTTTTGTTCATTCCTTATTTTAAAGGTCTTACATCTTTCTCTGAGGAAACACAGTGTTTGATAGCACAAGCAACTAAGGGAAAAGACCAGGAACACCTCAAATCAATGATGGAGAATATTGGGCTAGCAAAAGCAAAAAGAGTTTGTTTCAGGCTAGGCTTCAAAACTGTATTTTCAGACCTCTTTTTTTTTTTTTTTTGAGAGACAGATTTGCAGAAATCTCAGTGGTTCAAGAATATTTTGCAGAGAAGGAGCTCACCTTCATCGCTGCCCCTGATGGGTTGGCGTTTCTGTGCCCTGTCGTCATTTGTGTTGAACAGCTGCAGAAGAACTTTGTGCTGAAAATGAATCATCAAGATTCAAATCAGTGCAAAAAGAAACATTCTGTGCTATACATGAACTACAAAAGAACTCTTATCAATAGCAGAAAAAAAGAGTAGCAATGCAAAATTTGACAATGTTAAAAGCTACTTCCTCAATGTGTTTTAATATATCCATGATTCTTAAAGAGAAGATGCTTATGAATTTCCTGTGCTTAAGATTTCACTTTAGAAAAAGGATAAATAAATTATGTTACCTTCTTTTGTGGTGCTTTAGGTTCTTCAGAACTATAAAAAAGTAAAGTATAGAATATATATTTAAATATTACCTGTAAGACTGTGTACAAAATCACCTATAAAACATGGACCACTTGTCAAACTAAAATATCAACATATGCATATTTATATATGAAAAGACTAGATGATACCATAGTTAATCTATGACCAGGACAGAAAAAATACTATACAAAGTTCATGTAAGCATAACATAAGCTTCTGTCAACCTCTCTGTAAGAGTCTGGTGTTTGCAAGAATGATGTGGAAAAAGAGAGGGCCACAGACATTAACCCAAACAAGCAAACATTCAGTCTTGTAAGACTGAGTGCCATTCACAGAATGGCTTTTAAATAGATACAATCAATAAATTTTGTTAAATTTTGTTCACCAATTTACTGTGGAAAAGGACAGGGGAAGGAAAGAAGCAAAAATGGTGCTTACACTTGCTTTACAATTTTCTCTAGCTCTGGAAGTTGCTCCTTTAGTGCTGCAATCATTCTAGTATCATCTGATACAGATACATAAAATTCCTGTAAATGATACAGAATAGTCTTTAAATAACTATAGGGGTAAATGAGCAGTACTCAGGAGAGGGGATTATAAAATGACATCTGATAGCTTAATGATTATAAAGAATGATAATCTGCATAGAGGAACACATGCTGGGCCCAACCCTCTATTACTTCTACTTGTTTATCTCCAGCTGATTTAAAACAAGAGTTATATATGCAGAAGGGATGCCTGATGAGGCTCCTTAGCTCACTCTGTAACCACTGACTGCTTGTGCAAAAACTGCATTTTCAGATTGTCAAGGATAAAGACTATAAAATTCACAAATAATCTGTCATGATAGGTTTTCTTATTCACTGCTGTTGTAGTCCGTAGTGGTTGATTTGGTACCGAGTTATTGACTCGCAGCTACTCCAGTCTGCTACAATATCACCCTGTTTTAAACCCTACTCAAACCTCTTCCTGATACATCTACATAAAACTGTCCCAAAGAAGGATCTAGTAATGCAACCAGTAATTGTTCTTTAATTTTTAACTTCTGACTAATGAAAGACTTTGTCATCTCCAAAGTTTGAAAAGCTTTCCCATGTGGGCTTGCAGGATGTCTGCCATTCTTAAGGCCCTTCTCTATTCCCCTCTGCTAATTCTTACGTTAGATTCAGTTTTAAGCTCTTTGGGGCAAGAACTTTCTTTCAGCCAGTAACATATGGGATTGTGCTCCATAAACAATATAAAATAATAATGGCAATCATGATGACTTAATATCATTTTGGCAGTGTATCTTGTCTTAGAAATCCAAGGATATGGCACCTAACACAAAGAACTTAAAACGGTTCTGAAGACAAATACCTTAAGTTCCAATAGCTGTAATACAGCTTTCTTTCCAATGGAAAGGATTTTTGGTTTTGCAGAGCAGCGACCCTGCAGCGCCTTCCTGGCACACCTCAGGCAGGCACAGACAGCCCTCCAGTTCAATGTGTAGAGCCCCTGAACTATTCACAAGTAAATACTAAAAAAAGCAAATTCATCTACTGCTATAATATAATCTACCCATGCAGTGCTTTCAAAAGGGTCTGCAACAGTATTTTCGGAGGTCCAGCGGCTGACAATGGTTCAAGCGCTGTTGTGCTGCATTTACTGTTTGCAACCAAAACTGAGAAAAGAGTTATCAGTTTGCACTTTGAAATAATCTATTTCTCTTCAGTTTGTGACAGCATTCTACAGACCGGGAACAGGCTTTCAGCTTATCTTGCTTAGTAGCTACTTTTCAGTACAGTGATACGACAATTCCTTTGTACCTCCAAAAAGGCCATTGCTGCTTCGTCTTCTTGCAGTAAATCTCCATATAAAGCAGCCCACTGCAGAACCAGCCGAATGACTCGCCTTTTATTGTTAAGGGCATAATCCATTTTCTCCTGCTCTGTACCCTGAGAAGGCTGGGCATGATAGGTGACATGGTGTCAAGGAAAACATTCAGTGATTGAAAATATCAAACCCAGTATGAATTCACAAACAACTGATTTCCAACAAACCATTATCAGTGTGTTCAAATATAACTTTCCAATATGTACTTCTAAATTCTGACATCTGCTAGAATAATGATTTGCAAACCTTTCATGTTCATACTAAAAAGTAAAAAGACAGTGAATTCTCTAAAGAGCACAGGAATGAGTCCCACCACAGAAGTGGTTGATGAAGAGGAGCCAAAATGACACTTGGAACACAAGAGAAGAGGATTAACCATGGAGACTCAAGGATATTTCTCCTTGTTCCTCTTTGGAAACAGTTGAAGAAAAAGAAAAATGTCACTTGGTGTTTATTACAAATTTCAGTACTCCATCTGTGAGGAAGACCACCAGTGTTATTCCTCTTATTTTTACAAGCTATTGTAAAAATGCTTCAAGCAGGCATCATGAAAAATTATTTCAATACAACACTGCAATACTTCTTTATACAGTCTTCCTAAAAATCACAAGACTATTTACTAATCTTGCACCACACATGACAGTTTTGTCATTCCCCTGACACCCCAGAGAAGTACCCATTCATTTTCGCAGACTGAAAATGAACCTCAGTCCCATTATGGAAGGGGGACCTGGAAGTGTACAGCCTAAACTGACTATAGAGACAGGGTAAAATAAATTCTGTAGTAGCCTCATTGTCATGAGAAAATATGATGTTTCCACTACATCCAACAAAGCGTATTTAGGACACAATACTTTAGGAAAATTTGAACAATAAAAAAAATGGGAAACATTTAGTTGACCTTTTTAATGACAAAGTGTCAACATTACAAAAATAGGTGAAGAGCTAAAAGGCCAAAAGTAACATTTGCAAATGGAAAGGCACAGTGGGCAATAAAATGAGACAATTTGAGTCTTTAACCTGTGTGAAAATGAAGAGTTCCTAGCAGAAACAGGACAAGGACATGACAATCTGTATGTCTGCTTTTCACTAATCAGAGGTTAACAATATGTATTCAAACTCTTTCCGAAAAAACTGATAACTGAATGTGAAGTAAGCACAGAATGAGTGCAGTTGCATCTTCATCTTTGCTTCCCAGATATCAGAATTCTGATTCTGGATTGTTATGAATAATATTGTTCCCAATTGCATAGAAACATGTAAAATACTGACACAGTCACAATGAAGTCCAGCATCCTTTGAAGATGTACCTTCAGTTGCTCTAACAATATATTTTAAAATATTAATTACAAAATACAAATATTAATGACAAATCCAAATTATGGAAGATATTTATTTTAAGATTCTAATTTAGAAGCAGTTCTCTAACAAACACTAATAATAAAATGTAATGGGGAGAGGTATCTATAAACTCACACTTGCCAAATGATCTTGCTGCCCAAAACCCCTGTAGAGATTTGACATGCTACCAGAGTCACTGGGGTGTTCATGTGACTGACAAACTTCCAGAAATCTGCATTTTAATTTCATTTGGAAAGGTTTAAAATTACTAGAGAACTGAGTATGTCAGTGCAATTATGGCAGTAAGTCAGTCAAAAGGTCCTAAGAAGAAAATAATATGTTGTAAGTTATGTGCTCTAATGTCTTAGAGAGCAAGTTTAATATTCTACTGAGTCATTTTCTCATGCTATATTTACCTTTCAAACACTATAATTATTTAATGTATTTTTACTTCCTTATTAACTGACTCACCACAGGCACTGGTATTTTTTCTGCGTTTTTGCTCCTCATTTATATTGACTTTTATTAACATTATCATGGGGAAAGTCAGTGAAGGGTTCTCACATTTTATAGGACTTACAGGATGCAGCCTCACTGCAGACTGCAATCAGAAATAAAGTATCATGTATACTTGCAACAAGTGTCAGGTAAGTGCAAAATTTTATTAGCACTACTATGGTTAGAGTTCAATATATATATATATATTTTTTTTTTCTAATTATCTCTAACATACGCTAAGAAATGGAAGCCATTCTGTAGGAACACTTAACTGTATCGGGAGCGGTGCAAGATCAGCGCCAATCACCACGGTAGGATGCAAACTATTTTGAGCATAATAGTAAAGGAGGCTCACAAAACACTCATACAGAAACATGCTAAAGAATGATCATCAACAGAGAGCAAAAGAGGAGTTTATACTTCGTAAGTATTTAGACAGTGGTCATTTAAAGATGCACACCTGCTCCCACACTTGAACTAACCCAAGTGTACTTTTGGAGGTGCTGCTCTATTTGAAGTCTTTTGGGCTTTGCCCTGACTTTCTCTGACAAGCTGTAGCTCTGAGAATTTGTCCATTTCCATCTTGACAAAGAAGAGAGGGAAACAGGGCCTTGGTCCAACACACAAGACTGATATCCTGATCCAGGACAGAGGAGCATACCCTTTCCTTCCCTATAGAAAAGAAGTATGTTATTTTTAATATTGCAGGATCCACGCACTTTAATGACTGAAAAAGACTAGTGTGCCAAAGGACAGCACAGAAGAAGCACTGAATCCACAGCAAGCAATAATGTTACTGAGACAAAATGGTACAACTGTCCACTCCTTTCAAGATTAAAAAAAAACTTAGAGATGACAAAATGCTGCTATAAAAGAAGTGAAAACCCAAATAGTTCATATCCTGTACTATGCTTGAAAGCACTACAGTGGTCTAGCTCTACTCACAGTTGCATGCTTCCAGCTATTCTAAGTGAGTTTTGATTCAAAATTGGCAGCTGAAGCAAAATGTTGCCAACTGAATCACCTTTCTTCTCTTTCTTTTTCTGTTTTATTTTCTTCATTGAGCATAACTCATCTCTCCTTAGTCTCACAGCACCAGCAAACATTTCTGTAAAGTGATTTTGCTCAAAAAAGATGAGCTTTGTTAGGAACCTTTCAACTCTAACAATAAATTTCAATGGTATATCACAAAGCACAGTTAATTTTTCCATATTCAGAATGGACCAAATAAACAACAATTCAGCTCTAGGAAGAGCTGACACTAAAGCAGCAGGATAGCAGTTACTTCCAGCTCTCCTCCTCTTTGAAAAGAATTAGCATGATGCCTGCCATGACTCACTTGTGACCATGATCTTAGTGTCCTCTCCAAAATAGACTTCATCACAAATGACATTTATTTATTATCATTATTTATCCTTAAGTGTCACTATCACTTTGATTTTCAGAAAATCTTTTCCACTATGAACAATAAGGTCATGTTTCTTGTGGGTCTGATTTTCCCAGTTATTGGATATCAGAGGTATCCTATAATATAGTATAGGTATATTATAATTGAGGCTAGGCAAGCCTGAATATCAAATGGACTGATTGTAAAATATGAGCTAGGTAAACCATGGGAAAAACCCAAATCCATTAAAAGTGCTTTCTTCCCCTCTCAGAGCTGTCAGCAATAGCATTTCATATACTTTTGATATCCAAACCAATGTGATTTTGGAAAATGTGTTTGTTTCAGGTATACAAACAATTTTCTGCAGCCCAGTTTCATGGGTCCAAATGTTTTAAGAACGATTACTGTCCTTGCTAAGAGTAACACAAATGGATTCTCAAGCTTGCCAGACAAGGACACGATGCTCTATTTTGTGGTTTCAGAGGGTGAGCTTTTCCAGATGTCACTCGCCCTGCTGAGCTTCAAGGAAAGCACACTTTCACACCAGTGTGACTCTAAACAAATAAATAGGGAATTGAAGTTATTATACCTCTGTCAAAATTGTATAAAACAGAAAACATTACATGTTTATTTAATGCTCCAGTCACTTGATAGCTTTGAGTCACTGTGTGCAACAGCTCCCCAACTAAATAACCTGCCAGTAACTGAGAGACAGACATTTCACAGACTCCTGTAAAACAGACAGCAGGAGAACCACCCCAGCTCTTAATGGTCTCCACTGAAACATTTCATCTCCTAGTATTCACATTGAAGTTTCTTGCAGTTTTTTATCATGTTATAGACTATTATTATAGATTATTACTATTTTTAGTCATAAGTATTATGTGACAGCACCTAGGAACTATTTACCCATTATCCTACGAGTTTATGTACCCTTTTGCTTGAGGCAGTTTGCAGCTTGTAATCTACAAAGTGGACCACTGAAATCACCAAGACATAACTATCCCAGCTAAAATGTAGATGCTGTAGTGCAGCAAAAACCAAGAAAGGTAGGAAGGATACAGGCAGGGTAACCCAAACTTTTATGTAATTTCACTTACGTGGTGGAGGGATAGTACATTTATTTTCCTTGGAATAGTAATCAGCACAGGAAAGATACAGTTTTCATGGTCTGGGACCATATCTCATCATGAATGTACACTATTCATTTCAGAGTCGTTGAGTTATGGACAGCTGTTAGTCAGACACTGAGAACCTCCCCACACAGCACAGCCTACATGGAACATGATGTACTTCTTCAAAGAAAGAATCTTCAGTCTCACCACTGATATGGATAGTGACTAAAGAGAATTAACTTTTCCCTTATAAAAGGATATTGCGCCATCAAGGCTGGGCAGAGTTGACTATTTGGCATAAAAACACAGTGCATCATAATAAAATCATTTAAAACAGAATCTGTGAAAAGAGAAGAAAGAAAACAGTGAGTTAAGTCTCTGCAAACAGCTTGGGGATCACAGGGATGAGTTTTCTTTCAGCTAAAATATCTTATAACCCTCTGCAGATAATAAAGGGGTCTATGTGCTCTTCATAGGCATTAAGTATGAAAATGGTAATGAACTAATATGAGATGAAATACTAAGCTTTTAGTTTTGTCTGCATGAATTTTATTGCACTTACATTAACAGGCATTGGCCTGTGTCAAAGAGAAATCTGGCATATAGCACAAACACCCACTCTGTTCTTAAGTGAAATATTTGGATATACTTCTCTACAAGTGTAGAGTTCTATGCAGAAGAACCAGGCTGCCACACCTGGGTACCTAAGAAGAGCTGCTGCATTTGGCTTTAGGAACAACACATTTAGTGCATAATATACAGAAGGCAAATAATTCAACTCTTTGCTGCTTTCCTACCAATGGGCAGAATGCTTAAAAGAGGTAAATGGGCAGTCGAATTTATTTTGATGCAGAAATATCACAGCCACTACATTCACATTAAAACGTATATGAACAATATGACTGACATTTTCCGTGGCAAAAACCAGCAAGATATTTTTTTCTCTTAAAATGATCTGTGTAAATCCCAGTTTGCCTTATGTTTTTATTTGTGACAACAATAAGGATTTATAAAGCTTGGCTGCAGAGGCCAGAATAGATTTGGCAGGCTTATATGGAATCACTGAGAAACAATAAACACAATACCCTCAAGTATAATTTCTACAGTGCAGCTTTTGAGATAACAGAAGCATTTATAAACACTGTAAGTAAGGGATGGCAGACAAAATATGGTGAGATAACTGTGTAATATAATATTACATCATTTCTTCCACTCCAGTAATTCATATATGAAAATATCTCTCAGTTGACAAAACCTCTGGAAGGGTGAGTTTCCCCTCACTTTCTGTAACATCCAGAGCAAACTGGGTTTTAAATATTCTTAAACGAAGGAATGCATAAACCAAAAATTCGATTTTGCAGCACTCTTAGATGCTATATCCTAAAAGTAACTTTGTGAACTGTGACACTTCGTACTGCATTAGGATATAGGTGTACTCTTGCCATGAGATGTTAAATGTATAATACATGCATACTGTGAATAATAAACTTGTGATTATATAGCTCCAAGCCTATAGAACAACATTCTGCTTGTGATTCTAACACACGTGAATGTAAAATCCTAATAAATTTAAATGGCTAATTTTTTTTTTTTTTGTCTTTGTAGTGGTTAAATCACTCACTTTGAAAGAATTTCTATAATTTTTCAATTATTCCCCCACTGATGGACCACTATATGGGTTTCTTCAGTACTATGAGGTCAATAACACATTAACTGAATTTATGAACACCTTTGAATATATACTTCTTAGACATTTGTAATGTAAAAAGAACTTGCAAAAACAATATTATTTAGCTCAATACACAACTCTCTGCATCACTTTATCACAATTATGAGGATTTTTTGTGTCATTTTAGAAGTTAAAATACTAATAGTAAGTCAGCAAATATCTGCATTTCTAGATGTAAATTCTCTGAATGAACACTAATGAAAAGCAGCCTATTAAATGCAGATGCAGCAACCAACATTCTTGGGACTCAGCCCATGGTGTGCCAAGTTCTTCTCCTTTGAGTAACAATTCTTCTTGCCCTGCACATGGGAAAGTATCACAAACAAGGAATTTAAAGTGTGATACCTTAAATGCGATATGGATATGAAGATTTGAGAATACTTACGACTGGAGGTACAAAGTTAATTCACAGCATTAAGTGACATCCAAAACAAAAGGTATGAGTATCATTATTGTGTGCTCTGTCCTGGTCTTCCAGTTGTACCTAACTAAAATCATAACTAGTGGTCTGACACTTTGGGCAATTTTGCTGTTTTACTATGACCTGAAAGTCCAAATTTGATAGAGCAGGCTCGGAAGAGTGGATTGTTATCTTTCTAGATTTCTTAAGTTTTCTTGGGGTTGTTTCAGAGCAGTTGGTAGTTCTTATTCTAGGAAAGACTACTACTAGATGCTTTTCAAAGCATCACATTGCAGTGTTCCTCCAGCAAGTCCATCTTACAAGTAATAATAAAAAAGCAGCCTTTCTCATGTAGATACCTGTTGCTTCATTTAAAGTTGCTTCAAGGCGCATAGTTTCTAGAAAGTGCTCTAATATTTTCTCCGGGGTTCCTGACATCACAATATACCTGAAGGAGAGAAAGGAGCAGTTAGCATCTCAAAGGCAAAACAGTTAATCAAGAAATAAATGTGAGCAAGACCACGACTGCCAGAGTATAAATACCTGCTCTAACCAGAATCTCTGTGTGCTTAGGACAAAACCACTCACCATCTTTGTTGGCTTCTCCCCTGTAAAACAGTAGCAATAACATTCTCCACCTGCTCAGGGAGTGTGAGATGACAGCCCTTTCCTTGCACAAGTACTCCAGTATAACACCACTACAATTACACCACAATCAGCAGAGCTGCACTGGTGCAAACTTGGGGAATTGCAAGCAGAAATGCTCCTCCACTAAGAATAAATAGGAAATTGCAGTCATTGAAGGGTCTCAACAACCTTAATATGAGCACAAAATAAGAACTAGTGTGTATCGGTTTCAGTTCAAGGAAAAAATTTCCTTCAGCATCACTGACAGGGGTTGGTCCGAGCAGGTGGGGGCAGATAATGAAATAGCACACTGTATCTTCAAATTTTGCAATGCCTTACATAGCTGAAGTGTTTCAAGTGGATAAACTTAGGATTGCACCATTTCCTGAAGTTAATTTAGGCAGGTGAGAAAACTAGTGCAATACTGAGGTCTTTTTGGTTCACACAAAACCAATGGCAAGTACCAGGAGAATATCATATGATATTCTAAACTTGTCATCTTTTTTTTCTTTTCTTGTAGATCAGATTATTTTTTATCTTTACATTCTTTCAATCTCTGCATTTTTTAATAATCTTTTTTTCTTTTTGGGGGGAATTCAACTGATAAAGTATGAAACTTAAAAAAAAAAAAAAAAAGGAAAGAAAAAGCCCTGAGAAGTGAAGATACTCTCCTCCTGCTGAGAACTAAGTGGTGGAGCTGAGCTCCTGGGAGCTCCTCCTCACTTTGAGCACTGACCGTCGCAGTTCTTTTACCTGCCAACCCCTTTGGAAGAACCGCATTGATGTCCCAAGAACACAAACACTTGTTAAGCCAGTGCACATTCTCACAGAGATACTAACCAAGTATCTAAGTGAGTGAAGCAGCAAAATCAGAGGTTGCTGTATTCTGAATATGAAAGTGAAAATGAACAGTGAAGTGACTTGCAGGGCTGCTGAATTCATCCTGCACGAGTGTGATCACCCATAAAGAGTTAGATCTTGGCACTGATCACTGCAGAGCTAGTCCCTCGAAGTGAAACTGTTTGAATGCATGGCTGGGGGAGCTGCGTAGGAGCCATGTCTCCTCCTCAGAGGAGGCAGCAGAATCCAAACTGTAACGGAGAGGATCTGCTCCCAAACTGAAGCTTTCCCCAAGCCTAAGATGAAGAAAATTAGTTTCTTCCTGAGAAGAGGTCCCTGTTAGGCTTCTTTTTTGGACACAGTGATTTTCAAAAGTACTGAACACTCAACAAACACATTCCAGTAACACATTCTGGAAATCAAAAAACATCAGTAATTTTGATTTGGACTCTGTATAAATGCAGACACTTACTCTATTTACTAAGAAAAGAAACAAATGTGATCTTTAAACAGTGAACTCACTTCAAAAGACTTTAAACAAAAAGATACTGCCAACACACTATTAACAAAGTGAAAAGCAGACAGTGAACTTGCAAGGTAACTTCCTCTTTTGGGTAGGTTATTCTATTTGTCACTGTTAACAGCAAAAGCTCCCTTGCTGGCATATTGATAGCACCCAAAAGCTGACCAAATGAATAAAATATTTACAGAAATGAAATTCTGAGCTTTACCTGAAAATATTCCTGGAATGTAAGACCTAAAATACAGCCTAACTTAACAATCTACCATAAATTTCTCTGGCTATTTTTATCAAAACTGTTAAACAATACAAGTAACGCTGGTGCAAAGAGTTTCCAAGGAAGGCAGTGTTTCAAATACCTTGAAATGGAAGTCTCACTTTTGGAACCATGGAAAATATCTCAGACCCAAGAAAATGGATTTAAATCTTTGACCAAGTTGCTGTGCATTGCAGCTGCTGATGTCAATCCACTGCCTAGTCAAGTTCCCCTCATTTAGACAAACTTGTGTAAGAGTACTTGTTTTCCTGCTAGCACAGATTGTTTTTCTACTAGATCAAGTGAAAGATGAAATGGCAGTTTCCGAAATATGTGAAAGGTGTATATAAAATGCAAGGAATGGTTTATTTAACCTTCATAGATATTTGTAAATCTTTGCTTTCAGTTATGCAGATAGAAAAGGTATATGAAATCCCAGATGAGATAAAAAAACACCAAAAATCTGACAGTAAATTGGCTCGTTCTTTGAGAAAAAGTGAGGTTCAGCAAGAAGGATTCAAAACTTCTTGGTGCTTATTTTGTTGAAGCTGTTTGAATGCTTCTGAGGAAAACTGTACATCTATTTGCAAATAACACATTTACAAAGCCTTTAGGGGTTGTGCTAACATTTGGAATGATAGTCTCACTCTACTCTTAAAACAGCAGTATCCAAACAGAATTGTACTTTTTCCCTTTCAATGAGAAAGTAAGGATTATGTAGTGAAATTTATTATTGCAGTGCTATCCTGTTCTGTAAAATAAGCTCTGCCACTTTCATTGCATGAGATCTTTGTTTTGTAAATAAATTGTACCTAGCAAATTCTTATTAGAATCTAGAGCTCAAAATCCAAACTAAAAATACCTATAGTTAACAATAAAATAATGTATTTTCCTCATGTCTTTCACATAATAGATCAGCTTAGTTGGGTTTCATCATTCTCCATGTCTAGTCCATTTAGAAGCTGTTACATGAGGTAAGAAGTTACAGTGAGATCTTCAGGGAATTATTGTACAAAGACATAGAGCTGGTGTGCTGCTAGAAATGGATATATTATCCAGTATGGAGTATGTGATCAGCTGATGATTAAAAAAAAGAAAACTTTATATGCACTGAATTCTTACATATAAAGGGAATATCCTATTATTTGGATAATAATACCATTTTAAAAGGTTAATAATTGTCTGACATTTGCACTATTGAATGAAAACATACTTGTGCTGCAGCTGTGAATTTCCTTGATTAGAAATTCTGTTTCCTGCTGGGATCTTCTCCAACACCAAGACATCTTGGTCATGTTCTTTGAGTCTTACTGTATTTGCTTCCACATCCTGCAAGACAAGTTACTTTTAATAATGTTAACTGCTTAGTTACTCTGACAAAGTGCATTAATTTCAAACACAAAGACTGGTGTTGGTTCTTTCCCCCTGTATTTATCTGTCTTCATTCTGTTTTCCTCACAGGCAGAATGAAGAAGGAAGCCCTGGCACTGGGAGAAGAGGCAGAGAACTTTGTGAGAGACTATAGAAAGAATGTGAAAGATCTCCAGCTGTGTCAAATTAAAAAAAGTTTGCTGAAAAACAGTCTCCCCACAACATTCCATATGTAAAATAATCTCTGTCCCCACTTACATATGAATATTACTATCTAAAATCTGACTTTTCTCTTAAAAAAAAAAAAAAAAAAAAAAAAAAAAAGAGAAAATAGCATTTAAGAAAAAGTTTTATCTCAGTAAACTGGTCATTTTCTACTACCAGGTCATATAGAAAAAGGAAAAAAAAATTAAATATACTTGCATTCAAAAAACAAAGGTAAAAATCAGTAAGACCATGAACTTGGATCTCCTTTGAAGTATTGACCAAAGTTTAAGAAGTTGTAAGTCTTCATGAACAACCCAGCCTTCCTGACAATGGGATCCTTGTGCCCTTTTGTACAGTAACCACAATCTTATGTAATTTTTCTAGTGGAATACTCTGCCTGGACTGGTCTTATTGCTGCAATACTGAGCATATGAAGGTTCAAATACAGGATGATAGTGGTTTTGATTTCCTATAGTATGAATGACCACAAAATAGCCCCTATTTACTGAATCACAGTTGGACTTTTGAACACATTTGCCTTAAAATGAATAATTAAAATTAGTCTTTTTAACTCTTTCTAGAGTTCTCCGATACAGATATCTTTGTCTTTATCTGTAACATTCAATTTTCCACTTGATTCTGCCTTAAATCTATTGAGATTAAGGTACCTGACATGACCTGTCTCAGAGAATGGGTGATCTTTGTTTTTTTCAATATTCAGATGGAAGATCACCCAGAAATCCTGGGCAGTATAAGGAAAAACTGGGCACGGCAAATTCTAGATCACAGAAGTGTGAGAGACAAAATATTCCACATGGTCCCATTTTCATGTCTCAGCTAGGAATAGAAAGAGAGGAAAGGAAATGAATATCTTTACTTCACCTTCTAGACTGTTACATCTCTGTTCCATTGTTAGGAATACTTCAAACAAGGTTACCAATATCAATATATTCATAGAAATAAGACAGACTCTAGAAAAATTTGCAAGTTTTGCTATCACACTGTGGGAGCAGCCCTTCCCGCTCCTACCCTGAGGATCCTGTTGAAGTCCTCCTTGTCTACTCTCAAGAAGTGGCAGTTGTCTTCACGCAGAACAATGGATGCTGCTCTGGGAGCATCATTCACAAGCGCTAACTTGCCAAAATCATCTCCTTCGTGTAGAGTACATACCACACCCTGCACAGAGCAAAACATTTACATGCAGAAACCCATCATTACTCTGGATTCTATTGAAAGTCCTTGTACAAACACCGGACTTCACAATCAAATACCAAAACAAATCTATTTGGCAGCAAATCAACAGCCTAAATAATGACTGCGAAACAATACTTGATAGCTGGTTATTACTATTACTAAAGAAAAGCAAGAATAGAAAAGAATTGGCTTGTTCTCTGAAATTACATTCAGCTTGAAGGGCTCTTTCAGCCTTGCTCAAGACAGAAAGTTGTTGAGTGTTTTATTTTTTATTTATAGAGGCCCTAAGAAATAAAATCAAGTTTGCAGAAATAGCATATAACAACACACCCTCAGCTGGTATACATCAGCAGTACTCCATTTGCTCCAATTTACAGTAACAGAGGATCTGGCCCACCCACTGATGTACAAAATGTGCTAAACATGGGTTACTTAGAAACAGACTTAGCACCAGGACCCCTTTGCTAGATTGTGGTGAAATGCTTGGTGTTCAAGTGGAGGATTCTCAGTCATCTAATGAAAAATCAATAGGACAGTAAGGATTTTTAAAGATTCAAGGGATTCCTGTGTACCAAAATCAGGGGGTTTTGGCCCTGAAAAATCCCTCTCATAAGCAAGAACTTAATAGAGATGCTTTCTGCTCTATAGCTTAAGTAAAATGAAGAGCTAGCATAAATTCTCAGGTTCATCCAACCTGAGAACCACTAGTCACAAAGCAGTACTTCTTTCAGGCATACCTGACATTCATGAGAAAAGTTAGTCATACGAATACATGACAATATGGTGGTAAAGGGACAGGGCAAAAACCCACCACAAGACAGAAGTCTGGCGATTCACCAAATTCCAGCAAATTGCTTTGACATAAAGAACTGATGTAACTCCGATGCATTATAGTCAGAAACTGTGTAACATATCCCAAAATTATAGAGCAATCAATTGGAAGTATAATCAGTGAAACCACTGGATCATTTCTTAATAAAATTACATTCCATTTGTTTCATCAGTCAAAGCAATTTTGCTCTAAATTAAACTGTATTCCTTCAAAGTTTACTCTTGCAATTTCAATAATAACAATCATATAAAATAGCTTCTGAAAAAAATACCTTGCCATAAATGACTACGTTTACTGATCCCTTTAGGATAATATACCAAGAAGTACCTTCTTCTCCCTGATTAAATACTACAAAAGACAGAAAAGATTTTATGATGAGAATATAGTTATTCAAAATATAAATGGGCCAAATTCTGCACTCAGTAAAATTCAAGGTAACTCTACAGTGATATTAATGTCTACCCAGTAAAAGGCATACTATGATTTTAAAAGCAACTGTGAATTTGACATTCCTTTGCTAAAACTTCTCAGGATTAACAGGTCTGAGTAATTTTACATTTTAAATCCTTCATTTTGTACAGATTTTTTAAATACAGGATAATATTAAAATATACTTTAAATAGAGACTGGTACAAACAAAAATTCTAGATAAAAACACACCTAAATTGTAGGTGATACATACATTAAACCAAGATACAGAATTTTGGTACTGTGCCTACAATTGGCAACAGACTAAGCCAACACCTACTACCCTAGGTTTTAAACACTAAGTGCCAGTCAAGTTTGAAGAGTGCATCCAAGTTTTGTTCTCATAATTTAAACATAAAGAACTTAAATGTTCATGCCACACATGAGAAAGAAGATCCAACAGGACTCCATTTACTTACAGACCGTTCCTGCTTTGGGATGTGACTCAAAAATGAGGACACCTGCTAATTCTCGCTTTACCTTAAAATAAAGAGAGAGAAATCATAGTTTTTTTTATGATTCTTATTACTCCTGGTGAAGAAGTCACATAGCATAGCCCAGTTGCTGCTTTCCTTCCCTCTGCATCACTCATCAGTCATTCAGAGCCATGCAGCCAGGCAATGGTCTGCTTCACTTCATGTCCTAATTCCTACTGATGGGCTTCACAGAGGATACATTTCCTGGCTCCAAATGGCTCAGACAAGGGCATCTTTAAGATCAGAGTATCCACATCTTTCTTCATACACACATGTGAAATGATTATCAACAATTACCACAATGGACAATTTCAAATGTAACAGTGAACCGTTACAGAAGATCCCTCACAATGGTCAGTTATTCCATGGAAGCATTCCTGTTCCCTGAGAAATCAGTACCCTTCCCCTCACTGATGTAAGTCTGGCTGCTTCTGCTGTGTCGAGCTGTGAGGCACAGCCACCTGGACCTGCTGAGTCTCTCCTCACCTTACAGCTCCCCAAGCAGAACATCCTCCTCACTACCTCTTCGAGGAACTGGAGAACATGACAGTGCCCTTGGTGTCAGCAGATTGAGATGCAGACTGAGCTCTGGGTAGGAGCCCCAGACAAAAGGCTGTGAACTGCCAACCCTTTGCATAGCAAAGGGCACAAAGGACAATTGGTGCCAGTCAGGTGAATAGATACTGGGAGACACAGCAGGAGGAAGAGTGAGAGTGGCTTGGACTGCAAGGGGATAAAAACCCACGTGTTCCTTTGATGGGGGTCCCTTCTCAGAGGCTCGAGCTTGAGCACTTTCTGTGTTACTGCACCACGAATAAATTCCTTTATGGAATGAAACATCTGAGACTTTGCTGGGAAATCTGAGGTTGAACCGGTAAGGAAACAGGTCTGACTGTGGGTGGGGTGTGTGGGGAGTCCCACCGGGACCTGTCGGGTCACTGGAGCCACTGGCTGTGAAGGGGCTTCAGTCCCAGCAGGGAATGCCTCTGCTGTTCCAAATGTGACTGCCAGAGAGTTTCATGAATGGTCAAACTGGGAAGTTTCCTTAACATCCACGTAATTCAGAGACAAACTCTGAAAGCCTATTTTTTTAAAGAACATTGCTTAGGTGTTATATATTTACATGGAGTACCATCTTTCCATAACGCAGCTTCATAATTAGCCGCATCTGTCCGAGTTAACTGAGAATTACTGAAAATACCAAGAGCTTCCAAAGAAGCTATTATCAAACATACATCTACTTTCTGACTGGTTTTCTTTTCCAGAAAGCATCAACACTTTGCTGCTACCCAGTAAAGTGCTAGTTATCTTTTCCAGTTATCTCCACAGTGTGTCAACAGCAGTGAGACTTTACAAAGAAGCATTCTCTCCTCCATTCAATTTATTTGTTGTTCTTTGCACTGGTCTTGACCACTCAGAAAGTGTCTCATAATCTTTCCTTCATTCAATGACCAAACTGCAACCAGCAAGCACTGCATAGTGCACCATTCTGCACAATGTAATTCCTTCTGCTAACTTGTTTAAGGCAAGACTTCTCATAGATCAGAAATCAATTCTGCAAAATTCAGTAGCACCACAATCCTGGGTGTCAAGTCAGATTGCATACATCTTCATTTAAACTCAGATATGGGGACAGACAGTGGCACCTGTGCCAGGTGAGTGAGAGAGGGGTTGTGCAGAAATACATGAAGATACTTTTATCTGATATCCAAAAGAGAACCTACATCTGCACAGTGCTTGGATGGTTCTCACAGATGGAATAACATCTTTGCATAGAAAATATAAATGGAAATGGTTATAGGCTCTCCAACTCTAAAAAACTTCAGAAGTAAAAATTCAGCCTTCCTTTTGGAGATGAGTTATAATATTTAAAATTACTTACTGTGGTAGAAAGATGAGATAAGGCCTTAATGTGGAGAAGTTCTTCATATATAAATTCTAAGTCATCTACAGTTCTCTGGCCAGGCCTACAGAGAGAAGATAGAAAGGATAGCAAACTGTAATAAATGCCCAAAGTCAATACTTCAGAGAAGGACAGAACAACACAAAATGCTGCTGTAGTGTTTACTGAAGGGTACATCCTCACTAAACGGGGCCTCAATGATATTTCTGGCTGGAGGATGGAAACACACAAAGAATGGAAGCTCTATGAATGCTACCTGAAGGACATCAAGCAGCAGCCATGGCAACCACCTTAGAGAGATACTGATAGGCAGCTTTCCTGATTAAACCAAGTGTTCTATATGTAAAATGGCCACATAAACCAGAAAAGGTACATAAAATTTTGTTCCTTTCATAAAGACTCTGGAGTGTGGGACATGCACTATTTCTCACATGAAGCACTAATTAGTTGTAGCAAACAGACAATAGTAGTGGTTTGTAAAGGAGCACATGAACTTCTGCTGAACAAACTGGAGAGGCAGCAGTGCATGCTGGAGTACAGCAAATGCTGCTAGACAGTTATGCTGAGTGCTGTTCTGCAGCCACAAAAGTAGGTAAGAACCACAGAGTAGTTTCAGCTTCTCTGAAACTGAAAAATACAACAAATTGCCATTACTAAAGAGCAGGCATTGATGAAGGAATAATTCTCCTACAGGAAAAGAGGAAACAAGGCTGCCACTGGGACTGAAATACTTGCATTTCTGTAGCCTATGCCATGCAAAATGGACACAAATACTGTGGGGACTGCAGTGTGTTAGAGAAGCTTCGGAGAATCTAATAAACAGTACCCATGAGAAGGAGTTGTAGGAGCTTGTGAGTAACTCCTAATCTTTTTCCCACTCAGAAGATTCTCTTCAGTTACAGTGTCTAATACAACTGTATTTTCCTAAAGGACAAATTCTGTGATATAGCTTCAGACACCACATTGGAGTTACATATAGAGAAAAAAATTCTTTAAAGCATTATCCCAAGTAACTTTTATAGGACTAAGTCCTTTCAAACAATATGGTTTAGGGTTGAGAAAAACCGAATACAGGTAATTAATTCAATGGGCAAAGAACAAAAGAAAAGAGCACCCTAGTCATAAGAAGGGAGAGAGAATAAATTTAAGATGTGAAGAAATGGTATAAAGGAAGTCCAGTCCAGGGGCAGGAGTTTGAAAGCAGAAGGTTTACACACTCTGCCATTAAGAAAAGGCACAGTTCCAAACCTCACTGTCTGCAATGTCTGCTGTCAAAGGAGTTAACAGCATAGTTGAATCTTTGGACAGTCCTAAAAGTAAAGTTATAATGAACCCTTCTGATACAAGTTTTCTTCCTAAACTGTCAGTATGGAGATCAGGAAACTCATATGAAGAAATATTGTGCTCTACAGGTTTTCTGCCTAATCACCTCCTGGTTCAACAGTCTGTCTACACCACGTGTGAGGTACAGGGAGTACCCAGCCGTGTCACTCTGGAGTTATACTGCACCTTTTTGCAACAGAAACTTGATTGAGACTTCTTTTGGATGAAAGAAGTACTGAAGTAGTCATAGAAAATGCAAGGACAACTGACATTTCTGCTCAGCAAGCTGTATTTTTCATCTGTTCTTCACTTACCAAAAATATGCATTATTATTACTCAGATTAAAGACCAATTTAGAAAAAAGTTTTTGGATGAAATTATTTTTTTTTTTTCCTTCACACAGACTGGAATAAACTTTTAATGGAAAAACAGAAACTGGTTTGGTACTGCTATGCCCTCTAGTGACTCAAAATACTCTTTACTATTTTTAATTCTGTCTTGAAATTATAAGGTTGACACTCCTAGTGATTTATGTGGGGCAGCTTAATTAAGTACAGCATAAAACTAAGCCAGTACTAGCTACCTGTCACTGGAGATTTAAGAAACAAAAGGTAAGGATTTGAGAAAGTAATAGGAAAGCAACAAATTTTATTACATCCTTGTGCAACCAGCATGTCTTGGAAAATGGAAAATGTATCTACATGAAATTAAAACATAAAAGGATATACATCAGATCTCTAACAAGACAAAAGGACACTCTCTTTTTTTCCATATGTCCATTTGCCACCTGTGTTAGCACAGTGGGAGGATTGACAATCTGTAGTGGATATCAGTACCTAGTCTTTACTTCTGCTCCTGCAGATGTCACGTGGAGAGAGATATTAGGCATCACTGTGTCTTTAAAACCTGTGTGGTGACCCACTGATGTTGATTTGTAGGATCCTGCTGTGTAAAGACCTACTTTCTGCAGGGGACACATTCTAACAGCAATAGCTGGTTATAGAGAGGATAATAAATGGAATAGGTACAGAACAAGGGTATACATTAATGGACAGAACTCAGGTGATATTAAGTGATCAATAAAAACTGTTCAGTGTTTGGAGAATTTGTCAAGGTCAGAGACATTGAGCTTCTCTGTAACTAGGATGTTGACAACAACATAGTACTTTGCCACTGAGAAACCATGTATGTACATGCAATATCATAGATTATTTTTATTATACAGCTAACCAAACAATTCTCAGATAATAAGAACACAGGAACAGACCAGAGACCCCATAATACTGTGAGTAAGCATCAAATAAGCATCTCTTTCCAGAGTACAAATTTTGTTTTCAAGTACCACAAACAATATATGAGACATGAATCATTTTATCCACTACCTGCATGAGAAAGTGAATGCATATTGACTTACTTTAGCATAGAAGTTAATTATGTCATCCTTGTACTTGAATCAGTGCACCTTGACTAACTCCATACATACCATTTACCACACATAACACCCATAACCATCAATGAACCAATAATCTGCATTTCCTATCCTAGGAACAACACTTGGTTTATTACATTTCATTGGTAGGAAACTACTAATGTCTTTATGGAGAAATACATTATGGTTCTTACTATTAACAGCTGGATAGAATATCTACACAAAAAAAAAAATTAAGAACCAGAGAATAAGTATAACTTCCTTAAGAATATATATTCTTAGCACTAACTAAGTTGTTATATGTATTTTGTGCTTTACATATTTGTAAACATATGTGTTTAAGATATTTAGATTTTTTTTTCACTTCCTCTCCCTAGCATCCCATTGCATTTACTTCCACAAGTGGCACTAAAATTTGATTACTGATCACATGTGGAATCAAACATTCTGTACTGAGAAAAGAATGTGCTGAGTGAAGTCACCAAGAATATATAAGAAATATTTATTATTTCAATCATGCTGCTAACTTACTGTAGGCTAGGGCATTAAAAAATAGTATAATCCATAACATCATCTGAGTTAAACACTGTTGTCTGATGAATATCATTCTTCCTTTAAAGACTCCTGCTATTACTGTGTATAGCTTTGTATTACAGTATAATATTTAATTAGGGTTTACCATCAGGATATATTTTCATACTCAGGTTGAAAATACTTGTAAGGAAGAACTGTGTTAATTCTACAGTAATTTTTAAAGGGACCTGTGCAAGGTCTGCACCTGTGCTCCAGCCATTATACAGAGCAGAGAGCTGTCTCTGCTACTTCACAAAAAGCTATTTTCACATTCAGTATATGTGTTTCCAAAGGAAAAAAAACCCAATAGCAACAAGAGCCTGCCAAAAATTTCCCTGAGCTCTATTCTGTTTTTTAAACTATAGAACATTCTTTCACAGTTTGACAGTTAAAATGCTGCAGTTAATGTAATAAACAGAGAATTTTTTAAGTCGGCTGTCAAAACAAGTGACACTTTTTGCTAGAGATTTTCAGATTTTGAACAATAGAAAGTACCTTTCAAAGCAACAGCTTCATTATACAATCAAATTCTCAAAGTAATCTTCTCATCAAAGAATATTGTCTTATTTCTTTCAGGGTAATTATCTGAGTTCTGCAACCTCTCTGGAAATGGTTACTATTATAAAACGCAGCTGTGTTGGTTTGAAAATTGTGGGTCCTGCTCAGGTCAGCTAGAGCCAGCATCTCTGAAGCCCAGGCAATTCCTTTGAACTGCTGGCAGCTGTAACAGTGGTGAGTCAAAACTAGCAGGACTCTTGAGGATTCATGGAGATTTTAACAGCTTTGCTGCAGCTCAGCCCAGGGTGGATTTTCAACTAAAAAAATCATAATGTACATAAACTGAATACTAGAACAGTAGTTAATATGGTGTCTGGCAGTACAAGCTTACTTCCATGAGCAAAGGGCAGCAAAAATAAGCACTTTCAGGGATAGGGAAAGGTGTCAGGTAAGTGTCAGTTTTGAGCAAACCTCTTTCCCCTCACTACATTACCTGGAAAATCTCCTATTAATATTCTCTCAGGTGATGCTATGCAAGTGACAACACAGAGAGAAAAGCAGTACTTTCCACAGCATCTTTCCAGCCCTTCAGCTCTCTGCAAAGAGTCCAGATGATAATCAACATTGATCCTGACAAGGTAAACTTACACTTGCCTTTCTGAAAGTTATGATGGAAAGCAAATGTAGTAGGCAGCCAAAAGCCAGGGTAGGGGAAATTCTCCAAGAGCCACTCTGCTCAGTCAGCCTGAGGCAAAGGAGATAGTGCAGAGGAGGAGGGTCAGAGCACACATAGCACTGCTCAGCCTCTTAATGACTGGAGTCTGCTCAGAGGTGCAAAATCCCCCTTTTGCTCCTCAGTGGAGAATGTACAGGACACGTCTGTGAGGAGAGAAGAACTCAATTCCACACTACCATAAGGGTAATATGTGGAAGCACCATGCTCCCAGTTTGGTTTGTCTGTGTATTTTGAGTGACAGGGAGCAAGTGCCCCTTTGGTTGTGTTGACCAGCCCTCTAACAAACAGAGGGAAAAGAATACATACCTTAAAACTATTGCTGCAAGGCAGTGTTGCCTATTTTTAAAACACAAGTGTCTGATGGCACTTTCTGAAATTCAATGCTATTAGCAAGTTTTTGGAAAAGTGCTGTCTAAATGAGCTTAATGATCTAAACATAACACATGGACAAGAATGGAGCAGGGAAAGGATACAGACAGAAACAGAAAAGGAGCAGACACTTTTGTTAGGTGATTCAAAACATTTTCAGTACGAAAAATGTTCTCACACTGTAGGCAGGGCCCAATCCTATCCCATAGCAAAGGCAATCTTCGCCAATGGCCTCAAAGGAGCAGGATCCAGCTTTGTGTATTTACCTGTCTTGAACTGACCCTTACAAGTAAATCTTCATTGAAGGTGAGCTTAAGGAACTCCTTATTCTCAGCGTATTTAATTATCAGTAAAATATGTCTTCAGTGGCCACTAAACACCGCCTGCTTAATGAAGAGGTAGTGTTCAATGCAGGGTCAAACAGAGTTTATACTGGTTGCTTTGAAGTCACTATAAAGCTGTCTATAAAAAAACCTTTAACACAGTTTTCAGTGTGACCAGAGTGCATTGCTGAAATGATGATTAGCCAACCAAGGAGTGAGAGGACATGATCTGGTAGCTATCAAAAGGTTAGGCAGACATCCTCTGTGGCCTAGGCACAGAAAGCTTTTTCTTTTTAAAGTATTGATTCCATAAGAATAAGAATTGATAAATAAACCCACAGAGCCATATTTCACACCTTGCCAGCAAACAACAATAGGCCAAGTCCAGCCTATCTTGATTCAATAATGTTCTACCAAGGCTGAAATCTAATTAATGGCTGACACTGACAACTGGAACTGAAAGGTACCTGCTGTGCTGCCATCCTACCACTCTGCTCACTCAAAATAACTCAAAGCAGCATAGTTAAATGAACGACACTTCTACACACAAAGTGTTAACAGAGCAGGACTCTACTATTACCTACAACTGACTTTAGGGGAGACTCAGAAAATTAGAAACCTCATAATGTAGCATTTTTCTCCAGGTGAGTGTAATGGCACTTGTGGCCTTTGATGGTTATTTTCAACACACAGTTCAACTTTTAAATATTAATGAGCACTGGAAATGAGGTTGGAGAAACTGGCACTGAAGTGAAGTAACTGGCCAAAGGATGTCTGATAATAAATGTAGGTTTTTCTTGTTTCCATGTCACAAGGAAGGCCCATAATATTAACTCATTAATCTGCTTACGGTTTTCTGAGAAT
The DNA here is from genome assembly GCA_035583235.1 of Hafferia zeledoni. Lineage (NCBI taxonomy): Eukaryota > Metazoa > Chordata > Aves > Passeriformes > Thamnophilidae > Hafferia > Hafferia zeledoni. The sequence continues at coordinate 20,840,303 of JAWWEV010000172.1, read as the reverse complement.
CATTCTCATGTGAGCATCTGGCCCAATCTGAGATAGAAGCAGCATAGTGTCCTGCAGCTCCTCATCACACTCCTTTTTCTCTTCCTCAGTTGGCAAAGGGGCATCTTCACGCTCATCATCCCAAAATCGATAAAATAAGTATTTGTCTTGAAAGTGGTGTTCCTGATCCACTGAAAACAACATAACATATCAAATACTAAGCACTCCTCATCAAAGCTGACCTTGTAGAAATCTGTAGCATCATATATGTCACAGATATATTAGTTAAGAAGGGAAAGAAAGCTATAGAGAAACTGTGAATATGAAACACAATTATTTCTCACATATGTCCAAATTATGTAGCTTGAAGAGTGCACTTTAAATTGTGTACTACAAATACTTTCCAAAAGGCTTCCATGTATGTGTGTTGTGGGCGTATATACATACCTGTGTGCACACGTGTTTCTTTTCTCATTAGATCCGTTCAATAAATCACACTGGGGAAATGGTTATATCATGAATTTCTAAGAGGTGTTTTCTAGCATGTTTAGACAGGTTGACAAAAGTTAGCAAAACTAGCTAAACTCTTTGTGATGTATCAGAAATGTATGTCATCAAGATATAATCCCAGGAGCAAGTCCATTGACCTGTGTCCTGGTGGAAGACCTTAGTGGAAGGACTACCAACAGAAGACCTCTAAAGAAAACTGTGATAGTGCAAAGGACAAACCCTCGGTCTTCAAAGCAAGTCAGAGTGGTATGTTAAGTTGGCTATTGTGATGCAGCTTGCAATAGCTTGCCCCTGGGAGTCCATGGGAATATTTGGCAGGAATTAAAGCTAGAGCCCTAAGGGTAAGGGAGTGGTGGAAACACTCTGTCTTCTCAGTGTGAAAATTTCTCCCTGGGATATGGGAAGCACAACAGAGGATAAGTGGAACTGTACTGTAATAGAGTTGCTCTTCTGAATTTAATAAAAATGTATGTGCAAAGCTTCAAATATGAGTATTGCTTTAGAAAGCTACCCTTTTGAGGGCTATAATATCCTGTTACCAAGTAAATCCTGCCAAATGGAAACTGAAAGTCAATGTAAAATGCAGTCAGAAAGCTAACATAAAATCCCAGATCTCTGCAATGGAATATCTGGAGTGCCAAATTTAGGACTGTTACAAAACCACTGAAAATCATTCCAGAAATATGGATCTGAGAAAACACAAATGCTCACATTAACTTATAAAAACTGGAAATCTTTGATGAAGATCAGTTTTATGTTTGTTAATGTATCTCTTGGTTTTGGCCTGAGTGCTATCTAGCTCTTCCAGTACAAGCACAAGCCAGTGTACTCCTAAGTATAATTAGAGTTATCATTATAAATTGTTCATTTACTTTTCAATACACTTGTAATTTGAAAAAGTATACCGGTAGCAAGATTCAAACAACACTGTCTGGGTGTTACACTTGTACTTATGAATAAGCAGGCTGCTCTGCAGCATTTCTTTTGGGCTCACAATCCCTTTATTTTCCATGAAAGAGAACTGCAGAGGAATTAGTATCACACACTCCACATGTTTTAGTCAAGATGCTGATTTGCTTTATCTTACCGTGGTTAAGAACACCTTCTTCCAGCAATACTTGCCACATGCCAACAGCCTGGGTTCGTAAATGGACACAAGGACTTTGCTGCATCATCCAGTCAACTAGTTCTGTTCCCACACAGCATTGCCTGAAGGACAAATAAATAGACAGAAATTAATAGGGAGACAGCCAAGAGATTGCACACAGTGACTACCAAGAACAGTGATATCTTAAACTCTGTATAAACTTAGGCAAGTCTCCATAGAGAAAACTCCACGTCAATGTCTACATGCACATGCTTGAAATACCAAGCGAAGGTGTTCAGTTTTGAGAGGATCATCTCAGCAAAACAAGTGCTTTGGAAATGCAGAGTTCAGAGGATAAAAGTGACCCTGTGCCACCTGCTACAAAACTTACTGCACCAGCGCAACAACCTTCAACAAGTTTCCAAAAGAAACTTTCACTGTATATCATGGGATATCAAAAGCCTCATGCTTTTCAGAATCCTGCATGAAAGCAATAATCCAACACTGTAAAAGCTATGCCAATGAGAACAGCCTCCAAAGGAAGAGTGTGTGTTATGAGGGTGTTTCTTCATTTGTAACCAAATTCCGATCACACTGTATTTGGAGACATTGTTTTGTAGGTCTTCAGTGCTACTGAGGCTCTCTGATGCCAGGTGCTGGTCACCTCGCACATCCTGACTGACCCAGAGGCAGACAACAGCTGGCCTCAAGTCCTGGGGAACACCCCAAGAGAGGGGAAAAAAGCAAAAAGCCACATGGTCACTTAGTCAAATTCCTTGTTGTGACACTCCCTAACTCAAGAGAACAGGAAAAGTTTTCTCAGTTTCCTATAACAGAAAATGGTGCGGTTGTCTGGACCAGCATCAGTCTTCATTCATCCTATATGCTCTTTTGTTCTTCTAGAACAATCAGCAGTGTTATACTGTGATATAGTCTCAGATCAACTCACAAGCTCCAAATACCTCTGCATATTAAATACATTTTGGACTGAAATATGGAAAATCAATGCACTTATTTCAAAAGCAGATCAGCAACATATTGATTTGTTATTTAGATAGAGATACACTCAGAGATTTTAAACCAATTTTTACTTAAATATACTCTGAATAATGCATTAGGTATTTGATTTAAACGTTAGACACTAAAACAAATTGATTGTTTCTTAAGCCAGCAATAGATAGATCCTGACATCTTGCAGTCAGATTTCTATTCTAGAAGTGCCATTGTCATCCCACTTCAGCAAGATCATGCTGCCACCAGCAGGAAGAGAAGAAAGCTTAGCAATACACTGAAAAAAAAAATTAAACAGAGCAGAAAATCTACATATGGAATGTTTTTCACCAGGTGAATTTTTAGAATTCCACACTGAGCAACACTGCTGTAGCAATCAGTACAGTAAGATAATATATTAATGAACTTTTCTATTATCTCTTACTGATAGATGAAGAGAACAGAATCTACATTTTAACTTGGTATTACACAGAATATTCCAGCTAACTATGCTATTAACTTTGGAAGAGTTTTTGTATGTGAATACTCTGTTCAGAATCATGGATTCAATTTCCAGTCAAATTACTTCAGAAAGGATTTACCAGGTCCATTAAAGACTGCATAACATCCAGACTCAAATAACATCACAGAATAACTTCAGACCTTTTGAGACCTGCAAGTATGGTAAGGCATAAATACAAATCAGACGACAGCAGGCACAGAAACTCAGAGACCTCTATACAATCAGCTCACACACCTGTAAGTCTTCAGATGGTATTTACGATCTCTTATCATGTGAGGGGCTCGGGACAGAATTGTATTCCGCAAAATCTTTCCAGCTCTGAGGATCTTTTCTGAAGGAACCTTGGCAATCATGGAGGGAAAAAAGGATCAAAACAAACAGATTTTAAACTTTCCACAATCTCTGTACTTCCTTCTGCAAAACAAAACACAAGTTCTCTTTTCCCTGAATTAAAAGTCCTTGCACAGATGCTTACTTTTGCAGAACAGTAGTATAGATTTGGGATTTTAAGTCTAACATACTTATCATATCTAACAGAAAGCATCACTTCAGCTGATTTGTATCACATTGTTGGAAATAGTTATTTCCATTTGTCTAATGTCCTGGCTCTACAGGACATCTATTTCCTATTACCTGTGTAATGGTTTTAGTGTCACGATGTGGGATGTGATGTTCAATAAGAGGTGTCTGAAAAATAAAATGAAATTAAATATTTTTTTAAAGGTTGACTAGCAAAATAAAGGCTAAAGTAAAAAAGTGAACAAAAAAGCTGTAATAACAAAGAATGATGTGTAAGTCCAAGCTCTGCCTAGAAGACACAAAGAGAAAAAGTTCTCCGAAGACATTCTAAAGGCAAACTTGGTTCCTGAGGCTCAGCAAATTAAAACAGTGATATGAGAGGTGAAGATGGGTAACAAATGCATGTTAAACTTTCTGAAGTACTAATGAGTTGTGCAATGGCCAACATCACACCAGATCTGAGTCTACATAGGCACAGCTAGGTCTTCCTCCTGCTCTCGACCTGCAGTGGGCACAACAGTGGTCCTCGGCAGATGTCTGCTCCACCATTCAGCCCCCACCACGGAAACCTCTCCTCCTTCAGCACCTCTTTCTGTTCAGGTCTCTTCTCCCTTACAGCATAGCACTAGAAACAGGAATGGAGAAAAAGCTCTGCTTCCACTGTTTTCTAAACTATCACCAGGCTGAGCTGGCAACCCTCTTATTGCCGCTCTCTGAAATGCAGAGGCAGCCAGGCCACTTGCAGAGACCTGGGTAAGGACTTTCACAAAGGGGCTGGGGAGGCAAAAAGAAAAGAACAAAGCAAGTGGCTTGGTTCTGCAGAGGAAAGAGTGAAAGGGAAGACTATCATGGCTCTACAGGGGAGAAGCAGAGAAGAGGATGAGAGAAAAGGGAAAATAGGCACATAACAAACAGGTGAAAGGAGAGGGGAGACAGGAAGCACAACACAGAGGAAAAAAGAAAGTAGAGAGTTAAAGGATAGTAGAAATGGAGACAAAAGGAGAACAAAACTGAACTTGGGCAACCACCTCAGAATGATGAGAAGACATTTAGCTTTGCTGGGACTGGTAGCTAACAGTATGGACCAAACTCACATCTAGTGTGAAATGTCAGGAGACATGACACGAGGGCTGAATTTGGCTGGTGTTCTGGGCTTCCTGACAGAGCAGATCACACCAAACACAGAGGTCTCCCACAAGGGCAAGACTTTGGAGTTTGGCCCATGGCAGCCACAGCTCCCTTACACCTGGTACAGCAAAAGCAGCACAGCCAGGTTGGAAGGAAGGTGAAACATGTGCCATGTGCTTCTGGGTTGCCAGGTATCAGTTCCCTTAAGCTGGGCATCTGTTCCTTAGCTCCCACAGGATCTTAATAATGTGACAAAGTCCTTGTAGTAATCAAATAATGCTAAGAGCTAGGAATGTACCAAGAGACTACAAGTCAGCTGGGAAGGGAAGCACATGACAAAAATCAATAATCGTAACAGAGAGACCTGTACATGGAAACCAATGCAAAACATTTGTTTCTACTCATACCTTACAAGAAGTCTTCGAACAGGCAAATCAATGGGATTCCTGATTTTTCTTACTAATAAGTCCACAACTTTTCATAGACTCATTTAAGCTATAAACACTTATGTCCTAGTATTTCTTGGTTTCTCAAACTGTGTGAATCCTGTTTTAGACAGCCTACATTTGCAGCTAAAGCATGCAAATAGACAGAATCTTATGAAAGGTACCTCTAATGCAAAGAAAACCACTGAATAACATTTTAAAACAGATACAATATACTCAATCTAGCTTCCAGATTTTAATCCTAGTTAGGAATATACTTAAAGGATGGAAAAAACGTGTAAGAAGACACATACAGGAGATTTTTACAACAATAGACCAGTGAAAACAAATGTACGTTTGTGTTCTTCGGAATTTCAATTAAGTTTCAACAAAAACGCATAAAACTAACAGGTGAAAACATTTGACGATTTGTCAATAAATGTCCCAACCTAATCAGAACAGAATAAAAGACAGCATTTAGAAGAAATCTGATTCTACTCAAAAGTACAGAAAAAAACCAAGGTGAAAGCTAAGACACAGCACAGGAATCTGCAGAAAGCAGCAGGAAGGCTTGTTCAGCTACATTTGATCCTGACCAAGATAGAAGGATCAGATGCAAAGACAGAACATAATTTGGGCGAAGGAGATCATGAAATGATCCAGAGTCAGAACTTTACAGAAGGAAGAAAGAACATCAAAGTACAAACAATGGAATAGGAAGAAAAGTTTCCAAAAAAACCAGAATAGAGATAGTGAAATTCCTGGAGTGGGTCATGGGAGACCAAGTGTAAGGTAAAAGGAGTTAATGAGAGCTGGTAGTAACTTAAACAGTACTCATCATATATACAATATATACTAGCACAGAGCTAACTAGGAGGAGTAGTAAAGACTCAGCTAAAGAAAGGGCTCTTGACTGACACACAAGAAGGAAATGCACAGAAAGGAGAAAGCAGGGAATCTACATCAGTCAAGTATAAAACATACATTGAATAACAAAGGACAGAATTAGAAAATCAAAGGTATAAAACGAGACAGATCTGCCAAATGTCAAGGTAAAAAAATGTTTCACAAATACATTAGTAGTGAAACAAAGAAAATAAAAGGTGTTGAACTACTGTTCAACAGAGGGAAAACTATTGACAGACAGTTCAAGAATGTCAGAAACAGGTAATTTATTTTTTATGTGTTTGTTAGAAAGTAAGTGGCAGAGAGATGGCTAATCTCCTAAGTAATAGAGTGACAGGAGTAAAATTTCAGCCTGAGGAAAAAAAAAAGGATAAGAAAACATTACATAAATTAACTATTTTCAGATTGCAGAATTTTATGCAGGACACTTGAAGAGCTTGAAGAAACTTAAAAGAGGGCTGCAGTCATCTTGGAACCATCAGCAGCCACCTCAGAACCATCAGCAGCCACCTCTGACAACTCTTGGGGACTAAGGAAGGCAGCAGGAGACAAAAATATGGGGAAAGGAGGAGCTGAAAAAATACAGACATATCAGCTTAACGCGTCTTCCTAGAAAAAGTCCATTCATAAGCACCTGGAAAAGAACAGGGAGATGAGTCACATGTGACATATATTAACCAAGCTCAAATTATGCCACATTGATCTAATTTCTTTCCACGACCAGGGAGCAACACTGATAGATTAGAGAAGAAGAGCGGATTTTCAATCCTTTAGTAAGACTTTGGCACTGTCTCATCAGATATTCTTTCTGCACCAGGCAGATTAGATTCTTACAAAATAGGTACAAAGCCAGTTGAAAAAGTGTATTTTGAATGCAACTATTAGTGAGCAAAGTCAAACTGCCAGTCATACCAGACGCCCATTCTGAGCAGCGTTCTCAGGAATATATCACATCTGGTAATACTAAATATTAACATGGGATAAATCAGAATGTACCGTTATTGATTCTGCAGGAGACTTCAGAATGGAAGGGACTGCATGTACATTACAGAACAAGTCTACAATTTGAAACAGTTGTAACACTGGCCTAGAAAGAAAATGATGCTTTTATGCAACACAGTGCTGACTACATTTCTGAAGCAGGCAGGATCAGCTATATAAAGACAGGGTAGGGAACAAGTGCCTTTGTGCAGTTCCACCGAAAAAGAAGTAAGGTTTATAATATCTTAAATATTTTAATATTAAACACAACAGAATAATCAATGCCATACTTGTATTAAAGCAGCAACTACTGTGCTGGGATGTAGTAATACATTAGTCACATAAAGCTGTTCTGTTTTAGTCAGCCTAGGTAAGACCTAAACTAAAGTACTGTGTCTCATTTGCCCACTTTACTTTAAAAGCATCTAAACCAGTTGGACAGATTTTAGTAGAAAACAACAAGAATAATCAGAAAGCACAACACCAACAATCAAAGTTTTTCAGCTAAGGAAATGGCAAGTCTTAGGAGAAGTGTGTGTGGGGAAAAAAGTCTTCAGATTTAAAAGCCTTTGAAAATAAGAAAGAAGTGACCTAGTCCATCATGCAGAGATCAGGAAACAATTTAAATTGCTGTAAGAAAGATTCAGTTTGGGCACCAGTGAAGCTTTTACAGCAGTGTGGACAGTGAATAGTGGCAGATTGCCAGGCATGTCTAGTTCCTCCCTCTCTGGAGGCTTGAGATGATACGTAACGAAATCTCTCAGGAGCAACACTGTGGCTCGGGGATGGACTAAATACTTCCCTGAAGTAGCTTTTAGCTTCATTACATGGTATGTGCAATTTTTGAGGACATCTTTACAAGTGTAAGGTAAGTTCAGGCACAGGGTGGTGCTTAAAGAGGCAATCCATAACAGAACTCCCAGGACAGCAAGTCAGGACACCAGAGTGCAAGGAAGTCACTCCTACTGAGGAATGACACCATCACCATCCAAAAGACATGCCCAGCAAAGAGTTCCCCAAAGTTACAACCTTTCAAAGCTGCTGCACTGAACTCTGGGTGCACTAGTGTGCAGCAAGCCACAACCAGTTTATCACTGTGTGACCAAAGCTGTGTATTCTAAACCCTCTGTGTCATTCCTCATGAACTGTTAACAATGGACCATTTGCAGCAGCTGCCCAGGGCATGCCCGACCCCTCAGGCTGTGAGCTGGGTGTGAAAGAAGCCTGTGAGATAAGAGCTGCGATACGTCCCCTCCAGGAAGTCGTTAACACCTCCACACCCAGCCTGAGGGGTCATGTCTGTTAATGGGCCATCAACGATTCCAAAAATACCCCATGACTCACAGAGTGAGATCACCCTGGGGGAGATACTGGGCATTCCCACCTGAACCAGAGAGTATATAATCTTGGGGTTTGGGGACTTCTGGGACCATTTGTTGGATTCAGAGGACCAGAACCTCTACAGGACTGCAACCACCACTCTTGACCATACTGTGACCGCCATCTGCACCAACAGGTTTTTCTTTCCCTTCTTTTTACTTTGGATTCAGGGGAAACCACATGGGGCTCAGCAAAGGGGCTAATGAACACCATTCTGTTTGTGCCCCAGGGGGCTGGGTTATACTTATGGATTTTGTGGGTTAAAACCAATTTCTCTTTGTATCATTGCATTTATTGTAATATTTTTATTAAATTGTAACTCTGACTTTTAATCTCTTTTGTGTTGGGTTCGTTTCTCCTGCCAGTTTACCTTTAAACCAGCACAGCTACTGATGAGCAGAAACACAACAAATGGAAACAAGGGGCTTGGAGTGAGTTTTCTATAGAAAGGCAAGTCATGCTCCAAAGGCAGGGAAATGTAACAACAACTACTTAACAGGAAATACAGTGTCCCAGCAACAACTTCCCGTCAGAAAAAGAAATGTATTCTGGAAGAGACAGTATCTTGGGATAATAGTCATACCTTGGCTGAAGACCAAGAAATGTTTTGCAAGTCTTTACACTCTTGGATCTCCCATTAAGGGATGCTCAGAAAGCACTTAGTAAAAAATAAGTAGCTCTCCCTATACAACAGTAGAGAATGAGCAGAGTGTCCTAACATGTCCTGGTATCTTTGAAGAATTAATGTGACTAAAGTACATACATGTGTCACAGAGTTCCTTGATGATCACATTTATCAGGGCTTTTGAATGAGGGAAAAGTTATCATGGGAAGAGTTCATGCCTGTTTCCAACTAGTGCACGCTCAGTTTACTATGACCTGCTGATCCTCCCTGTAGGGGAGGAGGTCATGTGGGTCTGGAGGGTAGAGAAGGGAAAGTTGCAGGTGTTGGTAGGGAAAAGCAGAAAATTATTATGAGAAACTGTGATAAAAAGGCTTTCAGCATTAACATTGACAACGTCCCTATCTGTACATTTATGGATTCACATTTGGGCCATTCAAACAAACCCTTCATGAAGTCAATCAAAAAACTCCCTATTTAAATTGGGGTGAAGCAGAGAAAGTAATAATTTTAGCCTCCATTCCTTTCAAGATTCAAATATTTATGCATGAGAGGAATACCATAGACTTAAATAGGACTATTCATGTGTATAATTTTATGCACATGCTTAATCTCTGGAGAAACAGGCCTTAGATTTCAAACTACAGGGCAAGGGCTGCCTTTATTTTTGTGTTTCTTAAATCACTGAGCAAGCCATATGCAAACAAATAAATAATATAATCAAAACTACAATAATAGAGACTTAACATGAGCTCTGTATTTGTAAAGTTATTTGAATCTGCTAAATAAAATCCAAGAACATCTTTTATATAAATAGATTTTTTTATTCCTCTTGTTAAATAGCTGCAAAGGGATGTTTTTGAGCCTTTACATATGAATGAATGCTTTAGATCTACAGCAAGTTGGATCTACAAAATGAAAAGTTTGAGGGGACCTAATTTACTGCTCTCAAATACCAACACAGGAAATGTGTATTGCAAAGAACTATGATGAAATAAAACAAAAGCCAACGAATCATGTTTATCCCATGACCTCAGTGTAGCTCATCTCTGAACAGAGAACAAGATTTCAGTATTCACTGGAGTTAACCATCGCATGTGAGGTTACCAGGGTGATCAGATAAACCTGTGTACTACTGTTGATCCCTTTATTTTCATTTGGGACACTGAAAAGAATTGCAAGTGACATCTGTTTTCCTGCCGGCTGGCAGAGGATCCAGAAGAAACAAAGGACAAAAGCCACACAATTCTAAAGGCATCAGCACCAACAGTCACATCACTAAGAGGTCTGCTTGTTTTACATCCTCAGTATTTACCACTATTGGTGATTTGGAGTCTAATCCAAATCCCACTGAAATCATTGGGAAGTCCCTAACTGACTCAGTGGGTTTTGAGTCAGGCCCACAGCATTTCATTCTCTTAAGTGTGTTTCAGCAAGCAGAGCATCTTTAGCTCTTACTGTTTCCAAATGACTCCTGATGACTGCTGTATTGATTGACATATTTGAATATCCTTGTATACATCTCCTGAAAGGCTCCCAGTGCCCTGTCTTGGTCACAGGGGAGGAAATAAAATATACAAAAAAAACATCCCCAAAATATTGGAAAAAATAATGCCAGTCACTAAGATACAGCTGACAATTAGCCAAAGTCCCCCCAGCCCTCCCACACAATACCTCCCTCTTCTACTCTTACCATTCTTTCTCCATTTTTCATAATTTCATCTCTCTGAGCTACTTCAGACCAAATGCATAGATAAGAATTCCAAAGATGATGAGCCTTTGTAAAGATGGCTTTTTTTCCAGTACAAACTAGTATTTCCAGCACTGCAGAATAACTATATAGCAGGGATAAAGCTGAGCATACAGTATCATAGCTGTTGGAGTGCATTTTCAGGTGGAAAGCAGTCTTGGATAGAGTACTCTAAAGTTAACTCCACTGGTCCTATTTCCAGCTGCAGTGAAAGAGTATCTATGCAGACTGCACCAGCCTCTGGTAGGATACTGCAGGTAAAACAATACACTCAGTGAATGCAGCTTGATGAAAAACAACAGAGAAACAGCTGACCAAAGATCCTGACACAAAAAGATCCTTTGGCACACATTTTTGTCAAAATTTGAAGGAAAATGTAACCAATATTGTAGAAATTTCTGTGCTGTTAACCTATACTGGATCTCTAGCATAGCCCTGTGTAAGACATGCTGATACACAGACCAATGCTTGTCGTCAGAAAACAACCTATGTTATGACTCTAACCAACAATGCCCCAGAGTGTACAGTCCATAAGAAACATTGGCACATGCTCCCTGTCACAGGGACTTTTGATGGTTGGGACACATTACCAGGACTGAGCTCTGTCCAACCAAGGAGACCACAGTCATATCTACAGAGAGACCTCACTGTACTTCTTCAGGAGACATAAAAATGTGGCAATGGAAGTGCAAACATCACTATTACCCTGCCATAAACAATGCATTCTCACCTTCACTCTCTCCCACAAATGCATATAGCAGCTGGAACCAGCCTGGCGCTCCCTGGCACTCTTCACAACACAGCACTGGCCGCCAAAGAGCAAAGTGCCTCCTCACATCTAACCAGAAAAGTCCAAAATTGAATGACTGATCTCGTGTCAGGTCTGTAGGTGACTTAGCAACACCTTGCAATTAACAAAGAACAAATTACCCCAAAAGATCACTTGTTTTAAAAGAACCTCCTGTAGCCAGTCTACATAGTCTAAAATTGTACTACCAAAGCATCTTCAAGCCACCCATGCTCACAGAGGACAATCACTTGTTTCTCAAGAAACACTGATAAACAGCAGAAGTGGGGAAAGGGCAAGGTATGAATGGAGGAACACACGATTGGATGTTTGCAAAATTAGGGAAGGAAGTAATCACATTTTAAAAATCTTCTGCGTTTCATAAAGCTACAGCATCTGAAATCTAAATACCCCTGTAATACTAACTAACTACAAACTAACTAAAGCAAACAAAGTAGCCTAGAAGAAATTGTCAGGACCACTGGTTAAGATAGCTTAGTTTTATTCTGTTTTTCTGACTGCATGACCTTACACAAATCATGTAATCACAGTGTGTTTCATTTTCCCCTTTTTGGAGAGAGGAATATTAATACATAATTTCTACCTTTATAAAATGCTTTGAACACTGTCAGAAAATGGGCTACTATCAAAGTACTCAGAATAATGATGACTTTTAAAATCTATATTCTTTAAATGTAATACAATGTGCAGACTATGCTGTATTTTAAAATACATTCTAAAATTGCTTGTCTCCAGTAATCTACATGTTTTAATAGCACAAACAGGAAAATGTGTCCCTTTAAATTCTCAAATATTCAGTGTAGGAAATTTATTTTAGAAAGTTAAATTGAAATCACATTATTAACACTTCGACAATGTTTCCTTGATAAACCATAAATGTCCGTCCTTTAAAGACAAAATGATTTGGCCATTACCAAAAATGATACTTCACAGTGAATGTCAAAGGGAAAAGGAATATTGAAACAGACTGTGACCAGTGCACAAAAACCCTCAGAACATGGCTAATGATGTCTTATTTTCCTGTCATTTTTCTACTTCCCTGCTACAATGAAACAGCTGCTATAACTACACTGCATGCATTGAATAAAATGTCAGAAAATGCTAACTCTGCTGTGAGCATTCCCAGTATTCTGACAGAGGTGTGACTACAGTTATCATAAGGAATCTCAAGCCAGCATTGCCATGGGCTTCACTGCTGTGGCATTTTTTTAACCTACAGAAGAATAAAACTTCTTTTTCATTGTCTCTCATGAAAGTTTCTTGTGTCTTAGTATCCATGGCTTTAACAATACGTTTACCTGAAATTATTTACTTCTTGAGAAACAAACTATAAGGACAAAGATTGAAAAAGTAAAAAAAATATTAGACAGCAAGTTTAGCCATTTTAAAGACTTCTCACCCATGCTATAGGTACACAGGCAAACTGAAGGGAAGTTGAAGACTAATGAGCTTCTGGAGGATTTAATTCATTTGTTTCCAGAAACCTTTATACTGTAGCAAGCATCTCTCACCTCCCAGACTCTTGGAAGGCACTCCCTCTAGACATACAGGCTCAGATGGGCTTTCCCAGGCTTCAATTACACCCAGGTGCCAGAACTGCCCTCTGAGGACCAGGCAGTGAAATTTTAAATGAAGTGGTTTCATGTCAAACATAAGGGTGCCAAAAACTGGCTGGAGCGTGAAATATAGTGTGAAATTGTGAACCTATTAAAATTAGTGGTAAAACTCTTAACTCCAGTGTAGGCAAGACACCAGCCAAGTGAAGCAAGAGGACCACTGCCTCCTGAGTGACAGCAGTTTATGTATTGTGTGACCCCCACTGGTCATTCCACCTCTGAACGTTTCAACTTCTTCATCAGCAAAATGGGGACAACAGTATCTACTCACCTCTTTGACAAGTGATGAGAATAGGCAACTGAAAACACTGCTGAATGCTGCAACTGAAATCCTGGGAGTCTAGAGTCTACAAATTCACACTGGGAATTTTATAATGATTTTAACACAGAAAGGAAAAGTCATCAAAGTGAGATGGGGTTAGAGGGCCTCCTGAATTCCCTGAGGAGGTCAGCAACAATATAAAGCCTCTGCCAAGTGGGCTAGAGAAGTTAATTTAAACCCATTTTGTGTCTCTTCTGGTGATTCCATATTCCTTATTCTCCAAGTTCAGGACAGTGCATTGTGTGAAAGTACATCAAATAAAAAATATTGAAGGAGTGCACCACATTAGCCTCAGATTCCAGCTTCCCTATCTACTCCTCATTCTTCTTCCTGTCATCCTTTTCAGGAACAAATTTTTGCTAAAAATGAAACTGAGAAGTAATAATCCAGCAATATCCAGTGGGAAATGTTCTGGTGCCCTAGTTCGCAAAAGGGGATTTTTTAATGATCTATATTGATGTTTTCCATCTACATAGAATATAGTTCCTAAAAAAGGTAAATAGTTGTTTCTGTAATATATGAAAGTAAACAGAGGAAAGAAATTCCAAACCAATGGCAAGACCAGAACACATTTTACAAAAAGCACATTCTTCTTGCAGCCAAGTACTTCTCTGCTTAACAGCTTTAAGTCTTCTGTCATAAACATAAAAAAACCATTCAAGCACTTCTGTTTAATTTACATATTTGTGTGTCAGTGGAAAAGACAAGTATTCTGCTCTTGACAAATATCCACAAAACAACCTTCTTATCTTCCTTAAAACTTCCATTTCCCATGATGTCTACAAAAAGCTTGTCAAAGTAGAGGGTGCTGATGTGCTGAACCATGCTACCTACCCTGTCTCACCCAACTCTCTCAGGCTGTGCAGGGTAAGAGCTTTCCCTTTTCTTTTACAGTAAAATCCGATTGTAGTCTCACATTTAACTTGCACAAAATGAAACTCATAACTGTATTAGTTAATCAGTTAATTCAGCATTCTTTAGATGCAGTGTCAGTAATAGTATTGATTAAACCATACAGAGGCATTTGGAATCAAATTATTGATATGAACACGACAGATCAATATGTCCAGTTTTTCACATTCCTTTCATAATGCAATGGGAATAATAATCACTACATAAAATACAAACATTGAGTAAATGGGCATCTGTGCGAACACTAGATATTCTCCAATGAAATAGTAAAAGAGTAATACTTTTAATTCCTGCCAATTCAAACAAAACATGATTTTAACTGGGAAATAGTAAATATTTCATATTTGTAAATTTGCTTCTTCTCTCCTAATTTCCTACAGAGCCTGCAGCTGCCTAACTTGCTACTGTTTAAACCAGGCCTGTTCACATTTTTTTCTTATTCTTTTGAATTTAGCTCATCTTCCCTGATAACTAGTGAGGGACAGACATTTCTAAACATACTCTGAGATGCTTCTGTTGCTAAATTAATCTTTATAACAACTTGAGGAAAAAACTGTCTCCATAAATGCACACAGAACTGCAAATGCACAGAACAATACAATAATTAACCCAAGATTGAAATGGAGAGGTGAAATTACTCTACCTGACATTTTCCCTGGCTAACCACATCTCTTTACATCCCAATTCACCATAGTATGTTTCTGAAAGAGATGACCTTTTTTTACCTCTCTCAGTATGTAGCCCAAGCTGTGTAAATTCTGTGATGTCTGGCTCTTAGGGATATCACAGAACCAGCCCTGTCCTTGTGAAATGGAAAAGCACCTATTGTATGTATTTTGTAATTTATCCCCTTTCTCCTATTTTGCTTTAATGTTGGCATTAATTTTCACATCATCGCTAGGAATATTTGGCTTCATCCAGCCGAAATTCTGTCCCTGCCATCTGTCAACCCCTCACCTGCTTTTTAAACATAATCTCAAAAACTTCTTTGGCTTAATTGACTCTTTAGTGACTCTCCGTGGGTTGCATAAAGGATAACGACTGTTGCACTATGTTAAGCAAATCACAAGTGTGAAAATATTTGCTGTTCCAAAAAAATTAATAACCGTAATCCAAACCAGTTTGCCTGGAAATACTGAATGTACACAGAGTATTCCCAGGTACCTTGTGTTAAAAAAACCCCATAATTTCTGCAATAATGTAGGAATCTCCAGCTTCTCTGTGACAGCTGGCTAGAAGACTGTCTTGGGGGAAGGAAGATGCATCCTGAGGAACTTCTGGTATACTGAAGGCCAATACTATTGCAGACTGTCCAGTGTCTGGTGTCTCTAGTGCCACTAGGTCACACAGCACTTTCCAGGCAGAAATCCAGGATCCCTACCCTAAACCTCCTTGCAGAAAAGCCAGACAAAAGACAGCATTTCAAGGACACTGACTGTAACACTGAAGAAATCAAACCTAAGTAGCACTCAGGAGTTCTAGCAAGGCAACTTACTGGTTTTCCTTTCCTTCCTCTTTCCTCCAGTTTGGACCAGTATGCTGGAAGACAGGATTGCTGTTCTATTACGCAGGCCCAGGACTGCTGGGGAGCAGTGGCCACGTATTTTGCAGCATAAGGAATATCACAAACCTTGCTGTTACAGTTTTGTCAACACAGGTTTTTCCAGCATTGCCCTGGAATTCACAGCCGCTACCACTGACACTGGGCAGAGTGTGAAGTGAACTGAGAGAAACAAAAGGGAACATGGGGGTTTTCAGGCTTCTTTATCTTGTGGGTCCCTAGTTTTGCCAGTCAAGATAAGGAACCTTGTCCAGCCAGTGACAATAGGCTGCTCTAAGGTTTGTTTCTTACTGTCATTTGGAATAGCTGCCAGAACCCAGCAGTCTGCAGACCACAAGCTGAAAGTCCCTGATCTACACCAGCTTTGAACACAGTTAGGAAACTCAAGAGGAGGGAGGGAGAGGAAAAGAAATATTTGACTGGATCTGTATATGTACTACAGCAATAACAGGATTACATTATATAAATCTGTATTTAAACAGAGGAGACTGAACTCACACAGATTGATTCATGATTTAGCAGTGAAGTGAGCTGCAAGCTGGCCTGACAAAGTGATGCCCTGCCTGTTGTCCCTCTGCTTCCTGTGCAGCTGATGCAGGCTGGCAGAAATACCAGGTTTGGGGCAGGAAAAAGTGACAATCAGACATGGCAGTGCTTTGTGCCAAAGCCAGATGTTTACAGCTGCAGACAGTCTCAAACAGGACCACTGCTGTCCATCCACACCTTGAATCCCACACCCAGGCTCTGTCCTGTTCCTTGTGCTGCCCCTGGCCAGGATGCTAATTTTCACTGAAAACATATGAAAATTAATCTCGGTAAAAAAAGGGTTGTGTGTTTCTGACAGTTCTGCTCCCTTACCACCAGGCAAGCAGGAGTGTCAGCGTGATGGAAGAGAGGGCACACATAGCTGACTGTAGACAGAGGAGATGCAGGAGACTGTATACAGGAGAGGACGTGTGCCCTACAATCCCACAGCAGGTCACTGGGAGCTGTTGTGGAAGGGCAGCCACAGCATCATGGCCCTTTCCTGGGCCCAAATGTGCTTTGCTCTGGGAGCTGATGCTACCACCATCTTTGTATGGCACAGCCACCCCCTCCTACCTCTGCTTCTGGTGTCACTGCTCTCACAAGGCTTTACGGTGGGCTGGGTCAGAAAACGTGTTCAGGTGAAAAGTAACCATCTGAGCCATTGTGCAGAAGGCTACAAGGAAAGAGTGGCATGAGAGAAGGTGTTTCTTTAGCCTTCTCAGACTCCTACATTTGCAGCTGGCTACTTTAAAGAGTGAAGATGGACAAAGCAGTACTGGAGGTTTACAAAAACATAATCATCATTCTCCCCTGTTAAGCTACTGGCTTTTTCTCCATCCAGTTCACATTTAAGATTATTATACAAATTGTTTATATAATTTCATTTCAGGAGATGAAAACACGTGTGTCTGAGTAATCCTAATTAGAAGCAGTGTAGTAACTGGTATTGGAAGTAAGATTTTTTTTTTCATTTTTATTTTGGAGCCTAAATTATGTATTCTTTTCATTTCTCTACTATTCAACTCAGCTATGTGTATTTGTATCTCCTCACTAACTGCTATCTTTAATTTTAAGACAGCTGCATCACTGATGATAAAGCACAAAAAGATCAAACATGTTCCAAATCTTGTGCCAAGCTTTCTTCCAGAAAGAGATTTACAAAAAGAATAAATAATGAAAGTCATAAATCATAAATACCTCAACAGCACTTTCCCCTTAGCCATCAAAGGAGTTAACAGTCCTAATTACATTTTCAGCTCTCTTGTAGATATCTGACATTTTTGCCTCTGCAATTCTAACTCAGAAGGGCTCTAAATGAGCTCCACAAACTGGACACTTGTTTTGGTGGTGGTGCTATTTTGTACAGCCAGCACAATGGGCTTCTGCTTTTCACTAGCTAACACAAGAAAAAGAACAAAATCACTGGACAGCTTTTCCCCACTATTTATTAGCCTCTCAAACTTTTATCATCCATACACAAGCAAAAAAACATGCTGCTAAATTAGCAGATCAGACACATTGATTACTTCTTACTGACTCAGAACTATAATTGACTTTTCGGAATACCAATTTCCAGCATGTATTGCAGGACATGCAGTCAAAATGCTGTGAGAGATGATATGAGTGACTAGAAAGAACCTGATTTTAAGATCCCTGGTCCAATTTTTCTGCCAAACTTGAGAAAATAATTACAAGATTCAACAAAATTCCTTTTGCTTTTTCAAGTATAAGTGCCAAATGTGTTACTTGTATACGCTTGACTTGCCTGAAGATATGAACCTTGAAAAGGACTATCTTTTTTCTCAGTATAATTACCCACTCTTTCTGCCTTTCAACTGCAAGAGATAAATGAAGCATATGTGCACATTTTTGGTGGGTTGAGACAGAATCACACAGAAAACACAGCCAAGGAGCAGGAGTCATCAAATGTGACTCCACAATATATATAATCAGCCTGCCCTTGCCAGCACTGGCAGGTAAGGAGCAGGCTGTGTCCTCAGAGTAGTGGAACTGAGAGTGATGCTCCTGTAAAAGGAAGATCCCACACCTAATTCACAACATTGAGTATTTTACAAATTTTAGTGTATTCTAGGAATTTCTGGTAATTTTTTCCATTATTTAATTTATCTAAACACCCATTCAGCTCGTCATGATGAGTCTGAAAGGGAAAACGTCTCTTTAGCCAAACTGCCTTCCCCATGCTGCCCTGACCACCTCCATAACCCTTCTGTGAGGACAAGGTTAGTCAGAGGGGTGAGTACTTGATTACTCTGCTACTCTGAAAAAGGCCAGCAGGCTTCATACTGGGGCTACTCTGGCTAGTTCTGTATTCGTCTGCTCAATTCTATGATAAGACACAGCAGAAGAAACTGTTTCCAGTAGAAACTGCCATTAGGGTCTCCAGAATTCAGGGTACACAATGAAATCATGGATCACAGATACTTCACAGATTATCGGGTAGCTGAAGTGTGTAACAGAAGATGGGTGTTGCCAGCTTTTCTTTGAAGTATTGCTCTTCACACTGGCATTTGGAAGGGAAGCCTACAGCTGTGCATCATCTCCATATGGCTGGAACTGGAGATAGTGATGTACCCAAACCTTCCCTGGTGGTTCTGCAACAATTTAGTTTACACAAAGTCTACTTACATAAGCCAGCAGACTTACTAACAATTTTCTTTACATTGAAGAGGTCTGATGACATATAAAGACCTTCATATTTGTCATGATGAAGTTCCTTACTAACACATGAAAAATGTATTTTTCACAGACTCCTACTCATCTCACACTCCTGTCTTTGTTATCTCCTATGCCATATGCTGTCACCATGTGACTCATTGCTAGGGACTATATGCACAGCCTCTGCACTAGCCAAATTATTACAGGCTGTGATAATGATTGAACCCTGAGCACTTTAACTTAGAGCAAAATTAAGAACTCGAACAGACCTCTAAAAAAATTACTTTCATATATGTGAAATTGGTGCCAACATATCAGAGCAGCCCCCTGAAGTAATTGGTACAGTTAGGAGTGCACAAAGACATTATTTAGAAACAGTTGCACATAGTGCTTTGATGCAATCACTTCAAAAACAGAAAATGAAATTACTATTTAACCCTGTGTGAACAATGTGTAGGAGAACTGACTCTGGCATAGAGCCCAAAAGAGAATAGGAATTAATGCACATGTATCACCGGGCAGTTATATAAACAATTCACACAGAAAATCAGTTATCTTTTTACACAGTTTTCATGTGTATGTTGGAGATGCTACAACTTTCAAACAAACACCTTGCCATTGCACTGCCTGCTTTCCTGTTCTCTCTCTTCATGCTACTTTTTTTGGCTCACAATTTCATGAGCATGTGAAACATTTCCCTTAGAATTCTGCTAATGCTCTATCAAATTCCACTTTTGACAATACACTGAATATCTTAAAAGATAAGCTTTCTTTTTGGTATCCAGGAAAAGTAAATTGAAATATAGAGAAGTCAGAAGTAAAATGATAATATGGTAAATGAACATGATTATTACCAGTGTCATGTGTGAGCTCTTCAAGGCTGCATGTAGTGAATTGCAATGTCATCTTTACAAACACTATATTTTCAAATGCCCAGAGCTATACTTAAGTGCTTGAAAATTGAAATAAGTGAATATTCATTTTCCTGGCAAAGTTGAAATTGCAATATTTTGAGGATTAACTCTTGATTAAGTCCTTCTCTGTTCAGTGAAACATCTTTTCTATATAATTGCTTTAAATGCATTTAGAGTTGACAAAAAGGCAAATTATGTTTTGACAATTGCCCAAATTATTTAAAAATGAACATGGCTCTTAAGCCAAGTCTATTGAAAACTCAGTAGACAAAAGCAATCTATATTTTACCACATCAAATTGGACAGGGAAGAAGATGGATTAAAAGGTGATGAATACTGCAACACATCCTATAGGAGCTTTGGTATACAAAATACCTTAAAACTTCTTCTACTTGCAGTCTACAGGATTTGGAGACATTACATGAAAAAGACAGAGGGGACATTCCAGCTTCTGAGCTTCACAAATTCAATCCATGCGTTTTTCAAATATTACTTTGTGCACGAGGGGGAGCTCCTGCAACTCTTTATCACAATAAAAATCTGAAGACAATACAGGGAACAAAATGGAAATAAAGCATGAGAGATTTCAGAAAAAAATACATAGTCTTCACCCAATAACAAGAATTACTGCATGAATTTGCACAACTTAATCTGCTTGTATCCTCTGTTTTCAGTATGGTTTCGTCAGTACAGAGGAGATGAAGGAGCACTTTCCTGCTTTCAATGAAGAAGGCACAGATTTATGTAGGTTTTAAACCTACAAAAAGATTAAGTTGTAGGAAAAGAAAGATAGCATGGTTTTTGAGGTGAGATGTTGTTTTCATTAAATGTGTCACAGAAAAATATATAGGAGCAGGTAATCGAAGTCTGTAGCATAACAAACACGTTTAGGAGGTCTGTGTTAACACTGCTCAGTCAGCCTCCAATCTTCAAATACTCTGTGAGCACTTACTTATTCAGCCTTCCTTTCAAGCAAAAATTTTTTTGTGTAGCTTCTTGAGGATGTGGGGGTTCTTTTAGCAAACTGCAATATGGAGATTCCATTATTGAAAAGAATATGAAACTTCAGCTTGGATCATTAGCAGGGTTAGAATTTTGTTACTATCTACTATGTGAATAAATAACTTATAAATCATAGACTTCTCTTTCTTCTGTGGATCATTCCTATGCTCTGTTAGGCATCTACAGTTTGCAAAGGAGTTTAAGACATTCACTGGTAGCAGAAAATAGTATTCAGCACCACCATCTCTAGGAGAGTGGAGATTTGTGCTCTCAATGGGTCTGTCCTCTCTTTTTACCCACCTTCATTCCTCTGTCTCTCCAACTCCTTCCTGCAATGCCCTGTTCTTTAAGCTACCCAGTATTTCACAGTCTCCAGAGCAAATAGGCTATTTCTTAACTCAGTTCCTGCTTGGATACCAGCAAAGGGTGTAAAAGCACAGGGGAAACAACTCTGGTTTTCAGTCAGTATCCAGCTTCATAATAGTCAAAATGTTGCTCTAGCAACTAAAAGAAGTCGTTGAGCGAAAGCCCACATCGTTTAGCACTGACACAGGAAAGCCCAAGCAGCCCAAGACCAAAGCCAAACAGTGTGGATTCTGCACATGCCACGCCCACAGCCTGTGAGCACAAGTTTGCAGGGAAACTGTACCAAGCCTCTGGTGGGCGAGTTTCACCTGAGATTTTTTAATGCTTAACAATACGGTTATTTTTAGAGGGTCCAAATGGTGCTCCTTACTGACAGAATAAGCCCCAAAAGGCAAGCTGCTAGTCCAAGGAGCAGGATTGCTAGTGTATAACTGAGAAAAGCTGTGCTATGTATTTTCCTCCAACTCAATATCAGAGAGGTTGGACCCATGTCAATTTAACAATCAGCCAGGAGCATCCTCTCAGCATGGTGAATTCAGTGCAAACAGGGCAGAAGTGGCCACACTGTAACAACGGGATCCTGTAGTGGAAGCATCATGCAACCCTGCTACCAGCTCTGCTGCTACTGCATGGAACCAGATCCACTACCTATTCTGCCTGCTGGAACCCGACCTCCCAGGCATTCTAAGTACTCTTCTGTATCTTTTCCAAAAATGTATTTGAAATTATTATTGATTTTGTCATTTAGGCTTTACGGTTACATTCTTCTCACATATCCAACTCTACCCCATGGGAATTCTCAAAAACTAAGAGCTAGAGAGACCAGTGTACAGGTATTGGTCTGTCCTAGTTAAAAAGACTAAAGCTGTGCTATTTCCCCTTATGTAAGACAGCATTAAATTGACTTTGTTTCCATTCCCCAAAATATAACTGAGGACAGTAATATACTCTCTCTCAGTATTTTATGCTCAATTTAACTGCTATATTGCATTAAATGATGTGCAATAATGTAACCCTGAATGCAAATTATTCACATTTGGTAAAAAAAAATCTCTTTGCTGCCTTCTCCAAATAGATTTTTTTTTTTTATAGATTGTCATGAACTAGGAAAACCAAACATCCCCATATGGTGAGAAAATTTCAAGGCGTGTATTAAAAGAAAAATCTCAAGTTACTCATCAAAAACTAATAGATGTGACAGGAGAAAAAAATTAAGCTATGAGGATGAAACTCAAACAATCAGCAAATATGGAAAATCAACTATTACAGTGCTTGCAAAAGACTCATCAAAGGCTAAAAGAGAAAAACACGCATTTCACATTTCCAGAGTGGAATGTATTAAATTTCATTTGAAGCAAATTATTTACAGCAATAAAATTCACTGGCAAATTAAAACAACATACACATACCTTGAAATAAATGCATCATAATCAGAACTACTGAAGATGTTATCTCTTTCTGTCTAAGAGTGTAATGTTTTCTTATCATATGAAAGATTTTGAGGAACTTTCCCTGATTCTCAGAGAGTTTCTCACTCAGTCTTTTTCTGGACCTTACATAGAAGTCTGCAGGCCTCTCCAGGCTGTATTTGCTGCCTGCCCAACAGGCATCATTCTGACAAGCTAAAGATATAAAGTAGTCTAAAGATGTCCTGGAAATAATTCCCTTTCCCTGGATGAATGCCTTGCCCTGATGCAGTAGCCATTTTGGGAGTCATGTATCACCCTAAAAATACGCAAAATATATAGAATCTACAAACAGTGCAAACTACAAATCTACAAACACTGTTTCCTGGGTACTCTGATTTTTAATTCCAAATAGGTGGCAACAACTCTGGAAATTTGGCCCTGAAATTCCAGTAACTCCCTTATTGTTCAACACTGACTTCAGGTCATGAAGAACAACATTTGTGTAAGCATTCTAACAGCTGTACAGTTTAAAACTGTACGAAGCTTGCATACAGTAAACAAAATACTCAGGTATTTACCTCTGTTGCATTCACCTTTCACTTAACATAATTAAAGAGAACTGTGGTCATATGGAAAACACACAGAACTAGAATTCATGAACCATTTCTATGCTGTGTAGGTTCTTCTGCCCCATTTGTCATAGAACAGTCTGAGCTCCTCCAGGATGAAACAAGGTGACAAGCATCTGTCTCGTATTTACTCACTCAGCTTCTCTCCACAGAAATGTATGATATGGGAGGCAGAAGGATGTCTGTTCAATAAACGTGTCTTGCAAAGAAAGATAACATTGTTTGCAAAGCACCTTATTCCTGTAAGAGTCACCGAGCAGTTTGCCCAGCCAAGTTCCGTCTCCTACCCAAGTGATTATTTTGTGCAGGAATGGTCCTGTTGTGCTAGAAAAGGCTAGCTATTGGTAAAGGTATTAACTACTAAATTTCACTCCATTTCTAAAGTATGTTGTACCTGAGAGTGTTTACCACTCTCAGCTGAGTATCACTTCCCATTACCAGGGGGATATTACCTTCTAGGGGAGATGGATGTTTTCACCTCATTACCTCTACCAATTACTTTTATCTGCTTCAGAAAACATGACATCTTTTAGTTTGGGTTTGTCCCACCTGGCCAAACCCACGACAGGGTTCTACACCTGGTGCTTTCATTGAGAAGTCAGGCAAGACAGATCCAATTTAACTCCAAGGGTACCATTGAAATACCCACAATTAAAGAAGCACTTAGGTGTAATCCATAACTGTTTTGTAAAATGCTTACAGAATGAAAGATGCTATGTAAGTATCTAAGAATTATTATTCAGTGCATGGAAAAATGTTTATGTTCCTACAGGACAAAGCTGCATCAGGAAGTGGCATAGCATTAGTGAATAAGACTCTAGGAAAAGGAACTGCATACTGTTACATGTATACATTTAATAAAGGATGAATGCGACAATTAAGAAAGGTCAGTACCCTTGAGGAAGCAGGACAGACAGACAGGGAGAGGTGGAAGTAGTTATTTTTGCATTAAGGAAACACACTAAAATATTCCTTGTCTTTACTGTGAAGAGATGTTTTTTGTGCAACAAAAATACCTTTAACCTTTTAAAGACATCACGCAGATGCATTCAATTAAAATCCTGTGTCCAGAAAGAAGGCATCCAAGCATCTGTTTATTACTGCAACTTTTCTACTCCTGCCATGTAGGAATTCTAAAAGTTATCAATCTTTATAGCAATGCCTGACACTCTTTCTTCCCACTATTATTCTATATATATGCTATATCCCACTATTAAACCAGCCGTAGAAATATTCATGAGTTCTTTCATGTGGGTCCTCATCTGGTGAGGCTGAAGGCACAGAACTATTTTACAAAGGGGAACTGGGATGTAAAGCTGCCCTCTGAACACAGGAGAAAATTCACCCTGAGCAAAGGGCCAGAACAATGCCTATATATCAGTTCAGACTCAGTTAAGCCTTAAAATAGGATTTAATCATGAATTTTATGATCCACTGGTTATCCACTGGTCTTGTCATAGTGCAGCTTTTCTTCCCTACCCTCAGTATCTTTCCAAGAAAGACAGGAAAACCAGACTGTAACAAAAACTTCAGCAGCAATACACTTTCTAATAATCTTGAACCAGCTGCTTTCTTCAGTTATATGATACAATGTAATGTCTAAAGCATCCTTATAATTTGTATACTGCACTCAAATGCAACAACCACATGCTTTGCATTTGAACTCAGTTTTTTTCAATTTAATGCTGCACTTTTGCATTTTTCATAACCGAATTCCTCCCCCTCCAGAAAAGAAAGGAAAAAAAAAAGGCACAGCCCTGTGTGATTTACCTTATTACAGTTTTTACCAACTTGGCAAAGAGCACTGCTTGACATACCATCTTTATCTGGCATCCCTAAAAAAAGAAGAGAGAAAATAAGCAAATACGGTAAATTCTTTAAGTAACAGTGAAGATATTTTTGACAGAATAGGAAATTTCAGGGTTTAATACTTTGATAACATACACATTAATCTCTGATTTTTAAAGAGAAAAATGGATTTATTAAAAAAAAAAAAGACAAAAAGCTAATTTGAGTAAATACTATAAACAGTTTCCTAAGCATAGTACTTTTCTCACCACTTAATACCTGAAGCATGTATACAAGCATTATTTATACTTTCTCATTTAACATTATCTGTGCCTTAGTATCTGGGATTCACATGTGGCACTGAGTTTGCACTAACTAGCATTGCTATGCTATGCTATGCTATGCTATGCTATGCTATGCTATTGTCCTGCAAATACAACATATTGAACACGTTGCATATGGCAAAAGATTTGCAGATGTAATTGCTAGCCATCAGCTACTGTCCTGGTTGGCATCTAAATAATCCCTGGCAAATATATAAAAGTACTCTGATTTACGTCAGTGATGAGTTCCAAAGGCTGCCCTTGGATCTGCAGAACTATTCCACAGCTTGACAGGTTTGCAGGAGGCAGAGACATACCCAAACTTATTTAGCCATGTAATGAAGATCAGAGAGCAGTATGTTTACTGCAAGCTCTCTACTCAAGCACTAACCTAGCTAGATTCTCATGCAAGTGTAGCCCATTCTAAATAAAAAAAATTAGACAGTTTGTTACTATTATTTTCCTAGCAGGATTCATAGCTGTGTTCCACAGAATTAATGTAACACCTGTAACTAGTTAAATGTTACATGACATCATACAGTTTGCTTTAGTCAACAGGCCTGGCTTATAGTGCAGATTTTTGTACAGCTGTGTGTACATGCATATACAGTTGGGAAGGCAGTTAGGCAAGTTCCAAAGTGTTTCCTGCTACATGCAAGACTAATACAGTTCTAATACCAAATTGAATTTGTTTAAATTCCAATGTGCAAAACCAGAGGACTTTCATTTTAGCGTTTCTTTCCTTTTCTCTTTTTTTCTACCACCTGATGTCTAATTTCTCATACTTACTGTCATTGTTGGAGCCAGTTTCCATAACACCATAAGGAGGAGTGAGAAGTCCAGACATATACTGTCGGTATTTCTGAAAGACAGTGATGGAACATTCAGTCAGGTACAGATGTATAAAGCCGCTCAAGGGACTGTGCTATTTACATTTTTGTGTCTCCTGCCTTGTGCTTCTCATGTGCACATGCGATATGAGGCAATGAAATGTGTCTTCACTCTTAACACTGCAAGGTCTGCTTTCTTGACTGGGGCACACTGGCTTTGTTTCATCAAAAGTTGTGCTAAAACAGCTCCCTCTTTAATCTTCCCCAAAGCATGACTTTAAGGGTTCTAATAAGTCAGTATTTTACTCAGTTGTGTGATTTCCCATAAAGGCTGTTTCAAAGCTCACTTGAAATTACACTAGTTATGTGAACTCAAGCTAGAAAGCTACTTTATTGAAGGGATGGAGAAGGAGTGTTAACTAAGGATTCATAAGAATCCTTTACCACACCAATTTGGGTGTCAGATTTAAAATATACAGGATTTAGTGTGAAAACTCTAAACATTTATTTCCAAGACACTAAGTTTGGTTTTCAGAAACTACAAGGCTACGAAACACACAAACCAAATACCTCATATTATGTATATCCTCACACAAAAACTGTATTAGCAGATGAAACTTTGTAACTACAAAAATAATGTCCCTTGTCCTGCTGTAAACTATGAAATTGTAATTAATGTCAGCAACTGGTATTTTTCTTCAGTGAAGGCTGGAGACATGATCAATAAGGCTCAAAGCTCTGCTTATGGTTTAAGAAATTGCATAAGCTACAAAAATAACACCAAAGGAAAAAAACTGTCCTTTTATCAAATACAAATCATTCAATGAATAAGTGACACATTTTTGCTTCCAATCCCACTGTATTATTGTCATGCTTAAGGGTAAACAATTATAATTCCCTTTTGGAGCTGCCAGAAAACAAGCTTGTGCTGCAACAGGGATGCTGATGTTCAGTGTCAATAAAACATTCCATGCAGTCCTTAGGGTGTGTAATGAGCTGAACCTGAACAATCAAGCAGCTGAAATTCATGTAGGTTTCAATGAAGCACATATAATAACTGGGACAGAAAATGTCCATTATAGTGCAATTTTAATTTAAAAGTTTTATCCTTTGCTCTATGGAGCTGTTTGGATGTATTCACTACTAAAATGTTGTCTGCTGAATTTTAACAATGCTTGAATTATCCTTTTAACATTTCTTTTTCTTGGAAATGGAGATGAAAATATCAATTCTAGCACTAAAGACCGAATGTCTTGCATTCTAAATAATAACAAAAGCTACAAAGATTACATTGATCTTAATAATCCAATCCTATTTTTAGACAAGCTATTACATCCTAAAGCTTAGTAACGTATTATTTAAATATCATCCATAATCCAGCTGAATACTCATAGAAGCAAATCTATGTTATATCCCTGGTCAGTCACACAAAACAAATGCTACTTCATTTGGGGATAAAACCCTCACATTTTCTTTCCCAAATCATTCACTTTCCCATACTCTCTATCTAGTCCTATGCCTGTAACTCAGTGAGAAGAACATGAAAAATAATTATTTTTTTTCCGTTCAACTAGTAAATCACACACATAAACCAAGGGAAAAAGTCACTTTGGTTGGCCAAATGAAAAAAATGGAAGTGTGTCCCAAGGGGTTGAAATAACACTTCATTCAAATAGTAGATAAATGTTTTGTTCAACCTTCTACTGAGTTTGGTCTTGAAACGTTATTTTTAGGTGGATAATTGGAATGTTTCATTTGGGATAAGATAAAAACAAATTGTATAGGGTGTTTTCTTCTTCCTCACCATTCAGCTGATACTTGTTTGTTCTGTTTTTCCTGAAATAGCATTTTTCCAGGAAAACATTATTAGTCCACATTTAAACTACCTTTATAAGGAACTTGAATTGTAGGAAGACAGTAATTTTCTCTTTTATTTCCTATACCACATCCACAGCCATCCTAAACTGCATGGCAGTTTCCTTCTGATTAATTCTCTAATATTTTTCCTGACTATTCTTCTTAAGAGACAAAACATACAACACTGTATAATTTCCAAAAGATTTGAGGGCTCAGCTTCAGAAAAAAAAATATTGGTAGAGTAAGCCAGAATCCCATACACAATTTCAGAGGGGACATCTAATCCCATCCTATCCCACCTCCTGCTCAGGATGCCAAAGCTCACCAGGAACAAAAGCACAGACTGCCAAGGATGTCAACTCTGTCATCTCCTGCATGGAGGTCCCACCCTGCCATGGGACACATCTATTCACGAGTCTGACACAGCAAGTCCTGTGAGCAGTGCGGCCTGTGAAGGAGTTCTGGCAGCAATACCAGAAGAGGAATTAATTCAAAGCATGCTTTGCTCAGAAAGCTCAGTTGTTCAGACTCCTCCAGGGCACCTCTGAATAAGTGAAACTTCCTTCTATACCTGGGTATCTGAGAAGAAGACTGGTGTGACTGCCTACACATGGTCTTTCATGAAGGTGTCTCAGTGGGGTGTAGGCTGACATGGGAGGTATAATTTCTGCCTAAAATTGCACCACCTCATCAGCCAAATTAAATGTAAAGGGAAACCTACTTGTCAAGGAGTCAGGGAAACTGTTTGCTGGGAAACCTAAAGCATGCAAAGAAAGACCTAAGGAACTGCATAAAGATTCTCAAGTACCAGGTGGAGTAATGAAGTTCCAGGTGTGAGGTCTCTGAAACACGAGATAATGAAACCTGTCCTGTTACCGTAATGTCTGGAAATGAAAATAAAATGCAGTAATTTAAATTGTATTTATAGGTGGCATCATAGGATGATTTTAAATCCTCATGGTTAACAGATTAAACATTTAGCAAGTGCTTATGAGGATGTATTCCACAGGTGGTATGAAGCCTGGAAAGGCTTTTCTTATGAAAGACAGTAACAGTTATCAAATCATCATAAGCTTGTTTATTACCAGAAGTCTTCAAGTTCTGTAAATTCAACATGACAGCAGTTTTAAAAACTACACTCAGTGACCTATTCACTCTGTCTACAGATTTCTACCAATTTATAAACTCTATCATGCAACAGCTTAAAGAACAGACACTTCCTGCATCTAATCTGACAGCACAAGTAATAAAGACAGTATTTTTTTTCCAGTTGC
Organism: Hafferia zeledoni; assembly: GCA_035583235.1. NCBI lineage: Eukaryota > Metazoa > Chordata > Aves > Passeriformes > Thamnophilidae > Hafferia > Hafferia zeledoni. The sequence goes on along the minus strand of JAWWEV010000172.1, from coordinate 20,810,688 downwards.
TGACTGCCTCATATCCATGCAGTGGTGAGAATTAACACATTTTGACCTTTTCAACTACTGCTATAGCCTAAAGCAAAGAACAGTGCTGACAAGGAACAGTTGGGGATAGGAGAAAAGGATGAAACAGAATCACACGCTTGCTTTACTAGGAAGGTGCTGGGGGGGAATTTTCATATCAATTGTTTTTAAGGCCACTCATTGTCAGGTTTTTCAGTGGTTTTCTTTACATGCTCTTACTATGACTTTATTTGCAATTAGCTGCAGTTAGTCTCAGAGGTTTTCACAACTACAATAGGTTTTTGTCTGCTCTGTGAACATAATGGTGTATATTTTTATAGGCTAATGCTTAGAAAGGCAATTACTATCATTCTGATACAACCTATGTCTTCATTCCTAAAAAATGCTTCTAACGTATGTAAAGGATATAAAACACTTCTTTGTGGTTAGTCTCTCCTTTTCTGCTGCAAGTAGTGAAGACCTAGTACCTGTTCAAAGCGGCAAAAAAGAGATCCTTACTATACAAACAATCCAAAATGAATCAGGTACATGTCAAAAAACCAGATGAGCCTTTGTTGTCCATGTGCATTGCACAGCACAACCCCAGCACTCTAATGGGAAAGACTCAGGACCAATGAAGGGAAGACCTCCTGGGTACAAAGATTAGAACACAGGATCCACAACAAATACTCCCCCAAGTGTAGCAGTTCTGCAGCTGGCAAAGAATTGTTAGGGGCTGTGTACTAAGGACCCAGGGAGTGATGGTTTCTAGCACTAGGGAGTCAGGCTTCCGATGTTTCCCCATGCCAAGGTGAACCTTCATGTTGCCAGAAACTAGGAATTAGTGTCTTGTAACATTGGAGAAAGTTTTGTAGCCTGTAACAGGTGCTTGGTTGAACACACCTCTCTCTCTTTCTCCTTTTCTTTCTTCCCCACTCACAATCTCAATCCACTGTGTTACTTTTCAGCAGGGCTTGCATTACTTGCAAACTTGGGAGTAACACAAAATAAGTCATTGCAGTTGTAGAAGTCCTAGGCCAAATATCCAGGTGATCTTCCCACACACATTTTTCAAAACCTATTTTATCAGATGCTCTTGCTCTGACTATTACCTGAGTTATGCAGTACTCCTGCACTAGCTGTTCATACTCCTGCAATGATTTCTCTTGGGGAATATATGCTGTAGCTTAACAATGTGAGCCAGCTTCTCTATTTTCTTTTGACAATAAATAATTCATCACTGATGCTCTCAGTACAACTCTGTTCTTCCTCTAAGTTGGCTGCACTAGTCATACCATTTTGGCATTGAACCACCTCCCTTGGGAGTATTACTCACAAGGGCACTCCACTCCCAAACAGTGCACTGTTTCTTCTCTTTCCTTCAGAACAATAAGGAAAAAAGACCCTGAAAAAACAGGCCCCCAAAAGAAAGAGCCCTTGAAGATCTCTGGACCCTCTTTTCACCCATCACATCAACCAGAAATTGCTGTCTCAAAACTCAGACCTTTGCCTTTAGATCTGATACTCCAAAGATTGCTCTTTATTGAACTGATAGGTAAAATCTCAGGTCATCTGCCTGCTATCCATATGTGTTTTCCAATATAAAGTGCCTAATGTTCTTACAGATTTTCACAAAAAAAAACCCCCTCAAACTGATTATCATATTGATATTAGGTTTTTACCCAAAATTTGTTACATAAGAGATAACAGCACACTTGCTGTTGCCCAATTCTATGTTCTGAGACTCACAGAAGACTGGCATAATTCTGATTTCAGATACTGTCTTCTTAGTACATTTACAAAGTACTATGTGTATTTCCTCTAAGCAAGCTCAATTGGAAATTTCCATACATTTCAGGTCAAAGTCACTTAACTGGCTATCACAAAAAAGACTTGACCCATGGCTATTTAACACTACACAGGGAATCATTGTTTGAAGTTGGTGCTTCACTCTAGAACACCAAATATCCTGCTTATTGCTAAATACTTGCCTTTGTCATTAACAGAATACAAACATTCACTGTCATTGACAGTGTAGGTAAAAGAATGGAATTGAGGTATTTCTAAAGGAAAGTACAAAGGCAAATTAGGAAAATATAATGCTACAATAGCAAAAGCATATCTTTATGCACTGTCAAAAAATAGAAGATAAACCATGTGAAGATCTTATCATGACTTACTGAACAGAGCAGACTGTTTTGTATACGTCAGTCTATCAGGTCATTAAAATGAGATAGACAAGGCCAGAAATAGCAGAAGTGAAGTACCATTTAGTCATATTCAGATAAAATAAATACAGGAAATGCCTGTACTGAAATTGCTGAATCCTGATCACAGAATAGGTACGGTTTATATAACAGCAGATGAATCTGCATCTTTCCCATTTATTTACCTATTTGTTATCTTCTGAATGTTTCTGCATGGCTCTAATCAACTATATTTTAGATTTTATTCCATGTCTTTGTTTTGGAGGCATATATTTTTCTGTCACATTGCCATTTAAATCAATTTATTGTGCTTGAAAAGCTCTGTGTGTAGAATTTGCTTTATCAGAGAATCCCCTTGATACTTTGTCAGGAAGAAAAATGCACCCAGCTCTCTGAAAACATGCCAAATAGCAGACTTGGCTACCAGATAGAAACCTAAAGATAAGACTGCACTGCAAAAAAGCAAATCCAAGGAAATTAGAGCATGAGCAGTGATTAAGCAAATGACATAGCCTATTCTGCTCCATCTAATTTACATTTAGAAATGCCATCATGCACAGCCTTCTGATTCTGTCTCCTAGAGAAATGCACTAAGGAAATGCACTTGGGTGGAGACAGGACTGTTTGGGAGGGGTGGGAAAGATTGCATATACTTAAAAGAGGACAAAGAAAACATAAAAAGAACAAACACTCCATTTGATTTATGTGTTTTCTTTTACTACACTTATGTAAACATACAAGAGATAATATATTTACAGGAAGAAAACATAACAATTTAAGTGCCTTTCAGATGAAGTTCAAGTCTCCAGAAGGCTGAAAAAAGAATTATACATCTTCATATTTACTTTTTCACAGTGATTTTTGTTGAATGTGTTCACTTTAAAATCAGATGATGATAACTGTCAGCAACCATGCTTCAAGCTCAATATAAGATCATAAAATAAAGCTGTGCTTTCCTTTCCTCCTCTTTCATTACCACTTGTAGGAGTGAGACAGAAAATCACACCTTAGCTGGAACTGCCTGTGACAGAACAGAACCTCACTCCTTCTCCAACCATTCTTTGACACTAGCAATTGTAGATCTGAGTCTTTATTAGTAAAGCCAGCAGGTATGTTTCAAAAACAGAGCAGAACTACTAAGAAGAATATGCCATTTTAACATAATTTTTCTTACCACTACAGCCACCTTTAAACTTACACTGACAGGACCTAGATCTAGTCAAGTCTGGAATCATCTTATGTTCATGCATAAGAGGAAGAACATTTTTCTGAAGCTCTGGGTACAAAATCCTTTCTTTGACCCTCAGACAGTCACACCTCAGTTCCAGATACACTGTTTTAATGAGGAGAAAGCAAAGATCTGCACTTTTAGGTGAGCTCAGTTTGGGTGTGCTATGCAAGAAGACAGTGTACAAGGAAGATTAAAGACAGGTAATATGAGACTCATAAATACAGGATGGGGCTGGCTCTGTTCAGCTCCTCACCTGGGCAGCTACAGGCTGCCTCCTACACTCTTTCTTCCATATGGTGTGTGAGCCTGACTGATTTTTAGCAGATTTCTGGAGCAGAGCTTCAACTGAGGCAAAAGGTCACACAAGAAAGATATTTATGTTTGCAATGTCCTTTGACAGAATGGTAAATTCTGTAACTGTGGCAACATAAGTGTCTTGTTTCTGATCACATACCGTAGCCTGTGGAGCAAGCAAAAAGCAAGGATTGTGTGTACTTGGTAAGCCAGAAGTCAGCAAGAATCTCTACACCAAGTTACTGTTCCACCCTGAGATTGCCACCTTGAAATTACAGAAGGCCTGATAGATATGACCAACATACCTTTGCATGAATGTTATGAAACAGACTTCAGCTGAGGAAATGGATGTGAAACTGGGTGTGGGCCACTGAGGTAGAGAAAAATTGGAAACCTCCCAGCGCAGGCTGTGCTCTGATAGTGGGTTGAAGTCATACTTCTCTGTAGTGAAATTCTGTAAGGTCACCACAAGGTCTCTGCAGTAGTTAAGTCTTAAAAATAGGTTTTAAGTGCAGCTTAAATGACACATCGGCCTTATGATGACACTGTGAACAATGGTGGCTTTATTAATTGTTATAAACAATTTATTTTCTTCCCTACTATTACGTATATTTTTATAAGAAGATTTGAAACAAATAAAGAAAAAGTAAAACGATGAGTTGATCTGTAACTTGTTTTTTGTACTTAGAGCCTCTAGGTACAGAAGTATATTTGGTCTAGAAATTTGTTTTCATTTAGAAGGAAAGTCTGCGTTAAATATTAATTCCTCTACAATCAATATAAACCTCTTAACTAGTTCAGTGGGGTCAATCTAACACTGCTGTTGCTTCTCAAAGAAACAAACACACATCAACTTCCAATATTCATCTGATATCGAAGGCTTTCTTTTCATGGATAATTCCTCAAAGTGATTGTTTCTATTCAATTGTGCCTAACAATAATGAGGCTATTTAATAAGTGTAAATAAGTAAACATACAATTTCCCTTATAACATTAGACTTTCTTCAATGCTTTTTAAATATTATTTTGATTACAGTGTGAGCTGCTTTAAAAGCAGTTTTTGCAGCTCACTCAGGAACACTGCTGAGAAATCAAAACAAGTACAATACAAATTTAGAGGGGAAATGTAAAGACAAACTAAATAATTATATTTCAGGAAGTATGACTAAACAGAGTCTGTTCCTTCCAGTTGATAGAAAAGAGTGTGTTCTGACAGAAAATCACTCATAATCAGACTGGTATCACTTAACGGGGGCCCAAAATACTTGGGCCTCCAATTCAGCCAGCAGTCAGTGCAATGGCACCACCGGAATTACCTTGTCAGCATAAATCTCTCAGGTGTCCAAGCTGCTCATATCTGGAGCCCCTTACATGCACAGTGTAGTATAATAAATGTGGCCTGTGGTACTTCCTCACCAGAGTTCACAATAATATTTCAGCTATTTTGTAACACAGTGTTTTATTACATGACTTTACATCCACATGTGCAGACCAGCATCTCATTGTTCTCAGGTTTGAAGTTCCCTAAAAAGACCTTTAAACACACTCTGTGAAACACAGACTCTTTTTGTACAACAGCATCTTATCCAAAGATATCAAAACATATTGCATAGGAATGACTGCCTTTTATCAAACTGAAACGAAAACAACGTTAGGTACAGTGATTCTGCTGTGCCTTAACATCAGGATTAGACAAACTGCACTAACAAACTGCAATGCAACAGCCTTATCTGGGGCTGCATTTGCACAGATGGGGCAGTTTTCAAGGTTCTTTCTACTGACTGAAGTCAGTGCAAGTGGCTTCCTCAAGCCAAAGACATGTTATTCAGCTGCCAGTTCCTTGCCAAGACTGAAAAGGCCTGCACACCAAATACTGTTCTGCAGCTCTACCCAGAGTCTTGCTGTGACTGTTTCTTGCACGTCTCTTTCTTTAGGCAAAAAAGGAAAGTAACATTATTCATTTCAGCTCAGCCCTAGAAAAATTTTCAAACCTCATGATAAGAGGGGACAGTGGGAAATGGAGGCACACAAGGATGGGAAAGAAAGAGGAAAGTCCCACTGGAAGTTAAATGTTGGAAAGAAGAAAAGTAACAAGAAACTAGAAGGAAGGAGTGAAAATGTTTTAAGGAGCAATGGGTGAAGGGCAAGAGGGGAGTGCAATAAATAACCTAATCAAGACTCCTTCAATCCACTGAAGAGAGGAGATACCTCAAGGAGTGAACAGACTACTTCAGGGAAGAGGGCACACTAAGAAAAAAAGGGGGAAAAAACGAGAATGTGAACTGGCTAACGGATATGTCCAATAAGTTAACTCCCCCCTCTCTCTCTGTTGTTGCCACCGAAGAAGCAGTTCTACATGTTGAGGTCTCAGAAGTAGGTACACAGTTTCACAATAGGCAGAAGCTCAACTCCTTAAATCTGGCTAGTGTTGAGACAGTTTAGACTTAAAGATTCTGGAGATAGAGATGAACAGCACATAACACAACATCACTTCTCTGCCAGCTATCCAATCACAAGCTTAATCTCTATTTCCACAGTGAGGCATTATAAATGTTCGCAATTATTTTCATGATGTGGCTCTGGGATGTCCATTTTATAAAGTTAGAAGAAAATAGGATATAATATGTGAGTTTTGAAGGATTAAAATAGTATATGTAAAGCAAAGTCCAAACTACTCTATGACTCTGAGGAGTGTCTTGTTTAAAGAAATTACAGAACATTCTCACAGATTAGTTCAGCTGGTTTAAAAAAAAAAAAAAAGAAAATATTTTTGGTTACCATTTAAAAATTACTAAAATTGTGGGTTTTTTCCAACTGACCTGAGCATCAAGTATAAAGTCTAGTTTGACCAGCTGACACTTCAGTGTGGGCAGGAATTTTGTATTAAAAAGCTTTTGTTTTCTATTTATTTCATTTTCTGAATGGGAGGTTCTTTCACAGTACAATATATAATCATAAAAAAATAGTCAAGTTGATTATCAGCCATCAGCCTTAATTCTACCTATGATCTGTCATGTTATCTATCATCAAGATTAAAGCAGCATTTGAGATATGCAGCAGGGCACAATAATGAAGGTGCACTGTGGACCTTCTTAAGTGGAAAAAACACTAAAGAGATGTTAAGGCTGAACCTACACATGACCGAAAGAGAAAAATGAAACAAGAGGGATGTGAAAAAAAATGGAGACAACTCACAGGATAATGAAGGGCAAACTATGGAACTAAACTGAATAATAATATTTCTAGGAAAAAAACAAAAAAAGGTGGAAGGAAAAAAGTATAACATGATGTCAGTCTCCTCCTTTGTCCAAGAGAGCCCTGAAATGGAGCTTAACTGGGGTCCAGCTTTGCTACATTCTCCATACAAAATGAAAGTTCAGTCCTGTCTCTTCCTCCTCCCCAAGAGAAAATGCCCAGAACATACTTAGAGGCAGGATGTAGGCAGGCAAGTAGCACAGCACAAAAGGTGCAGAATGGCACAAATTAACTAAACACAAGAAGAAAGAAGATGTTTCACCGGGATTTTTTTTTTTCCACATAAAGTAAGTCCAATTATACTGGAGCATGAAGTAATTGAGAACAAGAAGGTCACAGTTTTGGCATCCATTGTAGGCCAGACCTCTAAAGGCTGAAATGAAAATGCCTTAGGAAACACTTTCCCATCTGAAAGAATGACAATTGTTACACTCTTGCACTGAAGCCATACCACCATAAAGGGATGCAACTAATAACGAAACGGAGCCAACACTGTCCTAAACAGAGTTCTATCAGATATAACCAGATTCAAGGAGATACAGCTATTGCTATTAAGCTTACATAGAGGGACTACACAAATGATGGTGATGATGATGATGATGATGATAATGGAAGACTGTAAACAATCAACTGTAAGAGAAAGCTGAAGACTCACTAACAGACTATTAAACTTATCAACATACTATCAATGTAACAACACAGCAGTTCTGTGAGGATATTTGGCAAGGATATTCCACATGTGAGGGGCAATGAGACAAGCTCATTCTTGCACTAAGACTCTTCCAGAAAAAAATTTGCCAAGCACAAGCATCCAAAACCTGTCAGCACAAAGTACTGACCTCGCTGGGGAGAGATGACTTCTGTCAAACTGGCTAAAAGATGCTTTCAGTGAAACATCTGTGTCACTTAGGTTGTCATTCTGAAAGACGTGGCTTTTAATAGTATATTTTAAAACTTCTATTTGTTTTAAGAAGTTATCTATTTGATAACCAACTCACTAGGAACCGAAATAATTTTCTGATCTTTTATATTTCCATTCCACTGGAGCAAACAGCCATTTCTTCTGGGTATCTCCTTGCATGTGGCTAAAAGTAAATTCATTAGCATACTGAAATCTCAACCTACCCCACTAGATAGACAGGCTTCATATAATCAGGGTATACAGTAGTAGATCAAGTCTGAAGGCAAAACATCTTTCTAGGCCCATGATTTCAATTGTTCACTTCCTGCTCATTCCTTAAGGAATTATGTTTCATTTGTTTATTTAAAGGATGAAAAAAAGGTATTAAATACATCAGGCTTTGATGGAGAGGCCTCATCACCTGCTTCTCATGAGCCCTGGCTGGTTTTGTTCTGAACCAACTGGAAGTTATGTATTACAAGGAATAATATTTACACAATGCAAACAGCAGTACTAGATAAATACACTGTTCTTACATGGAGAGCAAACTAAACTGCTTTTCAGTAGAGGAGGAAACAATAACAGTGCACAATATTACTGCACTATGATTTTAAGTCATTTCTGTAAATTATCATATGAAGACAAATGGATTGCTTAAGACTTTTATTGCAGATTTTGAAAATTCAACAATAGCAATACAAAATTCTTCTCAAAAAGTCTTGCTTGAAGGATGCAGTAAATAATCCTGTCTCTGGCTGTGCAATGGCAGCTGAGAGGAGGGAGGATCTTGTCCACTCATCTGAAATGTCCCTGATGATTTTCCCAACCCTCTCATTAAAAGCATACCCAAACAAACTTTAATTGTTATTTGCATTATAACTGTAGCCACAATGGGCCAGACCTCCTGTACTCAGGCCTGGGTACAAAGATCCTGTTCTGCTGGTTTACTTTCCTGACAAAATGCAAACACTTTGACTGGCAGGAAGTTCCTCCCTTCCCTCCCTTCTTCACAGAAACTCTTTTGGTTTCAGTGAAAAAAAATTAGCCAACTTTGAGACAGGGTTCAAATAGGTTCCTACAAGTTAAGTAAAAATTAGTGATAGGAGAGAAGTCTCAAATATAGTGGAATATACTAAAGGAAAAGTGGGAAACACTCTCAGTCATCCACTTCCCTGGGTAGCAGCCAGCTGAGCAGATTGTACACACATTCCAGCTGGCTAATCCTCACAGGTGTAACTCCAAACACCACATACATTGTCTGCCATCAAATAGATACATTATGAAAGTTATGGTAGCATTGGTGGCAGGAAGAAACAAAATTAGAAAGGAAATAAGCTTTCTCAGTCCTTCCACTCAGAGAAAAAACTTCTCGATAATTTTCACTGGTTGTGATTATATTTATATTTTATTTTGCAATTTCATTTCTTATAATTAGCAATTCTTTTAGGTTGTTTTCATTAAGACCATGCACAGATATCCTAAACCTTTTCAAGGTTTTGTAGACACCAGTATTGAAGGTGCTAAGCATCCAAAACAGGCAGCTCTGGCTTGGAACGCATTGCTGTCACCTGCTAATACAGTGGTGGAAAATATACCTGAGCATTCTTATGCACTCCTGACAGAAAAAAGGCAGGTTCTATTGAGAAGTAATCTGCTGTATTTCACCCCTTTTTTGACATAAAGAAAAATGATTAATTCTTTGAGCAGGTGGATTGCTATACTGGGACAAGACTTTCAATCCCTCTAAAAGACAAAATTAGGTCACTGGTAATACTGAAGGTAGAAGAAATCTTAATTGAAGGGCTACCTAATTTGCAACATCCTACACTTCAGTCTATTTTTGTGGGGCCCTTTCTCTGCTGTGAAGCAAGACAGACAAAGCTTGTTATTGTCACTTTGATACTATGTATCCACTCACCGTTCAAAGAAAGTCTTTATATAGAATATACAGGAAAATAAGCTACAGCATGAGTCACACTGCAAGAGTCCATGGTTCTTGAGTGTTATGAGGCACCAGAGGAATCAAATGACTTGCATATGAGAACAAGGCATTATCCACCAAGCCACAAGTGTAACTATAGAACAGCCTTTAAGAAAGGTTTCATTAAAGAGAGAAAAAGCTGCCTTCACATCTAAATCCACTTCATATAATTCTTCAGGTACCTTACAAATTTAAAACCATATTAGAGAGAAGTTTTGCAAACCAGAATGTAATAAAAACTGAGCACATTGAAAATAAAGCAAGAATATTTTTTCCATTTAATACAATTAATATTTTTTCACATGATAGCTGCTATTTATCTAATCTGTTTTCAGTGTTATAGAATGAGGAAGCTGTACATGTATGCCTAACATATTTAACTGGTTAGTTTTCATTTTAGAAATATTTCCCTGCATACTGCTAGCTCTTTGTGTAGGAAACATCACAGAACACCATTTTAGCATTACACTCTCTTTTCAGTTGTTATAAACTTCAGACCTCTGTGAAAATCTTCGTATCTCTAAAATCAGATAGGCACTAATATCTGTTTTGCACACAATTATCATTTGCATATCTCCTATGGAGTTAAAGTTCTTTATATACACCTATGTTGGAATGGATCTCCAGCTGACATCAATTAACAGTTTCCCTGGCTTCAGCAAAACTGATTTGTATTTGCTGATCTGGTACAACAGCACTAATGATCATCCATCTTGCGATAGGAAGGCATATTGTCCACTCGCTAGTACTGAAGACCAGATCTCAGGAGATCACTGCCCTATTCCCAAGTATGTCACTCACTCACTATAACTGATTCTTCAAACAAAACCTGTTCAAACTGGGAATTGTCATGTCTGACTACACTGTGGCCTTTAGAAGATTTCCCATTCATTTCTGCAGTGGGAAATTTCATCCTTGGGAAAGGCCACATTCCAGCCATGCCCTGGCCTTTTACTATTCCCTGGCTTGTTTCATCACCTTACCCATAGGGAACATGGATATGTGCATGATTTAAAAGGTCTCCACCACAACCTTGATGCTACAGAAGAACTATATAACAATTTCAGAAATTGGTTTCAGCTCTAAAGTTTAGAAAATCACAGTAGGTTTCAAAAGCAGTAAACAAAAACTCTGTGAAACAGGAATGACATATTCTTGTCTTGGAAAACACCTAGTGGTGTTTTCTCATGGCAAAACCACAAAGTTCTCACATCACTGATATCACGTAAGTTTAGCAAACTTGACAGGTATTATAGATCTGACATGATTAGGAAAAGGAGCGTAAACAGGCCTGCAGACCTACTGCATGACTGCACTGCCCAGCAAGTGTCAGCAGTGCCAGCGTCAGACAGAGCTAATCCTTCCTGCAAACACAAACAAATGGGAAAATCCAGACAAGAGGAAAACATGCTAGTGCCTGAATACTTGAAAGGGAATTATTTGTCAACAATAGCATGGATAAAATCTGGTATCTTAAAAAGGAAAACTACTGCAAGCGTCCAAAGGTACCTTTTTAATAAAGTGAGCAAAAAAGAGCAGATGTAACCAAGCTGCCAAGCCAGCCCAACACTGCCAGCACAGACCTGTTGATTTGCTCTGCCTCAAAACAGAAACTAAGCGTCTGATGCACCAACGTGTTACTCCAATTTCTGGCCAGTGTGACTTTTTTCCAAGAGATGTAAAACCCAAATAACACTCATGTATTAGGTTAGTTACAGCCTGAGATGTAATTTAGGAGAGGTTTCCAGAGTGTAAACTAGTAGCAGCAGATGATGGTGGCCAGAAAAGCTGTTTCAAGCTAACAGAAGACAAAAGCTAAAAGTGACAAGACTTTGTACTCAACTGACACTCTTTTTGTTGAAGCAGTAGTCCCAGTAGAGAAGTTGATTGCTTTTCTCTAACTTTACAGAGTTAATTTACTTAGATCTCTCACCATAGCCCTAAACAGTACAAAGAACAGTAACATGTATGCACATAACAACTCCTAAAGTGGCTCTGTCTAGTAGAACATGCTACAAAGAGCCTGACCCAAATCACCTTTGAATTTATCAGTATGTTTTAGAAGTTTCTGAAAGACAAAAGATGTCCCCCTAGAATTATAATTCTCAGTGTCACAAAGTAGGTATTGCCTACTAATGAGAATTAATAGTATGTTTGATGTGTTCCTTTATGGTTCTTCTCATGCCTTGCAGCAGCATGGTCAAACCTCTGCAGCTGTGGCATCCAGAGGCCAGCTTTGTGGTGGCCCCTTGCCATGCAGTTCAGGCCATACTCTCTTCCTGCCTGGAGAAGTGGCACGTTCAGTTTGCAGACACTGAAACAGCCTGAAGGGCAGCAGAGAACACTTGGCTATTAAGCAGCATGGTGGCCAACCAACTGCTTCCTAGTACCTGACAGGAAAAAGCTGTAGGCCAAACAGAAAGAATCTGCAGGCCAGGCATGGCCAGATGGGCACCAGGGTTATCTATGAGACTTGAGCTCTGTAATCAGTGGATCACCATGGCTATGAACACAGAGTCCAGCAGAATGCTAGTCAATTAAATGCTTAGTATTTGTAAAATGCTTCAAGATATGTAGATTAATGATCCCATATATTTGCTAAACAAAATAATATTATTCTGACATTGCATTCCCTCAGGGACAGATAAATACTACAGTACATAATTGGTCTGATATCTCTTTAAATATAGATCATTAGAGCTCTCCTGAGATTCCCATCAGTGTCAGTAATTGTGTGTACAAAGAACTACTCATTTGATTATCTTAAAATACAAAACCCTCTGCATATATTCACAATGATTATATATTCAGTACAATCCCTTTAATGTCAGTACATCAACTGCACTTGAGTTGAGATTTTGTATTCATCATCACATTCAAGCAAGTTTTGTCTTGCCTTCTCATCTCCCATACTTGATCTATCCCTTTAAACTTGGCATTTCTAGCAACCTATCCCAGCTAGGTTTTAAAAGTAGATTCTTCTGTCTGCTCAATAAGCAAGAGAACAGTATACAATTTCCTGTTTTATGTACAACATCTGGCACTGTAGAAAGAGCCACTGCAAATCTTAGCAAAGCAGCAGGAAAAATAGCTGAAAATCCCCCTGTATGGAAAACAGTTCTGCAGCACTGGCTATAAAACCTATTACTTATTATATGAAAGGTTAGCAGATTTCCTGGCAGAATACAGTAAAGTATGTAGGATTTGATTGCTGTATAGAAACAGAGCACTGAGAAAGAGAGAGGGTTTTCCATCAAACACTAAATATGAACCTCAATCTGCTTTTCTCCGCACAGAATAAAAAATCTCAAGAGAAATCTGGCAGGTGTCTACGCTCCCCAGTGTTAATATTTTGAGTGATAACCTACACAAAGCATCTGCAACAAAATAATCTTCCTTATTTAACCGGCAAACAAGCTGAGGGTACATAATTTCCCAAAGCACCAGAATGACTTAAACAACCATTCTGCATTTACAGCAATGACTTAGGCATTTCAGAAACTACACAGCACTGATGTTCAGTGACCTCAGGGACAGAATTTAAAGATATTTAAGCATTCAGAAACAGTTGTCTAAGTTCTGTGCCTCTTAACAATCTGCCTAGAAGCATATGACAACTTGGGGCTTCCATGTGAGGTTATGAACTCCTATCTTCACCAAGCCTCCAACTCCAATAAAAAGGTTATTAAATGAAGGTGATCCTCTATTCCAATTTAGTCTTAAAAAGGTGAAGTTCACCCTTGCAATGACAGCTGGAAATGTGCCAGGAATGATCTTACAGTAGCATTAGATGCTTCATTCCATTGTCCAAGGTATCTCACTCAGTTGCCCAAGCAGAAGGCAGGCTGCCTGAATCACTGGCCCAGCAAGGCAAGAAAACTTTTTTCCCTGGTTGCACACTGATAGACAACCCTTCCTCGTGGACTCTGAAGAACAAAAGTAGGATGAGAAGGCATTTGTCTTCCGGTGAGTTTTAATTGCTTGAACTTTCCCTGTTAATAAAGCAATGTTGCTTTCCAAACCATTCCATAAAATTCTAGCTCTTCAGTCATTTGCCAACACTCACCTGTCACATGCTCCTTAAAGATGTGAAGTCTTCAGGAGGAGTCTGGGAAGGAAGTACCTGAGATATTGTCAGTATCTGAAGTCAGAACCAGTCCTTGGAGCATAGATAATTGTCAGGTTGCCCATCTGTAGAAGCACTGCCTAACTAGGAATCAAATACCTATAAAACCCTGTCCTACGCATTTGTGGAGATAATAGCCAAAATTAACTTGGAATGTTGCCATGCACTTACATAAGGTCAGGCACAATGTGGTTACTTGTCAGTACTGATATTTATTCAGGTGGAATAAAGGGCTATTCATGAGCTAAAAGCCAATGCAATGTTTTATTCAGAATTAAAATGCTTTTTCCAAAGAGGATGGCTTTTCCAAAGTAGTAAGTGCTAGGCCAGTTCTGTTACCTTTAATGTCAGAGCTGCCTCTGAAACAGCAGCCCTGAGTTCAGCCATTATGCTGGGCTGTCCAGGGCAACTCCAGTCTGGCAATTCAGCACTGTGTCTCCTCGGGAGATGAACATGGCTAAGGGTAAGTGAGCAAGCTGGCACAGAAACAGGAGCTTGGGTGCAAGGGTAACTAGGGATTAACAAGGCTCTCTGGATATCTGGAAAACCTTTTCCCATTGGGAGTAAGCTGGGGGAAATCTGGAGAAACTCTGCTATGATAAACTACATTTCAGAAGTGTTCTGCACCAAGGATGGCCAAGATCATCAGTGATAGACCAGCAGGAATTTTAATTACAATTGCATTAAAACTAAAAAAATTTCTTGCCCAGTAACATCACAGGAACTACATATTCCTAGCAGGCCTCCATTCTGTCCAAATTCAGCACAACATACCTGGAGTTTAAACATGTTGGTTAGAACAATAATTTAATCTACCATGTGCATTTTTTTTTCTAAATACATTTTCACTGAGCTATTGCTGCTGTTCCACAACATTACAATTTTAATTACATGTACATGATATGTACATGATACATATAGCTGATATTGAGTACCAGTTGCTAGTGTTAGAGGCACTATTGCATATGTGTCACTACCAGGCCACATGACCAACCCTAGAAACGTCTGGGAGGAGCAGCCCTACAAAGATGTTAACAGCCAGTCCATAGTGTTTGGGACATTGCGATGCAACAGTAAGGTCAGGCCAGATTCAAAATGCTTCTGTGACATTGCAAAATCTATCTTGAAGATTGCTGGAAAACCCAGTCCTGGCCCTTCTGTGTCCTCTTAAGAGGTGATAGAAATCACCAATATTAGTAAAACTAAAGGTACTGGCTAAAATCATAGAAGTCATTGCAGCTGCACCTTTTTCTAACCATGAAACTATAAATAAAAGTTGTAACAAAGCATTTCTTGAAATGTTCTTTTACCCCTAACATAGTAATTCCTACTTCAGCAAACATCTTACATGCTAAGAAGCTTGAGTGAGGTACAACTCTGTCTAATGTACTTTTCAAAGAGTTCAAGTCAGTAATGGATGCAGCTATTCATAACCACTCTCTTGTAACCCCTTTAGACCTTCTTTCCTCCTTCCTGTAGTTCACCTTCCTGAGCATCTATTACCTATATTCCCAGCTTTAAAACTTTGCAGCAGGCACGGATGATATTGAGTGGCAACATGAGATGTTACCCTGTCTATAAACCTCTTTTCTTGGAATTCCCTTTCTGAAGAACCACTGGAAACCCAGATTATATCCAAGCCCTTCACATGTTCCCATGCAGCCCACGGCTCTTGGTTGTGATTCCACAACACAAACTATTCAATACAACAATGGCCTATGCCCTGCCAGCTCCTGGCTCCTACTCCTGTGCCCAACATGTCATCTTAGTGGCCAGGTCTGCAAAGCTTGGGAAGGGGGCCCTGCTGTGAACAGGGGTCAGTGAACAGATTTGGGTCTTTTAGAAACTGCTGCACAGCCAAGAAAGAATAGCCAAAAAGGGACATTTGCCTCTTTGTAACATGAGAAAATACCCATGTGTTTCTGCAGACCAGTTAGACATTTAAAACAGTAACCATAGTACAGAACTCTAAAAAGGCATCAGAGCACTTGGGTTTCCTTTCCAGTGTTATATTAGGTTGTTTTTACATTTTACAAATAAAATTTTAGGAGCATTTCAATGGAAATTAAAATGCACACATATACATAGTGCATATACTCCAATTAACATCAGCCAGAAAAGAAAAATGTAACATGAAAGTGATTCAAGATCTGTGCAATCTTTCTTCTAATTAAAAATAATGTCTTCTTTTCCACTTAAAGTAAAGCTCACATGACAGTTGACTGCTGCCTGCCCTGAATTTGCATGCAATGTCTCACTGTCTCCAACTGTAGGAAGATGAATATCCAGATTAATCAATCATTCCCAATTGCCTGTCTTCCAGATCATGGAGCATGTAAAAAAAAAATCTCTGACTGTAGACGCCAGCCATAGTCCTTGTCTTGTCTACATGGCTGGGAGAATCTAGGTACAAGAGGTTGTCCATATATCTCGCTTCTACCAAGCTTTCTAGTTTGAGAGTTCTTGGGAAACAACAGTATCCCTTTAGGATTTCTTCTTTCATTTTAAAATATTTGCTACTGTTCTGTTTCTATTAAAAAGTCAGCAGCCAGCTACTGAGAGAAGAAAATCAGTCAAAGACCTTCACAGGAGTCCCATACCGACACAACATACTCAAAGAGTGTTTCTGGAGCCCTTTTGTGTATTATCTGAATTCTCATGAGCTGTTACACTGGATTACATTACTTACAGATGCAACGGTAGCAACATCAAACTCATACACACCAAATAGAACAGTCTCTTCTCTTTACTAAATGCTATGCAGACTTTCAAACTCAAAAGTAAAATACAACAGATTCTAGCTGTGCTTCTTTCCTTGTCCTGAAACCCTATTCCATATTTTTTCAGAAGACTGATACAGTGTTACAGGTTCTCCTACTGTATCTAGGTAACCGTACAGTAAGTCCACCCATCATTTTCCCTCTCCATAGAGCATATAGTAATGTCTAAATATTTTGTTGTCTTTCTGATCCATCAGAGTATTAAAATGGACAGGCATTGGGTCTCAAAGTCTTTTTACAAGCAGATTTTATCAGCAGTCATTCAGTGTAGTTCAAAAAGAAAGCAGCAGGCAAACAGAGGCAGGCAAAAAGAACAGTGCAGCAGCTGCACAAGTCACAAGTACAGCCACCACTAAGGTGACTACAAACCCAGCCTCCTGGGTTTTGAAGTGTAGTTGCCTAACTCAGGATGTGAGGCTTTATTCCATGATTTAGAGCATGTCCTCTTCTTCATTTCCAGAGAAAAAATTTAAACTGAATCTCTGGATGCATGTAGGGATTTAGTCATCTTCATACTATCTCTAGGAATAAAAGTAGTAATGAATTTATCTAAAAATTATCTAACTCCTTGCCCTCCTCTGCCATTTCCCCTGAAGCATTCACCAAATAATATGCCAACTAAAAACCAGATAGTCCACAAGTTTGCCAGTCATTCATTTACAAAAAGACACAAGGCTCCCAATTTAATGCTGCAGTCACATTTTAATCAAATATTAATCTTTAGAGGTCTTTGAAGGGAGGAAATATGTTCTCTTTGACAAGCCAATTCTTAAAATAACTTTTTTGCTTTAACAGTTAATAGGTCAAATGAGAATGCAGTGGGCAAGTCATGGATTAAATAGCACCTTCAGCAAATAGGACTCAGCAACATCAAGCAAGAGTCAGAAAGCACAAGCTGAGGGGGATGGGCCAGTAAGCAGGACATGCATGAACTTTTAAAGTTTGCCATTGTCCAACTGTTTTTGGATAGCGTGCATGACAGTGCAGGTCATCCACTGGAGCAGGCACCTTCAGACTAGGGGCTGCAATAGCTCAATGCCTCCTTGAAGCAGAAGTTCCATGAGGAAATGTGACTTGATCTAATTTTGGAATCTGGAAAAAAGACAAACATTAGGAAGGAAGTTTAAAACAGTTTAAGTCCTTTCAAAGAAAAAGGAAACTTAAACCAGATAAATTCAAATAGCAGTAAGTCGGCATCAAACTGCTGTGACATGTCTCTTTGAGAACAGCACATAAGGATTGCTTGTAGTTCTCTGAAATATTTGAGTCAGGGAGCAGGAAGTCATTACTATCTTTTGATGGGTTTAGCCCTATGGTTTCCAATTGTCCCTGTGTGTCCTGGTAGCACACAGGGTAGACCTTCCTTGGTGTACAACACACATTAAACTCTGCTGTGTTAGGTGTTTCTCAGAGTTCCATCACCCTCCTTTCAGTTTCAGACACTCCTGTCTGTAGAATAACCTTTGCAACAGAAGGCTGGAATGCTCCAGATCCCACAGGCAGCTAACAGACAGGAGATCTGTCAAGATAAAGAATCATAACAGGGGACACTGCTTTCAAGTTTCTGGGATAAAGACACAAACCCCTAACTCCACATGAGTTCTTCAGTACTGTGCATCCACTGACAGCAAGTACAATCCCAGGTGAGTTTCTGCAGGACTACTTTGGCCAATAGGGAGTATTTGATATGGTCTTGTCCATAACTTCATGGAACAATAGGACCAGATCAGTCAGTTCCGCTGATTCACCTGGTAAACACAGTCTCTGAGAGACTCATTTGCTGAGTCAATTGATCATTTTTTTAAAAGTTCAGTTCAGTTTTTAAAAATTATTTTGTCACAGAGAAATTAAGACTTTATTAGCCAAGTTCCAGTTGCAGGAGAATAAATCCTCATTATGAACTAAAATGGTCTAATTTATATTACAGGGCTTTTCAGATGGGTGATGGATGCATGTTGACTTCACAATGACAGAGGGCAAAAATTTCCTCCCACTCTCACTTGGTTCTCTCCTCTTCTCTTTCCCTCTCTCCCATCTCTCTTTTTCTCTGACAGACCTCTAAACAGTACAGAATTTATTCTGAGTCAGTGAAAAGGAGGAAAATGGGCATGGCAAAGAGTGCTGCTACCACCTCCTCCATCCCTCATGTCTCCTCCTCCTGTGCACTGGTAAGCCAAAGTGTAACAGTAAAGTCACAGGAAGGAAAAGAAACACCATACAACATTTTTAAAACATTCCTTCTTAAATGTTTGAATTAGTAAACAAAAACTGAAAGGAAAAGAATTCCAACTACTCTTGAAAATACACTGGCTCTAGCCTCTGTTCCCTCTGTTAGTATGAGATAAGCACAAAGGTCAAAGAGATTTAACATACAATGGGGGGAAAAATCCATATACCAACCTCCTACTGTACACCATTACTAAAGTCCAACTGCTCCTATGAATATATTCTATAAAGTTCGGACATTTTAGTATACCAAAAATCACACTATCCTAAGCTTCCTCTTTTTCTTTTAATATGTCCCAACACTCCTATGATGAGTTTTGAATTCATAAAGTAAACAAGGTCCAGCTGGGTAAACAATGAGTACAAATGCACCTTAGGATGTGGTTATTTATCCTAAGTCACTCTCAAACAACCTCATACCCTGTTTCTTGAAATCAATGTAGTGCTGGAATTTCACATTTCAGCAACACAATCTACGTCTTCACCACAAGTGCCAATTACAGAGAGTTCAGCTGCTGTTTCTTCTCTTTTTAAAGCAATTTACCATTGTTCTCATTCAGGCTAGTGTTAACTCACCTATGTTTTCAGCTGAGAACAGTACCCCACACTTCCCGACCTGAGCTGCTATGCAGTACTTCTGTCCAGTCTTTCAGGGAATGTAGAAGTGAAGCCCATCAGTAGTCATAGTTCTGCATTGCCAGAGTTCTGTGCAACCATGGTGCAGTCAGTCTGTTATTTTTCCCTCTGACATGTGCACGTCAGTGCTAAATCTCTGCTTTGGGATTCCTGATGAAGAAGGACTCTACGTAAAGGTCAGAAGAGTAACTTCCCTCTTGAGCAAAAACATTTTAGGATAATTTAAACAGAAATGTAAGTCTACCAATCTGGAAATTCTCACAGCTGCTGTTTGCTACCTAAACTCTGTGCTGCTTAGAGTCATGTGTGTCCACATGACCTGCTAAGCTGGGAGCTGGGGGGCTGTCTCTTGCTCTTGAACTTTTTCCTGCTGCACTTTAAGATCAGCCCAGCAATGCTTTCGTTGTATGGTGCTGTGTACATGTGCACGCATGTAAAGGGCATATGGTGGCACTTGCTTTTAAATGGTTTGTAACTTTTCTGTCCTTTATTAGCATTTCTCCAGGTATTGAAATAAATTCATTAAAATTTCAGGACTATTTTCTTTTCAAAAATAACCAAAACCCTAGATGCTTAGTTTTTGGTCCTTAGAACTTAGACTGCACTTATATGGCAAAACAGAATAAAGGAACTACATGTTCAATTTTCATTTTCTTTAGATATGAAAATATGTATGTTGATTATCTTTAAAGAGTATTTATATCAATTTTGCTTTCCCAGGACTCAATACACAGAGTACATCTCATATAGGCCATAATGTTTTCAAGAGTTATTTAAAGGCTTCCTGTGAGTAACAAACAAAATATTAGCTCTGTAGAAAGACATGAAGCTTGCAATTCAAACTCTATTCAATGCTACAGTGATGAGCATTTAGAAATATAAGTAGTCACTACAGGAATAACATAACCTATCAAAGTCCATAGGTCAGTCAGCTTTCTGTTTCTGTGTTGCAACAGAAACAGTGGCATCAGCATAGGGCATTACTAGAGAATTAATGACTAGCTGAAATTAATGGCCCCAGGCTATGCCTGAAGCAATAAACTCCTCCTATCTAATCAGTAATCCCAGGAGATACTCTAGTCTTCTTTGGAACATTAACATCCATTTTTTTAATAAAATTCTTTCTGCACAGAATTTTTGTGCTTATATTATTTGGAAGACATTATGTACATATATTACTAAAAATACGGTCAATTAGGGAGAGCATATTGGAGTGAAAAGCAGTATCAGTGCCTTCAAGACTAAGTTCAGTGGGAACAAATGTTCTCAGATAATAAAAAATGCAAGTGGGCTTGTATTTTTGATCACTTTCTCTCTGTATATTTGAAGTGCATTATACTGCATTAACAGCTTTCTGTTAGTCTTCCAGTGCTCCAGCTCCTTCAAAAAGACTGTGCTTCACCCCTGCTTGACTGTCTTGTTTTGCAACACCTCACACCACCCCCACTGCTATCACTACTGCTCTATAAACATCACTGAACCTTTTGGATAGGTGCAAGGCACTTTCAGCATCGGTTATAAAGCATGTAAAACAAGATAATAACCATTTTAGCCACCATTTCTATGAAGTTATTAACATACCAGAGATCTTAATTAGGGAAAAAAAAAAGAAGAGGTGATACATCATATGTTACTTTATTCCCTGGCACAGTCTCCCCTCAGTTATGCTTTTTTATTCCTCACTCAAAAAACTCCCTTTGCAAACATTCGTTGACTGCCTCTTGGCATAGACAGCAAATATATTACAGACTGAGCAGTTACACGTGCGTAAAGAATTGACTGTTCTCAGGTGAGCACTGCAAAGCTGCAAAGGACCCTTCCAATCTTGACCCTGGATATTCTCTTCTCTAGAAAAGTATTGCTCTGAAGATTAATCCATTTGACTGAGATGCAATCTGGAATGTTGCCATGCACCACAGAAGTAATTCTTGACATGACCAGTAACAAATAAAACAGAGGTCGGTCTGACTTCTGAGCACTACTGACCAACTCTCAGCAAGCTCAGCTCTGCATTATATTCAAATACTCTCTACTAACATGCAGCCTACCAATAAAGTAGCAATCAGCAACACTGTCCTCACATGGTATAAAAAATAGTGTGCCTCATGGGTGTTTAAGCTTCCAGCTTGGTTAACATTTCTGCTCAAATTCTCCAGCAAATGAAGGCAAGGGCTTTCCCCCTGAAGCCTGTGCGGTCTGTGCATGCAATCTAATTGAAAAGGACAAAGTTTTGATTCTTGTAGACAAACAATGAAAATTTTCTTTACTACATTTAATTTTTTAAAGGTCATGAAAAATCTAACCTGTGTTTGCACTTTCCTTCAAAGACTGGTATTGGATGTAATAGTTAATTAAGTATCAATACAGCAAAAGTAGTAACAAACATAAACCAGACATATTTGACACCTTGTCATTTCAGAATTGTCCACAGACTACTTTAATATTAAAGGAATAGATCTGTACCACAGTCCTCTCCACTGTAAAATAGAGTTGGCAACTTAAACACTGCTTATCATGGCCTGGGGAAAATTATACATTTGTGTGCAATTATCAGTTTTCCAAAGCCTTTCACTATCTGCAGATTTTTTGTTGTAGTGATGGTGATGCTACTGGGATGGTTAACTAATTTCCCCTCAAAAACAGATAAAAACTGAAATGACAGAGTTTCTGGCAAGAGAATTTCTGGCAGAGGAAGCAAAGTAGGAAATGCAGTTCCTGATATAAAACAGCCCACTCTGTCTCATCTGAGAAAAGGCTTGCTGCCTGGGTATTTCTCAAATGAAAAATTGCCAGGGTTTAAAACAGCTGAAGCTTTCCTGTTATGAGAATTATACGCTTTACAGATCATAATAAATCCTGACTAAAATATGAAAGAGTCAGTGTTTCAAACTGTTCCTTTCCTTCAGTGAGGTTACATTTACAGTCCAATGAGTGGAGTTGGATTACAGGGTCCTTTTTCACTCAAACAGACTGAAAATATATGTTTATATTGCAGAAGCAGTGTTCAAGCACTGAACAAATACTACGAGAAACATTTCCCTGAAGGAATTACTCAGCCCCTCAAGAATTCTTTTTTCATTATTCCTCATACCTTTCTTTCTGTCTCCTTCCTTCCTCCTACCACTCATCATCTGTCCAGGGAAAATAATTCCAGGTTATTCAATGGCCTTGTTATCACAAAAAGTTGTTATTCCTCATTGGTAAGCTGAAAAATGGGGGTTGCTCGGTTTGTAGTGAAAAATGCAACCTGAGTCTCCACCACTTCTGCTGAGAAGTTTAACTGGAGTCAATGAGGAAAAGCAAAACAGAGGCAGAAACCTGGACTTTTAAAAAGAACACTAGCAGTCCAATACTGTGACTGGAAATAGAGAACAACCACCCATAACTACTTCCCCAGATCAAACTGGAAAGCTAACTGGGACATGGCCCAAGTGTAGTATGAGGAGTCACACTATACTTCTCCCATGGCCTTAATCTCTGTCACTGATGTTAAAGAGGTGAATTCTACATTTTATTGCTCATTTTTCCTTTCAGTGATTGCTCCCTTCATCTTGTATTTGTTTAGATTTTTAGTGCATAAAAATCCTGGCAGTGCCACTATGGGCTCTGAGCCATCTGAGCAATCCTCTTTAAATACACTAACACATCATCCATATGGTTATCCAATATGTAACTATTTATTTTCCAGGAAAATCACAGAGGTAACCAAAACCATTAAAAGCATCACAAAACTTCACAAAAGATTGTCACCCTAATTAGGAGTCTATGATTTTCACTGAATAGCAGAGTTTTAGCCATCAGTCTGCATGATTCCCTGTTTGAAAATACCTTCATTATTATAAGTGTCCCTTAAACAAGACTGAAAGATCAGATGAGTGGTTGTCCTTAGGAGCTACCTGTGTGAGATCACTGTTGTGTGTGCCCCAGCAGGGTCTGATAGCATGCAGTTCACTATGTTCTGAAATAAACCCACTTCAGAGTCAGCATTTAGCAAGGCTGGGAAGCCTGTCTGAAAGCTAGAAGGACAGATAGCAAAAATATTTCTTTCCAAGTAGACCTTCTTCCATAATAGCTTATAATTTTCCAGTGGTTTTCAACACAGGTTCTGAAATTTGGTCAGAGGACCCAATCAAGGTATAAATAGTTTGTTTTTCATGTAAGCCATAATGGTTACTGTTTCTTTCAGAGTCACTTTACATATAAATTTTTCTTGCTCCTTACAGAGATTTACTGTTTCCCTAGAAGACAATGATATTTGGATGAGAGTTCGTTTTGTTAAAACATGTATTCTCTTCACAGTATGTGCAATGCTGTCCAAGGGTGAAATTGTTTATGACAATTTTCTAGGTGTACTTCTGGTGGTAACTGATAATGTAAAAGTAGTACCTGACTTAATCCATGGCTACTTTATACACAGCAGCTTGTGAGCTAACCTTTTATGCTCAGAGTTGGTTGTGAGTATTCCAGACACAATTCAGTGGATGGATTAGTGATTATTGAACTGGAGGAAGAAATCAATGAGCTCTTAGGCCTGTGTGCATAAAGCAAGATGGAAGCTTTCCACACATACTATAAAGACCTACGGTTCTTAGGTCCTGTGGGACACTTGCAAAATTGTGTCTCCTTTTATCAGAAGAGACTAAACCCAGAAAGAACAAGGAGGAGCAGGACAGAAAGCTATGTCATTTCTTCTCCTAGACAGCAGATTTTGTAAGCTTTGGCATGGGGATACAAAATAGTCATTGCAGCCATACAGCAGTTCACTCTCTCTGGTATCTTGGAACTTGAAGGGCCTCTTCTTGGGGCAATACAATTTTCTTTTGATATCAAGAGCAACAACAGAGGTCAGACTTTCAGCTACAAGTGGAAGATGTACTGTTTTGTAGACACAAGAGAACAAATTATATTAAATCAACACATTTTGAACCCCTATGATTATATTCAGGTGTATTTCTCAGGGCAGCCTTTTATTTGTATGAGATGCCACCACAGGGCTCGTGCTGCTTTAAGGTTTCAGGCCCTGCCTTGGCAACTTTGGTTAACAGGAGCTTTTCCATTGAATTCAAATGTAACAACAATATTTAGTACGTTGTTTTCCTGACTATCACAGGTAAAAGCAAATTCAATATTCTGAAATTGGCATCAGAGAGCCCCCTGCAGCTCTGAAAGTGCAGGTATTACTGTCCATTAGCACACTTTTCTCTAAAGTACAAGAAATTAATTAGCATCAATTTATTGACTAAAATTGAAGATGCAAATGAAGACTAGGTTGGAGTCTAGTGAAAGAGCATTACAGGTAATAGTGAAACACTCAGCATAACAGACAGATAAACATGGAATTTCACTCTGGACGATGTGCCTTGTTTTAACAAATCGAAAGTGCATTCAAGACCATATTCAGCCCACAATAGACTTTTGTCTCTCCAACTAAAAAGCAGTAACCAGTTTTGTCATATGCATTCTAATTAATATCTAATGTGTGACTGCATTATGAAACTTCACAGAAACACACAGAATTAAGTAGTTCTTTTAAGATCACAACATCAAACGACTGTAGACTATCTAGCAGATACAGTACTTATAACTGCTCCAAGTAGCCTTAGTAGGAATCTTTACACATTGTGTCCAGTTACAAGACAAGGAAAAAACTATGTACTAGCTTCATTTTCTTTGTAAACCAGAATAATCTCCTGCTATTTCAATGAACATGGATCACAGAAAAAAAAGGATGTCTTCATTTTACCAACAGAAGACAAACTCCATTAAGAGGAGCCAGACTGATTATATTATCCCATTACATGTGAAAGGAGAATATTTAACAGAACAAAAATATAGGAATCTTTGCCATGTTTAAGTTTACAACTTAAGACCACAATGGGTACATTAGAACAGACATAACAAGCATAAAGAAATCACCAGTCCTCTTTGCTCCCTGTTGCTGTACAGCTTTGCTCTCTTTTCGTGTTTATTATTTAGTACTGCTATAGGAAAAGCTGTGAGTTACCAATGGGACCTCAGCTTCAGGGGTTAAGTACCACTGAGGGCCTCTGTGATCATCCATATGCAGCATTTGTACAAAAATAAACTCTCTACTTGGCCCATGTTTCAACTGCCAGTTGGACAGGCTATTTATTTATTCTTTTGGGAAGAATGAGCACCCTTTTTGCCATAAAGACTTACCTTCTCTCTTCTCCATTTCTATCCATCGTTCTTGTAGGAAAGTTGCAACTTTTAACAGAGAAACTAACTTTTGTTTTGGCTAAGACCTACACAAAATACCTGTGCCACAAGACCTGAAATTGGTCCATGCTCTAAATAATTTAGGGACAAAGCCACAAAACCACCCCTACATTTTTCAACTGTCACAAAAGTAAACCATTTGCAGGCACACACATGCAGGCTACTTGTGCTTCTAAGCCTCCTGTTACTATATTTGGCCATAGTTACAACACTGTAAAATAAATGCATGGTCTTCTGTATCTTTACACCTATTTTATCAAGCCCCTATCACTGAGGCACCTTTCACACTGCCTCTTTTATATTTCACAGATTTGTTTGTTTAAAGCCCATATCTTTCCCTAGAAATAAGTAAATAAATATAGCCATATTGATGGGTTTTTACAAATGCTTCCAAATTTCCCTCACTTTCAGACTGCACAGCAAGATGTCTTGGGTTTCCCTGCCTTTTTCCCTAAAGCCATGAGAGACAGCCTGAGATTTCACATCAGTAGCTTTTACTATACAATTTTTCTCTTTAAACAAAGCATTACCTTAACAGCTGAACATTAAAATTCCATTTTTCCTTTTTATTTTCCCATGTATTATTTAAACATGCTGCTCTGAATTCTACAATTAGAGTATTCCTGGGAAGTTACAATCAACAACATCTTTATAGCCTGATACAGCAGGAAATGTGTGCTACCCAGGACAGTTTCACACATTTGTTTGCTGTATAGTAGCCTCAATTTAAATATGATAATTTAATTTAGTAAAAATGAACTGAAATCAGATTTACTGCAAAAACTTCTAAAATTTAATTTTCAGACCAGCAATCAATGCTTATTCAGTTTTCATCTTATCCCTGCCCTTCCCTTTTTGCAGATGCTTAAGAGACATTAAATGAAACAATTGCATAAATTTTAAAAAATGTAGGAAAATTACCATCTGTACTAAATTCAGAAATAAAAAGGTCCAGAGAAATCACTCTTTATGAGCATTTTTCTTAACAGAAAGAATTTAAAACCACAAAAATTGTCACAGTAGAATTAATATACATATATTTTTCTGGCACTCTGTCTTTCAAATCATTTCGAAACATAAGATGACAGAAATGAGGAAGAGAGATCTAACTATCATCTCACCCAAAACCTTACTCAATTCCTGAAATGTGACTGTTAGGATTAAATATTAAAAACATCTTCAAAGAAAGAACTATGTTGAGAAACACAGCAATAAAGCCCATTACTATTCAGAGACATAAACAGTACTGAAGTATTATCTGCTTAGTATTACACTTTACTCCATTATATTTCCCCTAAATCTATGCAAAATAAAAAAAAATAAAAATACATTCTTGTAAACAACAATAATTACAACAGAAGGAAACAAAACCAAATCAGAAATCTTGAACTTACATTGATGTGTTATTATAGGTCCTGCACAGCAAGTAGCCCTAAGGATACATTTTAGTTTTTTTATCCATGCTCCGTTCTTGTTGCTGATGTGACCATTTAGGCACATGGTCAAGTTGCAATCAACTTCTCTCTCGGTGATGTACGAGAGCTGTGCTGATTTATCTAGTCCTTCTGCAGCAGATTAGCACTAATGTTTCTGCTTCTGCATCCTACCTTTCTTTAGCAGTAGACTCTGCATTACCATTGGCAATCCGAATTAAAGAGCCAGTGAATGTAATATCTTCTTTTTTTTTTTTTTTTCTGAAACCATTGCAAAGCAGGTAATCTCAGACAAATAGAATCTTTTATCCACTGAGCCTTTTTTTAAACACTTTTGGCAAGAACAGTAGTCAGAGATATAGAAGAATGGTTCCAGTAAGTCTGCTTTAGTCTTTCAGTGATGTATTCTGTTAAAGGAATATTCTCCTGTGCAGATGGCCCCAGGCAAGAAAGGGCTGTAACACACCAGCATTTCAGCCAAAACCAGGGGATTTTCACTTTGTAACCCAGAGCTATTTTGCTACACACAGTGAAATTCTAGTTTATCCCAAAGAAGTGGAGAATGTGAAATTAATTAATGCAAACAGGGTTTTTGAAAAAAAGGCAGGTCAGGTACCTTATATGGTAAAGGTACTTAATATATAAAATGTTTTGCTTAAAAGTTATTTCAGCACCTTACAGTGTATGTGTTCATTAGGATTTCTCTCTTTTTTGCCTTAGGATTGATATATTTTTATATATGGATTCTGTATTTTTATATATTGGATTATCGAACCCAGCTATTAAAAATACTACAAAAAAATGACTGAATCTTGTTGTATTTTGACTTTCCAGTAAACAAGTAGTATTTTAGCAGTAAAATGCATCTGTTAATTCATGATCTTTTCAATTCAAGACACCACGAGAGACAGCTGTTTAAATTTTCATTAGGACTTTGAAAAATATTTAGGAAAAAATGGATGTCTTAGACCATCTAGTCTTGAAAATGCTAAGATTCTGACATGTTTGCTCACTGTCAAAATGACTCACATCACTGCTGTTCCTCCTTCTGATCACAGAAATATTTGTCTCTGGTTTTATGAACAGATACCTGAATATTCAACACGAAATATGTGCTGCTTAAACATTACCAATATTTTAACATCAGAAAAATTTCAGCTATTCATAAAGACCTATTCTGTATCTGTGATCAGCATTCAGTATTATACAGTGTCTAACCATAGCCAGGAAACCAGGAAAGTAAGAACAAAATTGAATTAACTCATTACTTTACAGCAAACACTAAAACAAAGAAGGACTATTTTTGCTCTAATGTGAAAGTCTACTGTGGCAACATCATTTCAAACTGCTTTCTGGATTTTACATATACGTATTTTTACACCTGCCACAGGGGCACACAACCTTGGGGACAGAATGTAACGAAGACCTAAGCATGCTCATTAGCACAGAATTGTCACAGAGGCAGTTTTAGATCCAGGTGTTGGACTGCACGTGACTACTTCAAGGCTCCCCAGTTTTCCTCCTTTTTTTGTGTGTTGTTGATAGGTAATGAAACATGACTGAAGAAAAAAAGAGTTCCAAACTGTCCCCAATACTGAGCTGACAGCACCTGGCTAAATGGAAACACTGAGGAGTTGACACACCTTCAACCTCACATCCTCCTGGACCTGAGAAAGTAACTTGTAAATGCTGAGTAAGCATTTTTTGTTCTGAATTTGAGAAGTCTCTGTGTGTGATAGGTGCCTACCACCAAACATACAGAACTGAAGGACTCTATTTCAAGAAATATGGCAGCGGGTGCTGCACTTCCATCTGACTTTGAATCCTCCTCAGGACTAGACTCACCCAAAGAGGAGTAATTTTACCTTCAGCTGTTTTCCCTGAGGAATGAGGTTCAAATTCCCAACTGCCATGCCTCAGGACAGTGTCCTAAAGAAATAGCTCTATTCCAGTAGCAGTGCTCCAGTTAGGAGTGTTCCTCCCCTTCTGTGGAGAAACATGTTACAATACCAAAAAACAGAGATTCACTACACCAGAGAGGACAGAACGATGCTGACCTTCCTGACAGACTTCCACCAACAAAAAGGAGTGCGACATGGATGTGGCAAACAAAAGTAAGTACTGTCAGTATCAGTTGCAAGGACACTTGCACTAAGAACTGAAACAAAACTTGGACCCCACGGTATCATATACATCTTAGCTGTATATGGAGAAAGGTATTTAGCCAAAATACTGACATCTGGTATACAAACAACATTTGGAGCTGCTACTGCAGATACACATAGAAAATCACTCTTAAAATAAAATCACCTGCTCCTGAGCAGCACTGTCCTTTAACAGTGTATATCCCCTGAGTGGTGGTCTTATGCACTAATACACAGCAATTGTATTCTGTATCAGCTCTCACATCAACAGACTAACCAAGACATGCTCTTTTAGTCTTATCATGTAAAATAGACAGTCCATCTCCCTTATCATAGTAGGCCTTCTCCAGACCTATCCCTGTCTGAGTGCACCTCTTCTAAACGTGGGTGAGCATGACCATATATACTATGGACTGAACACTGCATTTATTTTGGTAAACTAAACAAGCTCTGTTTTTAACACATGGTCCAATAAAATTTAAACCTCCTATCACCTTTTCTCGGCAACTAAAAACTACAACAGCTTCATTTGTAATGGAATTCTGACATAAATCAATTGGGATGTGTAAATATGTATTTTCTCTGCTACACTACATTAGGCCATGAAGTTGGTAATCAACACCAACCAACATTGATTTATGTCAAGGAAAAATATAACATTACTGCTGGTCCACTTGCTTAACTTCCAATTATCTACTGAAACAATGTGTTGGTTTGATAACATATTTTCCAGTTCTCTCAAAGAAGTTGGTTTCATATTATGGGAAGATGGTTAGGGTTAAAAATTAGAGGAGACTAAGAATTATAGGGTAAAATGCAGCTGCATCTCCCTGGATGGAACGTGGTCAGCATGCTCCACAAAGCTTCCCTACACAGCAAAAAGCGTCTGCTACAGGGGATGGAACAGAAGGTGGAGTGGAGATGCCATGGCCTCCCTCTATGGAAGTCCCTCGAGACGGGGGGGGAACATGGTAGCACTCTGTAGCTTGTAAGACCATGCAGTACCTGTCAACCATGGGAGATACATGAAGATGTTCTGCTGCTGAGCCAACAACTATGCTGAAATCACTCTCCTCAGATGCCAAGATACGACCACCCTCAATAAGCATGCAAAGTGAAGTTAAAGAACTTTACATCAATCAGAGACAGAAGTACTGATCTCTAAAGTCACTGAAGCTCCACATAAACCTAAAGAGATAGTATAAAAGTTAAGTTGAGAATAAGGGGGGAAATTGAGGAAGACTCCACCAAAACAGCTGGGATCAGTCGACAGGCTGAACCTGTCTTCCTCCTATAGGGATGCCTATTGGGTAAGAATTAAACTTTATGGGCATTAAATGCTGCTATAGGATTAGAGCTTGTGCTTCCTTTATAGCATAGTAGATTGCTTTAAACATGTTTCTGCAGTCAGACACTATCACCAACAACACTTGACCCTTACTAACCTGTCACGATCTGTATTAATAAAAAGTGTTATTCCATAAACTTAGAGTGAGTCCTTTGCAGGTGCCAGCAGTTGCTGGCAGTGTATAACACATTGAGAAGACACAGTGAGGGGTCTCCATGCTCTTGGCTTAGCTCCTCTGAAAAGGACAGTAGAATTACCCTCCAATCCAGTGAATCTGTACAGAGAAGGGTCCCCTTACAGGACGCTGACAGACTGGTCAGGCATAAGGCTCTCAGCTTTCCTGGGGCACTGACAGACAAATAAATCACTAAGGGTCAAGAAAATCTCCCCACACTAAGGGTCAGGTAAACCCCCACTTTCATGTGACACATATCTATTCAGCAAGAAGAAAGCATAGTCATCATATCACTTTTGGTGTTTGCCATTAAAAAGCATCATCTGTCCTTCTTATGCCC
This sequence comes from Hafferia zeledoni, assembly GCA_035583235.1. Classification (NCBI taxonomy): domain Eukaryota; kingdom Metazoa; phylum Chordata; class Aves; order Passeriformes; family Thamnophilidae; genus Hafferia; species Hafferia zeledoni. The sequence continues at coordinate 20,779,374 of JAWWEV010000172.1, read as the reverse complement.
CATGGTTTCCTTACACCTTATACACAACTATGCAAACAACACACTGATACTTGAAACATGCAAATGGATTGTATGCATTTCTACTCAAGGCAAGTGAGAATATAAAGTGAAACAAATTGCCATCTATAATTGAAACCACGCAAGTAACTTTTAATTAAACATGATTCCTCTACTGAAAAAACACATTAAAACCTCACTAGGAAGATAGCTAAGAGGGATGGGGAGGAATGAACAAAACAATGTTTTGTGAAGTGGGTGTTGTTCAGGGAAAAAATTATACAAAGCAGACTTGTCAATATATTTCTAACTTGTTATTGATTCCAAGCCCACTTCAATTTCAAGCCCAAAACATACATGCAGGTAAAAAAATGCAGGTTCTCAAAACCACAGAAAATATATCAGAATACTTATTTATGCAAGTAACTGACTTGTTTAAAGTGTCAAACATTAGATGGAGACAGGCAGGAAGAACTTTGGAGCTTAAATGATCAACAAGATTATTAAAGAATAATATACCAACATCTAAAATGCAGCAAAAACTATACACAAAAAATCCTCAAATCAACCTACAAAATTTTTAAGCCACAGCTGGAGTCCCATCACAGAGAGGACACCTAACTGCTTGTGCTGAGGCCCCAAGAAACCTAGTGAAGGGCAATCTCTTCAGATGAGAGCCTGTGTGCCCATAGAAGTGTTGTGTATGATACTTCTGGATGTTAAAAGCCTATTCAACCACTCAACAATCATCGAATTACTTACAGAAAACATATATTTTCACTTTGCATATGGAGACAGCAAGAGGATAAAACGAAAAGTCTTGATCAAAATTGCAATAAGACTAATGAATTTCATGAGACAGGTTTATATGACTTGTCTTTTTGCAGCTAGAAATTGCAATAGTGGCATAGCAGAGCTGGCACACCTTTTGGCTTTCCACAGGGAAGAACACAGAATTCATTGTTAGTCTGTCTAATAATTGATAACCCATTTCTCCCCCTATCATGACACAAAAAAAATAAGGAAATATACAAGTTTCCCAAGGTGGATGCAGATCTTGCCCAACATTCTAACCTCAGTCAGCAAATTATCCTAGGGATAATAGGATTTCAGGCAGCAAAAGCTCTTTTGCAACTATTCCTTATACCAGTCCTTCACTAGGCTGACTATACCACACAAAATCCACATATTCTCAGCCTATTGCTACGACATTTTCCCCACAGCCCTGCCAGAAAAATTTTTAGTATAGACCATGGTTTAAGTGAGTAGAAGAACAAATAATGCTTAGGGAAAATAAATCAGTAGGAACACTTTAACCCCAGGTATCCAGTTTACATTTCAAGGCTCTCTCTGCAAGAAAAAATGGGACATATTTTCAAAATTAAAGTTGAGTTGGGATTTGAAATATAGGAATCCCTACAAATGAAGGTAGTCCACTAGCTGCAAACTGCATATGCCACAATATGGGTATGTAAGCATCAAGGATCAAGAACAAAACTGAAGAGATTATATGCTGTCCCATGGGCTACAGAACCCACTTACCCAACAACACTGTACTAAGAACCCCTGGGAAAAGCTGAATATACAGGAAGCACAAGCCTACATCTTAGTCTTCTGACTAGCTAACAATCAGCCTCATGTTTTTCCTTAGAACAACAGTGTTAGGATTAAGTTGAATTTCTCACTTTTCTGGAAGTGGTCATCTATGTCTGCTTGCATTTTAGTGTCAGTGTTGTGAAATGTCCCTTTTCATATCAGACTACAGGTTGAAGACAAAACGAAGGATGACAGTTATAGACTACCTTACTGCATGGCAACATAACAGTGTAAGTGTTTTATTCCTTGCTTTCCCTTAAAGAGTCTTTGGCATGCTGCATCTATCATTAAATGTATATTTAATAACCTACAGAGATAAACTTTGCTTTATAGCCTTCAAACCCAGCCAGATGAAATAGCTTCCTCATTTGATAATGGTGCATCTGCCCAATGGACAGATACAGCCTGACAAAAAGATGTTTAGCCTCAAAAAGCCCATGTGTAAAGGCCACTATAAGACATGTTTTAGATCATACTTTAAAAAAATTGGAGAAGGTAAAAATCCAACTTTGGTGAAGAGAGAAGAGAAACATTGTTTTGGCAAATGGAGACAGCTGCCCTAGGCAAAGAGGTAACATTTCATACAACGAATGTGGGATAGGTGTCTTATCCAGAGATCAGTGCCATGAGTTATTAGGTATAGTAACTTTCTTCACCTGAAACTATGGAAAAACTAAATCTAGACATTCCAGGTGCACTTTTTCTTTTCAGTGGGGAATTCTTTTCACATTTTTCTTTCTTTCAAACAAGCCTGGATTTGATTATGAGAACTCATGGTACTTAGTGCATTTTTTTCACTTTTTTATGCAGAAAAGCTTCTGTAAGTTTCAGGTTCCCAGCACCACCCTCTAAGGTCAATCAGCAGGACTGGGATACAGTTTTCTCACAGAAGTGTGCTGCAAAAGGTAAAGCCAATCATGCACTACTAAGAAGTCAAGAGCCCAAAGAGGAGATGGACTTGGTACACAAATGTTATTGGAAAATGAGCTATGGTTGCTTAACATCACTGCATTTTGGAAATCAGACACTGTGAGAACATAAATAAGTAGCAGTCAGGACGCCAACATGCATCAGGTTTGTTTAGCGAGCAGAGAAACAAGAGTTACTTGTTTCAGCCATGTCTGAAGGAGGAGCATAACATTATCAAACTTCTGAAGAGCAGTTTCATTCTGGAGACAGAATGAAGCTGCTTAGTATACTTTCCCTTGAATATTTACAGAAATTCTGCACAGAAGGGGATTGGAAATAATTTCTAGTAGTCATTGAAATCAAATGCGTATGCTTTGAATGTTGCAGCTTCTGCAGAACAAAGTGTATAATTACTATACTTCTGCTTTATCTTCCTGAACTTGAGTAGATGCTACTAAGCAGTTAGCCAGCTAATTTGTGACTGGAAAACAAAATGTGACATGAAGCAAAAAGGTGAAGTTGGAGGTGAGTTTGGGGTCAGCATCTGCAACAGGTAGAAATAAATACTTTATCAGAATATAGAGTAGCTAACAGTGTTCACTGAGACAGGAGATCAGTCAGAATTTAGCAGTTGATTTATTTCATTATGTACATATTGACAGAGGGGCAAATGTAGCAGAACAACAATCATGCTAAGAGGTCACTGTGAGGCAGTGCCAACAAACCCCTTAATTTTCTTTAATTTAAATGTTAGCAGATGTGTTGAAGAATAACAGAATATAGGCCATACCAGTTTATGCTTGGTGAATTCTGTCCTGGGACAATTAGGAATAGCTTAGGAGAGGAATGAAAACATGTGAGTAACAGAGAAAACAACTGAAATTATATATTCTTGCCAATACCTTATTTTCTAATACACTTTTCCTTCTTTCATTTGAGAATGAATTTTCCCAACTGATTCTGTAAATCTTTACAATACCAGAACTGCAGTAAATTTTCATTCTTTTTCATCCAATGCACATGGATGGCATAATTTACTCTTCCACCTAACCACCTGAGTTCAGACCAGGTTGCATCTAGCACCACTTACTAAGTAAGGTTCCCAAAAATGCTTGGAAATAATTTTTCAAGAATGGAGCAGTAAATATCACTACAGTGAGATCACACAGCCCTCACTCATAGTTAACAGAAACAAATCTGCACAGCAGCAAAACTGATTTTACCAAAGTTGGAGGCTTTAAATGTGGTTATGTGGGTTGCTGTTGGAGTTTTTAATTTGAATCACTGAAGTAGTGGAAGAAAGAAATGCCGTAGCTTCCCCATATTTGGATCTCAGTAAAGTATTTAATAGTCATAGCTTATTTTAAAAACCTGAAAATGCCTTGGATAGAAGCACTGTCATGAAAATTAACAATTAGTTAAATGACTGCAAACAAAAGATAATGAAACATGGCAACACATAAAAAGGTGGTGTCTAAAGAAGTACTAAAGGGCCGGGCTCTGATTTTTTTTTAATTCATAATCTCAGAGGGAGAACAAACAATTTGATAACATGAAAACACTGGAGAAGGAGAAGATTAAAAAAATTAACGAAAAATAAATATAATATGTAAGTCTCTAGGGAATTAGCAATGTTGAGGAAAAGATACATTTGGAAAAATTCAGTGGAGACATTATTTGCATAGAGCTAGTGAGTGGGCAGGGCCTAGGAAGCAATCAATAGCCCTGAACACAGCTGGGGCACACAGCATGCCTCCCACTGCTGTCATTGTACCTCTGTACAGATACCTATGGAAGCTTCACTTTTGACAGTTTTTCGTAACACAGTGGCACAATGCTCTTCTGTCAACAATTACCAAATTCTGGCAGGTAAAACTGATAGTGTACATTAGATTTGGTACGTTCCAGATACACATGAAAGATGAGGTCCTACATTTCTGTGTTGTAGAGAGCTCATACAAAGAAGCACAATGGCATTTCAGGTGATTTAAGAAGTCATTTGATTTTATTTTTTTTAATTGTGATAAAACATAGCTATGACCACAGTATGGAAACAGTGAAGGATATAAATACTTAGGACAGAGAGAAACATCCGAGGGATATGAAAACAGTACACAAAAGAAACAAACAAATTCTGGAGGGGAAATCAGAATAAATCTGTTAGCAACATGTGATGCACTTGGCTGTGGAATGTTTCTCCAAAAGCAGCATCCATTCACAAGCCATTTGGCATGGATACTTAGTATGTGCAATGACAAAACTTTAGAGAGTGTACAATAAGGACCAATAGCTCTTCAGATGGGAGATGGAAAGAATGAATGAGAGAAATGGAAATAAAGCTCTCATTAAATACAGACATCATTTTAGTTCCAAAAGAAGGGACATAACTAGTCCTAACCTTGAAGACTGATGAGGGAGAAGCATGACAGGTTTTTATTTATGCAGTACACTATACTGTTACACCCCATTTTTACAATACATAAATAGTTTGAAGCCTTTTCTACAGTCTTCTCTGAGACGGCAGGTCTTGGTCATAGCAAGAGACAGAAGACACAGTACATGGAGTGTTTTGCCACAGGCACAGCAAATTCAACTGTTCATTATTGCAAGGAAATCAGTGTAATTGGACAGGTTGCAGTTAAAAGAAGAGTAAACAGAACTTACTGCACTCTACCATCTTGCTTTAAGATTCTAAATACTTAATCCATGCCTCTGTTCTCACCATGCAGAACATCTAATAAAATAAGAATATCTTACCCCCACTTCTCTTATGCAGCACTTTGTGAGTAATGCCTAGTGTAAATAGATGAGCATTGCTGTGGCAGTAAAAATGCCAAGATAAAGGACCCACTAAAGAAGGCAGCACAGTCATGACCAGTAATGCAGCACAGTTCGAAAACAAAACTAGTAACATTAAGAGATTTTCTTTCTATAGTATCAAAACTTCCATATATGTTTCTACTTATTTTTATCATGCTGAGCAAATTGATTTCAGGGACAGTCACAAGGGCATCTTTTCTAGCAAATTCTTCTCACACAAAGCAAGACATTCAAAAAGATCCATTTAAAAAGAACACCTCTAATATAAAGATAGTAATAATTATTACTTTAACCACTTCCAGTGTAAGAGTTGCTTTTTCCTTCTATATTCTTTATAGTATTAGAATAATTGATTTCATTTGCACATGTGGCAGCAGCATTATCAGATAATGAAGATATGCATATATAGACTGAAGTAATAGTTTCAGCAGCAAAGGTACTTAAAAGGAAACATCATCAGAAATGTTAATTGGTGAAGACAGAAGAAACACACTAAGGCTTTACTTTAGCTGGGGACAAGGAAGAATACATAGTCACAGTCAAGAACCTATTATTTTCTAGGTATTTGATATAATTTTTCATATACATACTATCCCAGAGGGAGAGCTGTTCTGCCTCAGGGGAGCGGGCAGATAAAAAGTACCTCTCCATCTCCCTGCAGAAGTTACTTGTAACAGAACAGCTTCCCAAGGGTTGGGTTTTTGTCAGTTGTTTACTTCCACATTAAAAAGCCATGATATATCTCATGGTCTGCTTCAGAATATCACAACCATTTATTACATTGTATTCAATACAGATGAACTCAATTCTTATGCAAAGACATGGATACCAGTAAAGGCAATTCACCTACCATTTGGTAATGATACTTGGATTAACAGTATGGATACCCATGTCAAATCAATGTCTTGGAGAATTCTTATGGCAGGAAAATATGTATTCCTACCATTGCTTGGGCTTGAAGCATTTCCAGAATTTCCTCATCATCACTCCTTTATATAATTTTAGTGTGCAAAGTTGATAACAATCCACTGAATTATCAATACTTATGGCCTGATTGATAGCATACATCAGTTTCTGAAGTCAAATACCAAGCAGTTTTTCAGAAAGGATAAAAGGCAAAAAATACACATTCTGTTGTTAAAATAAGAAAAATCTGTCTCAGAATAAAATGACACCAAGTATTTTTTGTATACAAGGTCAGATGGAAGTAACACTCTCTATAAGGGAATGTGTGTAAATACACCAGACAGAAACAACCTGCAAAGATGAGAGTTTTTATGTGAACTTCTCTTATAATCTCAAAACATATAATCTTTAAACCATACCACAGCAACAGCACAGATAAATGCCCCAGCTGTTACATGCTGAGACTGAAGTGTAGCTCTTCTTTGGTAACACATGTAAAATGGGTACAGTAATCAAATCTGCTACTCCAGCAGTGTATTTGACATATCTGTTTAATTGTCTACACTTCTACTACATTTCACTCCTTTAGCTCTGCAGAGCAGAGCAAATGTGTTAAGAACTACTAAGTGATGGCATAATTCTCACCACCCTCAACAGCGCAAGAATTATTTCCTAACTGCTTCGTGATTCCTGGTTAACTAGTAAAATCTAAATGTCACAGACAGACTTAAGGGGAAACCCCCCATGAGCTAGTGAACAGAAATCAATAAAGCTTCAATTAAATGACAGCAGGAACAAAATTGACAAATGTATAAAGAAACCATATTAATAAGTCTGTGGAACAGACAGATACCAGAAAACTGCCTGAGAAATGACGGCAGAAAGAAAAAAGGCATTTGAAAAATGTTTCATGCTTCTAGAGAGGATACAGGCTTGAAGGGTATTGGCAGAAAAAAAAAAAAAAAAGAAAAAAGAAAAAAGAAAATAAGTCTGTACCAAGCTTTTAATCTTTCCTTAATTGTACTGAGAGTCTCCAGCATTATCCCTACAGAGAATTAAGCATAAAAGCCTAAGTTACTGAAACAAGTTCCTTTATAACTCATTCCTTTCAGAACAGCATGACTTCTTTGAAGGACTCAGTTTCTAAAGGCTAGGTCACACAAAAATCATATTGTAATGCATATTTTTATTATGCTAAAACAAAACTATTATATTGTACCTGATTCCACTAACCTGTACTCAGGAAAATGTGGATAGGGTTTTGTGGGAATTAACAGAACAGAGTTTGTGTGTTTTGGTTAATACTTCAGGAAAATGGTCAGCATTGGTAGCCACAAAAGATATTTTTCAAACATCAAGAGAGCTGTGGAATGCAAAATTAAATAGAAATTACACAGAAAATGGTCAGAGGTTAAAATGGAAGCAAATTGAATTATATTAGTAAGTACTAAATGCAGGATGGCAAGGTTTAATTTTAAATGCTTATTATTTATCACCCTCAAACAAATGTTATACAAGCCTGGCTTGGAGCTGTGTACAGCTTCTAGAAGGAAGAGTATTTTATCAGTGTCACTTAAAACAAACAGAAATAAAGTTCAGTCAGAAGATATTTAGTGTGGAAACTTTTATTTGTGAGTTTCAGCTTTAACTTCACTTGGGATTTAACCGAGAAAGTATTTTAAGCAGAGTTCAGGGGAAATACACACTAATGGTCTTATCTAATCAGGCATGGGATGAAGGATAATGAAATTGAACCTTAAGCATCACATCAGACTGTTGGTATGAATCTACATATTCTGCTAAACCACTGCACTCAACAACAGCCTGTAATAGAAACACTAGATGAAAACACAAAAATTTTGTGAACATCCAATGTATTACATAGTTTAAAAGTATATGGAACACATGGCTTAGAAGGCCACCACATCTGAAGTGCTGTTCTTGAGTATTTGTGGCATATACAACCATTCACCAAAATAAAAAACATTATTCATGAACAGGTTGTTACACAAATACCCTTGAGATTTAAACATTTCTGAGGGCCTGCAGTCCCTTTCACATTGCTGGTGAACAGATTTCGAAGAATTTTGTAGCTAACTGAACTAACAGAATTAGAGCAATACCCACTAACCCTGAAAACTGTAACTGCTGGAGTTTTACTGCTCAGATTGAAAGAAGGATTGATTCAAGAGCAAGTACATGGACTACTGGGGTTTTTTTTAATCTCCTTCTTTTCTTGACATCTGTGACTGACCGTAATCAGCACAGATGAGGGAATGAGTTCCTGCAGTTCTTATTTTCTGACACAAGAGAAATATTCCATATTCAGTTCTTAGTTTTCTGTATCTCCCTTTTTACATGTACCTCTGGGATCCCTAGAGTTTGTAAGGCTTTGATACAATTTACCTCAGTCCAAGTATTGGGCTGATCCTTTTGTTAAGCATCCCTGAACTACTAAGCCTCAAAATCATTTGAGTGATTTCAGCCTCTGCTCTCACATCACACCAGCCATGTCAGTGGATAGAAACTGCTACAGAATGGACAAGGTTAAAGAGAATTTAAATCTACTGCCACCAGCCTCTGCCTTATATTATACAAGGAAAAAAAAGCAATTAGTAATTACCTGTGTTAAAATCTCACAGTGCTCACTAATTTCAACATGGTAGTGTTTCACCATGGAGAGAGGGGAGGAACCAGACTAAGGGAAAGGGCAAACATTGAACATCACAGCTCCGGTTATGACCAGGAAAAGACATCTACCAGAACAGTTCTAAGGCAAGCAAAGGGCATTCTCTTTTTGAACCCATTTATTAATCTATATGCCTAATAAATTGATAATGTCTGAGGTTTGGCTTGTTTTAAGTTGCTGAACGCTCATTCAAGAGAGTGCCTCCATAAGGAAGGAAAAATTTACATTCCACTAAATAGGACTTGTAGGTTTGATTTTTCTTGCTACCTATAGTTAACACTTATACAATACTTTTACAAAATATTTTATAAACTACATAAGACTGTGAGACTCAAAAGTAATAACATATATTATGACACAACAGCCTTGCTTTCAGTTTGTATCAATCTGCATAAGGTCTTCCACCGCCACAGATCTCATTGTCAAAGATCTCTAAACTTTTTTAATGCAGGCAGGTTTAAGCTATAATGGATTTTTAAAATGTCAATATTAAAACATATCCATTGATCTAAGAAATGGTATCTCATTATTTGCCTTGCCCATTATATAGTACATGCAGAAAGCACCCATTCAAATGCAGAATGGATGCACACACTCTATAGCACACACAACCACATCAATTGCTGTAAAGCAACAAAAACTCATGGTTAAAAAGAAGCTTCTAAGGGCTTACTATTTCTCTCAATAACCTGGAGGCAAACAGTAATCATAGATTAACCTCTTGCGTAAGGAAGAAAAAACCACAACACATCTGAAAAGACATAAAGGACTGAGATGATAACACTGAACAGAAGATCAGAAAGGGGCAATCTCCAAAAGAACCTCATTCACATATGACCTCACAGTAAAGAATGCTCTGTGTCAAATCCAGCAGTTGAGAACTGTAAGCAAAGACCTACACAGTTCATCACTTGGTTTGGGGTTTTGTTGTTGGGTTTTGTTTTGTTTTTTGTTTTTTGTGGTTTTTTTTGTATTTTCAGGAAAGGACACTGCCAACCACAAACATAGCTAGGACCAAAGCTCCAGGCAATCTGACACAGAAGTTTGACAAGGCAAATCTAAATTCATGCAGTAACATATCCACACACACAATATCTGCAAAGATACAATTCTGATTAGATAGATAGCAGATTATATATACACATGTATCTGCAAAGACATAATTCTGTTATGCATTTTTTTCTCTCTGTGACAGAGGAGAAGCAGACACATATTTGATAGTTTAAATGTATATTGGGGAAAAAAGCCAGAATCTATTCTATAAGCTTCAAATCTTATGATTCCTCTATGAAAGGTATTTTTACCTAATGAAAATGAACTAATGAAAGACCAGAAGTCTGTATTCTGAAATAATATTCACAGGCTCCCAGTTGTGTTTTGCAATATATGTTTTTGCCATTTAGCACATCATGCTTAGAGATACCATATTTAATAATACAATCTGCTGAGGATGAAAAGCACTTTCTTTGCTAATAAAAAAGCTGGTTATAGAAAGTGCAAATTTGGCAGTAAAGCTTTCAAGAAAAATTGCAGCCTGAAAACATCTGCAGACTTTAAGTGTATGCATTTCAGTTTGTCAGATGTCCTTTGGTAATTTAAATATTTTAAGAATTAATCAAAATAATTTACTTTCTTGAAAATCAGATAAATTCATATTTTTCAACTTTACCTCTAACCATGATAAAATAGGAGAAAACCAATAAAGGCATTACTTAACAGGGAGACTGACATGCTTTCTGAATGTTTCTATTCCTTTTTATCAAGGGAGAATCCTCAAATAAGTCAAGCTTTCTGCAATGTAAGTTATAGCTTTTGAAGTGCTAATAAACATATAAACATTTACAAGAGCTATAAATAGGAATGACAATACATTTTTGCATATTTTGTTTAGTATAACAGGGGCTTCAGTGTGATAGTCATTATTACAGTGATACAGAATTGCACCTAAAAGGTGGTAGGGTGGCTTAAGAGAAATCACAGCTGCACAGCCTTACTCCATCTCACCCAGTGATCAGTGATAGAGTCACAAAATGTTGCTATTGAAATTCAGAATAAACTGGGAGACACAAATCAATTTGTAGGGATGACACATAAGAACATGCATCAGGACAGTTTGTTCCAGAGAGACATGAGGAAGGATCAGGCCTTTCCAGTCAGCTTGTTATTCTTCAGTATTTTCAGTTGCTTAAGGGGTGTCTGAAGTGCCACTGTCTGTCACCATAAACCAAGCAGAACAACAAAGAAAGGGACACTCACAGAGTTAAAACTAACTTGATCTTCTGCAAGAATTCTGCCTCACTGACCATACTGAATATCATACAAAATGGCATGGCAAATTATCTGAAACAGACTGGACCATTATTAATTATGAATGTTACAGCCATGATGCTATTACTTAGCAAAAAACATAACATAGCAAGGCTCTATCAAAACACTTGTACCCTTCCATCAGTGCATATCACACCAAGAGAAAGGCTGCATTACTGAAGTGAAATATCTAGTTCCTAGATAGGTTTCTCCATTGCCAATGGCCAGGAAGGTTTCCTTAGAAGATAACACCGTCAAAAACAGTATTCACAAAATCTGCAAACAGTCTTAAAGTATGAAGTGATTAATACACCTGCATGAAAGCAGCAGTCATTGTGTTGCTATGCTGACAAACATGGCTTGTTCTGATGCATGTTTGGCTACTGAGGATAAAATGCGTTTTCATACTTGTTTAAAATCTACTCTACTAGAAAGAGCAACACTTGTTAAAATTACAAATGTTTGACACAGCAAAACAAGAGGGAAAACCTAGAAGCATATTACAAAGATGGCTAAAACCAGCATAACAGCAGCACTAAAGGCGAGACTCTGCCCACATTTAGTTCCACATATATCAAAGCCGTTGTGCTGTATTCACTTGAAATACACTCAACTCACACGGGCAAAACTGGGACTGCTACCTGGCACTTCTTGGCATAATAACAGTTTTGGAATCTTTCCCTGCTACTCACTTGCATGCTTTATCAGTATTAACACAGAACGTATGAAGGTGGGATGTTAGCTATTTTCAAAGCTTTGCTCACATCTTGCCAGTTCTGTGTTTACTGTCATATTCTAAAGCTGGGCAGGGGGATTTTTTATATTCCTCCTCCTAACCATGTGTTCCTATAGGAAAAAAAAAAATCTCCTTCTTGCCTATCATCACTTCATTTTCAATGTCTCTCACACTAGATCTGTTTCTTTGCATACAAATTTGAATTGGTTATCAGCTGAAGATTTGCAGACAGCATAAAGCAACACATTCCACACGCTGAGGTCCTTCCACATCTTCCTTTTGTGTTGTATTCTGTGTCTCATAACACGGAATAATTCTTTCTTATTCTGACAAGGTGGCTATTTGGGAGGTTGGTGAACACAGTATTCCAGCTACACTGAAAATGCAGGCTACCACAACTGGATCACTTTTACATTTCTTAAATAAAACCCCTTTAGAGAGACAAATTATCAAGGAATCATTGAGCAGTCAGTGGAGAGTGTGACATGAAGCAGGTAAAGACAGCTGAGTGTTTCATGACCACCTTTTTATACTTTTGTGAGTCTCCAAGCACTTCACTATTTTAAATCACATGATCACCCATGCTGCAAAGCTAAATATTCTGTATTTTATTAACTATAGTTTTATACCTCTACTATGTTTGCCTAAGGGAAATCAGTAAATCAGAGCAGAGACTTCTGCAATTGATTACTGGGCAATAAATGGGCAGAGTGGTATACCATAAATCAATCTGATAGTTTAGGGGCTGGACATGAATCTGATTTTTTTCTTTGATTCCCCCATTTCAATATTTCATTTCTCAGGTCAAATTTAATCTCTCACTCAAACGAATTTGAAAGAATATTTAGCATGTAATACTGATTGGTGAAAAGGTGTATTAGGAAGTACTGACATTTACATGAGATTCCTAATACTCCTTAAACATGTTGAAGTATTCAGGAGTCTACTGGAAAAAGAAGCAAGAACATTTTCAAGTAACAATGCAACATATATTTTCCAACAGCCTAAGGCAACTAAAAGGTTACCTCCCTGAAATGCTGCCTATTGTATTACACTGCAAAACACCACATGAGATACAGTAACATCCTTTGATAAACAATGTACTTACAATATGACCAAATGGATAAACCAAATGAAAAGTCTTACTTGTGTATTTTAATGAGTGTATTTTTACAGTACCTTCTTAATTCCTACTGCCATAATCCCAGTACCTAAAAGGAGGCACACACTTAGAGTAAACCTTGATATGAAGGACATAATTACATACACCTTAAAGCAACAAACTGATATTCCATGTAAATGCACTGAGAGCTGTGGTCTCAATTCTGATGAACTTAAGCTTTATTCAGAAACCTCAGTGAACAGGGCTACAGCCATTTCATACATGTCTTTCCTACACAGCATTCCACTGAAATGGCATGTAAAATTTCTTCTATTCTGACAGATCTGTTTTTAAACTACCTCATTAAAAACTAACATTCACAATGCTCAAAAAACCAAGCCAGTAAGAAAGCTACTTCCCTCAAAGCCATCATTACAGAGCAGTGATGTCTGCTGAGGGTTACTGAATTAATACTAGATGGGCAAAAACAAGAAGCAAGTTACACTACAGTTGTCAGACTAGAAGATGTGTAAGTGCTGCTGAATATGAATTAAAAAAAAAAAAAATTTAAATAGTCATTCTGACCTTACAGGGGCCAAGTCTCCCTCTCTCCAAAGTTACTGCATTCCGAAGCAATGGCTGCTCTTCATTTACTCAAGTTGAAATGTTTCTCAAGGCATGTTCAGTAACTCTGAACATAACCTTATTCCACACAAAAGGAAATTGGTTATTTGTTTGTTATCCAAGGAAGGCTGAGTAATACACTGTGGTAGGAAAGACCTCCAAAAATAAGTCACCTCTCAGCAGATTCCCTCCCTTCCTGTCTGGGTTTGAATCAGTTTGCAACTGCATGAAAGGACAAAGCTTGAGGATGAACTATGGAGAACTTCTGTAATGATCACACTGCTCAAAGGAATTCGCTTCACTCCCACTCTGTTTAAAAGAATCTGCTATTAGGGGTGGAGCAAGCCAGTGACCCAAAGGGATGTGCGTGGCCAGAGCTCCTCACACGTAGCCTTCTGCTTTATTTTTGGATGTATCTTCCTTTGTGCTTTGGAACAGTTTTTCTAGGTAAGGTAACTAGCACCACAATCCCACTTATCCAAAGAAGGAAAGCAAGTACTTATCAACACAAATAGCATCTTGGAAGTCTACAGTGTTCTAACAGTAACAAGTAACATTTTTTCCTGTTTGCTCCTCAGAGACCAAAGCCAGGCACAAAGGCACATCCCAATGATTCCCACAACCTTCTAGAGCTTCTTCGCCAGGGCACAGTGTTAAGCTGTGTGAGAATCTCACCGGAGATTTCATCATCTTTAATCTGCTTTAACAGCTGTTGACAGACAAGAAGCCTCAAAGGATGAGAAAGCAGAGAAGTTCAACAGATGTGTCCGAACAGGATGATGCTACTGCAACAGACACAGCCACTAGAGACAAGATTAGGCCATTTTAACTGGTAATTGTTCTTCTCAGGACAACATCATTTGTTTTGATGAGCATTCCCTGACTGTTAGAAATGAAGGTTGCATGAAACTTTTCCGTACTTAAAAAGCTGATTGAATGTGGGGTTCTGTGTATTACAGAAGGCATCTTTCTAGACTTTTGATAAAGCATATCCTATCCCTTCCTCAAAGAGTATTTAAATTTATAAAAATGACAGAAAAATATTGATAAATAGAGAAAAAAGTCTGTTTAGTAGTAGCTATCTCTCTCTTTCTGGTATAGACTCAATTGAAATAGTACTCAAAGAAAGTAATACCTTTGCTGTATATTGTGTAACAAACATGTCAATAAATCACATGTGACCTGCAACTTGTTCTACCAATACAATTGCTTCTTAGAGCAATACAGCTAATACAGAGTAAGTCAGTTTTCAATTTAAACAGAACTCAAAAAAACTCTGCAAACTCACAACATGAAGTTTCAGAGATTCTGAAAATTCTTTCTAAACTTAGAAATAATTAAAATAGAAGTGTATTGTATCTTTTTCTTTCTTCAAATGTAGTTTCAGAATATATACTAAAAGTTTCAGAAGCAGTATAAATAAATATCTGTCCTTCAAAGAACTGCGTAGATTTGAGGTAGAAAAACATTTGTTGCAAATGTGAATTTCATCAGTAGGTTTCAGTATTAACAAATTTTTACTATAAAGGAAGATAGGTCATAGCTCTTAGTCCTAGCATTTCAGATCAGTTGCACAATACATTAATGTCAATACTGAATCAATTAATGTTGGCTCATGTTCCAAAGTTATGTTCACAACCCAAAAATAACAAAGAATATTAAAAATTGCAGTATTGGATTTTTCATGCTCTGTAGGTCAAAAATCTTTAACTGGCTAATAGAGTTTTGATTTGTTCTTTCCCTCCAAAGAGTGAAAAAGAGTAAACTTCCACAGAAGTAAATTTCCTGGAGAAAAATGGACAAAAAATGAAAAAATCATACCAAAAATGTATTTTTGCACTTTAATTATTAATCATAAAAATCCTACATACATAAAATCAGTAACCATTTTTAAGAATTCCAATGCTGCAATTTATTTAGGTTGTTCTTATAATACAGTATTACATTATTTTGGAATTATCCCACAGGATTTTTTCTGAATAAATTACTTCTTTCATGAATTAAATTTTCATTATTTGGTGAGTTGAAATTTGCATGCAGTAGATTTTAGTTTTTACTGTACCTGGATTGTAATGACATTGTTGCTTTTTCCCATTTTTCTGTGGTACCACAGATATTAAATATCTATTATCTGTTCTTGACTTTGTGTGGGTTTTCATGAAAAACAAACTAAAACAAATCTGAACAGCACATCATTGTACCAATAACAATTTCCCAATACAGACTATCACAGCAAAGATGAATCTTAGGATAAAGCAGAGAGAATAAAGCAGTATCCACAACATAAAAAAGTCTCCCTTTAGAAAAGTATTTACCTTTCTTCAGGTAACAAGAACACTAAAAATCACATGCTACTACTGCTATTGCCAGTATAGTTGAGGGGATTTTTCTTAAATAATTTTCTATCTGCTGTAAACATTTTCTGTTTATAATACCTTAGCTGCAGTCTATTCAGGCTCTGGGATTATCAGACTGCAAGGAAATAAATATTGCCTTGAAAAAAATAACAATTCTACCTTAGATGAACCAGCAAAGCTGTATTTCATGACCTCATTTCTTAGGAGCACAAGGATAGCCTCCTTGAAAGAAAGCACACCAAAATGTATCAAAAGTTCACTATAAAACAGCACAAGAGGCAAAGGAGCATCACAAACCTAAACTGTGGTCTGTGACTGACACCTGCAGCATTTGTGACATATTCTACGGCACAATTTCATAAAAGCTGCAACACACAAGATGTGCACTAAAGCTCCCTGTGATCATTCCCAATACTTTTAACACATATGACCTTTTCCAAAAGCATCTATCATCAAAAACTTCATCATAATCATTAAAATTGCTAGAAACAATACTGCATTGATGATTAAAGAGCAAACGATGATGGCATTTTTGTCTTAACTCCAAATATGTTACAACGTTCAAAATTTTTAAGAAGGGAACTTAACCTCCACTCCTCCAACAACCCTGATAGGAAAACAAGAATCTCTGAATGCTTAGCAGGAAATTCATATACACAGGAGAAATCACTGTGCTTATACTAATTAAAAGTGATTTTGTTAAAAAAATGCTATGGGGGAAACCTACAACTGGATTTGTTCTCCTCCATCATTACCTTATAAAGCACTATCTACATTCTCAAATTTCTGACCACTGGCAAGTACTGCATGTATTAAAACAGATGAGACCACTGGCGTATTTAATCTTCTAATGTCAAGGCCTAAAACTCTAATGCAGCTGCTGGAGAGAAAAAAATTTGTGAACTGCAGAAAAATTTTGCCTTGCTAAATTCTTCACATTTGCTACAAGACTTTACTAGCTGTAAAGTCTTGTATTTTAGCTGTAGAAATTGCCAAAAAAACCCCAGTACAAGTCATGGCGATGCACCTCAAAGAATGATATCTAATATTGCCAGAGCATTAATGGCAAGCACGTTTCATTCACATTGTGGTCTTTCACCCCTTGCTCATGCTGCACCATTAAGGGCACCAAGGTAACATTTGCAGACAGGGGATGGGAGTGCTGCTTCCTCTATCAGTGTAGCTAGTTACAGATTTTTTTTTTTCTGATACTGACTTTAGTACTGCTTTGGGGCAATTATTTGGAGTATAATACTGCTCTTTCTCAGGAAAAGAAAGCCAAAAAACACCCCAAAACATCCATCTGTCTGCTTTCAGGAGAGAAGTTGAACTAAAATGTTACAACCAGCATCTCTTACTTTAATATATTTGGTGTCCCTAGACCTGAAACTTTAGGACACTGTCACACCATCTGATAGCTCTACACAACATCAACACTTGTACAGTTGCCATTTAAAACAAGCTGGCAGTACAAATTGGCAATACTGTAGGCCAGGCCAAAAGGAACCAGAACACTTCTCAAACCAAATGTAATGATTACAAAAACGCAGACAGATTCAAGTTCAGTAACTTTCCAAGGTAACACGTTAATGAAGCCTTCTCTGGATACCAAAGTACACGCAGATAATAGAATGAAGAACCTCAGCAGTGTGCTCTCCAGAAAGGAAAGTTTTAAGGGAATTCACATGTAATCAGTAAGTTAATTTTTAAGTGATCTTGATCCATCTCCAAATTCTAAACCCCTTACAGCTGGTGATGAGACAGACGTGAAGGAAAATAATTTAAAATTTCAGAGTATATTAAGGATAAACTCTCTTCGTAAATGCTGGCAATAAAAGGAAGTTTAAGGCTAAGATAGCAACACCTGCAATACACAAAAATTCTACCAGAAATTTCACCTAAGTTATTTCATTAGAAGAGGCCTACAAGACAGAAATACAGGAATATGTAATGCAGAATATGAAGTACTAAAGAGAATTAAAAACTTTTCTTTTTTTCCGAACTAATTTAAAAGAATTATACTTTGCTTATGGTATAAATGTCCTTTTATTTCATTACAAACACTTAACTTTTTAAGTATTTTTTTCTGCATTAACTGCAAAGAAATCTGAATTTACCTCCCAAAGTGCTTTAAAGTCCTTCTGCTCAATTCTAAGGAGCTCACTGTATTCTCTGGTAACAATGGTGGCATGGCGAGGAGTGTTATCCAGAATGGACTCTCCAAAAGCAGTTCCAATTCCCAGAGTGCATATTGTCACAGCATCCTTTAAACAAAAAAAACAAAAAAAAATTGGACACATATCAAATATTCCAGGATGTTTCAAGAGTCTTTGTGTCACATTTTCCAACAGCATTACCTTAAGATTCTTCCGCAAATCTGCTTTAAATGAAAATCAGTTAAAGTGCCAACCAAAAAAAAATCATATGCTGATTAACAACACAGGAAGCACTAATGTGGAAACAAGTTGGATTTGTGTTTTCTATAACCATCAGCTGAATTAGTCATTTCCCTCTGCAAAGCTGAGAACACAAGAGTCACCTTCACGTTTGGAAGAAAGCATGACCTCCATTCATCCACCTCTAAACACTGCTGTGATGATGAGATCTTGAGAAATCTCAGGTGATGAGAAGATAACTAGAGTCAAAATGCAATCTTGGAAAATAAATTTCTGTCCTACATAAGCTACCCTCATCAGAAGGAAAATTTGCCTGTTATGTTTTCTCAGTCAACATAACTTTCAATTATAATATCCTCTTGTATTTCTAATGCATTTCTTTGTTGTACAAGGTCTGTGAGCAATACAGCTGTACAGTTAAACCAACTCCTGGCCTTTCTGTTGAGAATGTCAGTAAATCTCCAATTGCTAATGGATATTTGCCAATTAAGTACCAGACCAAAAAAAATATTTTCACAAAAATCAGGGACTTCAAGGAAACTACTAAAGTCCAAACAACCTGAAATAGCTATATCCACGTACAGAGTATTCAGAAGGGCCCCAAAGAAACAGTAAAGGCCATTTCAAAAGTCCATATGAGCCCATGTCATTCATGAGATTGAAAGATATCTAAATCAATCTCCCTCAGCCAAGAACTCCTCTGTAATAGTTCCAACAAAAATTGTGAGCTACTGCAGACAAAAAATTAGACTGCTAGCAATTAAAGAACTTGCTGAATCAAGATCTTTAGATACATGTACTATTTTAGACTGACAAGTTGCTGTGTTCCTAAGCACAGGCTTGAAGTTGAATATTACACATCTTTTTCTAAGCTAGGCCTTAACTGACTGTCTGTTATGTAATTAAAACAAACAGCAACAGCATTAAAAATTTAAAATCATACAAACTCTACTTGACAAAGGAAATCCTATGTGCACACAAATACACATAAACATATAAAAACACATGCTAGCTTTACTTAATACAACATGAGAAATATAGTTTAATCCTCATATATAAGATTCATTAAATGTCTACAAAAATCAAAGCAGAAACTTTTGTGATCCTTTCGGTTGATAATCTAAGAGAGATGCACGACCATATTTCAGCATCATTTGTTGTGTTTAAAATTGCACTGTTTTCCTTTCATGCATCTAATAAGTTGTAATAGGTAAATGTTATTAAGATCAAATTGGTAGCTTTATAATTGTAATACAAAGACAAAAGCCATAATAGTCCAGTTCCCTGAATCACAGAAAATTGCTTTTACACAAATGTTACCATCTAAAATTATATGTTCAGGAAAATAAAATCAATTATGTCTCAGAAAATATCTAGGAAGAACTTACTGCTGTCAGAAATAAATTTTCAAGGAAGGCAAATAAGACCAGGTTTTGTTAACAGAAAGAATATTTGGGAATGATCACCTAGGCAGCTAAATAAAAGTCTCTACCAACAGACTACAATACAGGTTGTACACTACAGTTCTGCCTTAACAAGCTCACCTTTTAGAGCTGAAACACTATATACATGCTACCATACCCACAACTGCACTCCAAGGAGCTACAAAGAAAATGTGCCTACTGCTCAGACAGAGCTGATCTCCAGACGTCCAATACATATTCTCAGCTCTATCTAGAAAGTTTCGATAAAAGAACTCTCTTTAGGGTGGAACAATCAAAAAGCCTGGAATAAAAGAAACTTTTCCATTAGGTAGATCATAAACAGTGTTGACAACTTCCAACTTTTTCTCACCCTTTCCCCCTCCCCACAAAAAACCAGAACCCATTTGAAACACTTCACCTTCTTTTGACTGTTGATAACCCTAAAGAATATATCTCTAAAGACAGAACAGAGATAAGAAAAGTACCAGTTAAGGAATGACGTTATAAGATAAATTCTGATGAGGCAGCTGTTCAGCAGGAGAAATAAATTAACACTGTGGGGTGTTATGTCAAGAGGTTGAAATGGTCCTATCTACATTCATTAAACGAAAGTCCAAGCTTCTATCAAATTCTTTCAGGTTTTTTTTCCCCAGCCATCACTGTTCTCCCTAGAGGTGCAGTTTCACATGTAGCTATGGCGAAGGCCCATGTGTCTTCTTCAAGACTTCAGAGCCCCATTCTCTCGCTGCCCCTTGTTTCTACATCTCCAGCCTCCTGGGGGAACAGGTGTTCTTCCTATTACGCCTGTTAACCTTACACTCACAAATCTCCTGCTGTTCAGTGTAGACTTCAGGAGGATTGCTGGCAGCTCAAAACTCAGTTTGCTGTTCCCCTCTGCAATCCCAGAAGCAGCAGGGGGTTCTAGCTGCTCGTAACCAGCTAACACTCACACAGCTATTTAAAAGGCAGTATGAGAGACTTTAAAAAGGTGAGATTGTTTCCATTGCTATCTGTCCTCTGAACACACTATAAAATGGCAGCATTCAGAGGCTGCTTGTGTATTCAGTTTCACTGACTCTTACTGCCAAGTGAGACACATGCAGTGAAAGAGTCGTTAAACCTCCCTCTTACACCCCCATCAATCTAAAACATTATTGAATTTGTAAGATCATTCTATGGAATGGATGAAAATCAAAAACAAGGCTCTAGTTTATTTCCTCCCCCACCATCACAAGGCTCATTCCTGTATGCTCCTCCCTGACTTGTGAGACCTTTTGTTTTTCAACCTGGCAAACAGAATTTTTGTACTATGTGTAAATAAAATCATAGTGTCTGAAAGAGAAATGAAGGAAATAGGGGAAATAATTATGAGTGTAGGCTGATTAGGGACATTTCTTTGAAATTTTAGTTTATTCAACATTTTAAGTTTATAAAGGAGTTGATGTAGCTAGTTTATTTTTAATTTCATCATTTTCTCACACCTTGCACCTTTATCTCACTTCTGCACCTGTGTCCCTCTAGGGACCATCTCCATGTTTAATTGGAGATTTGCAAAAGCTGGCATTTTGAGAAGTTTGCTTATTATTACTTTGACACAGTTCAGTTTGTTCTCAGCAAAAATTTCCTTTTATAATGAGAAACCAAGGATATACATGAAAGTAAACTACCTATGAAGTGCTTTTTCTGTTCCATTACCTTTACTTAAGTGTTTCAGCCATTCATATGGTAAATCCTTATCAAACTACTTCTAACAATAACAGAAATACTATCCCCTGCTAAAACCGTAGTCTGCAAACATATTTTAGGCCACCTTCTTTACACAAGACAAGGTGATTTGCTCAAAGAGGCATTATGCTTCTAGAAAGACTGTGGCCAGCTTCTCTTCTAGTACCTGCTTAAAACATTTATGGTTCAGATTAACTGTACCGTAACAACACATTCATTATTTCCATTCCTTTCTGTCTGATCTTCTAAAAACTACCTACAATGTCTTGGACTTTTTCCTAGGTCACCTGGCAGAGAGAAATGAAATGATTTTTCTGTATTAACTTTCAGTAAGTTAATTTCAAAACCAAAATTAACACAACCACAACACTGTGGAGCTGAGTATGAGCCAACACACGCTGCTTGTCAGCTGACTGTATTAGTCTAGCCAATCTCTGTGCCACAGTGGGTAAAGCAGTTCTCATGCTGAAATTAAACACTTCAGATCTAGCTTAGGCATATTTACACTACACAACAAATTACAGTATGAACCTCTCTCTCAACTGCCCATAGGTTATCACCAAAATACATAATGGCTACTTACATGCACACATAATGGAATTTACGTGCTAGAAAGCACTATTGCAAAAACTGTCCTGTTTAAATCCCTTTCCCTGTTGCCACTTCCATCTTATCACATGCCTCCTTTGCCCTCGGTTTCAAACAGTCATGAAATTCTTCCATTTCTTACATGGACGTGTGAACCTCTTTTTTCACAGTCACTACTCTCAGCAACCCCATTGACTTATTTGGCTTTTCATTCCCCTGCATCTTCTTACAACTGACACTGCTGTATCATCCAAGCACTCACAGGTCCTCCTTTAAAGCTTTTCTAAAAAAGGTTAATTGTTTGTTAAGTCAATGCCCTGTGTTCAGTTTGGTCTGTTTTTAAACAGCTTAAAAAAAACTCCATCAAAGCGGGCAACAGGCCCCAGTGCACACTATGATTCAGCTGGCAAACTACAGCAAAACTGCAGATCAAATTGCTATTTGGTCTTTGTCTTTCTTCTCTTCGTTCCTTCACATTTTATCAGATAGCAATATAAATCTGAGTCATTTGGGGTAAAAGGCTGTGAATCTAATTCATTAAATCACAATGTTGCAGAATCTAACAATGATGTAACACTGATGCTTCTGTCATGACATTTATTCCCAGCTTTATTCTGAAATATTGTCAACAGTCATCCTTCGACTGCTCATTTTCAAAACAGAATTCAAAAATTAAACATACACAAGGCATTCAGCAGTATTTTTATGACAACACCTAACCAGGAATATCTCTAAGAGGAACTTCTATTACCATATATCACAGTCATAACATTGGATATCAAATTAAAAATTGAATTCAGAATCTGTTCATAAATGAGGGTAAAGACATTTTTCTGATAAATTCTGGAGAAGCCACATTTTCTGTTTATTTTAAAGGTGACTTAACTATGACCCTGAGATTAGCTCAGTTGGTTAAAACTTGGTTGTAATAATGCCAAGGTCATGGGTTCAATCCCCTATGTGG
>JAWWEV010000172.1:20742897-20756134 GCA_035583235.1 Hafferia zeledoni | reverse complement strand
TAAAACTTGGTTGTAATAATGCCAAGGTCATGGGTTCAATCCCCTATGTGGGCCATTGACTTAAGAGTTGGACTCAAACTCAGAATAGTCTGTGATTCTGTCTCTCTGTGACTTTCAAATACACTATTTATCGGGGTATTTGCTACAAACAAGTTGAGGCAAGACCAAAACAGTTCTTTACAGTTAACTCTGCAATTCACAGTAGGACACTTTTACCTTTAAAAACTCCTCTTCAGTCTGTCCTTGATTGTTGAAGACACAGAAAATTTATAATTAGTTTGCACAGAAAGCAGACCAGACACCACTCAGGATGTACTGGGTAGGTAATCCTGTCAGATCTCTGTATCCATTCCAATGGCAAAAGAAATTACCAACAGAAGGTAGCATACTTTTCCACCTCAGTGGACCAAAACTAACAGTAAAAGAGACGTTTTCTCCGGTCAAACCCTTTAAAACAGGTATCTGGAAAATAGTCGAATATGATTTTCAGAATAGCCATTTCAGTACCAAGCATTGCCAGCACCCGGTTTGTTACGTGTTCTAACACTGCCCTCTCGTGACAGAGCACAGCTTTATAAGAACTCAGAAAGGATTTTTGCAAACCAGTATGAAATCAAAGCTTTATGAGGTCCTAAATACGTGTGTTTGTCTTCATTAAAGCACTTAAATCAGTAGATGCAATGGTTCCTGATATCATATTATCAAATAATAGATAATGTCAATATTTCTCTATGTGAATTCTCATCTTGGTACTAATCACCACTACTAATATTTTCTGTGAGAAATCACAGACGTCTGTATGAGTAAGCTAATGTCCAGCAAGGTGTGTGTGAACTAACACCTCACTAGTTACACTGAAGTCTTGATCCATTAGTGCATTTCTAGTGTAAGACATGTAACTACATTCCTCTGGAGGAACAAAGGCCATTACGACATTCTTAGTAGGCACCAAATGCACAATAACTTTACTGCACTTCTAGTAGGAGAAAGCTACGAAACACCAAAGGTGACTGCATAAAGAGTTAGCACATGGTAGCTGTTACACAACACATTAAATCCCAACATTGATGAAATTTAAGTTCCCCAGGCAGATAAACAAATATCTAGTAAAAGTGGGACTTATATTTTTAATAAAGAGATCTGATTTTCTGTATTTACATTAACACTGGAGGCATCATCATATAAGCATAGGGTAATTCAAGCTGCAAGAAAACTCAGGAGGTCATCTAATACAGCCTCCTGTTCATCTTAAGTATTAAAAGATGTCATTAATTTATTAGTCATGTCTAAAGACATTTCAACCACCAGGAACCTAGATACAAACTTGGCTTCTCTCTTAAAAAGATGACATAATCCTGTACTTTTACATGAGACTACAAACTTCCAAACTCAGGTAAACTAGCACTCTCACTAGCACGAGTGCCATGGATGGTATAATAGTAACAGCAGAGCAATTAGTTGTTACTATGAGTTTGCAAAGGAAACTTTGATTCCTGAGTGATGTTACTGAAAAATGTGCTGCAGGGACGGTTATAAGCACCCTATAGCTGAAGCATGGGTTACCCATTCCCAGCTGGAAGCACATTGCTCTGACAGCAGTAAAACACTGTATTTCCTCCACCATCTGGGTTTGTAGTGAGCACAGCAGGCAGGGAGTGCTAGCAAGTACTTCAAGCCCAAGAATGACCAGCATCATGCCAACAATGAAGTACACACAAGACCGGAATGGGCATCCAGGAGCTACAGGCAGGAGAAGGAGCAGGAGACCAAGAATGGATAAGGAGAGACACGGTATAATCCCCAAGTGGGAGCACAACCAGAGTAAAAATTGGACTTAAATAGTATTTAGGACTCCCCAAACACCAAACTTATCCAGACATGCATGGTAAATGCATGAGCTGGTGTCCTATTGGCAGTAAGGCTGTGCCCTACTGCAAGTAGGCAGTGGTAAGAATTCAGTTCCTTGTTCTTGTGAGAAGGAAACGTGAGGTTAAGAAACTACTGCAGAATGTAATTTCTATAACTAGAACTACATGAACTGTAGTTCTGTAGTTTCATATTGGCAGGAAAATGAACTTATACAAGCAGAAAAAATATCTACATTATATTCATTAAACAACTGAAGTGTTCCATACTCCAGCTAACAGAATAAATCAACACTCCAAACAGATTCTTAATTTAACTTCCAGACCCAGATTGTGCAGATGATTCAGTAAAGAGCATTGATCCTTAACAATAGTGTAGTGCCACCTTTTGGCAAACACCGGAAAATATTCCTGGTTGCTCCAGACCTGCACAGAAAAGGGTCTCAAAAGAGTCCAGTACTGTTCCAAATTGTGACAATACCAATGACAGCCAGGCCATGCCAAGAATTGCTCAAATTAGGCTAATTACACTCTCAATCAATCTCTACTTAGAACAGTGAAGAGGTTGCTATAAATAATTATATGAAAGAAGTTCCTCTTGTATCTATCATATTACTGCAAGAAGTAGAAAGACTTTACTCACCACTGCCTTGACTTGCATTCTGACCCAGTTTCCCTGGTGATGTAATGCTCAACAAAGTGAAAAAATCCAA
The DNA here is from genome assembly GCA_035583235.1 of Hafferia zeledoni. Lineage (NCBI taxonomy): Eukaryota > Metazoa > Chordata > Aves > Passeriformes > Thamnophilidae > Hafferia > Hafferia zeledoni. Next base: position 20,753,556 of record JAWWEV010000172.1, on the reverse strand, counting down.
TTTCTGCTACGAACAAGAAACCTTCTTCAATCAGCTAAACTTTTTACAAAGAATACCCAAGTTACACATGCCATATTCAGTCAAGGTGGGGGAAATGGGTAGTGCTACACAGGTCCTGGGTACCTATACCACTCATGTGAGGGCACAAATCCCATGTCAGAGGTATAATCCCATGCTGAGCCACACGATGGGACAATCACAGACCTCAAGCACAGGAGCAGGGAGTGGGACATGATGCCTTCCCAGAAGACGAAGCTCACAGCAAGAAGTGTTTGAGTTGTCAGCATGACATTTGAAAACAAAGAAGTCTCATCCTTTTGCAATTTTTTTCACTCTAACTTTTGTAAATCCAGGAGCATCAAGGTATTGAGAAACTGCTTGGAATCTGGGGAGAATTTTTCTTGTTCTTCTATTTCTTAACACTAAACAGGTGTTACCTTCAGGCTCCTAGTATAATACGGCAGCAGTTCCAATACTCTGCTATTATTATACTACTTCCCCATTCTTGCACTGAAGATTACATTATCCTGTTATCAGACTACACTGTTAGTGGGTTTGGTTTGAACTTTCTAAACAAAAACTGAATTCAAATAGTTCTAGGGAATGAATTAACAACTCTTGGATCTTCAGGTTAACTTCATACGGCACTATTAGAAAAGACAGAGGAGTCTTGTTTCATATTAAAATGTAAACCCCTTTCCAGAGCATTACATTTCAGTTTTCTAGAAATCAATGGCATGATTTGCCTCCACAGACAAAGGACAACTGAGACTAAAAGACACTCAGAGAAACAAGCCTGTGATGTGACAAAATATCTTTACAATGTATATCTGAACAGTATCTGTCACTGTAAATCATATTCTTTCTTTGTGTTACTGACTAGATAGTTTCACAGAAAAAATCCATTTTACCTGGTGGTTGCTGGTATCAGAAACCTTCACATCCAGTGATCCTGTCAGAACAGCATACCAATTCGTCCCAATATCACCCTGACGGAATACTGGAGAGATGAAATCTTGTAAATAAGAGCTATCTTTTTTAGTTTAACAACAGTAACAAACATTTTTCCCACGTATTCCCAATACTACAGCCACTATATAATTTGCCATATCAGATTACTTATTTACTATTACAATAATATTTTCAATGACACTGGAAATCACATATTTTAGTACTCTGGTCAATACACTGAGGAAGCAATGAAAGCACATAGAACTGCTTTACTCTTCTCCCCAGTTTGCTTCTCTTTGACTGTTCTCTTAGTGAATAAACCAACAAAACAAACAAACCAAAACAGAATAAACATTTTCTGAGCAACATCCCTTTGAAATTCATAATCTTCCAGTGCAGACACAGCTACTGATTTCAGTAAGAGTTCTGGCAAAACAGTAACTGCAGGACTTTGATGTCCAGGCATTCCAGCTGTGTGATTACAGAGCATCAAAATTCCTATTACTCTAAGCAAACGCCAGCGCTATCTGCCAGATTTACCTGAGGTGTATCTGAGACTCCACTAATACCACAGGTTTTCATCAGCTATTTCCCTAGTACACGTTCCCATCACAGGACTACCATTTATTTCCAGCTCAGCTTCACAGACCAAGCACAGCTGTCCACCTACACCTGGCACACGGGCTGCCAGAGCGGGCACACAGCACCCCACAGCAATATGCAGCTCTGCACGGCTGGCTTGTGCTACCCACAGTGACTGGAAAGCACATGCTATTAGTGATACGCCTGGGTGATACACCTTTGCCCCTGACAGCACAAGGCACCCACAAAGGAGATCAATAATACATTTAGAGAAGAATGAGGCTTAAATCCAATTACCTGCTTGTAATCTTTCAACAAAACAGTGGTAGAGTCCTACAACCACCTGTGCACCATGTTACCATAGATTCAATATACACTGCATTTGTAGAGCAAGCAGCACTTTAGTCCTGCCTTGGCCCATGATTATGACTGTAAACATTTCATGGCCGTTCCACTGATTGCACTCTCATCCATCTCCTAAAGACAACTGCAGCCTAACCCCCACATTTATCTACATGAAATAGACAATCATATGAAGCTCTCTTACATGTGATTCCTTTTTCCAGATTTTCATAATATCCACAGAGACATATCTGCTGGAGAAGGTTTGGATGAAATTTCTCAAAAGCTTTCACTTCTTTCAGCCGTGTGAATATTATATCTACATCTTCACTGGAGCGTTCCAAAGGTCTGCAAGAAAACAAAGGACAAAATTCTCAAGGGCTTTATCAGAGAAACATGTCCACCTATATGCACCGAACATACAAATATTTACATTAAATGTCACACTACAATATAAACTGATTAAAATGCATTTCAAAGCTACATAATGAAACGCTTTCAAAACATCCTAACAACAGTCTTTTATCAGCTTGACATGGTACTTATCATTTCAACACAGTCAATGTCCAGAAGTCCATTTAGCACCGAAGTTCTGCTGTAACAATCACTGTAAAAGTATTTATGATACAGTCCTTATCCTAAAATCCTTACAACGATTTACAGTTTTAGACTTGTAACATGAACAAACAAATGTCCAAACGTACAACAGGTCTGTGGAATCAGTGCCCAAAACAGAACTTCTCTATCTGGCTAAATGAAAAGCTTTAGATACCACAGTATCCCAAGATACCCAAGCTTCTCTTCTGTATTTACCAAGTATAAACTGACCTGACTGTTCTGTTTTCCCTTCTCACTTGCAAGCAAGAAAGACAACTTTAATAAGTATATTCTCTTTCACAAAGTTTCTGTCTCTTAGTGTTGGACAAATTAAATATGCAAGCAAGAATTTTAAGTCTTAATTGGTAACAGTAAAAAATGTTTACAATATTTAAAATCTATGACAGCAACACCTTTTAAAAAAACAAGATTTCAAGAAAAATGAAACTGTAGAACTCCCTCCAACAAAGAAGCATGTGGACCAGCAGTTCAGCAGGTTCAGAAAACTACTACATATGTATGAAACTAAAGTGAAACAGCTCTACAGCATACATTTTAAATGCCATTATCAAATGTTATGAAAGAGCAGATAAGCCAACCACTAGCTGACAGCATTAGAAAGAATTTTTTATAACAGGCTAAATGCCTACCACCATGCACAGAACAAAACATAGAACTTTCCTAGGAGATCACGCTGGATCAGATGCACAAATCATTTATGTATAAAGATGTACCACAAAGACAGACAACTGTCAGTGATCATTAGACCTATCACTCACTCAAATTCTGCTAGTTAATTTTACTGACAAAAATCTCCTTTTAGCCAGTGGATGAGCTTATAATGAACAGAACTCAGGTAGCTACAATGAACAAAGACTAAGTTCACAAATACTTATCTTTAGCACCTTATTGCTACATGCACAGTGTAAGCACTCCTTCCAACAAGATTTTTTAAAGATTCCTCTCTGAAATCAAAGACTTAAGGAATCCAGAGCTTTGTCTCAGGAAAGAAAGTCAGATCCTACTCTCATCTTTCTTATTAAATTACATCTAGGAGGGATTAAATCTCTATCCTCACTTATACTCCACTTTACCCTTATTAAGTACAGATAAGAATAATAATTTTCTGGTGTATGCAGTTGCTTGTACATCACAGTGACATCCTCCTACCACTTCAAAACCACAATCAACTACAACAGCTCTCTTTTGAAATATTTAAAGTAAGATTTTCACCCATTCCTTTTTTTTTTGGCTGTGCACTAGCTGACAAGTACTAATAAGCATTAACTCAAAATCCTTTTAAGAAGATTAGGAGGTGCAGCTTTCAAACAGATTTAAAATCCACTTATACAAGATCCCTACCCAAACTACACCAGTCCTTGAATCACTAACGCCCTTAATTTATGGACTTTCAAAAATAACAGTAAAACTGAACAAGAAAAAAAGTGAGATCCTTTTCAGAATATCCCCCTTTCCTAGAAAAACTGTGTCTGAGACCGTTTCGTTCCTACAACTGCTCACAGCTCCCTCCATCCAGTCATTCATTTGCATAGAATTGACTGTAGGATCTCAGGGTTTACTGGTTTTAATAGTTCAATGCAGTCAGATATGGCAAAAGGATTAGCAAACAGCATGCATCAGGTTAATCAGCACTGCTGTCTCTGTGGCAAGGAGTGTCTTGTGCCAGGCAGATGACTGCAGGACAGCCTCTTTCTTCTGATGAAACTGCTTCACGACTCCAGTAAAGTGAGTCATTAGGGAGGGACAAGCATTCACATAGGTAGCTTTTTAGTTTTAACCCTCAGTACAGCAGTGGGAAACCAAACTGCATGTTTATTGGGAAAGACAAATTGAAGTTGTGTGTTCCTAGTGGCTTACATTAGCAGGCAACTGAGCTACAGCCCTTCGTGTTAGCAGCAGTTACTTGGAGTATGTGAAGAGGGCATTTGAAGAGGGACGCACAGACATGCTCTAAACAAAAAAAGGAATACAAACTACTAAGATATACACATAGTAGTAATCCCAAAACTGTTTATTCCTTACAATGCTTTTTCATAATTCACTACTACTAAGCAAGCCATTTGTTCCAGAAGTCTTTCTTCAAAACTTACTGGGTTTAATATATTTCCACAAATAACTTTACTGGGAGGGCACACATTTTGATCCAGCACATTTGGAAACAAAACTAGCATTTGAGACAGGCTTTCAGTGAATGATTTAACCACAAATTTACCTTAGAAAAAGTACATTCTCCTCCAGCTGTGTTTTATAAAAAAAACCTTTATTCATGTCTTTTGAATCAGATACACAGAAAAATATCTACTGTAATTGTTTGGTTAAGATCATGAGTTCTTATTCATAAAAATGAACTAGGATTCAAGTTGTTTGACAACAAAATACCTTTGTTTTTTTCACATCTCCTGGGAAATGTCCTGAATGTCACAGAGTAAGGAATTAATTAACAACAGGTGTCCCAAGCTGATGTGGCCCTGTGTAAAAACTTCACACTGTGGTATAACTGTAGTATTAGTAGCACTCAAACTCATTTCTATTAAGTATTTATAATCTATGACAATGATCTGGTTTCAAAAGCACAGTATTAGTGAGAGAGCAAGAGAACAATAAAGCACCATGGCATTAAGTAACTGCTTTGCCACAAAACTAAGGCAAACTTTGACCACTTTCTACAAACCATCTTTTAATAAAATTATCATAATTATAACTTGTCACTATCATTACATTAACATTAATTAATCTATTTATTATGCCAAATTTTGTTTTTCTAAGTACAAGCTGCCTAGCCTGGAACAACATCAAGACAGGACAACATAAACTTATTTCCTCATCACAGCTGTCTTACTAAATTGTTGTAAACTTGTATTTTGTAAAGCAGAGTTTGGAATAATATTTAAACAGCTAATGTAACATAGTCCTTAGAACACTGATGACTTAGTCTATTAATTAGAAAAGTACTACTAATGGCAGATGCAGAATTATTCAAGCGTTAGTTTCACTATAGTTACACTAGGAGAAGGCAGTGGCATTAATCCAGAAAGGAACCATTCCTCAAAACAGGGAGATGGGCTGCAAAAGTTAACCCCAGGGTGAATCTCCCTACACCTCCTACATGGCTCTAAAAGCCTCTGGAAAGACTTTGCCAGGTACCACATCAGAGTACCTGAAGTCACTCCTCTGTGATCACCACTGTTCAGTCTCACTGAGCTTAGTCCTGCTCTGCTAAACTCTAGTGCTGTGAGGATTTCTTTCTGTTCTGTTATGTTGATGCTGACACGCTACTGAAGTGTCCAGTCACTGCTGATGCTGCAGAGTTATAAATTCATATCCATGAGCATACAAAGTTAAAATATACATTCTTGTGAGACTTCAGCTATCCCTGGATTTTCAGCTAAAGCTTCTGTCATTGCCTAAGTGTACTCCTGTTTCTGAAAGCTCCAGTGTATGGAATAAGACCATAGATTAATCTAAAAATGGGGACAGCTCTATTAAATCAAAACTATTCAGCTCTCAACAGTTTGGTTGACACATGAGCTAGAGCAGAAGCACTTTAAGGCAAGGTCACCCTTCTTGTATAAAATCTATGACACTGTCCAGTGAAGCACCTCCTCCTGAGGCTGCCCCATCCCATTGAAATAAATTTTTACCCAAACTGCACTGCTATCCCGTTTCACTGTAACCAAGCAAGGAGGGCGCTGACAGTGTTGCAAAGCATGGATACAAAACTATAAGGAAACTGTAATTTATTTTCACTACATACTAGCCTGTCTGCTTTGCTTGATCCCTGAATGCTTAATCCAGCTTTTCATTTATATTACTAATTTGTCTCTTCAGAGCATAGTTAGTATTAGCTGCTAATAATGTTTTCACACAAGACCCCATCTATCTTCTCCTTCTGCTTCTTCAATACAACGTCCCAGCACGCACATAACAAGGGACAGCATCAATACTAGTTACATATTTCTCTTCAATTACATCAATAGGGCTTTTTTAAAAGCAATTTTGCCCATACTTATTTGGATGTGAAGATTTCAGGAATGTATTTTATAGAGATAAAATAATTTCCTTGACAACATCTGTTTGACTATCTGTAAAAGGTGACTATAAAAAAAACCAAACCTGTCAGAATACTTACCCTCAAAAGGATATTAAGCTCAACATGGCCCAACAACACACACTTGCAGCCCAGAAAGACAACCATATCCTGGGCAGCAACAAAAGAAACGTGACCAGTAGGTGGAGGGAGGTGATTCTCCCTCTCTACTCTGCTCTCATGAGACCCCATCTGGAGCACTGTGTTCAGCTCTGCAGCCCCCAACACAAGAAGGATGTGAACTGAGAAGCAAGTCCAGAGGAGGCCACAAAGATAACAAAGGGCTGGAACACCTCTCCTATGAAGACAAGTTGACAGAGTTGAGGTTGTTCAGCCTGGCTCCAGGGAGACCTTGGAGCAGTCTTCCAGTGTCTAAAGGGGCCTCCCAAAAAGCTGCAGAGGGACTTTGGACAAGGGCATAGAGTCACAGGACAAGGGGGAATGGTTTTAAAAAGCAAGACCATAGGTTGAAATTAGATATCAGGAAGGAATTCTTTACTGTAAGGATGGTGAGGCACTGGAACAGGTTACACAGAGAAGCTGTAGATGCTCCGTCCCTGGCAGTGTTCAAGGACAGGTTGGATGGGGCTTTGGGCAACTTGGTCTAGAAGAAGGTGTCCCTGCCCACAACAGGTGGGTGGAACTAGATGATCTTTAAGGTCCCTTCCAAACCAAACTATTCTGTGATCCTATTTCATATTTTTAAGAGCAAACTCCTCAAGCTCAAAGTTTAAACACAGAGAGAGCATAATTGCTACAATCCTTCACATACACAATCTGGGCAAAGTATTTCTGTTCATGTATGGTATATACAGCTTTATAAAAGAACATATATTGATGGTATTAAGTATTTGAATGTCTATATAGTATGTTATGAAAGATTTGTACAACCTATTACTTTCTCTGCTTCCATATGATATGTCCTTTTTTTTTAGGTTCTTCCTCAAGTTTGACACTTGAGAAAGAAAAAAACCAGAATATATGTAGTTCTACCTTCTTTGGCAAGATGCCTCTAGAATTTTAAAATGTTTATTTTTATAACATGTTCTATAACCTGAATCCTGCTTTAACTGAATGAAAGCACTGAATTTCCTTCCCTTGATCTTTTTAACTTTTTCAAATGGCAATATTTCAATTCAGACAGCAATGAACAGCCCACGAAGGATGAGCAGATGGATTTATTTCTTCTACTGGTGATGCTGTTTGTAGAAAACAGTTATCACACTATAAGAGACAAATAAAATGAGTTCATCTCTGGGCTAAAACTGAAGCATCCATGCAAGGATGCAAAGGCAAACTCTACGAGCTGGAAAGTAACAGTAACCACCACCACGGACCATTTAGTGAATCTTTCAAGTACTTTAAAAAATATTCAGCTGGGAAACATGAGCAAGGAGGGAACATCAAGGAATGCCATTTAAATCAGATCATTTCTCTATGCTGCCTGTACTTTCTCCTGTCCTTTCCTGACATGCTGAAAAGCAATGCAGTAGGATGCAGAAGAACACTAGTACCAATATGCCATTTTCTCTTAGTGAGAGCAGGACGATACTGAATCAACTCTCTTGTCCAGGCAATGCTGTAAGGCTCTTTGACTTTTATGTTCTCTTTAAGAAAGGAAAGTTTAAGAGAGGGAAATCACTGATCTATTAAAAAACTTTAGTAAGACACTTCAATGCTAAATATAAATGAAGTTACTTTTCATCTGAAGTAGCTTCCAGATAAAGGTTTAGTTCAATGGCAATGAAAGGCAATTAACTCCCCCCAAGAGGCACTTGCCACTTGTTACAGTAGTATTACCAATTCTGTTTGCAATACTCACATTTCAGATCCTCTTTCCCTTGTCACATTCATCATGAGGCTTCCAAACAATAATCAAATCCCTATTCTTTTCATTGTCATTTTAAGAGACTTTGGGGTTCCAGTTATCATTTCCTCTGACATACAGGAAAAGAAAATTTATTTAAACATTGTTCCCTAGGATTCTTATACATACAAATAATTCTAGAGGTTTTTTTTAAAAAAAGCGCAACAAAAGTAAAATTGCTGATGTTTAGTTTTCAATAAATTACTACTGTCACCTTCACTCAGAATATACCTGTGATAAACTCTCAGGTCATGCTACATAAGGCACAAGAAATCCTGTAGATAATCCTGATCTACCAATTAAATGCAGCCTGACTGGCTGCCACCTGCAGTCAGACAGAATTTGTTATAGTTGAGTTCTGTCTTCTTCAGTGAGGACCAAAAGAAGACAAATATGGGGGACTGCATCTATCTCATTATCATATTACTCAATTAACTCACTTTGATCAGTGCTCTGAAAAAGGTTAAACAGAACAATCAAGTACACTCCATTTCTTTACATACACTGATCTACAAATTATGCATCTTTCCAACAGGTCAATTTTTAGATCTGTATATACAGTCAGATAGCAAAAGATATATTTATGAAGTAATTAAACTCATGAAGATTCATCTCAAGTTAAAAATATACTACCTGAACAATATAGCTATAGTAGGAAAAAGATTTTTTTTACTTCCATATGACTTTTAAAAAGACAGAATCCTTCAAGAGAAATAAAAATGCACAGAAATGTTCTTTCCTTTATGAAAATTTTTACGTATCACGCATGCACTGCAATCAAGATGTGACTGAACCTTATTGAATAAACCCTCTAACTTTCATAAACTGGAGCTCAAGACAGTTAAAATTCCATTTGCTAGAAGTAAGTCCAGATGACATTACATTAACCAGCACAGTAGCTTCACAATAAACATTAAAAGCACTTCAATAATATGAAAACAGAGCCTTTAATACGAAGATGAACTCTGAGATACATGACAAATGAAATTTATAATTGAACAATATGCATAAGTGGTGATATTCATTGACTCAAACCAGCTACCACTATCCACCAATACAGCACACCAAATGCACCTTTACCCATTTAGGATCTGCATTGTTAGAGCTAATGAAAATTTAAAACTTACAGTAACTACGAAATAACTTTTAAAAATTTACATTGACATACATTTTGACAACCGCTTATTTCAAAGATAAAATGGAAAGTCAGCTCAGGAAACATTCATTGAGGATATTGATAAAGCAGCAAGAATAATAAGTGATCATGCCAAAACCAGTGCAAAAAATACTAACAGCACAAGGAAAGTACAATTAGAATTATAAGCTTGTTAAATGCAGCAAATTGTAAGAAGTTGACAAAAACAGATGCCACATTGGATAAGAAGAATAATTGCATTTGAAAAATATCTAGTGAACATCTGACTTCAAGGGCATGATTTCAATTAGCTGGCATGTAGTTTTTTTATTCCTTTGCTGGAATATGGAGTTTTGTTACAAAAGAAGTTTAATCTGCTCAGAGTACAGGATTTTAGAGATCAAATCCTAACATGTCAGAAAAAACTCAGGCAATGAGTGTTTAGGCATGTTTCCAGTATCATTTGATGAAAGAGAAAACCTACAGTTGCACAGATAGCACACCAATCAGCCACTTCACAAGACTGCCAATTAAATTTGAATATACCATATCCTAACAGGCATGTTCACATACTGGCTTGCTCTGTTGGGCCACAACACTGTTAACGCACATGACTGCTGGGTAATCATTTTTTTCTTCTTAATATGGGTCCATAGCACAAGTGTGTAACTTACTGCAATTACAAGTAACAAATGAAAGCTGATACTGGAAACCTGTAAGCTTGAGAGCAGAGAATAAAACAGTCTGAATTTGTTCAAAATACAACTCCTGCTCTCATATGAGTTTTTCTGAATTCACAATCAGTACAATGCACAGACCTACAAGCTGATGGCAAGTTCCATTAACAACTATTTTGGTTTCTCTAAGGAAAAGGGCTTTTTCATTACTCAAAGACTGCACCTTTGCACTGGACTAGAAAATTAACTGCATGATGCAGAATGATAAATTTGTTATTATTTATCACTCTCAGAAGACTGCACCTCCAGATGAGTGCTAGAAAATGTCTGTATGGCTCTGTGTCTGAGTTTCCACATCCACTGCAGTGCCTTCTGCTGATACATCCCCACACAGACCTGA
>JAWWEV010000172.1:20731382-20742797 GCA_035583235.1 Hafferia zeledoni | reverse complement strand
ACTGCATGATGCAGAATGATAAATTTGTTATTATTTATCACTCTCAGAAGACTGCACCTCCAGATGAGTGCTAGAAAGCACTTGGGCTATGTCTGTATGGCTCTGTGTCTGAGTTTCCACATCCACTGCAGTGCCTTCTGCTGATACATCCCCACACAGACCTGATCCAAGCACACACCAGCTTAGTCACATACTACAGAGAAAAAACACCAAACACACAGACCATGTATAGCCATGATTTTGTTCAGATCCAAACTACATGAAAATGGTGGCTTTTGTACGGACGTGTTACAAATAAAAAGCAAAGGAGAAATTTATATAGAAGTCAGTATTGTAAAGCAACTTGAAAATATTCAAAACATTACCTGATTATAAATCTATATCCCATTATCTCTGGCATAATTATAGTTATAGAGAACGACAAGCACTTGCTGTATTTATTTTACAACAGTTCTTTCAGAACATCAGGTCTTCATTCTACCCTCTATACTACACATAAGGGGTCCCTTTTTCACTACTAAGCAAATGCAAGTAATTGGCATCACAAACACACGTTACAATGAACTAAAAAAACAAATTCTAATTCAAATATGTTGGTGACAGACACATAGCTTTAGTCTGAATTCACATTCAAATGTATGGGAGCTTGGCTTAAGATACAGATATGAGATACCATCCAGTATGCATTATTTCAGTTTTGTTAGACATAGAGGGTGCAAGTCTAACAAGGATGACAAGGATATAAAAACTCAGTATGTACAGCATGTCCTTAAAATGCCCATTCCTATTTAAATAATTTATAAATTCCTAAGCAAAGCTCACAACATTCTTAGCATAACAAGCTAGCAAAGTTACATGCTTTTCTCTGTGATCTGCTCCTCCAGTCTGCTAAGGCACTTAGGGTTGCATTTAATTCAGAGAAAAACACGAAGAAAAAACACAAGGCAGGTATGAAATCCTGGGATCTCTGGCTGTTGTGAACGCATCATTAAAGAGTTTGCATCTGAATCCAATTAAAACAATTAACTGAATTCATAAATGTGATCAGGTTTAGAGAAATAGGAGTTATGTAAAAAATACTTTGTCTACCCCTGAGTCATATGTCAACACGGAAATTTCCTGGTTAGATGGTTTTTGGTGTGAAAGAAACATGACCATAGAGAAGACATTCTTCTTAAGCTAACAATACACACTTGCATAAATCATCAACCTTTTTCTAGTTATGTGCAGGTCAGACATTCAGAAAAGTGCTAAGATGGTAAGGATGTTTCTGCTCCCTAAGAAATCAGTGGTAAGGCAACTTTTTACATCCAATATAAAAGGACTGGTATCCTTAACAGAAAAATTATTTACATCTCCAGGTATAACCAGGATGTACAGTTGCTCACTGCTAATCCTCTCTCCCCTCTGCAAAAATAAAATATTATTGATAGAGCATAGTGTTCTGAACTTTTCTGTTCCTGCTTTTCTCTACCTTTGCACTTGTGACTTTATCTATAAATACTGTCCTGTATATTTAAGTCCTGATCTTTCATTCTTATGGCTAATAACCACACATGGAAGATGAATGGCTGAAGCACTGATGTTCCCAGCCCATAGCAGCCTATACAGTAATAATGTTTCTCCTGAAACATTTTGGGAGTTCTTCATTTTTGTATGTGCTCTTATTCTAAATGTTACTTGTTGCAATTTGACATGTGACTTGGGGAAAAACATGACAAAATATTAAAAATACACAATTTCTGTACATGACATATTTTGCTATTTCCATTTAGAATCCCATTCTTTTTTTCTGAAAAATACACTGGATAATCCACATTATATGCCACTTTAATTCTTTGCTGAGGCTCACCTAAAATTCTAAAGCATAACAGTATTAGAACTGCCTTTATCCTGAAAATATACTCATTAACTGAAACACATTAAAACTATACTTATTATTTAATAAAAACACATGTTATCCTGATCTTGTATTTGCAGAACTCACACCTAGGACTGAAAATGCTACATGATTTTTAACAGGCTTAAAATAGATAGAAATTACATAATAACTCAAACAAGTACACTGATAGATTATCTATAGAAAATAGATAATTTAGTAATACAAGTGTGTAAAATGAATCAAAAATGTTTTATCTAATAGTACTTGTACTCCTATGGTACTTTTCCAACATGACTTTAACTCTGGTTTTCAGCTGGAAAAAAAACCAGAATAAAATGCCTAGGTGTGCTTCCTATGATCACAAAGCAGAGACCAGGAAAAAAACTACAATCTCTCATGTTATGGAGTCGTCCTACATACAGATTGCCTTCTGGGAAAGGATAAGGCACAATTCTTAAAAGCACTTAGAACTGATTCTTTCTACTCAACAAATTGGTGCTACTAGTTTACTCCACGTCTCAAAAAGTGGAGAAAAAGTTTCATCTTAATAGCTCTAATGAAATTCTCATTACAGAAATGGCCAGCATATTAATTTTCATACAAAATTATGGCAGGCAAGATTCCTAAATGAAATGCCTTACATATGTTTCCTATATACATCATCCTCTCTCCAAGGCTATGTACTTCATTAGACATGAACCCCTGAATTTTAGTTTACAATTTAGAACTCACCATGTATCACATTTACAAACAGAAATGACAAGATCGCCTCCCTAAATGTATTGGGGCCCTTCTCTCCTTCCCATCCACTCAGTGTCAGTTTACAAGCAATCAGGCCCTTTGCCTCTCTTTGTTTCTATATGGCTAGAGTACCATCAGCACTTCTGCTTATATTCACATTTAGAGCACTTTCAACATTTACACATACTATATTTAACCTCTAAGAGGTTAATCTTCTCTTACGAAGATGGCACAGAGTATCTGTGGAAGGTGTCCAGACCAAAAGTTTCAGTAACTTCCTACATTTTGCTGAGTGGACAGTTAAGGAAAAACTAATTAGAGGTGGAGCCCTACAAGAGTAGGAGTCTATCCGGAAATGGGAGAAAACATAGAAGGTTCCTTCTATGTGCACAAAGGCTTCTCTCCACAGCACAGCGCCAATGGCACCTGTCAACAGCTGGCCGTGATGCTCAGTAAACTGCCATACACACGGAAGGGAATTCCCTCCCATAGCTATGTCTATGGTCTGAAATTTTGTTAACTATTTTCCTAGACAAGAGGAGACACAGCGTTTGGAAATCAAATTACTTCTGAACTAATCCCAGAATTGCTCAAGGTAGGAATACAACAAAAGGGCGTTCAAACCACCCACCACGCCAACTCGACGCTGCGAGACTTTTGGCTGCAGCACGCAAGGGAAAACACTCCGAAGAAATTTTAAAATGTTTTTTTACAATAATAATTAGCCGGTATTTTTAGCAGCGGGCACACCACCTCTAAGCACACGTCAGCCATCCGTGCCTGTCACCCACGCGGTGCCGGGGGGACAACCGCGGGCCCCCGGGGCGAGGGTCTGTCCCCTCGGCTCGGCCTGAGGCGGCGGGGCGGGGGCTGCGAGGTGGCTGAGCGAGGCGGGGGCGGCGTGCCGAGGGCAGGCGAGGCGGGGCCGGAGCGCCGAGGGGCGGCGAGGCGCGGGCAGGCAGCGACCGGTGCGATGGGGTTGGAGGCGGCTCCGCTGCCGTGGCCGGCACGGCGAGTCCCCGGCCCGCAGCCCCACGCCCCCTCCCCCCCCCGGAGCGCCCCCTCCTCCACCACGTGCTGCATTTTCCCGGCGGGGAGCAGCAATCCCAGCGGAGACTGCCCGTCCCCTCCGCAATGCCCGCCCGGAGCAGTGCCAGCCCTCACCCTGCCCCGCCGCCCCGGCTTCCTCCGGGCGTTTTGCTTCCCACCTGCACGCTCCTTATGTAAGGCAGGATCTGATGCGGAGCGGGGCGGGGGGTGTCAGCGCGCACACACACGCATGCATACACACACACACACACACACACACACATACATACATACGTATATACACATACACGCAGCATCCCTTCGCAGCCGCTCCTGTGACGATGCCGATACCTTTTATCCAGGCACGCGATCCACTCGCCGGAGGACGCGGAATGGGAGGTGTGAGCGGCGACCATGTTGGACAGGGCTCAGGTCGCCGCGCACCCGGCTGGCGGCTCCCCCCGCTCGCCCGCCGGTCGGTCGGTCCGTCCGTCCTCCCTCCTTCCCTCGCTCGCTCCCTCCCCTCGCGGCGCGATGGGTTCGTCCAGGCCCCGCCGCAGCAGCGGTGCGGGTGCGGGTGCGGGTCCGCCCCCGCCCTGCGGCCCGAGCCGCCGAGGCACCCGCGGCCCTGCGCCCCCCCAGCCGGCAGGGAGCGGCCCGGGGAGGGGGCTGGAAGAAGTCACTCCCCTCCTGAGAGGTGTTGGCGGCCCCCTCCGGCTTTTCGCGAGCTCCTCAGTGCGCACTCTTGAGCCCGGCTTACTGGTCCCTGCCCTTGGTTCACGAGAGATGTCCTTGACTGGATTTGGAACTGGGGGGAAATACAAGCTTTTTAATTAGTCATCTCAGGAGTATTTTAGTAGCACTCCGGAGCTCTGTGTGTCTGTTCCCCTGGCAGTAAACAGTGAGTGGAAGGAAGGTGCGGTCCACATTCAGGATTTTCCCTGAAGCCCTCGTCCAGCCTGCTGTCTATCCTGTCATTGTCCATAGAACTGTGTCCTAAGGCCTCTTGTTTATTGTAGGTGAAAAATGAGCTGGGCAGTACAGCCTGTCAATAGGATTTATCACTTGGAAAGAACCCAACACAGAGCATGAGAAAGGTGAGTCTACTGTACAATGAAAACCACCGACACACTTCTGGTGTGATAGTGTGGCCTGCAAAGTGCAGGGGTTTTAATGATGCTAATGTATGATTTTAAAACTGCTGAATAGAGGAAGGAATGCAGTGCAGCAGGTCTCCCTGTTTTGCAAATTTCTACATGAAATATTTTCTATAAAATACTTTAGGATCAAGATAGTATCTTCCCAAGTAATTGGTGTATGACCATAACATTCTGCTTACAGTCAACAAAACTTGCCTTGAGTACCACGGGAAAAGGGTAGGAAGCTGTGCAAATCTCAGCAGGATGTTTGGGGTTACAGGTAGCAGATAGCAAAGTCAAACTCAAACTGTGCCTTCCTTCAGGCTCATGACCTCTCTCTGCTCTGCTGGGTGAGGGCAAATGATTAATTCAGATGGTGAGCATCTGCCAGTGCCTCTCACAGTTCTCCATGACCTATCTTCTCTGCTCTCTGTTGTAATTTCTTTGGATGTACCAAGTGTAATTTTCATACATACGTGTGCTACTTCACATTTCATATCTGCCTTTTAATTGGCTGCATTGCTGCCCCTGCTTCTTTAGCACTTCAGCAGAAATAAATGTTAACATTGGGATACTGAATAGTGTGATGTAAAATCTAAGGAAATGTATCTAAAAGACCCTTTCGCTAAATGGATACAGCTAAAAAACTGGCATAGCAGAGAAGAATGCCAAAAAAGGCAATTCTTTTGTTTTGCCTCAAAAAAAAAAAAAAAAGAAGTTCATGAGAGAGGAATAGAAGAGGCTGCCAGTCAGTGAGATCAAAGCTGCAGCTCTTCCTTTGCTATAGTCCATGGGGAAAAAAATGAGAATTTTTGCATCTAAGCAGTCAATCTGCTCTAGGAAAATCAATGCCATTCATTCATCAATATGCAAGTGTTTGGGAGCCAATAGAACAACAGCTTGAAGGGTAAGAAACTAAAATTCTCAATCAAATTAATGATTTATAACACAGCATGTACATTACACTTGAATCAATAAAGCTCACTAATTTTGTACTTCCATTATAAAACATTCATCACGTTATTCCTTACAATTACAGTTTTCCTTCCAGAGCAGTCCCACAAGGCAGCCCTTAGTGCCCTCTCTCCCCTCAACCCGCTTTAAGCTGCAGTAGATGCACTTTCAGGCCTGGGGAGGATCCCAGAAATGTCTCCTGGCTGTGGCCTTTGCCGTCCCTGGCGGGCACAGCCCACGCCGGTGCTGGCACTGGGCAGTGAGCCCGCACCCACCGCCCCGGCCGCCAGGGGCGCCAGCAGCGGCACTCCCTGGGAGGTGGGTGGATCGGCGGGAATAGTCCCCTGGAATGCTTTGCCGGGATGCGACTTGTGAAAACCTGTGTCAGTGCTCATGGACCTACCCTGGACTGAGCAACCCACCAGCCCTGGGACAGCCCGCTGCGGTTACCAGAGCTTTTGACTCCAAGGAAGGCAGTGGTGGTTGGCACTAAGAGGTGTAGCTCAGGTGCTTGGCTGCGGCAAGACAACACTCAGAGATGTACCTTTTTGTGGAGTAATTATTAAAAGAGAGTTTAACACTTCATGGACTGTGTAAGGTAGACAAGCCCAGAGCGGGCAGGAACCCTGGGTGCATCTATAGTTCATTCAGAAGTGTCCCAGTTAGAGAGCAATTAGAGCAAGACAGGCAAAATTGTCTCTGGCACTTGTATTATGAGTAATCACATAGCTTTCTGATTAAGACACGAGTGAAACTTCTCAGAGAAACTTCTCAGAGAAGCAGTGAATAAATAATTGATTGGTACAGATATCAGCCTATGTCAACCAAACTGCACACAAATGTCAGGAGCTCCTGACTATTGCAATCAGAAATCCTGGCCCCCAGGTCAGTGCATGATCTCTTGAGACAAAAGGTGCCAAATAAGTATGATATATCTCACATGAGAAGTTAAATAAAATGCAGATTATCCTGTGACTTTTAAAAATTCAAACCATAACAAGTCTAGGAAACATATAATTTTAGAGTACTGGCCTTATGTTAATGAGGTCAAGTGCCCATTCACTTGGGAGAGCATATGGTGGAAGGAAAATGCTGAAGCACACTTCATTAGTTTAAACTCCGCACCTCCTCTTGATGCCTCACAGCATCCATTCTTCATTACTCTTCGAAGCTATATGCTTGTATGAAAAAGAAAAAGATGACCCAAAAGATATTTGAGACCCAGAAATTGTTGATGGCAAAAAATTCAGTTCTGCTCAGTCTCACCTGTATCTACACATGCCTTCTATTAAACCATTTATGAAGTTTCACCTGAGAAAACATAGAGGACTATGCATCATTAAAATGACTAGTGGTTGGGAAATCCCTTTCTCAGAAACAAAACCTTTTTTTCAGCACTTGTGGAACTCCACAACAAGGTTTCACATTTAATTTCTCCCTGCTGAACAGAAGACTAATGGGACTTTTTAGAATGATTTGCGAGATTTGATTCTGCAGCCAAAAAATTAAAATGGCCACTGCTTTCAAAGGAGTTTTCTGCTGAGAAATGGGGAATTTCCAGCTGAGGTATGTGAAAGAGCCAACTGGCCTGTTAGCTTTCCCCAGTTTATGAAAGAGTGACAGAGCCATGTAGACATCCTTAACCAGAAATCAGCCAGACCTCAAGTTATCCCATGCTTGTAAGACTTAAGACTTCAAATGTGTAGGGTCCAAAGTGTTGTTTGCATTATGGGACATAAGGCAAATCATGTTGAATTCTTTGCATATTCTGGCCAGTACAAATACTCATTCCATCATGTTTACACAAATGCAGCCAATGCAGTCATGCTAAAATCTTCCAGAAAAAAATAGATTGCCCTCAAAGAGGAACTTGTTATGAAAAACTTGAACCAGAAACTAAATCATAGTTATTAGTACTTGAACAAAATTACTAAATATCTTGATTATGATACACAGTAATGGAGAGGGCTACTGTGGAAACCTCTTTATACCACTTTATACAACTAATTATACCAAAAACTTTAAGAGATTTCAAGTAACTGCAATACTACTAATAACGTTAAAACAAAGAGCAATAGGGGTTGCCCTATTTTCTATGGCAGTTTTGGTTGCTATGTATGATACCCATACTAAAGAAATTACAGTTATGATATAGTGATGCATTAGTGGTCGTGGAATCTATAACCTGCCAATTAGCATCATAAAACAATTTTAAATTCAGGGCAAACTCACAAAAACACTACGGAAGTTCAGTCCTCAGTTCTGGCCATCAGTGTTCCAGAGAATACCTGGGGGAAAGAGCTGGTTTCCAGCCACCAGTGTATACCCCCCTGATTCCTGTGTCTGCAGAAGTGTTGCTCAGCCTCAGGACTCTTCTACTCCAAGCTGACTCTACTGAATCTAATTGATAGCACAAGGCATTGACTATTGTTCTTTGTCCCTAAAATACAACTGGGTCACAAGGTAAGACAGGGCCAGTGCCACAGCTTTAAAACATTTAAGATTTCCTTTCTTTAGAGGAACTCAGGTTTGTCACTTAAGCTGATTTTAAGCATGTTTTGTGTTGTTATATGGAAGCCAATTTAAGTCCAGAATGAGCAAATAAATTCTACCTTAAACAATAGTATAAATTAATGTATCACTTGGAAGTCTTGGAATAAAAATTGAGACTGACAGAACTGTGATCCATGTTTAGAATACAGCATTTCCACATCAGTGCAGTTAGGATTGTAGAAACCAAAATGTATTATCAGTTGTACACACACAAGACCTACAGACTTCAAAGGAGTAATCAGCATATAGTGGAATAAAGATGGAGAAACCTGCATGTGATCTCTTTTGGGATTTGTATGCTGTGAGAGCTGCAAAAGATGTGATGACAAACAAACTTTAAACTAATGCATGTATTAATAAAGTGTCCTGTTAACTGGACTTACAGCATTTGTATATATATAGGAGTTATGCAGATTTTCTGAACAGTAAAGGATTGGTTGTTCACTATATATAGCATTGTATTCTGCATCATTTTACCCTTCTTATTTGACATGGTCCTTCCTAATGAAGTAAAATTAAAGTATTGTCCCTATCATAGCAAGGGCCAACACAATGAGGATTGTATTAGTTTATACTCCTTGAAATAAAATACTCTCAATTTATAGCATGAAATGCAATGAGTCTGTGATACACTTCTCATTAAGAGAACATGGTGCAGCACTCACCTTTTGTATTATTACTTGGCACAGGTTTTGCAGCATGCTAAAAGTGCTATAAACAATTTTTCTGTTTGAACACTGGTATCAAAGCCTTTCTATCAAGTCACATTTTGAACAGATGGTCATTTACTTTGCCCACCTGAAATCTGAGCCGATATCCTGAGATTAATTCAAAAAAGACTCAGAGAAACCACACAGAAATAGGCTTCAAATTATTAATGTTGGCAACTTTATGGGTATGCATTGGTTTCATATCTTTACTTTAACTACTTTCTTTTGAATAGGGGCTTTCTTCATTGGATTTTTGTCAAATTTTTCAAGCCTTACAAAACTAGAGGGGCAGGGCAAGGTATAACTGGGGCTATTCTGTTTAATATACTTCCTCAATTATGTTAAGACTTCGATAGCTGGGCTGACAACGGAAGGCAGTCTCAGAATCTTGTTTCACAGGAAAAAGAAAGTATTGAAATAAATAAACAGTAAATTCCAACTTAAGCACAAGACTATTGTAAAGATTAACTAGCTTATGAAGTATAGTTCTTTGAAGATGCAATGCTTTACATAAATGTTATTTTAATTTATTAGTGTTTAGA
Organism: Hafferia zeledoni; assembly: GCA_035583235.1. Taxonomy (NCBI): domain Eukaryota; kingdom Metazoa; phylum Chordata; class Aves; order Passeriformes; family Thamnophilidae; genus Hafferia; species Hafferia zeledoni. The sequence goes on along the minus strand of JAWWEV010000172.1, from coordinate 20,733,247 downwards.
TCTATGGACATATCAGCACACCGAATTAAAACAGAACTTCATATCCACAACCTAGGAGAAAATAAGGAATTTCAAAATTATAAACATCAGGAAAATTCTTCGCAGTTACCAAATATATGAGGCAGTCTGGGACTCAGACTGTTCTATGTCCCTTTTCAATGTACAACATTCAGGAGACAGCAGAATTAGACCCCACAACCTGCTCCTTATTCTCTGAATACAGAACAGACACATCATTGCTTCTTGAAGGACCTGAATCAAACTTATCAGCTGGGCTGAATCACAGACATGGTGAAGAGGGTCTAGCTCTATGTCCAGCATAGGAAGAGGGTTCATGGAGTGCTGGGCTGGCTCTCTACATTACCCACAAGGGCCTGTGTACCTTAGCCACACTGCACTGTCAGTTCAAATGTCTCACTTCCTCTGCAACATACTTATCTTACCATGGCTAATGGAATTAATCATTGAATTGTAATTATTCACTCATTCTTAACCCAAGGTACGAAAGCAAATGAAAGTTATTCTTGTCTAAATGTGTAATTCCTTATTCCCTTATTCTTCCTTGCCAGCTTTGCTGTATTTCAACAATGACAGATTTTCATCGAAGGCTGAAAGAAAGGGGTTTTTTGCTTAGCTGCAGAGCCAGATGAACAGATTTTAACTGTTCAGGCCAAGTTTTGTCTTCACAACTTGGTATCAGCTCTCTCTGCTAGATACAGATGGATATATTTCTGGGCAGGAAGAGTACTAGTTCATGACCTGCCCCTAAATTTGCTACTGCTGCTATTGAAACAATTAGGCTTTCATAATCTGTTATTATGAAATATCTAGTTTTCAACATTTTACTGTATGGAGTCTTAGAGAAAGCCTGCAAATTCCGAGAGGCAAGCTACTTCATTAAATAACTTTGTGGTGTCTGTGTTTTCACAGATGATACCCCAGCAAGAAAAATTAGAATGGGTAGAAGGGGATCCTCCTTATGTTCCTTATTTTCATAATATTGCTCTTTTCAGACTAAATTCAAGTAGATTTATTTTCAACATTGTTTGATCACTATAGTCTGTTCTGCTAGCAATCAGTTCCAGAAATCAAATATATCTATATATCATTTTTTCTTAGTTGTGTATTTGTATCGATATACAGACACTCAAAAAACACAGCTCTGCTGCAATGTCAAGATTCTTCTATTTATCTCTGTATGTGTATTATTCATAAGATATGGGGCATCAAGTCAGTTGACTGCACTCCTCCTGAGCTCCCTCATGATAATTCATGAAACGGCTTCTCGGTGGTAGACACTTTTATTTATGTGAGTACCTCACCTCTCTTTAGAATTTGAGGTTTTCAGGGGGAAAAGGAACAAGGTACTTGGATTCCAGGCAAATAAAATTCCTGTTGTGTAGTTCAAAGGTGATTTGGATAGCCTTCTCCCTCTAGCTCCCAATGCCTGAAGCCAGCACCCTTAGCCATCACACTGATTTCTTGTTTGTAAAATTGAGATCTGTAAAATATTATCCATATCATAAAACAAGCACTCCTAAAAAGTGAGTCCTATCTAATTGGGACCTGTAATTTCATTAGACTTTATATGAAATAGTAACTTGTGATCTGCAGTGAATTAAAAAAATAAATCTTTTTAATTATTTTCTGCATCTTCTTTCAGTCAAGGAGACACACTACTATTAGTGCAATTCAGATAAAATCTGCGATTCCTGTGCAAGTAATAACTTCATAAATACATTCAATGAGAGTCAAGGACACTCAATATCTGTGCTTTTTACATAGGTGATCTTCACTACTGTAAAGGCAGGACTGTAGGTAGCATCACAGAAGTACTATATATAACAAAAGCATTCAGAGCTTTA
>JAWWEV010000172.1:20700709-20731282 GCA_035583235.1 Hafferia zeledoni | reverse complement strand
TAAACCTCATTTTTGCTTTGCTCTTTTAACTCGTCTCTTTCTAAAATTTTCTGAGCCGAGACTTTTTCTCACAATCTTCACTACTGTAAAGGCAGGACTGTAGGTAGCATCACAGAAGTACTATATATAACAAAAGCATTCAGAGCTTTATATTTAGTTGTACAATGTGGTATGTTCTGGTGTAGGTAAAGATCATAAGTGACACATTTGCATATGACAACACATTTGTATAATAATTCATTGTGCAGCTTCATTTACCTTCAATGCAGCTATTCTATTCATCACTGTACAGTAAACAAGTTAATTCTTTCTGCAAGATTTGGTTCAGAGGATTGCAGGTTTAATGTTTCTCAGAGCCTGCTGGGGGCACCAACACACCCCCATTAAAATCAAATAATTAAATTAGGCAAATGAAAAAAGAAAGACAAACAGTTTTTATTTACATCGTATAAATTACACAGTGCACCTCAGGTTATATGTAATATTTACAGTCTTCATTTCACAGTTTTGAAAATACACCTTACAATAAATTCACTTGCAGGCTTGGTACTCACAAATAATCCACACTAAGAGTGACCTAAATACAGCATAAACAACCCTATAATGTATTCTGGCTGAGAAAAAAAGGTCAACCAATTGGTAAGTGGGAACAGAAGGTGCCATGGCTGTGGGCTGCATCCTGGCTGGTACAGGAGAGTGGCATTTGTTGGTTTACAACCAGACTGTTGAGTTATGTAACAGGAAACAGCTACAGCAGCCATGTAGTGAAACAGCAATCATGAGGTGTTACCTTGTGTAGAAAACAACAGGAGGAAATCTGTGTGGATTAAAATTATGTTAATGACACCACAGTAGCATAAACCCAATAGTTCAAAGCATGGGGTTTTTTTCACATATAAGTTGCATGGGTTTTAGAGAAAATTTACACAAACCTGAAAAGTTTAAGCAAAGACTGTACAATGTGCAGCAAATTTTTACAGAGATGCTTGGGTTTGTTCTCTGATGTTCCTTTTAGAAGAAAGACTCCATATTTCAGTTTTTCCCTTATTCCCTGGAAGTAGCAGCATTCATGCCTAATAGCAGTTTTTCAATTATCTTGAAGTGCCCTTTTTTCTGATTCTTCCAATATAGTGGAAAGATATAAAGAATAGATAAGAAAAAGCTAAGAAAAAAAGTGAGAAACTGGTGCAAAAAGAGGATAAGAGGGAAACATCAGATTGGAAAGAAGAGATTGCTGGGTCAGAAATGCATGGACCCCAGATTTGTAGAGGATCTGAATTTCTCAAAGACCATAGAGAAGAATCTCATTTAAAAATTCAATCCAGATAAAGAAATGAAATTAAGTTACCACTGGGAAAGTAACAGGAGTCAAAGACCTCTTAGACACTAAACAGGAGCTTTCAGGAGCAGCCAAGAAATGCAGTGAGGAAGTACCTCCTCACTGATGTAAGGCTCATCAGCTATCTGGTATTTGGAAGCATTCCTGAAAACGGAAAGAGAAGTGACAAAATATTGCACAATTGATGGCAGCTTTTATTACCCTCCCATAGCCACAACTTGCTCCTGACAAGGCAGGGCTTATTCCATATTAACCTTTTTTGACATTTTGATTTTTGTGTTGTGTTTTATTTCTATTTGATGTGACCTCTTCAATTATTCAATCACTTCTACAGGGGTTTTGTTTGTTTGTTTTTTAACATTTAAGTGAAATTTCCTACACTTCATTTTGTGCCTGTTGTCTCTTATTCTGTCCCTCAATATCCCTCAGAGGAGTCTGGATGCAGCTTGAGCTCAAGCCTCTTAAGTTCGTCCTACTGAGTCATATGAAAAAAAAAGAATAACAGTGATACCTCTGTATTTCCCAGTACTGTTGTGAAAGTTCTTAATATTTGAATATGATGAGGGCAGAGAAAAGCTCATAAAGATATCATTAACCTTGTTGTCCCAATAGGTTCTGAACCGACTGTATTAAATTAAACAAAACACATGAGCAACACAGAGGAAAAAGGGTTCATTGGAGAAGCATAGTTCACTTGCTTACTGCACTGGAGAAGCACCCTCAGGAAAAAAAGTAATTTCATCATAAATAACAAATTTGCCATGGATAATATTAATCCAGTCACTTCCTAGCTTTTGAGTGCTTGACTTTGCAGTTTTAATACTGTTCAGATACACATCACTTGTGACCAGCAATACTGGTCAGCTTTTCCTAATGCATGTGAGTATTTCCTTTAGTTAAGATCAAAATTTAGGCTACTGGTTTCCTCAAGGCTGGGATCCTGTTACTTCCCTGCAGGACAGGGATGGACTAGATCTCAGTACAGCCCAGCAATATTGCCCTCAGAAGACTTTCTTGGCATGCTGACAACCCTTACTGGATATTCAGAATATCCAACTGCCCTCATGTTCTCATAGTCCCCAGGGATCGTTATGTGACAGCCCCAACTAAAGGACTAAAATTGGTCAATTGATGAGCCATGTGCTCATCAAAAATGTTGCCACTCTGACATATTTTTTAGAAGCACATGTGCCCATCCTTCTCCTTTACCTCCTTTGCAGATATCTCAAAAGAGGAGTTCATAGAAGTACCTATGCTTGCTTTCACTGGTAATTTAGACCCTCAAAACAGCAGTAGTTTCTTAGCCCATCTTTGCCCAAACAGTTTCTAAACAGTGTAATTATTAGTTTTGTGGAGTTTTGTCATGTTTATGCCTTTTACACAACCTAATACATTTTCTGGGGTGAAATCAGTGTGGTTTGGGGATAAGATACTACAGGGCTTTCTGTTGCAGCTTGGTTCCAGGAAAACTGAAAAAAAGTAAAGCACTGGTGCGCTGCTACTGTTGATCTTTTTCAGGTTTACTTGCATAAAAATTCTGGGGTTTCAGCCAAGGTCTTTGAGTTTTAAATGATGTACACTGTATGAGCACACACTGCCTCTGACTAACCCATATCATTTCACTTTGGCAGAGGGACTGATTTATTCCAGGCTTTCTCCTCTCTGGAAGAAATGAGGTTGCAGGATCCTGCTATTGAGAAGAGAGTACACAAATGCCGCCAAAATGCTTCAGTTAATATTTGCTGGCAGATAAACCAGGGAAACATGCAAATTGTACAACTTCAATTTTTTTAAGGCGTTTTTAGTTTTGCCTTCAATAAGCCAAGAAATACTATGTAATCTTATTATAATCTTGAAAAACATCTAAATATTTGAAACTAACATAGTTCTGGGAAAGAAGACCATGAGGATAGCATGTCACTGTCCAATTACAGCATTATAGGTTTTGAAGTAAAAATATTTGAACAGATGTTATAAAAGACTCTATTTCCATTGTAGAGCATAAGCACATCTGCTGTACTTTAAATACTTCTTATCCATGCCAAAGAAATACTGTGAAGAGAAAATGCATTTTTATGTGCCTTTCCTTTGAGTTTACCCTACGTGAACATGGAAAGAGTCTTTTCAGTAGGAAAAAAGGCACTGATTGTGATCGCTTGACTTTTTGCGTTTTTCCTACGCCTGCTATTTGTGAGTAGTATAGAAATCAAGTTCTGGCTCTTGTTTTCTGGCCTAATCTTTTAAAAACCTTGAATATTGCTAAAATAGTATTGGGCAGGAAGGAAAGGAGGGACAGCATTTTTCAAGACCAAACTAATAAAAAAATGCTGCAGTCCTACACTCACTTCCTTCCAAAACATTTTCAGGCATTAGCTTATTGTTTTTTACAAAGAAAATATTTGATGTCACAGTATTATCACCAGTGATGAACTGCACCTACACTTCTGTTAAGATACAGCCTTGTTTTGGGGTCATGCTTGAGTTTTAGTATTAAGGCCTCAAGTACATATAAATCCCAGACTTAGGCAGTGTTGCCGTGGTGGCTTTAGAGTAGTAACTTTAATTACTTATAAGGTAAGGCTCTTATGTTTGCTCACTGGTGAGTCTGGAAGTCTTAATACAGTTATATTTAGCAGCATATTTAGTGAGAAGCATCCACCACTGCTGACTGTACTTCACTAATGCAATGGTCTCAGTATTCCAGAGCAATCCAACAAACAGCCAGCCTTCCTTCCTTGAGCTACTCGTGTTACCAAACCTGTTGCACATTCTCAGGTGACACAGGTACTCAGTCTCTTATTTTGACTATGCAAGTTTGTCCATAAGATATTATTTAAAGCTGACATGTGGGTGGGGCACAATAAAAAGAAAACCTCAAAAGCTTCTGTTTTATACCAGATTCTTCTGGTTACCAAGTGTGCCGCAGCAGTCTGACAGGGGATCCACACCAAGCTACCAGCACTGCTTCCATATGGTGCCAAGAGCCCAAGAAAAACTCTCAGGGACACAGAAGTTTTGCCATTAACTCAAGTAAGATTGGAGCAGGAGTGGAATATAAATATTACACCCATGGAGGTTATGCAGAAGTGGCCCTGCAGATCCTGTAAACCCTAAACTTAGCACACAAACACAACATCACTCATCACTACCCTGCATGGGGTTTTGGAGAAAGTGGACTCAAATTTTCAATCCATCACCCTAAGGCTGCTGGATACAAGAAATACAAACACCTTCACTTTGTAGGTACAGAAATTGCCAGCATTTTGGTACTATTAGCTAGCACTCCAAGAGTCTTAATGTGTTTGACATAAAGCACACTGTTGCATGAATCTTTTGCACTGGCAACTGCTAGAACATGAAATCAGATTAACTAATATTATGCTCTAATGTACTCTACGTTTTCAATGATTTCAAAAGCACCACTTATGGAAATTTTGCTAATTTTCCGTCATAAGAATATTTTATGCCATAGCAGACATCTCAAATATAAGACGCTGTACCAGAGGTTTTAAAAGTAATGGGTTTGTGCTTCAGTTGTCTGCATTTGTAGTGCAAGAAGCTTAGGAGATTTGTATCTCTTCTGATAATACTTTCCTTCTGCTTCCTTTAAATTGTTACTGTGCCTTAACTTAGATTATTCCCTTTTGGTCTTGGTATTTTTGTTTTTCTAATTTTAGTTTTAGCCAAAACCATTGATCTCCTCATGGTGCACAAGCAGCATTTGTATGCAATCTTAACAATAGCTTTTTAGATTTCTCATAAATTAAACAAAAAATGGGACTGTATGTGACTTAATTCTGATGTGTAACCAAGTGACCTTATCAGCAATGTGACTCTTGGTAGAAAGATCATTGTTATTATTATTATCAGTGTTTTTGCTGTTTAAAATTACACTGCAAGAAACAGAACTGTTTTCCCTGTTTCTCTCACTACAAAGTGAACACCTGCTACCTTCTCCAACGTTGCCATAAAAATAATTTGCAAAGTGAATTGCAATTCTTCTCTCAATGAATATAATTAAATTTAACTTTCTAGACAGAGGAACAAATACTTTTAAGTGAACTTTACAGCGATGTATCAAACCAAAAATGGAAAGACCATCTACTAAGAAATGTGTTGAAAAGCTTCTACTGAGAAATGTGTTGAAAAGCTTATGTTGAAAATTCCAGAAATTTAGAAATTCTCTTCAAAACAAAGTATCTAAAAATAACTTCATTAATTTATGAAACTGGGCTTGTTCAGTTTCTGATAACATAGAAATTCTTCTTGGACTGATGAAGTTAGACAAAACTAAATCAACCTTTGAAAACAGATCCAACTATCAGCTCCCAGGCTACTGGACGAGAGCCTGTGGGGGGTAAGGAAGGCTTTGGCTGTCACTAGAAATGTTCAGACTTCATTGTCATCAAAAAAACAAAAAAACCCCCACAACAACAATAACAACAACAACAACAACAAAAACCAACCAAACAAACAAACAAAAACTCGCCAACCTTCTGTCCTTCCTCCAAAAGCAGGATTAGAAACTCTTTCAGTATGAGACTACATTTTTGAAAACAGCATGGAAACAAGAAAAAGAATCTGGAAAAGCATAGATCTAGGAAATAACTGTCTGCAGCAGTGTATGGGGCAATGGAAGTACATTCCTATGTTATTCTAAGCCAAATGCTGTTATTCTATCATTCCAGTTATTGTCAAAAAGAATCTACAAATCACTTTTAAAAGCAGGCAGAAAATACTCGACATTTTGTGTTCATTTCTGAAGGTGTTTACACATTTGCAGCATTAGATAATTTGAGAATTCCTTTGATTTCAGTGGTAGAGGGACAGTCAAGAATGTATATACTGAAGTCTTCATGTGATCAGGGATGTTATTCCTATTCTTGTAAAGTCTTTTCAGGGTTTTTTTGTTGTATCACTATAAAGGTGATGGTTTAAAAAGTAAAAACAAGAAGTTGCTGACAGTATCATCCAGTTTATTATGTACTTTTTGCCAGTGATTGTAAGCATTGTAGAAATTGAAGTTATTTTATTTCATAAATAAATAATTTCTTACTGTAAAAAAGGAATGATCTCTAGCACCAGCCAAAGGCACCCATCCTGGAAAGATGGTCCACAATGATTAGTTTCACTGGTTGGTACATTCAAAGAAGCCAAAAATATGCACAAGATTGTCAACTATTAGACTAAGAAATGGCAAAGTAGTTTTTAAACTAACTAAGTATTCAGGATGTTAAAGAAGCATTACATTGATATTTCAGGGGGAACATGCCAGTGAGGTTTCAGGCATACTCTAGTGTGGGTATAAACACCTTGGCTTCAGGAGTACTGACACTGACTTGGGATGACTCAGTTTGTTTAGGGGGGAATCACTTGTATTTTTCATTAATGTTTTTTTAATATATCAATCATCATAATTCTCTGCAACAAAGGCCAGCAGAAGGATCATAGCAAATTTTGCTGTGAAAGATTCTATCAGGCCCCAGTTAGTATGCTGAAATTTATAGTGCTTGTTCATTCTTCTTCTCTAGTATTCTGAGATTCTGTACTTGCAGTTTCTGAGCTTTCCCTGAATAAAGTCAGTATTTTAAAAAAAGGGAAAAAAAAATTAAATGTATCATGACTGACCACAGTTTTACTGTATAAAACTTTATGAAGTTGATTCATGTTCCAAGAAAGTTAGAGAATGTTGCTGTAATTGTTTGTCTCAGCCACAAGTTCACCAACTGTATATATTTAAGCAGTACTAACTATTTCCGTTTGCAGATAAAAAATGTAGTCATCTGATTCCTTCAAGATAAGCTACTACTAATTTTAAACACTATGATTAGTCTCTCTTTACTTTTTGAAACAGGATCTCACAGGATTTCACTGTATTGAAAGCAGCTCCTTGAGTTGTGAAATGTTTCCCCAGAACTTTTCAAATTCCAAAGATATTTTAGTCCTAACAACATGCATGTGTGGAATGCCATGTCATAATAATACATTTTGCCTGTATATTGTAAATGGACCCATTTGCTTCATTTGTGTTCTGTGTTCCTGCAGCTCTCTGAACTCTGAGGTTACTTCATCTGACAATACAACCAAGTCATCTGTTACTTTTTGACTCCTGACTGCATTTAAATCCAATACATCATTTAAGCTACAAATCTGAGGGTTGTCTTGATCTCTTAAGATTAACTCTTCCAAGAAAAGTTTGGGATATTTTTCAATTATTTTAATGAAAATTTTGAAACTTAAAATGAACAAGACTGAAGTCATTGCCATTCCTTACCCTACCTCCAAACATGTCCAGTGAGGAATGAAGGTGTTCTTACCATTTGAAGTTCCACAGCAGATGGAATTTGGCTATTCTGAGTCAGGGTCATAAGGTTGCGTATTTCCCTCCATTTAAGCCTTGTAACACTTGGTAAGCATTAGTCATATACCAGGCTTCCTCATATTCCCCTTATCAGTGTGGCTGGAAGGAAAAGTAGTTTTTTTGGTAAACTGGGAAGGGTGAGCAGAGATTTGAAGTTGGCATGAAGTCAGCATCAGTCTCCTGAGGCCATTAGTGCAGCCTGGCTTCTGCCAACTAGTCTAGCAAATTGCTCTTGAACTTTTTTGTTCTGTGTTTGCTCTTGAACTTTGTTCTGCATATGGCAGGGCAGACTATGAACAGCTGAAGAAATGAACCAACCAGTGAAAACTCTTTGTAATTAGCTGAGCATGACTGTGCCGTTCAGTGTTGACTTTGCAACTTGGCAATGCTACTCATTGCTCACATTTGAGGAGGTGTATTGGGCATCCATTTAACAGTATATTGGTTTGTAAGATTACACGTGAATGCACATTTGTAGCTCTTGGGAGCAGAAGCTAAAATATTTTCAGTGAACTCCAATGCCAACTAAACAGAAACTGTAACTAAGCAACGCAGAAACACCATTTCAGTTATTCATGACTCAGAAACACAATTTACCCAATGTCTTCCTTCCCCTCAGCCCCCAACTAAAATGTGCATATTTATTTGGGAGATTTATTTTACTAATCTGCAACATTGTATATATATCAAAATTTTAAAAGCCAACATGAAACTGAATCATCCTCACCACAAAAATTAGTGGAACATTTGATAAAGCTGAGTCCAGGCACAACATTTTCAAAAACTTCAAATAGTTCCACATGATTATACAGAGAACAAGATATGGAATGAATTAAAGAAATACTTTTCAATTATATTTTTTCTTTATAAAACTGAAAATGGCTTCTTGCTTAGATATTTAGAAGTACACTGTTACAGGCAGTGGGAGTGCTACTGTCCCAGTAATACAGACTTACCTATCTGTGTTTAATGCAGTAACCCCTCACTTGAACCAGTCTCTAAAACTTCCTCCCAGTGATACAGTAGCATTGGCAATGTGAAGTTCTGCAGACATCTATTGTGACTTTAAGGCAGCATGTTATGAAAAATGTCTGTCCTGCTGCTTCCATCTCTGCTAATCCTGTTCCTTCTCCCCTTTGTCTGGGTCTCACTGGAGGAAAGAAAGTAGTAGAGCTACTATTCAACTCTGTCCAGAGCCAGGAATTCTTATAGAGTTCAGTTTTATACAGGAAGCAACTTTTCTCAAAGGCAGGATGGTTTGTGTCCTGGTTGATATCACTGAGCTGGATAGGTATTTATTGAAAATCAGAAATTTTCTACATCTCTCAAGAATAAAGAGATCTAAACAATCAATAATACACATTCCATAATACCATGCTAATTATCCCATGAGTAATTTCCCATGAAATTATACATTTCTACAATATGAACCATTATTTCAGCTTCTGTCTCTAGACAAGTAAGCAAAAATGCAGTGAAAAATACTTTTCAAGCTACTAGTCACCGTTGGCTTTAAAGGAGTATCAGAAGTTCACAACTCCACTGGAAAAAAATGGGGCCTGCCCCTGAAATTTACTTCTGAGTCCAGAATTTTAAGCAGAAATGAAGCTACCAACTTTGTGACTTGCTGCCTTCCAAGATGTGTGAAGTCCAAGTTAGAAAACTTTATAATGCCAATATTATGGGAATTCTGCAAGGTTGTACCTGGTAGGTGCTTTTTGCAGCAGCACTTTAAATCTAAAAGACCAAGAGGTCATTAAAAGCACAAAAGAAGTCTGTTTTGCTTTTCATTGATGTCACATCAAATTAGCTCCAGTGTGGAAAAATACATATATTCACATATGGAAATGTAAAATCTGCAGTTATTACTGTTGAGGAGCTTTGGTAGACATTTTTCATCTTTTTTAAATGGAAACTGATGAGATTTGGAATTTAAAAATAAATATGCCTGCACTCACGGTTGTATTACACCATCTTACTAAAATATGCTGAGCACTTTGAAAGCAAAGACAATATTTCTGCCTTCATCACCTTAATATGTATGATGAATACTGTGTCTCTTTTCCCAAATTATCAAGGTACAGAATGAAAGGTACATTCAGAAAATGTTCAGGTAAATTCTTCATTTGCAGTTATAATTACTTCTTGGAAGATTTGCAGAGTTTGAATTTTTACAATAATTATTATTTCAGATTAAAAAAAACACAACTTTTTTTTAAAACATAAATTAAAAGTATCTATTTGGGCCATCTAAAGAATTTGATTTATGTTTTCATATTTTGACACAGACATTAAAAAGGCACCATCTTGAGTTCCACTAAAAAGGAATAAAATTTTATTTTTAAAGAAATCCCATTTGAACCAATTGTAGTAACTGTTTTAAACAGTTCTTTAAGAGTCTGAACAACAGAATGAGACACCTGAGCTATCTGGGGTCCTGTGAGCAATCTCACACCATTAGTGCTGACCTACATGTATTTTGATTAGCTGACTGAGATCCCCAGTAGTACCCAGCTATTCTGTTCTCTTTTGGAGAATGTGTGTTCCTCGGGAATAGCAATTATCCTTACACAGGTCCTGCTCTTGTTATGTATTAATCACATTGTATGGGCTACACACATCACACCACTGTAAGATTTCCCACTTACAGGGGGTTTTTTCCTGTTTAGGAGAGGACAACTCCTTTCTATGCTCTTTTTATCCTGTCATTGTACCTCTGTAAGACAGGTACCTAACATGACAGTTTCTAAAGAGTTAAGATCTACCTTTATGTGCTAACACCCGCTAAATGTTATAACTATAGGCAAAAAGGGCTTCAACAAAAGCGAACTAAATAGGCTACTTCTTGGCTGAGCTTGGTAAGAGACTTGCCAACAAGACAAGGAGCTCTCAGAATTGTAAACAGCACAAAGGAGAAATAAAAGAATTATAAGCTTAATGTCCTCCTCAGGCTGTCATCCTCCTCTTTGGTTGCTGTCCAGCAGCGTTTTGGAGGCTGTTTTCAGGCAAATAAAAGTTCCCTTTCTCCTACTTCAACCAAGAGAAACATTAAGGTTAGAAATATGCCCATGAGCCAAAATGTTCTTCGTGCCTGCAACCTGTACCTGTGTCATTCAACAGACTTGAGAAAAGTCGGTGTCACTTCTACTAGGCTTGAAAGCAGAAGAAACATGTGAGATCTGGCAGGTCTTCTGATACAGCTTTCAAAAGTTTCTACTTCTTTTCAAAATCTAACTTTTGAAGCAAATGTCTTCTAGGTGTTAAGCCCTGAGCAGATTTTTTTTTCAAGCTGGAGCTCTTACTGTGTGGAATCTGAAAACACATTTACAGCTTGTATATACCTGGCAATTATTGACTGCAAAATTTGACATGATCTGAAATCCCCATCCTTCAGATTTGAGACCTATTTGAATCACCTAATGCTACTTTTTGGCCCTGGTGTTCCCCAGGCTGTGTTGCATGAGGATGTAGTTAAAATGCACAACCTGAGATCACATCCAGTACCTCAGTAATGACAGCTGTTTATTACCACAGAAATCTTTGAGTCTAAATCTGAACGGACAAAACCAGCTCTTCTTAGAATTTATGCTATGTTCTTTAAGGATCCTTTAAAATAGAGCCAATAGAGTATGATTTTTGTTCTCAGAGGAAATGACAAAATAAAAATGCCTTAATAGACTACATGCATATTTAAGTGCATTTATACTTGCAAGTATATGATGTGAGTCTTCCCTGAGCTACAGAACCAGAACAAAGTGCAGTACATTTACACCAGCCCCCCAAAAGCTGTTGAGAAGGCACATGATCTCAGTCAAGCCATAAAGGATGTATTTCACTCATGTGTCATGAGTTTCCTTCATTCAGAGAACTTCCCATGTCCCTGGCCCTGTAGCCTGTTCCCTGGTTATCCTAGATTTCAAATACTTTTGCTATGGACTTCCAATTTGAACCTGTCACTTTGCCCATTTTCTCTCTTTCACCTGTCAGGGCACCTGTGTTCCTGTGACATGGATGAACTATGTTGTCGAGGACTTGGTGGCCTTGCAACAATGGGTAAGTGTCCTGAAACTGCCCCCGCCGATCTATTTGTCTTCTGGCACATCTCTGAAATCCTGTGCATTAGAATATTTCGCTTATCAGAACAATATTCAGTCTGTGAACTTATATTTGTGAAAGATTCTGTTAAACAGTTTTAGGGATTTTCTCATGCATTACTGTTCTTTGAAATACCATTAGAGAAGGAGGATATTGGTTGTGTGTGTCATACACCTTCGGAAATCTTTTGTTTTTCATCTCAATCCACTGGCCAAAAAGAAATGAGTCACCTTGTTGTAAGTATCCTGTCTTCTATTGCTTTGCTTAGGTTTGCACCTATTTCTTCCTGAACAGAAATAAAAAAATTACTCACAGAAACATGCTGGTACACGACTGATACAGTGAGAAATTAAAACACTGTTCTCAGTTTGCTCTGTTTTAATACCTCAAGAGCTGTGTGCTAGGACTGGTTCTTGTAAAGGCTCTTCCCTTGCTCAGGAAGTGGTCAGCCCCAGGAAGGGAAAAGAGGGTTCTGAGCAGCACAGGGATTCCTAAATTGCACTGAGAGCACTTAAAATGCTAGTTTGAATTTTCCAAAGAGTAAATTCAGCTTGGAAACACAAAGTTTAGTAATGGACATCAGATAAAAGCTGATAAAAGACACTATCCATAGAAGAACTCTTTAAATCTCGTGTCCTTTCCTTGTGTATTCAGCTGTTTAGGGTAAGAGAATAATATTATTTGAAGTGTGTTTCTGTATTGTTTTCCAGAAGAAAATTAGAACTGCAACAGGGCCTCTTAATTTCTTTTGGGCAGGCCATCAAGACAAAAAGTAAAAGCTTCCAGGAGCTTAGTGCCAACCATGCTTTCATAAGTATAAACTGAAATTATGACAGGTACTCCATAATAAGCTTCTTTTCATGCTTATGTTCATTAAATAAATATATGAACCAGACACTGTTGAGAAAGGGCAATCCTTGACACATAGTTGCTGTAAGTAGTATGATACCTGACAGAATTTAATTGATTTGGAGTTTGAAAGTAACCTGAAAGTGCATCCTTTTTATTACATTTCTCAGATTAATCAAATAGTGAAGCAGTTAGAAGGCTGTGGTCAGCAGAATGACAATGACTCGTTACACAGATGGATGTTTTCTGTATAAAATTGCTACAGTCTTATAATGCTTCTAAAACCTATGTTGAAGCTTTTAGTCAATGCTATTCACACTCCAAAGCAGCGCTATTCTCTCCCACACTCTCTCAGGATTGTCTTGCCACCACTGTCTTAAAGTGCTCTCCTCCTACAGAGTATCTGGTCAGTGATAGCAGCAGCTGCAGGAACAGTGCGTTCAGTGTGCCAGACTGAAATTCATGTTCCAGGAATGTCTCCTGGGGGGGTTGAGCAATTCAGTGAGATTCGTAGTTAAAAGCCTTTCACTGTAACACAATTACACTGCAGTAGAGAAGAGGAATGGTTGGCATTTGTTTGCTACAAATGTGCCTTGCAAAACCCACTGTTACGAAATCCTTCCTCGGGTGAAATTTCCACTGACAATGGAATTTACCTCTGCTAGAATGATAGGCTACTGTCTTGGGAATGTAAGGGGAAAAAAGAGTGAACAACAACATTTTATGAGAGTTTTAACATCCATTTTCTCAAATATATGAGGGTACTTTCTGTCTGAAAAGTAGAAACAACAGCTGTCCAGCAGGATGCCAACAATTTCAGAAAGTTGTGGTTTAGTGGCTGTTCAGAAAAGCATGTATTTTATTTTTTTCTGATTCTGGCTGGTTCTTGGTATCATACAAAGCACAGAAGGTCCTTGCAAAGAATGTATCATCTCCCTTAGACAGGTGGAGCACTCTTACTGATCAATTTACAGATTTAACTGGCATGTAGCCATCCAATTTGCAATTTCCATCACATATTCTGCAGTTCTGGCTTAGTCATGGCCTGTAATAAGAGAGGAAACCACCACTGTCTGGCCAAACTGTCTCATCTTGCAATAGGAATACTATGTATCCCTTTGCCTTGTGATTCCCACCATCAAATCCTAGACTTCCTGCCCACTGAGAAATGAAAACTTGGCCCCCTTTAGACTACCTTTCTGCCCCCTGGTAAATGAAATTGGAGGCTTGAACCTTGTAAGCGGGGCAGAGAATTCAAGCACACATATGCGGGTGAGAGTTGCCTGATACAAGGTAAGAAGGAAAGAGTGAGAGATGACTGGGATGCTTTACAGATTATTTGTGATAGAGCCAAAGATTGTGGCAGTAATTGAAGCTTCAGAGGGGGCTGAGGGACGAGATAGGGCCAGACCATAGATGGAGGTAGTTAAGCCACTTGTTTACCACTCAGAGATCTGAGCAAGGGAAAAACAGAAGAGACAGGAAAATAGAAGAGGTGAGTGATGGTGCAAGTTAAAAACTGCAGGCAAGAACCTGTGAGAGGTTAAGAGGGAACAGGAGAAAGCTGTCTGGAGATTGGTTCTCAAGAGGCCCAGGGTACAGAAGGTGGTTTCTTATCTCAGGATACCACAAAAAACTAACATCTTAACACTTTGTGCATGCTTTCATCAGCCAGCTGTGTGACAGTGAGGCTTATGCATTGGTCATCTAGTTGACTCTACTGGAATAGCCATAAAGGAGAGAGCTTGACCACTAAAATCTGCACAACCTCTTCTGGGTTTGCAGGGATTTCATACTAGTCTTTGGCCTGACATGACTTCCCCCATCTTGTAATTTGAGCAGTGTGAAATACAGAACTCATTAACTCAGGTGAAGAATTGTATACTCTATATTACCTGAAGAACCAGTGTCATAGAGGCACAATTTTTCTCCTTTCCACACTTACTTTTTCTGGAGTCCAAAAGGGCTTTCAAAAGTACATCTTGCAAAGATTACACAGACAAGGTGGTCAGTGCACAGAAAAGAGACAATTCATAGGCTTTTCAGACAAATCTGTAACCTGAACATAGGACAAAAAGAGTCTGGTATGAGAGCAAAGTTGCTGGTCTGGACAGAGGGAGAAGACAGAGCATCTAAACTAAAAGAGACTCAATTTTCTTAAAATTAAATCTAAGCTGGTGGTCCAGGTGACAGTCACAGACACCATGCTCCTTTCTTCCAAGCTGATACAGAATAGTATTTTCATGGGTCAAGTTCCATTAGGCTGTTGAAACAAATGTCTTGTAGATAAACTAAATAAGAGAGGCTTCAATTCACTGTGCAAAATACATGTAATTACTCCAAAGGTACACGTGAGATTGCAGTGATTTGAAATGCACTGAGAAGAGGTGATTCAGGAAATATCCATCTACCTTTAAGAGAAACATGAGAAATAGGAACAAATAATAAGAAAACATGAAATATAGCCCAAAATAGCTCTAGGAAAATGATTGTTAGAAAAACTTCTAAACGTTTTGTTCTGAAACCTGGTGATGGGACAGGCAAAATAATTTGCTTATTGTTATTTAGATCCTCCTATAAGCACAAAATGAGATCTTCAAACACTCCAATGCAGCTCTGTACAGAGAGCTCTTATCATGAGCTTCTTTTCCAACTGAAACAGTTTGCAGAATCTCCAACTGGGGGCAACTACTTAGGCCAAGAAGAGATAACAATAATGAATACCTTTTGTATCCTTCAAAATGAGTCATGTTGTTCAAAAGGTAAGAGGGATTTACTCACAATGGACAGGCAGTGATGATTCAGCAATGACTGTCAAACATCTTCACTGAACTATAAGAATGCATCTGTACTGATCTCATGGAAATGTACAAAGGGAGTTGTTTTTACATGACTAGAAGCGAACACATTACTGAGAACCAGAAGTATAAAAGAGAGACTGATGGGCAGCCAAGTCTCCCAGCAGAAAAGCCAAATAGATTTCTAAGCCCTCTTGAAGCTGTCTTTGCATTCTTTCCTTGAAGAACGTTTTTATGAGCAGTTATCCAGATTTCTTTTAAAGTAACGCACTCGCATCATATAGATCCAGATCACTCTGACCTAATGCCAAAACCACAGATACTCCATTCTGTGCTTCCAGAAATTCTTGAAAATTATTCAAATGTTTAAAATGTTTGACATTGCAAAATACCATATGGTTAGTGCATCACAAGTGAGTCTTGATCTATCAGAAAGTTTTCTTATACAGATTAATAGGAAATTCTCGAAAATAAATAATGTCTTCCTTTGTAGTGAAGGCTAGACTTAATGCACGTATATATATATATATATATATATATATTTTTTTACACATCTACACCTACACACACACACATATACATACACACACACATACATATATGTATAATATATACATACACACACACACACACACATATATGTATGTAATGCCTATATATAACATAGGTAAATCCCTGCTACAACAATCTTCTCCAAACAAGTCTGGTCTCTTTCTGGAGCCCAGCTGATTTCAAAAGGCCCACATAGATGCACTCAACTGCTTGTGATGCAGTTTTCTTTGAGACTGAACCAACTTTTGAACCACATCCAGCACATTTTATTCAGATGAAAATATACAATTAAATCTATTGACAAGGCTTACAGAACTGAACAGTTTCGTATAACCGTCACTTTATAATTTGAAAATCAGTAACAGTTTGATTCTTTTTTTAAAGAAAACCTTTTCCTTCTGAAATTCAATCAAGGAAAACTTTAAGGGGCATATGATATAAAAATGTCCTGAAAACAGTTCCAGCATGGATGGAACCATATACTAACAACAGTCAATTTCTAAGAGCCATCTAACTGAGGAGTTAGAGTTCGAAGTCTTTAAAATACAGAAGTATTTCTGAGTGAACAAAGTATGTAGTGTTGACTTCCTGCTTAAAGTAAAAGGTGCTGAGCTGATTCCACCAAAACAAATGGAAAATGGAGGCCAAGCAGGAGAGCATAAAATAGACCAGCCAAGCTTTAGAACTTCTGCATTTACTCTGCTTTTCTTATTCCATAGTATGGAATACAACAGAAAGTGTTTGTGTGTGCAAAAGCCTATATGAAAGTATATAAATATATGCCTGCGCACAGTTAGTCTTCACAATAAATAACTATAATACACTTTGTTCTACACTTTAGCATTCAGGCTCTGGGTGCCACTTCAGAACATTTTGTGTGTGTGCATTGCTTAGAAAATGAAGAAAAAAAAAAAGGCAGCTGGAATATTTGGCAAGTCATGTAGTGCTGCTCACAACTAGCATGTAGAAGGTTAAAATTAGAGTCAGAATTTGGTTTTGACATATTTTAAAAATAACTGACATTTGTCCTGGGAATGTACAACATCTAGAATGCATTAAAAAAAAATTTTCTCCATCTGAGCACACTAGCAAAACAAAAAAGGAAAGCTTTCAACAAGCCAAAGAAGCAAAACAGCAACATGATCTTGAAATGCATAAATATGAGAATAACCTGCAGGGCACGAGAAATGATCCCCCGTCTCTGCTATGCATTGCTTAGGCCACAGTTAAAGCACTGTACCCAATTTTGGGCACTGTATTTCAGAATGGTTCCAGTGTGAGAGAACTAGAGGCAACATGCTAACAGCCTTAAAGGATAAAAAAAGGACGTGGCAAAGAGGAGAATAATATTAAGTGTTTTCCCTGTCTGTTTTGCACAAGGCAAGAAGTAATAAAGTGGAAGAAAATTTGTGAAGGAGGGGAGAAATCTAACCATGAATGTACTGGAAGACTGGAATGGCTTGCCTGAAGAGATTGCGGGTTGTCTGTTATCAATTTTTTTAGGAAGAAATAAGGTAATGAAGAAATAAAGAATGAAGAAATAAAGAAATAATGAATAAAGAAATCAGGAATGATAGAACTATCACTGAACCCATTACATGGCAGAAGGGTGGGCTAAGTGACTTCTGAAAGTTCCATGATCTGTTGGAAGGCGTGACCGTGCTAACACATGAGCTTCTCTCGTAAGCTGTGAAATTTCCTGAGTGTACAGTGTCTGAATGGACAGGTTCTGGTTCTGTTCACATTCAGTTTGCATTAGTTTCCCTTCAGCATGAGTTTTTACACAGTTTAGGTTTCAATCTCTGATAATTGCATTTTATTTCAATCATTCAAATACAAGTTTTTCAAATAGATCTTTTAGATTTGCCTTGTCGAGGTGAAAGGTCACATCTCTGAAATTTATATCTCTCAGATTATATTTCTATAAGGTAGTTATATATTATTATGACAAGCAAGTAAGAATAAATAACTCAGTGATTTAAATTTGGATCAGCAATTAAATTTATGGTTTAATGCCTTATATGCATCATTTTCTACTGATTCCTAGTACTTCACTTATTTACAATATGTGTACGAGTTGAGGGCCGCTAGGAGCTTCATGCTGTCAGCATGACCCATAGCTATTTCCCTTTTCTTTTGCTATTCTTTGTATTTGATTCATTCATTAGGCTTTTCCCTCACCTCCAATAAGCTTGATTGATAAAGAGAGCAACAAAATTCAAGAACAGTACTCCCCCTCTGCCAAAACACAATTTTAAATCAAACAATGATAATATAAAACTGCTGGAACAAGAACATAATAACAATAAAACAGACTTTTTCTTGACCCCCGATTTGCTTTTAAAGTTATGGAAAGTTTCCAGTTGTGTGGGTGTATAAAAGAAAGCAGGAATTCTACATACTCACTACATCAGCTTTAACTCCTCTTCCCACTCACAAAACACTGTGTAAATACAAGAAGATAGAATATCAAAATATTAATACTGTTCAGATCTTCATTGACACATGTACTAATGCTGAAGCTGAGGTAATGACTAACAAAAGATGTGCTTAAAATGGTTAAGTTAAAATCAAAGCATTAAATGTTTCTCTCTATACATATTGTGATATTCAGATACCTGTACACATATCATGATACTCATTATCATGAGTAACTGTCTTGATAATCAGTGATCTCCAAACACAGCATGAAGAATCCTTGTCTAACTACACCATGAGAAATGGATACCTTTAACATTTCCTTTTATTACAGTCATGCTAAAGGAGCTATTTTTCCAAAGGAAAGGCAATTTCTAATCACATTTTAAAATGCTTTACATATTTTTGGTAAGTCAGCTCAGATGACACTTACAAGCCACAGGAAAGAGGAAAAGAAACAAAGAAAGAAGGTTCAACAGTTCCTGTCTGAGCATGACAGCAGTACAAATCCCCACACAAGTTACACACTGAGCTGTTTTGAAAGCCAGGTGTTTTCTGTTCTTCTTTACAAGAAGCAGCAGTAAAAAAAAAAAAAAAATTCCACGCAACACAAACTAGTTCCCAATTTCCCCATTAAAAACAGGAACTCATGGTAAGAATCAACACAGCAGTAAATAAATACAGTTCTACTTCCTTCCACTTAAAATCATGTCTCTTTTGGTGTGCATATGTGATGGAGCACATTTAGCTCAATAGTCAGCAATAAGAATAGGATTTCTCTCCCTCCAGAATTTTGGGGATCTAAAATGTCAAGCTGAGCTTACCCAAACATGTTAACTTTGGTCCAACAACTAAAATGGTAAAGAATACTGCACAAGCAGCAGGGATTAAAAAAAAAAAAAAAAAAAAAAAAAAAAATCAATTATATGTATGATGTAATAATGACAAGAGTAGACTTCATACTGAAAGAGCAATAAATCCAAAGCATTAATCCAGGCCTTGCAATTACCCTCTATAGAATAACTTAACTCCTTGAATAAGGGTTAAGAATGGGAAGAGAAATAACACATTATATGATTTTTTTTCTAGTTTTTTACTCTCTTGCCCCTGTTCAACATTG
The DNA here is from genome assembly GCA_035583235.1 of Hafferia zeledoni. Classification (NCBI taxonomy): domain Eukaryota; kingdom Metazoa; phylum Chordata; class Aves; order Passeriformes; family Thamnophilidae; genus Hafferia; species Hafferia zeledoni. Next base: position 20,711,750 of record JAWWEV010000172.1, on the reverse strand, counting down.
CATAAAGTTTGTACAGATTTTCCATAAAAATAAGCCAGTGGTTTATTTATTGTGTGCAAGCAAGTAGGTATAAATGAATTTATTACAGGTGTCTGAGTGTCATAAAATAGTATTACATTCAGCTAAAAATGAAAATCCAAATGAGTTGCAAATCCTATCATTATAGTGATTAAATCCATGGCTTACCTAAGCCTATATTTCAAATGAAATATTTCTGCATTTATTTGCATAACTATGACCAGACTATTTAGCAGAGCACACAAAAGCTTAGCAAAGAAAATGCTGCTACAACAGGCTGTCACCCTTCAGCCAGCAGCTTTACTTTCACTAAATTCTAAAATGCCTTTTTTCCTTCATTCTAGATATACAGTTGTAGGAGCATATTTCACAGCTACAATGCAGCAGCACTTTACAGCATAAGTTCAAACTCAATTTTTCAGTGTCTAAGACAAATTTAATCCTATTTCCATATTTGAATACCACTATAACTGAGATAAAGAGAATTAAACAGGTCACTATCAGAAAAGTCATGCTGTTTTTCTCAACCACAAAAAGACATATGTTATTATGCATGAATGTGGCAGTTCAGCTTTCCATGCCATTTAGTTGGATTCATCTCTCCCCACTCCCATGCCCACCACAAGGATTGAACAGTCCCTCCAGAACGGGCCACGTTTCTTGGGAATTACTAGAAGGGCATGAAGCCAACACCAGTCTGGGTAGTAACTCTTTTCATCTGCAGTGCATGAGATGGCCCATGTGTGGCTGAAGGGAAATACACAGTCAATGCATTTCCTTCTAAGTTATCAATCTCTTGAAAAGAAATTTGCCAGAAGGAATGATCTTTGTCAATAGTCTCAGAGGAAAATGACAAAATAGGATGCAGGAATTCATCTGTTTCTTCTGGAACAGAAACATTACATTTGTCACCCTTAACCAAATGATTGCTTTGCCAGCCCATCATTCAGCCACTGACAGTAGCACGTGCTGGGTATTTCAGAGAAAATGCAAGTAAGTGCTACTGAGGACTATAAGAAAATACCTGATTCTAGATATATTCTCTTTCTGGCCCAGATAGTTAATATTTACAAGCCATTTATTTTTATCTTGTTCAAAATATTCATGGCTCTTCTTAAGATCCTTTAAAAATTAATTATTCTGTTGTTCAGTCCTGCTAATCTATTGGTTTTGAAAATGTCTTGTACTAGTGAATGATACAATTTGTTTATGTGTTGCATCTAAAATATAATTCATCATCTTGAAAGTTAGGTTCTAAATCTGTGGTGCTTCTGTTTCATCTCTGTTCTAATCTTGAACTGAGAGAAGTAATAATTGAAAGTAGCAAATCTATCTCTCTATTTTTATACCTCTACATTGCCTATTTGCTGAGCCTTATAAAGCTACACAGATTTTCAGCTCCTCTCATTTGGAAATGTAAACATTTTCTTTGCATTTGATCTCTTTTCTTATTTTACTCAGCTTTTTGATAATAGATGTTCAAAATTTAAATGCAATATTTCAGAGGGAAGTAGAGTTTGAAGTCTCTGCACATACATGAGCTGCTTATTGGAAAAGATTTGCTGGGCAAGCCCATCCAGCTGCACAGCACACAAGCAGTGCTTGGGGTACATTGACTGGCCGATGAAAATGTAGTGTCACAGGGTCTGCTTTACCCCCGGGGTCCACAACCTGAGCACCAGGAGCCAAGGCCTGCAGGCAGCACTGATGTGGTGCTAAAGGGTGAGTCATATTTGTTTGGAGGATGGTGAATCATCTGCCTGGGTAAAGTGCACTGTAGTGTTGAACCTTCGATGGGTTCTGTGTAGCCAAAATCTGAATTGCTGTTCCTGTAAAAGGGCCAGTTGCTGTACTGTCACCATCTTTTAGGCTAGCTAGAAAGGACCACTGTGCTCAGCTGTAGGCAAGAACTAGCAACCATTTCAGCTAGGAACTGGATACTGCAGTCAGCCATGTCCTGGTCCTTCAACCCAACCTGATGCTTTTATTGCATTAAAGACACAGGAAAGATTAGTGATAGGAAGTCTGCACACATGGTGTTTCATTAGGGAGATGAGTTTTCTTCCCACAAGTAACTGGATGTGTATGAGATTGCAAAGATCAACACTACTGCGTGATGACTAAATTATGACATACTGTATGATGACGAAATGATATGATTATAAAGTAATTTTGTAGAAGTTCATATCCTATTTTAGCTTTTCTGTTGCTAGAAGGGAGATCCCGGTGTCACAGAGTGTGTGGCCAGGCTAAGCATTTTGTAGTGTGTGACGTGGATATTCTCAGAAGCACAGACATTTCTCTGAGCAAAAGGAACATGCTCATACAGTTTCATTTCTGGCAGCTTACCTCCTGAATATTCAGTATACCCGTCACCAGTCTTGTTTAGACTCGTACAAAGTGTCTGTGGACTTTCTTATGATGACATCAATATTTACTAGAAGGACTGTGTCATCAATACTTACTGTAAGGAGCAGAAGGCAGATGGATGTGGAGCTGGCTGTGTTCTACAGAGACAAATATGCTTCACCATTTTGTCCCAATAGGTTGCCTAGACCTGAACAGCTGTTACTGAATTTCATTTGAACTGGCAAGAGTTCCTGCTTTTACATAGAGTCAATAGACCTAACACACAATGTATCTATTTATATTGCAAGCTGAGATAGAGCAGGCTCCATTCACCACATCAACGGACTAAACCAAGCCTGTTTTCATTTACTTTATTGTATAACAATAATCTGATGGTTGCAACACTTTTTGCTCAACTCCAAGTTCCAAACTCATTTTTGTACAGAGGAATTCATATCACTTGATCTAGAAGAGATGTGATAAATATATTAAGGCTGAGAAATGTGTCATATAATTGAACCTTTGGAAAAGATACTACAGCATTTGCAAAGATGATGCAAGTTGTCTTTATGCTGGTCTCCTATCAAATGAAATAGTAAGAGTGATACCTTCTTGGCATGGTCTGTAACCAAGGAATGAAAACTATTTGAGGACAACAGGGATTCTTTGCAAAGCATTTAAAAGGTTTTACTTTACGTTCCAGATAACCCATGAGCAACACACCTACATCTCAATGAGAGACTAATAATCTCAAACTTGCAAAAAAGCACCATTTAAATAAATACATTTCTTTTAAAATTGCATTAAAATTAACATACCAGTATAAAAATATGGTCTTAGGAGCTTTCATAATCACCTGAAAAGCCTCATACTGGGCAAGAACTTGTACTCAAAAGTGACTGCCTTCAATACAGGAATATACTTACAATGCTTAAGGAAGAATAGAGTGAGAACTGGCAGCCAAAGAAAAATTATTTTATACAACCTGTAGACAGTTCAAAATAACCACATCAGGACTTGTTACACTGTTGTGAGCACATGTGCTAGTTATGCACAAGTCACATCTTGTTATTTCTTGACCATCATAAGGTATAGAACTGTTTTATATTTCTGAGCAGTCAGATACAGCTGAAGACCCCAAAGGAAACAGGAAGTATCTCTAGGTAGGTGTTTTTATGCAAATATAAAAAAAAAACCAAACCCCAACTTGACCAAAAATTCAACACCTGGTATATATCCAAGAAAATTTTTTTTTTATTAAAAAATTTAATTTCCCACAAAAAAATGCCATTGTAACTACACATGGTGCTCATATCTAAAGAGAATTTTTAGCAGTGAAGGTCATGTAAGTAGTTCATAGAGTTGGAAAAATGTCTGATTTACATTTAATAATGTTCTTTTGGGGAACTACTTTTCATCCTGAAAACAAGTCCGTTACAAAGAGCAGATTGTAGTAACCATTCTAGGTTAAAACTAAAAATAAAACTACAAGTTTTTCAATTGTCATTCTTCTCTCTAGTTTAATCTGCCTCTAGCCAATTAATTTAAATAACAACAATCAACTCTTAAATAATCTTCTTATGAAAATCTAAACCCAGACCTATTGCCAGTGATGACAGAAGATTTCCATGTGCATATAAAATAATTCTTACATATCTGTGTAAATCACTTTGCATTGGTTGATTTGATAAGCTTGTAATTCAGCCAGTTTTGGGGGGTATAATTCTCTGGGATGGTAATGCTACTGCTGAAATACACACATAGTTAAGTTGTTTATTCTGAGTAAATTCCTGTAAATGGTGAAATATAAATTCTATATAAGCATTGATTTAGTTTGTATGCAGAAAAAAATTATGTTTCACAGAATCACTGAATCCTTGAGGTTGAAAGGACCTCCAGAGATCATCTAGTCCAAGTTCCTTCTCTAAGAATGTTCTAGATCACTAATATCAGAATACCTCTTATTGATTCACAGTTCTGCAAATTTTCACTTTTTTCACCTGTTACAACAAAGGCCTTAAATCACATTTTCATCCTATTTCTGTATAGATGCCTTGGAAATCTTTTACAAAGCACGTAGTTGGTTTCATTGGAACACACATCTATTCAACAAATTAATCATACTCACTATTCTGATCTGCTCAGGGCATGAGATCTAACCAGAATCAACTTCATATGACATTATTTGTATCCTTCAGTCTACACAATTAATAATTTCCTATTTATACTTTAATTTTTCTCTGTAGTCTTTGTATAAGAGCCATAAGCTTTCAAGACCAAGATCTACTTAACAGCTCAGTGCACTGAAGATATGCACACTAAATAGCAGCACTCCTGGACTGAATATTCCACTCTGAGTAATGCAACAATAATTGTCCTTCACAGGGAACTATAATACAACTACACACACTCTATATCTGTGATATTCTGTATAATACTATAAGAAGGAAATACCAGTCAACAAACTAAGATTCCAGTTTTCCAGCCTCAGATAATAAATAATACTTCCTGTTTCTTGGTGGTTATTTTTGAGGTTCCTTCCTCAGAGCTCACCACAGTGATGATGGGATACTTCCTCTGCACCAGAACAGCAGTAGGGAAGGTAGTTTTCAGTTGTTCTACACCCAGACTGAATTTTTTTGCAATCACGTGGCAATTTCCTTTTATTGTAGTGGAACCCTTAACTTAGCAAGACTAAAAGTGAATGGTCTACATAACAAAGAATACTGAAGCAGAAGTAGGAACAGCAGAAAAATAGGGAACATGGAGGAGGAGCAGAGAAATAACAAAAAAGGTTGTGGAGGACATTGTAGAAAAGGGCGAGAGATCATCAAATAGTCCTCTACAAATCTACTATATTAACCAATTTCTAGGGCAGAGGGTTAAGTGGTATTTCTAGTCCTATTTTGTTACTCAAAGAAACTTCCTATATCATTAGCCTCCTTTAACTACAGTGTAAAATATCATTGCAAGGGTTTGTTGTGTTTGTTTTTAGAGCAATTAAAGATGACTGTGGGACGTCAATACGTGTGACTATTTCCCAAGCAAAGCAAACAGCAATACTTCTCCAAATATATGAAAAACTTCTATGGAAGCATCGACACCACTAGACTTTGTATCTAGCCTTCTTTGGAAAGAATGATGAACTGGCTGGGCTTTGCCAGTCTGTTAGACATATTTAAAAGAAAGTCAAGAAAAGGAAAGAGTCCAAATAGACGTCATGAAAACTAAGAAGATAAGAAAAGTTGAAGTTCTGAAAAGAACCCTTTCACCGAGCCTGCTAATAAAGACAGTCCATCTCTTCATTACCATGCTACTCATCCACCTCTGTTACACTGCACAAAAGGGAAAAAAGCAGTCTTTATAGTTGTACATGATTATATTTTTCTTTTGTATTGAGTTCAAAGTCTTTTCTAAAAAAGCAAGAGTAGATTGCTCACAATGTAATGGGCCATTCCCAGGAAATGAAAAAATGGCCTTAACGTTTTATATTAATACAATAGGTTATGTATGAAACAGGTTTTAAAACGTTAATGCATATTAGCTTAGAACAGCCATATTTTAACACTGTGCGACTGAAAGTTCCAGTAGAGCAGATGAATGAAACCACAGAAGAAAAAAACCCACTATGACAAAGAGATAAAGGTTTAACTAAAAGGACTCAAATCTATATTTCAGGTGCCTCTTTACCTTCCATCAGGAAACGAGTTATTAGGAGTAATGAAATCAGAGATAGGAAATACAAAAAGTTTTTAGATCCTTCTGTGCAAGGCAGCGACACTGGCCTTTACTTCTTCACTTTATAATGATTCCTTTGAGTTGTGGTTCTGAAAAAGCTGTGAAACATCTTCCTGTTATTTCTTTTTCATCTTTCCAAACACTAGCCAGGAATAACCCTATCCTATTCTTTCCTTGAGTTTTTGAAACACATATTGACTGTAATGACTATAAATTATCTGGTTAATGTGCCTGATTTATAAAAGTGTTAGAGCTCCTCTACGCTGCTACCAGGTGGCTCTGAGAAGGTGCAAGGCACAAGAAGGATCTAACTTTTTCAATGCCTGCTCTACTTTAGACCACAGCAAATATTTCACTTTTGAAAATTTTGTAAGTTCACTGGATTTTAGCAGTCTCACTGTGTCAATCCACCTGATGGGCTGTTGGCTCTCTCTTACCATAACTACCAGTAGACTGCCAGCCAACACCACCTCTGCCAAATACCTCCCTACAGTCACTGTTTGATGATCTGTTTCTGGGTGATAACCATCCTTCACAAGGGCTCTTAAGTTTCAGATGCAGACTTCTACTGAACTCCATTACAATCTGCATATGTAAAAGAAGCAATTGTATCATAGCTATGGTCACTCTTACTGTACTTTACCAAATACTCTAAACCCACCACAAGTACCGAAGCAGCAGAAGTTTTCAAAATACGTTATTACACACTGCAAAACATGGGAAGCCAATTAATCAACCTTGCAATGTCAGCGTCTTCAGCCCTCATCTTTGGCTGTGGGCCTGCAAATGTAATTGAATGTCTTAAGTATTGCATGGCAGAAATAAATAAGTACTACAGAACTACATATCCTTTCCATTAGTCTATTATGTCTCCTAAACCACCACTGGAATATAATCAAGGGCTTGGGTTGAAATGCCTTAAGAAACACTAAAACCACCTCTTCTTACCTCAAAATTTTCTTCAGATCATTCCAATCTGATCAGAGCCATGACTACCAGAATGTAAAAGGAAGCATTTCAGTGTCCAGTGAGATGTTCCTGGTGGAAGATTCCAGTCTCTGGGACTTCTCATCACAAAAATTAGCAGCAGTCATGTAAGAATAATTTTTAAAGACTTTTTTGGTCAGCTCAACATTTACTACATAGAGGAAACTTCCAAAATTTAAACAAGTGCACTTTCCTAGCAGTTCCCCCCATCCCCTCTAAAATGCAATTCAAAAGGTACAAACCATTTTAAAAAGTGTTGGCAGTAGTCATCAAGCATTGGCTGACCTTATCTCCTATGATGAGTGTTTCTTTGTTGATGGCAACACCCAGATTATTTAAATATGTAATACTGTTTAGGTTTTCTGACATGCTTTGCATTTGGCCGGTAATTCCTGATAGAAAAGTGACCTGTGTACAGAATTGTGAGCCAGGTACGGAAGCAGGAGTGCATATGCTAGTGATGATCTCGAGTAAAGGGTATTACAAAACCATAGGCTTAAGTACAAATTTGTCTACTGTAGGTCTAAAAATTTAATGGTAGAAGGCTTTCAGAGTTTCTGCTCAGTATCGGCAATTCTCAGGAGAAATTTTATTTTACCTTTTTCATCTCTATGGTTATCAGTTATTTTATACTACAGTACTTCCTTGTGGTCTCTGTTAGGATTGAGACCATCTGGCTCTCTATGCACACAATGGAAAGACAATCCCTACCTTGTGAAGTACAATGTTTAAAGATCAACAGTACCTGAAAATTGAATTTTGATTCTTTTCAGAGGTATATTATCAGGTTGTAAACATACTACCAAAGTCAAAATGGCAGAAGACCTGACCTCTCTCTGACTTTTCTGAGTAGTTTCATGAATCCAGTTTTTGTTTGCACAAATGGTGCACATGAAGAGAATCCTTTTATTCCTATGAATGAAAGTATTTGTGTGCAAATGAGCATATTCACATGCAAATGAAGGTATTTGCACAAGAAGCACTTGCCCACCTGCCACACAGCCTTGGCTTTTCGACTTTCAGTGCCTGGGTGCTCAGAAACAGAGTGAATAGGAGAATAAGAATGCCAGCAATATTTCAAAAGGTGAATGGTCAATCACTGTGAAGAGTGAGCAGGATGATAAAAGAGTGGAAAAATTAAGAAAAAGGGAAGTATACAGAGAAGATTCTTACAAGTGTTCAGATAAGGCGTGTATATAGACCACCACTATGCAGAGCTGAAGCAACTGCAAAGTGGAAGCAAGGAAATAAGAGGAAGTACTATAAATCAAGTCAAGACTTTTGACAAATTCCTTTGTTTAGCTTTTTATTTAGAGCTATATAAATTTCATGTGAGGGTAAAATCTTTTCTGAAATAATGGAGTCTTACCACACTGAGATTCTGTTGATAAGACCTGGAGAGACTCTTAAATTACCAAGTATTTTTGCATTCACGTATTTCCATTCTTTTTCCTTATACAAATGATTAGCTTATAAGAAATAGAAATCTTGTTACTTTCTAGACTTCCCTGTGCTCTTTGAATTACTGCTACCTTGACAGCATAGGGCATGAATCTCTCACCAGGCCCTAGTGACAAAAGTTCAATGGTCTGTATAGAAAAGGTCTCAGAGTAGTGCATCATGCAGTTGAGGATCTGCATCCTCTAACTCCATATTCTCAGAAGCAGCAAGACTATTCAGCTACTCTCTTATCTGGTCCTCATTACACCTCGTATGCAGCTAAGAAATTGCAGCATATATCCCAAAAGTCTGTCCCAAAGACACAAAACCCCATTGCACTTGCAACAGCTCTTCAGGAGCTGGCGCTGACGTGCACACGCAGCAGGTGGACATCCAGTGAGGCGTATAAATCCCCTCCAGCAGACTAAGGGAACAGGCAGTTTGGAGGCAGAGCAGCCTGCCAGAACATGGCTGGCAGGTGACTGATGCATTGTATCTCACAGGAGCTTGCCTAGACCTAGCTGAGGATTTTAGGGCCATACAGCCCCCAGAGATTTTTTTTTTCTTTTTAATTTAAAATGTGTGATTACCCCTTACTTTCTGCCACCTGTCCTGTTTATAAACTTCTGCAGGGCACCTCTCTTTGCTCTGATTTCCAACAAGCTGTCATGTTCCCCTAACCCACGGGGCTGCCTCCTCCCCTGGGCATTGAGATATGCATTCATGTATGCAGAGTGGCAGCTGGCCCTAAGGCCAGTCAGGGATGTGACCCATCCATCAGTTGCTTGGTGTTCTTGAAACTCTGAACCCTGCTAAAATAGATAACTTACACGGAGCTTCACTTCTAGCAGTATTTCTGCCATTTCCATGCTTCTTATAACAGGTTTTGGAAAGCTACCATTCACAAAAAAATGTATGGAAAAACTTAGAACTTCATTCAAATTTTCAGCATTTTGGACTCAAGACACCCCTATTTCTACAGTAACCCCAGGTTCAAATTCAGGGAGTTCCCTTAGACAAAATTAGATGTATTTTCTCTGAAGTCACAGTCCTCTTGCTACTCAGAATAGCTGTCCTTACCCACACACTGCTCCTCCTCTTTCTCCACTTTCCACCAGCTTGTCAGACAACAAAGCCTGTCTAATGTGTATCACTTCATTTCCTGTTACTGCCCCTGACCAACATAATTTCAGCTAGTACAAAGCATAGTCTCAGTAAACATTATTGCAAGGTGTTTTTGCAAATCATTACATAAGTCCACAAGGTTCTCTTGTACAGTTATGCTGCAAAAAAAGGAAACTATATGAAAACATGCTAAATTAAAAGCAGGTTGATGGCACAGAGGCATTTTAACATGAATCTTCTTCGAACAAAGTTGCCAGTATGACTTATTATGGAGTTTAAATGTGAGATTTATACTATAAGAACAAGAACACCCCAGAAAACAGATGTGACCCTCACTTTGTAAGGTTTCCTGAATGCCCCTGGATAAGCTCAATGAAGGAAGATGTCCTGATACTTGCAAAAAATTCAAATACTCGTGCATTTTGAAGAATGAGATGTAAAGTTAGATTAAGAAATACAGAAGTTTGAGCCTTTGACTTTCAACTGACTGCAGATCCAAAATTAAAAGCCAGACAGAATCAAAAATGTTAATTTATTGCCAAATAAGCTTATTTAATTTCTTCATAGCATTTCTGGGTGGCCATAAGTATACATTCCAATATGAAGCACAAGAAACTCGGAAGCTGAGACTGTGGTCCCAGTTGTGTCACACTGAAAATACGTAGAGATACCTGGCCATCTGGTTAGTTGGCTGATTGAAAAACAAATACTGAACCATGTGACATTTCTCCATGACTATAGTTTCAAAAACTAATTAAGGCAACAATAAATCTATATATATATCTTTATTCGTATAATTATATAGAATTTCAAAGCTATAATAAAGTAAGAGGTTATCCCGATTCTGTACGACCAGAAATTCCACATCAGCCACATGCAGTTGCTAAGATCCTCTGCAGTACTAATTTAAACAGTACTGAAATATTAGATAATGAGATGGACAAATTCAATGTAAAGTATGTTCTGTAACAGTGATTAATCTGGTTTTTTTTCTTAAACAAAAGTATTCTCAGAGTGTATGATATTTGTGAGCACTTCATGTGTCCGATGCATAGGTTGGCAACAGCTGTGCTACCAATTGTAGATGTAGGTAGAGAGGATGAACTATCCCAAAAATGTAAAGAATTAAGTCACATGCTAAAAGGGTGTAATCAAGCAAGCTTGATCACTGCTCAAGAAGAGATTTTTCTAATAATCTTGGTAAGGAAACCACACATGGTTATACTCATATACAAAAAACAGCAGTTCTTCAGGAAGCCAAGGCAGCCAAAAATCAGCCATTCACAGTATGTAAGGACTGCACACACAAAAAATAAATAAAAAATAAAATAAAATAAAATAAAATAAAATAAAATAAAATAAAATAAAATAAAATAAAATAAAA
>JAWWEV010000172.1:20641801-20700609 GCA_035583235.1 Hafferia zeledoni | reverse complement strand
AAATAAAATAAAATAAAATAAAATAAAATAAAATAAAATAAAATAAAATAAAATAAAATAAAATAAAATAAAATAGAGATGACTGTGCACATCACAACTTGCACGTCACTGTCACAGATAATCTCCAAAAATAAGATGCAGTAGTACAGAAGTAACCAGAAAGAGGTTATTTAATAAATACTACTTAAAAAAATAATTATAGTGTCTTGTATTCTAGTAACAGCTATTTTCTAGCCATTCTTTAAATGCACATTGTTACACAGAATTACTAAAGGGAGCATTGCTCAAAGGCTACAAGAACCCTTAGTCTTTCTGTCACTTGTTGAAATTCAGCCCAAGAGAATAGATAGCAGTAGTTATCCAGGTGAAATTCGTAGGCACTCCTGTATAAACACAATTACTGAAGTCCCTTTTCTATATTTTCCTCAGAAAGAAGCAATTTCCAATGGTTTCATTATGTTACACAAACAAGCCTTTCAGAGTGGCATGGAAGGAAGGTTTGCTGGTATCACTCTGAATCTCAGTTCCTTGTTCTTAATAACAAACATACATTAAAACTTAAGAGGGATATGTTTTCAGGATACTGTCAGCTTCCCATTAACCTGCAAGACATTTCCAACATGTAAGAAGAATCATTCCCAAGCAATGTTTGAAATTAGTTCTGGGGCATTTGGTCCCTGGGCAACTTTTGATGCCTTCTTGGACTTTGGCACATTATATTGAAAACATTCCAGTTGACCCCATGAACAGGGTCTGCTGGGTGACTGGGTCAAAATCAGAAGCAGGATGTAATGGAGGAACGAGGCTCAGGCAATGAAAGCAGTACCATTGCATTCTTTGCACTCATTTCTCACTGAAGATATCAGAGTTTGAAGGTTTTCTTCATGACTGAAACAAATAAAAGCTTTTTGGGCTTTCTGAGTATTTATATACCACAACATGAGCAAGGGGGAAACCACATGTGATGCATTTCTCTTCTCCATTTATAGCTTTGAATGGGAAATGGGAAAGAAACCTTTGAAGATTTACTGGGTGCTTTAGGATTTCTCTTCCCCTGAAATGATCATTGCAGGATTTCACTCACTGCCTCTAGAATTATTTTCAGACAGGTTTTCCTCCTTCACACACTGTGAATTTTAACAATGCCTCGATTAATCATTCGATTTCACTTTCCCTTCCCCTAGAACTGAAATAGATCTGTGTCTACACAAAGGGCAGCACTGTTACATGCAGTTCAGCCCGTAAATAAACCCACAAGACTTTACCCTCTCATCTTTTATAAAAATCTGGTTTAAAACATCTTATAGCCTTAAGTCTTATAACCTCAGCATCTGTTAAAAGCATTGCCTGTTTACTAGGCTCTTGCCTTCTGCTCTAAGCAGTGCTGAGAGTTTGCACATCCTGTTGTCATGGCCAGTGTTTATGCTGGCATGGTCTGAACAGCTACTGCACAAATCCCAACTACAACATTTAATTAAACCATGCAATTATCACCATAATCCCATATTAGGGCCTGAGGAACCTAGCTCTGATAGTAGGTATTTTCAGTTCAAAACCTGCAGTCAGGAGATTATTAAATCCCCCAGCTGTGAGAAAAATTTCCCATCCCAGAGTCAAACCAGTGAGAAAACACAGAGCTCCCTCAGCCCCTTCTTTAGAATGGATTCAAGTAATTTACTCCACATTTTCAGACTGGTAAAATTAATTCCCTTCAAAGCCCTGAACCCACTACAGTGAGGTTTTCATCTTCCTCAAGTCCTCAGTTAAAGATAATGATTTGGGCTTTATACACTCTGAAGGCACTAGTGGACAGCAGGAAAAAAAAACACTAAGACTTTTCACCCCATTTCAGAGTTTCCAAATTTCTTATTCCTACCTGTCCTCCCAGCTAATAATGCTTTACGTGGACAGAACATACACAGCATTTCTCGCCAGAATTTGTCACCCACTATGAAGCATTTAATTCATCTACATATTATGCTTAGAAACACAAGACAGTTAAAGGAGCACTCCCACAGACAAACAATGATGTTCTTGCACTGAAACAACACCAAGTACTGCAACATGATAGTAATGAACAAGTTTGCCATCTCACCCCACCAAAAATGAGAAAACACATTTGCATGTATCAACATCCTTGCACAAAATGGGAACTGTACTCGTGAGTACATTTCCAAAATACACTCTCAGCGAGAGGAGATAAACAGCAGCATCACAGCAGGGAACTAGATATACTTGCAGAGGCCCCGTGTCTTTTATCACACATACCACTGTGCCACATTTTAAGTTAAGGTCTTGGAGAAAGTGTCATTTCTCTTTGCAGGGGAATAAAGCCTGTATCTACAGCACAGAAAGCAACAAAGCAATGCCTATCCTATTTCTAATTCCACAGGCAATAATGTTAATATTAATGAGCCAAGAAAAATCTTGGCACACTCATTTTCAAATGTTCATTCGTGTTGTACACTCTGCACTAGAGGCTCTAGCAGCTTGCAAGTTTGAAGACTGGGAGGGAGACAGGGTTACTTGAGGTCAAAAGCAAAGAAATAATGTAGAGCTTTAATCACAGACCATCCCTAAATGGAAGCCATAAATCAAGGTTCTATACCTATATGATAACCTTTCTTTAAGAAATGTTATTTGTTTAATCAAATGATAATGTCAGATCTAAATAGACTTCATCAGTGCCTACAGGTGTTTTAATTGTCTGTTGGTATGTAGTTACTGGCAGTTTGATGGAGTGTGTGCTACAGCATCAATAAAAAATACTGGTCTATAGCTCTGAAGTACCTTGGCAGTGAGTCATAAGTCCCATTTCAATAGGACTTATTAATGGGATTGTTTTATTTTTGTGATTTAATGCACTATGGCTATTTTATACTAAATTTAGCCTTCCCACATGAGGCTCATAAACCAGAGACCATAAAAAAGAATGATTATAAACTATGCCATCATAGATAAATGGAAAAGAATATAAATTATACATACACCTCTGTCAAATATTTAGATGCCTCTGTTGGAGTTCCTTGACCATAGCAATAACTGTTCTCCAAAACCCTCTCATTATCTCTCTTGCTTCATTTGTTGATCCGTTTTGAAGACCTTACACTTTGTTTCAGTTTGGCTTCCAAATACTCATGCACAAAGAGTGTGTGGATACAGTGCCTGACAGCAGTGAAATACATGAAATATTGTCAAATTTTGACACCTGATTTTTTTTTTTTAAGTGGTTTCTGACTGCTTAAAGTGGCAGATTCAGGGTGAAATGCAGCACCAGTGTGGAGGAACCAAATGAAGCAAACTGTTCTCCAATCCCATGAACTGGCAACTCTGTCATACAGCCTGATGGGGAGCCAGGCACCACAGTCCCTCGGGACCCCCACTACTTCCATGTAAAATTTTGCTGTCAAATCACTTTTGAATATTCGAAAAAGAAGGCTGATTCACTGTATGTATTTTTTGGTATTATGAAACTTTGTATCTGCCAGAAATGTCATTGATTTTCAGGTTATTATACAACATAGGTGTGAAATGAATTTTACATTATGCCACGCCAAACTGAAAGCCAAGCAATACTGGACTTGAGCATCATGCAGAGGAAATTTGATGAAAGTTTGCAATAAGTATGTGGCTAATAAAAATCAAGGTGTAATTTCTGATTATCAGCCCCATGAATTTGGTTTGATTGTTACATTATGTTACTTACTGAGATCCTTTCCTCTGTGTTTGGCCTGTGCCAGAGGGTCCCATTACTTTCTTTTATGATGTTAATGACAATATCAATAATTTTTAGAAGGCAAAAACTGCCTAACATAGAGCCATCTTGAGTTTGATTTGTGGCTGTGCATCTAGAAATATTTGCTACAATTACTCCTGTAGCTGGGGCAGCTGTATGCATCATGTTTTGCTAGTTTGGGAATTGTGTGCTATTTTGGACAAGCCAGACAGGCTTTTTGAGTAAGTGGCTTCAGTGCCTTTCTTGGTAGATAGCAATAGTGGCTGAATGATGAAGTGCACAAGATGGCAAAAATAACAAGTCAGTACTAATTATCAATTTTTTATAGTGTCATAGAATAATGATGGCACACAGCTTTTGCAAGAGGAAATGATCCAGCTTTCCTAGTCAATTTGAATGCCAAGCTCCAAATTTGCTTGTTTGATTGGGCTGGCACTATTCTCTCAGAGACCAGGAAAAGCTCCCATAAGCTTTCATTGGCCTAAATCAGAAACATCTGTTAAAAGCACGGTTGAGATCAACAATCAGAAAACCTGCACAAGGGCAGAATTTTTCCTCTCAGGTAGGTAACAAATCAGTCATATGCATGTCACCCTATGCATATATTTTGTTGAATTGCTAACTCAGCCCAAGCCTGCATCTTTCTTTGAGCTGTCTTAGTGATACTATACAACTAAAATTAAGCATCCTACACATTTCTGTCTTCCTTCAAATCAGTGTTTTTCACTGTTCACAACATAAGAATGCATTAAAAGTTCCAGAAAGCTAAGGAAAAAATCTCTCTTACAGTCCTTCAGAGTAAGTGAGATACAGTGGAAACAAACTTGTTTTTTTTCCATCTCATACTCTTCTCTTTCAGACACCGAGATTTAATAGAGAGCATTCTGTGAAACTAATTCTAGCTGATGAATGCTACAGACTTAGCAGAGTCCATCATTGCTGTTTTTGAGGAAAAACGAAGGCCCCATCTATAGGCATCAGCTCTACCCCACTGAAAATAAACACAAATATAGAGGACAAATATGTTTGTGTCAGGGTATATTTGACTGACTGTGCCAATTGCATCCAACCCCCCACACCCGTGCTCCTGCTGGCACTGCTCCATCTCCCCATTTACTGTAGCTCTGCCTCTTTCTCTCTAATACAGACTCTGGCGTATTCTCCAATCCCGCTATTTCTAATCCTGACATCTCTCGGCAGAATTGTGGAGGCAGTTTGGGGAAAAGAAAATCCAAACCAAAGCAACTATCATCTTCAGCAGAAACTCACCCCCGTGGCTGCTTTCCAACGTGTCTACCTGGCTGCTACAGGAGCTACTGCAGGAGTTGGGAACTTGAGGGGAAGGAGGAAAAATACACAACAGGCACAGAAATGAATGTTAGTGGCTTCAAAAGCAACAGCCATCTGTTTTCCTTACTGGCTGGCAGCATCAGGAGCTCCCTGCAGTGAGGATGGAGATTTGGCAGTTTCCGTAACCCTGTTGAGCTTTTACTGTCCATACCAGCATCCCCTACTGCTTCTCTCCACGTCCTCAGACCAATTATACTTTGACTTTTTCCTGCAGCAGCAGTGCCTACACAACTTGGTGCTCACAGGCCCTTTAATTACCAACACCTCGTCAAAACCTGCGAAGTTCAACTACCACTTAAGCATGACATTCCTCAATTAGGAATTAATATGATTTTGCAGCCATGCTGCATCCAAATAATAGGAAAACTGGATTTGTAATGTAGCTGAGGCAGAGTTTACACCTCAGAAAAAGAACTTGGTTTAGTTTTGTGATAACATGATCTGACCTATATCACTGAGATGTCAAGAAAAATTGTGTTATATTTTATCTCTGTGACTCCCATTTGAGTTTTTATTTGCATAATGCTGCTTTCCTGTGCAGAAGCTTGCCAAGAAAACAGAGCATAAAACCTGTCACAGAAATGCAACAAAGAAGATTCAGGGGCTTTATTTTCAAGTAGATCTGAACAGATTTCAGCGTATTTCGTTGCCATAAAAAACAAAACACACATTTTCTTAGCCTTTATTATTAATATTTCTCTTCATTCTGTGCCAATTTTAAGGCAAGCAGCAAGTAGTAGAAAAAACATAGTAGGTAAAAAATGTAAGGATGTACATTAGGCACAGTAACAAAACCAGCTACCCACAAACACAATCTTCCCTTGAAACAGAAGCTTTTGAGTGCAGTTCGTCAAGGCTGTTTCTGTTCTCAGTTATCACAGCTTTAATATAACTTACAATCACTTCCTAGAGTCTTAGTTATCCGGATTTTGCAAAGCATTATCTGCTTTAGGGAAAACTGGAGTGCTGCATACAGTAATCTGTCGTGCAAGAGCAAGAGCAGCTGGTGTAGCTTACATAAAGTGGCAAATAGCCCAATGCAATAAAAATGTAAGCATGTTCATAGCAAGAGCAACTATGGGCATAGAACAGATGTCAGAATATGTTTCTATTTTGATCACAAAAAAAATCATCTGTTTATCTTATGTCATAATGAAAATAAAACAACAGGATGTAATTCCCTTAAATTTGAGGGTGACAGATTATCTTCAAAATTTAGCTTTTTAAAATTTATTTTATTTTACATGTATTTAGTGCTCACAGTTACAAGATCTGGGTTATCACATAGTTTTTAGCAAGCTGAAAGGTTAATTTATCTATCAATCACCTCATTACCTTGACTGTGGCTGTGGGGAAAGGTAGGGATGTTTGGTTGGTTTGGGGTAGGGTCTTTCTTCTGGTTTTTGGTTTGGTTTTTGGTTTTGGGGTTTTTTTTACATAAAAGCAGAACTAGCTAAATGGAATATAAATTCAGTTAGGGGGTGTTGTGGTTTTGGCCTTGTTGGTTTTTTTTAAAGAAGGAGATTGTCTATTCAAACATTTAGTTCCAGTCTCCAGCAGTTCATTCTCTTTCTGCTAGTTGTACTGCAATAGCATTAACCACCAGCTGTACCTGGATGGCAGATCACTAGATGCTCTGCCCTTACATTACCAAAAGCACGTTGGAAGAAGGCTGGAACTAGGCTGCATCCAGCTTCAAACATATAGTAGCTGACAGCACAGCAAGGATTCCTGAGATGGGGAAGAGGCAAGATGTGACTTGCTTAAGACTTCTGAAGCTATTGAAATACAGACTAAAAATAGTAGTGGTGATCTCCATCACATCAGACCTGTCCTGTCCACGGACTCAGCAATTTTATCACTGACTGAAGAGGGTGCAGTGTGATGGACTGTTTTCCATATGCTTCCATAAGAAAGATGATCTTATGAAAACTCTAAATGATGTCAGAAGAGCTCAATAGTCCCAACTATCAGGAAGGCATTTACAAATTCTCCTTAAGGCTGTATTTTCTCTCTTTTATATCCTTTTAAAAGTACTTTCATTCAGTTTGGTTCTTCAAGAGTATTGGTCCCCATTTTCTACTCAAAGGGCCCTGCCAGAAATGTTCAGTGCTTCAAAGAATTTGTCCCTTAGAAGTCTTTGTTTCCTTGTCATTGAAAGCAACACAAATAACGGGCCCACAAATCTATGTAGCCAGAGCTTTCAATCAACTCTGCCTGTAAGCCACTGACCAAGTTATCTGCTGAGGAGTGAAGTCTCTTCATGGGTCCATATTAACAGGTATGGGACAGAGGAAGGATCTAGGGAAAGCAGAGTGGCTGCTCTGGATCTTTTTCTCCACCTTTTTGTGGGCAAAATTGTAATGATACTAAAACTTAACCTTTTGCACAGTGGTACCAGCAGCTTAACTATATGTGACAGTCACAGTGACTCTTCATGCAATATGTTCAATGATCTGTGTTTAATGAGAGCTGAGACACTTCCTGGACACTGTCCACAACACTCCTTCTCTGAAGCTATAGTCACACATTTAGTGTGAGAAGAAACTCTAGAGGAAGTATTCTCTTACTCTTTCTGCTGTGACTGTGAACTCATCCCATGTGAAATGAATGCTGGAATGGCCCTGTGAAAAATAGAAAATAAAAGCTCAGCAAAGGGAGCCACTTCTTTCTTCTGAGTGGATTAACCCAGCTTCCTAGCAATGATAGTTTTAACATTGCTATTAATAAAACCTCTCATTTTTCTTGTGAGGTCTTATACCTTCCACAAATAAATTTCAATTTCAGTGTCACAAGTGATGAGGATTTGGGATGGAATGTTTATCTCCTCCTATCCCCCCTTTCCACAATTTTCTAGTCAAAAGCCTTAGAATCCTAAGGAATCTACAAGAACCTTTGAGTGGACTGAAAAAAAAGCAGCACCAAAAGCAGCATATTAGTCCCATTGCTGGTATCTACAGAGTACCACCAAGTCACTGGGAAGTGAAGGGTACTGAGAAGAAGAAACTCACTCTGCAGAGAACATAGTGGGTTTTCAGTTTTTTAATTACTCCACAGTTGTGAGTTCCAGTACATTTGAGCCTCTTCCAGCTCTACAAACAAATACCTGCAAAGCACATCAGAGTCCATCAAAGCTCATGGACAGAAAGTCATACTTCGCAAAGAAAAAAAGAGGGAAACACACAATTTACCATGGACATTATTATCTAGATTGTGCTTTAGAGGCTTAGCCCTTTCTGAGTTGACAGGAGGAATAAGTTGTTCCACTGGTATTTTGGCACTTCAGCACAAATGCCTCCTGGGGGCTAAAAAGCATTTCCTGTAGCAGCTGCTACCTGGTGGGTTCAGTGGGTGCAGCTTGAACTTGGCACTCACTAGCAGAACTTACACATCATGCTGCAAAGGAATGAGGCTTAAGACTTGATACCTATCACCCTCAGCGGGCTCAGAGCCTTCCATGTTACCCGTTTCATGCCTCTTCTGTCATGGATCCTGTGTAAATTTGTCCTTGCATAGGAAGATCATTAGTCCCAGCAGAGACTCTGCTCCACAGAAGGGAAAGTGAAGGAAAAGTTAAGGAGTCATTCCTTGAGCTCTCTCTATCCTGAAGCACTGGAATTATAATAGAGTTCCTAGCTGCTATGATAGTTTGCACAACATAAACACCTGCCTGCTGCAATGACACAACAAAAATAATAGACATTTGGCCACTATACAGCTAGAAATTATTTTTTAGCACTACAGAACCAGGACAATTACTAACAGGTAAGCTCTAGCTAATAGACAGGGTAATCCTGTTCTGCTCTGGCAGCCATCGAGACCTCTGGATGCATACATGTTTTTTAAATGGTCACTTTAGCTCTGCATTAAAGGTTTGTTTGAAGCCAATAGCTCATTGCCCTAAGAAACTGCATTCCTTATGGGTTAATATTTCACTTGACAGGAATCCTTTCTGGCCAGAGATCAACTATGCAAACAGGTTTGTATCTCATTGTTTCCAGGAGCAAGAGTTTTTTCAAACCCTTCTCAAACACAACTGAATCAAAATACATACTCCCCAATTCTCTTCCTTCTTTTTAAAGCCGTAATTCCAGGTGCACTCTTTTCTCTAAGAATAGCATGCTTCTTTACATTAGTTACATATTATTTAAGTACAATGTATTTATATTAATAACAAGTTGGATACCACAAAAACATACAGTTTTGGAGCTCACACATGAAAAACATTAAAATGATTTAGTCTCACAAGGACATTGAGGACAACGAATCCCTTTCTTTTCCATTTGGGACTGTCTGGCCTTGCTGAGTCTAAGCTCATGTCAGGAAATATGTCTTTATGTTTCTTCTATTATTGTTATCTCCTCTGAGTAACATACAAGACAAACAAAACATACAACAGAAATATCACATACTACATTACCTAACCTTCTATTCCTGTCCTACACCACAGTGGTCACTAACAAAGACCTTGATCTTTCTTCTAAAAGCCTTTATATCAGTAGCTGGTGCTTATGTCATACCTTACATACAGCAGGCAACAGAACAGTTTGGATTTTATCCTCCTACTTTCATGCTTTACTTTTGTCTCCCTGGAGTTTACTATGAGGAAGTGCATCAGAAACTGGGGAATTAAGCTGGAAACAGGAAGACTGGAAAAAACCCCTCACAACTGAGTCAGTAAAGCTAGCAAGTGATTCAGGTGAGTAAGATGTAAAAGGACAATGAATCATAGGGAAATTATATCATGGATATTGACAAAAGAGTTTGCTTTTAATAGTTTCATAAAATGCTTGCTTATTTTTGAGTGCTTTGAGTCTCCCAACAGCAAATCTTTACTGAAAAATGTGTGTGATGAAGATAAAAAAAGACTGCTTCAACATCTTTCTAGGCCAAGTACACTTCACTTTCAAAATCTCAGTCCAGCTCTTCATGCCAGATAGAGATACTGTTGTTCTTTGGCTTCCAAAAAGTGCATCAGCCATTACAAGCTCTATCACTTACAAACACATTGATCATCCATATTCTGATACACAATAATAGATCAGAAAACTTTACAGATGTTGACTACTTATAGGACTAACCTCAGAATGCCTCTTCAAAGCACAGCTAATTACCTGTCTTCTGCAATAAATCAATGATGGCATTAAGGGCATTAAGAAAGGAGTCCTGAATCCTTACCCTCATAACTACAGGCAGGAGTTCCCTGTTCACACGCTACCAGTGAAATCAATGCAGGTTGCCCCTTGTGCCCATCTCAAAGACAGGCAGATGATGACTCAGAGCATTTTGCAAATTTCCTCCTTTACCGCAGTTTCCTGAGGAAGCCACAGCCTTCCACAGTATGATATGCATCAATCACATTATTATAACTGGTTCCTCAGCCCCATAGCAAGGGCATATCTGTTATGTTAGGGAAATCTGGAAGCAGTCTGGGTCACTCAACAAGACTGTTTGCCTCTGCTGTCCTATCACTGGTCTTACACCAACCACATGACAGAGAATGTCCCAACTTTCACTGAATTCCAGCTATATCTCATCCGATGATGAGAAGCCGTGTTCCAAATTCCTCTTCAGGAAGCTCTGTGCCTTCTTCTGCCTGAAATACTGGGCATCATTAAAGCTGTAGGGACAAATGCATCCATCTAGTCTCTCTGCCAGGAAACAGAATACTAGAATAGTTTCATTCCTGCCTCATTTTCAACAGTTGTACTTGCATCAGAGTGTACCTTTTGTAAAATATCCATTCCTGATTTGATCATTTCTAATAATGCATGATCACTGGTAATGCATGAAACACTGGTAGCCACAGCCTTTGGTTACCAGCTCATTAATCACTGTAGCCATTAAAAAATTATCTTTAATTTCTGGTCTAGCTACAATTCCTAATTTGTATTGGAGCAGTAGGCTGAATATGCTTATTCTAAAATTTCTGTGCCTTCCATAATTTTTCTAGTAGACTGTGATCAGACTAGCTATTTACTTCATCTTTTAAGAGCTAAACAGAGTGAACTTCATTAAAGTTTTCGTGCTGTTTTTCAGCTCTAAAGTTACTATTGTAATTTTTTACTTGAAAAGTATTTAAGTATTTCTTGTCTGTACAACCTCCAGTAAAGTAGATCTCTGGGTCTTTTGCTTGCCCTACTGCAAAGTGAATAGAGAAAAGGTATTTGAGAAGTTCTGAGAATTTTAAAAAGCCTGTTGTGACCAACAGCAGTCATATTGCTGCTGCTTGTGCTCAGAGCTGGAGGGAGAAGAGGTAAGAGGGGAAAGCCCTTCCACCCATTAATCTTCTTTCTCTTTCCAGAACTTTTATGCTCTGCTTATAATGATGCACTAAAAATTATCATTGGAGCTGTTGTAGTCCATATGATCTTTGTCCTTTTGTTATTTTATTTTATTAATCAAGATGACTTAAATCAAAAACTTTTATGAAAATCTATGCTTATTATGACAGATGTTTGTAGCTTTATCCAAAAACATTATGGTAATCTGATAAAACCTGATGAAGAAGGGTTGAGGTGTTTTGTTTTTTTAAACAGATACCTCTTTCCATAATGAAGCATACATTGAATGGTTCTTTTTATTGCCTTTCTTTGCCCAGGTCCCTTCAGACCCAATCTGTTCTACCCTTCCGTGCATGGATGTAAATAAGGTGTCACTGTTATCAGTCCTTATTCTGCAATACCAGGTCTCCATTTATGAGCTTAAATTTTAGAAGCTGTTATTTACCTGTCACAAGATTCTTGCAGATAACAGTAATTCTTCATATTATTACTTGCTTTTCTGTCAATAAGCATTGTATCAACATTATATTTAGCATCTTAGAATGTCAAAAAAAAAAGGAAAAAAATTGTTCAAATCCCAATAACAAATTGGTAGTTGCCAACTTCCACATTATCACAGAGGACCAAAGAGTGAGGAAGTTGAGATGAATCTCTGGATCGACACCTGCACTGTTCCAGCCAAGTCTTGTAGTTTAAGGTCTTACTAGGGATAGAGCAATCCTGGCTGAGTGTTTCTGTGGATAGCAGAGCTTCAGGGTGAAGGAAACCCACAGCATGTCGCACTTGCCAAACTGAAAGTACTTCTGTATTTGTGTGGTGCATCTGTAGTATAAGGTGTTAGCATTGGAGTTAGACATAAATGTAATTACAGTATTTATTTTTCACTCTGAAGATAAATATATATTAGCTAGAACTGTTAATTTAACAAGTTTTCTATTCTGTCAAAACTTATTTCATCCCCTAGATTTGTATAACCTATGGAAACAAGAACCAAAACTCATTACAGAATTCAGGAGAAAAAAATATACAAAATCAGAATACTTCAGCCATACAGATCGCTTTTATGTTAAAAAAATTATATATAAAACACTGAAATTGAAAACTGCATTGACTGTGATCTCCACAGCATGTAGCTTCCAGGATAATGCAGCGAACATTTTCCTCCCTTGTTTATTTAATGAGAATACTTATCTCTTTTTTTTTTTCCCCATGACGCAAGTGTTGAGTTAATCTTTTAACTCCTGCAAAGGACATAAGAGTAGGACAGTAATTGGTGGCTGGGCATTATTCACCCATTACTATATCTCATTATTCAATTATTGCAATGTAGTGATAAAACACCCATGGAAGTTAGATATATGGTTACAGACAAAGGTCAAAGGGAGATCATTTACCATCCAGTATTTCATTTGTTGCTTCTAGTTATGAGGGAAAGAAATCCTTGCAGTTATCCTACTTTCCTGAGCAACAGGGAGAAAGTGTCAACAGACTTCAGCATGTATGGGGAATCTGATTCTGTCCTGCCACACTTGTTTGTGTAAATTAAAAGTTTATGACATGATCTAAAGTCAGATGAAACTACTTTTTCAAGTTAATTTCAATCAACCTGTAATCAAGACTTACCTCCAAAGAGTTCTAAATCACTAGGATTAGCGACTACTTTTTTTTATTGCACCACTATTGTGAAAAGTGTCCACTCTTAAACAGTTCCATCACATATATTCAAAACAAAGCTAAATGAGGGATAGGCCTTGTACTAAAGAGGAAAGCTTAGGGAAAGGTGCATTTTCTGTTCTGTATAAAAGATATTCCTGTGGAAATTAGTGCCCAAAGTGAGTGTAGTGTTAACAATATTTAAGACAAAAATCCATCAAGACAGAAAATATAAATGGACAATGACCTGACCAAATAAAGACTTTCTGTTGTATAAAGTGTGCTACACAAGTCCATGGGCTAGAACACCTACATGTTACAGTCATCATCATCTCTAAATGTATGTACCTAAATACAAACTACTCTGGGCTGTGGCTATACTGATGCACACTCAAGGGCCCTTCCAAGTGAGCTGCAGTGACGCCTTTGACTGGCAGCTGAAGGGCAGCAACAGGCCTGGCTCAGTGCAGCATGGATTGAAGAAGTGCCTTTCCCCCTCAGCACCACATCTGAAGTTCTTACGCTCAGTTTCATTCAGAGTGGGACAAGCCCAAATCCTTTTGCATGGTCTCATTGTAGGCAATTGTTTCTACACATTTGTTCAAATGCAAGGCAAGGGTTTAACAGACCTGGAAAGGGGCAGAGGGAGTGGAGGAATGATTCCATAATTCTGTAACTATTTTACCATTTTACAAGTATTTGAACTTCTGCAAAGAAATTAGGCTACAGGAACAATTCTAGGAAACAGCCATGCATTATATGCTTAGACACCTTCTCAGGTGTTTGTATATAGAGAGGGTATTTGAATAATCCTGTTCAGGTTTTATTGACTCTAGTGTTTTCAGCCACATCTGCACGGAGTGATCTAGTTGAAAACAAATGCAAATAAGCAGAGTTAAAGTATGTCTGATGTGAGCACTGGGGTGTTTATGCTATACCTCACACATACCCAACAAGCAAGTCTACCCACTTTTTTATTTACTGTTTACCCTCATGCAGTATGTACTCTACAACTCTCTTAACGTGTATTGGCATGTCTGACCCCTATGTGGAAGATGAAGAGGATTCTATGCTTCACTCCATGTGTACCAGGCATTAGACTAATGCAAAACAAAGCAATAAATTTGCTCCTTTTCTACTTCTCTTACAATGGAAAAAAGAAATAACTGGAGAAAGCAACAATGAACAGGGATCTATATGTATATAACTTTCCAGTTTTGTTTAGCTGGAAACAGAGGATTTTTTTTATGGTCTTTAAGATATGAAGTGCAGAACAAAGAACAAAAAAAAAAAAAAAAAGGATAGAAAGAACATTACCTGGTTTACCTGGTTTTTACCTGCCCTGACTTTCCAGAGTTGACAGTACCTTTCTTTTTCAAATTCCTGGTCACGTTGAAATGGAAATTTTAGTTACAGTTGTTTTGTTTCATAGCGGCCAGTTTGAAACATGTTCCACACAGTTGACTGAAACATTCACAACTAGAATTAAATTAAATTTGTTCAAGGAGCTACAGTTCTACAGGGTGCTTTATCACTTGAAGGAACAGTAATTCAGAAGCAGCACTTGAATAATTCACCTTTACAGTCCTGATATACTTCTATAATAGCTGCTTCTAAAATATATTTTCCTTTTGGACTGGTTCATTTGACCTTTCTACAGAGCTTGTTGACTTGGAACTGGGGTGACTCCAAGCAGGTACACCTGCACAGCCAATTAACCACACATGTCTGAGCCAGGCTCAGCACATGGAGGTGCACCTGGGATGGAAACACACAATTAAAAGAACTGAGGCACTACAGAAAGGAGGTGAAAACAGAGGTGGAGCTGAAACAAGTTTTTAAGAAATTAAATAGCAAACATTTTCAGGGTGGAGGTAGGCACAAGAAAGGGTTAAAAACTGAATTTGCAGTCACTTAATTTTACAAATAAAAGTTTATTAACCTGATTAAGTTGCAAAGGGTTTAGTTTTAAATATGTATATATGTAAAAAAGGTGTGGAAAATGTTTGCTGTTTTGAGTTAGTCAAATTTTGCTCTGCAACAGAGGTATGAACTCATATTACCTCCATAAAAGACACTGTTCATTTATGAATCAAATTTAATTTGTTGTTTGTTTACTAAAGATTTTATGCAAACAAATACAAATAAACTGTCCTAGTTTACTAAGATAATCTGGAGAACTAGATAAACCTTTTAATGAATATTTTAGAAGGCTCAAAAGCCAAAACAAAACTTTAAATATAAATTAACTCAGGTTAGAGGGAGATGATGTTTCAGTACCAGGAATTCAGCATGAGGAAGAAAAATATTTTTTGTACAGTAATGAAGAGAATTTTAGCTGCAGAAATGGTCTGGTCCAGGCTGGTGAAGTGCAAATCATCTGCTCTTCAGCCACTCTGCACTGGCTGGAATATTAAGGGGGATTATTTTTTTTCGTAAAAGTGTTGTGTTAATCATAGATGTGGTACCAACTCACCAAACCTTCGTCATTCAAAGAAGCTGCTATTTTAGGGAAGGAATGGCAGGTTCCAGTTTGGCCAGGAAGAGGCCTCTCCACAGCCACAGGACCGATCCTTCAGTGCAGGAGCAGTGCTGATGGGTTACAGCCTTCTTAATCTCCCAATAATGGCACTTCAATCCTGATGTGTTCCTGGTGAAAGCCGTATTTGTAAGCAACAACACCTTTCTACCACCTCCTTTTGGTGGCAGAGAGGACCAAGAGACTGTGAAAAGTCAAAGCCATAGGCAGGACTGTGTGGGCAATGAGAATGGTCAGACACTAACCCTGATCATTTAGGAGAGAGTACTGGGATAGGAGGGTACATTTCTGTTACAGAATTTAAATTGAACCAATAGTTCTTTATCCCAGAGTAGCTTGACACAGTGAGAAATTTTATATGTATCTAATGTTAAATTCTGACTTAAGGAAAGTGGCAGTATTGCCCTACACTAAATTCATAATCTTAGAAGATTTTATTATGTCTAACCCAGGCTCTTCACAGATATGGTGTCTTTGCTTCCTTTTTTACCTCCTATCTAAAATCCTTCTCTCAGGTTCTTTTAGTAATGGACCGATTCACATATTTGTGTTTCTGAAGTATCTCAGATTTTGCTTCTCATGTCAGGAGTTATGTTTGAGTTGCACTTAGTTCAGACTCCCCTTCCTGAGTCTTTTGTTTCTTTCAGCTTAATACTGAAGTCCTCTTTCACCTCTCCAGAAGCCGTATTAGTTCAGATCAACAGTTCATGTTAACCTATTATCCAGTCAATAGGAGCAAATGCCTGTGGAAGAGTAAAGCAGGGTAAGGCCTTGTGAATGCTTTCCAAGACTACCTTCCCATTAACCAAGAGTACTTGGAACATTAAATACTTTTGAATTCACCTATAATTTACTTGTTTTAATACATGCAACTGTAAATACATGTCCTACCAAAATGATTTGCAGGAGCAAAATTTAATTTAGTTCTCTTTCTTCTATTTCAGATATCCTACTTGCATGAGGAAGGAGCCATAAAGAGACATAGCCACCATTAAATTCAAACCAAGGTAGCATAAGGGTAAGAGATAAATGTTTGAGAACTAATACTTTTATCTTGTTAAACTGTGCACTGAGATTAATGTTTAACATCTTATAGTTCTATGATGCATGTTGGATTATGACTCAATAATGACATTTGAACCATCCATACAGTGCAAACTTGAAGTCTACTGTGAAAGAGAAATTAAATACAATGAAAATAGAAACAAACAAACAAAAAAAAACAACTTAGAGTGTCTTAGAGGTTCCCTTTTCATATTGTAATGTGTAGTAATGACTCAAGAAAACTAATGAAGAGAATGACACGGGCAAGAAGACCAGTGGTATTTTGGTTAGTTCCTGGTATAGCTAAGGAAACCACAAAACCACATCAATCTCTATTCTGCTCAATCAGTTACAACAGAAAACATCTCTGATTTTGTTTCTAGAACTGGAAACCAAAAGATTAAAGAAGGTTTTGCTTATTCTCAGCAATTAACCTAGATTGCTTGCAGAGCCATGTTGACATTTAAAAGCAGCATCTCAGCAGTGCTCGGGTGTGACGTGACGCAAGCGCCGGTACGGTGTGTGCCTCAGGAACTGTGAAATCTTAATGCGACTATTTTCTACTTCTTGCAGATGGAATAAGGTTACTTTTGATTCCTGCAAGAATCAACACGTCTCCTAGCCATAATTTATGTCATGCTACAAAGGGAAAAGGTGGTTATCAGTGCATTTAAATAATCAAGCTTTATTTTCATGTATCAACCTCTTCACAAAATAGACGATGAATAATACAAGTTGGGGAAAAAGATTGTTCTCTGTTCTTGGCAGTTCTTAAGTGATTCTGTATAGCAGAACTGATGACTACTAATCTGAAAATAATGTTGTTTTCTTTGCTTAAAAGATATACAATTACCTGCCTATGCTTCTCAGCCAGCAGTATACAGCAGATACAGCCAAGCATGCACATATCCCACTGGTGCAGAATGCTGCTGAGATCAGCAGCCAATACTTCAGCCATGCACCTAAGAGATTTTAAATTTGGTGGTTATGTCCAGCCATGTCCCTGAATTACAGTGCTGACCCAGAAGGGGTCCTGAAAGTTTCCTTAGCAGTGTCCATAAAGCCTTGTCAAAGCAGCTATGCAAGACAGATGCTTTAGTATCCCTAGAGCAGGATGGAGATGCTTCATGTGTCACAATCATTGGAGGACTATGGGATCAAAGCAAGGCTGACCTGTTTAGAAAGTTTGCCCCCCACCAGCACTGATGACACAGGCATGTTCAACCATTGGCTTCTGGGTATGCAATAACAGAGCTGTCTAAACAGCTGCAGCACAGTCAGGAATCCAAGAACATAGCTGGAAATGTTTTCTGCTTCTAAAAAAGCCTGAACCTTGCAAGTATAATTAAATCTTTCTGTAATTGGAAAGCCCAAGCATGGCATTTTTCTTTGAGGCAGATCATAGTCAAATAGCTTTTAGTTGTAAGTATAGCAGTACTTTAAATCAATCACTGCAGTCTTTAAACTGGAAATAACCTAAAAACACCTCTGCACTTGACATCTGTAACAAAATGAATGCCTGGTTAGCCTTCGTGCCACAGATTCCATCAGTTCTTCTTTTTGCATTGGGCTATGAAAATAAAGCTTATGTAGAAATTAGCTTATAGGTTATTGCATACAAACAGTAATCAAAACTGGGATTTTCTTCTCAATTTATGATTCTTTTAGCAATTAGTAGGTCAAATATATGTTGATGGTCCAGATAACTGTATGTGACAATCAATATGTTTGGAGTATTCATGATCTGGTAAAAAGAAATATGAGCAAAGTCACCTTTATTTGGGATAGCCAAATCCAGAAAGACACAGAGAATATCAGAGATATTTAATAATGGTAGGTGACTAATACTGAAATATCTTGGTCCTTCAACTTTTCCTAAGCATTAGTAAGCAAATGACACAGCACAAAAATTCAGTTCAGATATTTATGTGTTTACTTAGCAAGGGACTGTCTGAAATGGTGTCAATCTGCAGAATGTCTATGACCTGTTTAAAATTGTCCTCAAAGCTACTCCTCTATTTGAGTGATTTCTAGGGAAACAGAGAGACCCCACATGGCAGTCACCCTACCCCATTACACTCACCTCCTAAACTGTTTCATCCTGATGAGTGCTCAGTGAGCAATCTTTTTGAAGTCTTCTGTTAATCAGCACTAGAATAAATAATATATTCATCATTCAAGAAGAGCTTTGCATGTTACAAGTTATCAAAATGTGTTAATCCTTCTTCTCATTCCCTGCAGAAGCATTCAGATAGTCCTCTATTGACAAAACAACATCTTCCAAAAACACAGATCATTTTGGAAGAGTGAAGTTTCCTAGTCTAAGTGTCTAACTATAAAATATAATTGAGTACTAAATGATAAGTGAAAAAATAAAAGAATATCTTCTGAGCAATTTCCTGGGAGCTCTTTTTGTAGGAGTATTGAGTATTAAAATCTACCATATACTTTGTAGTCTGTGGAATTGTTTTGGCTAAGTACCCTGACACTTCTAACATTAATGGATGAGTTCTTACCCATCACATTTTTGCTGTCAGTATGTTATTTAAAATTAAATATAAAAATCACCAAGGAGAAAGATTAATACAACTAAATGCCCCAAATGTACTTAAAAATTTCATTCTTCAAATGTTGACCTTCACAAAACGGAAATTAGGCTTACTTCCAAGGACTTTATTTTTTAAGACCTTATGCAGTATTTTTATGAACTAAAATTAACCCATTTGATGTTATGAATGTAGTTTTCTGAGGGGGGGAGGAGGAATTTCCTTTTTTTTTTTTTAATCAGGCAGAGTTGATGGTTTAGCAAACATATGAGCCTGTTTCTGAGCTTCCCTGGTAGGAACAGTTTTGGAGGTCTGTGATGTGGGATGCTATTCAAGAAACACGTGATAGGCATTTAGCTTTCTAAAATGTGCAGTGTGTGAGATGAACCAAGACAGAGTAATTGCAATGCTTCCCAGGCCTTTTCATTTGAAGGCTTCCAACGCCTGTTGTGGCAAATCTCAGCTTGGCAGTTTTCCACTTCTGGAATAACTGCATCTTTCTTCATTGGACATGCTTCCTTCCCTTTATTTCTACTGTAAGCCTGGCCCTAAAGCTCCTCAGCTTTACTTTATTTACCTTGTTGCTTATGCTATTTATACTCATAGGTCCATGCTATTTATGTTCTTAGGTATCAGATGTATATTTCTTAGAGGGGAAAACCAGGCCTTTGGAAACAAAGACTTCTCTACTTTAGTATGTCCTTGCTTTAAACTGCATGATAGTAAACTTGTAGATGGCTTTTCTATGATGGAAAGGCACTCCACTGCAAATTTCCCAGTGCCCTTGTCCTTTGCCAGTGGCCCCCGGGGCTGACACAGCTGGCCCTTGGCACGGTACAAAGGTGTGGGTGCTTCCAGTAGTCTCAGGGGACTCAGCCTGTCATGCTTCCTGCACCTCTGTCTGCTACTTCTTTGTAGAAAGGGAACCACTGTAACCCCTGCTCACAGGGTGTACATGCTCTCCTTTCCTCAGGATATCAGCAAGCACAGGTTTTCCAGATCTCTGTCTCTTTACAGGCTCTTCTCTCAGTTTCCTTCCTCAAGAACTTGGTAGCAGCAATACCTGTACAGATGCCAGAAAATGTAGCTGATGCAGCCAGTCTGCAGACTTCTGTGAAATAACTAAAAATATATACCTAAATTTCCACATTCCCAATTTGTTGCCACTCTTGAGTGTTATTTTAGTTTGAGCTCTCCCTTCTTGCATGTGCCTTGTTCTCCTAATTAGGGTCTTTTTTGACACCTAAAATCATTGCTGCTCTTCTGTCTTATAGAAATTACTGATGGCCCACCATTTCCCTAAAATGATGGGTGATACTTCCTTCCATAATCTCTAATTGTTTTTGAAAGCTGACTCTCATCATCTTCATCAGGTGATTCTTTGACTTCTGAGTCCATTTGGTAAAATCCATTTCTCTGGCACAGCTATTTGCTTTAGCATATCCATTTTAGTGCTCAGATAAATCTATTGACATGCTAATAAGTCCCATTTCTTCTACCACCCAACTCAGACAGGCACAGTATGTTTTTCAGTGCCAATGTGTGCCTCAAGAGGATTAAACCATTGACTTTAGATAATACAAAATTAAATTACTAACTTTGTTACCCTTCACATTCTATAAAAAGAATGCAGAAATATTTCTTTCATGCTCAGTATCCTTACATCCCATCAGCATTCTTCAGCATCCCAGGGCTGTTTGGAAATGAGATTGTGCCTGTTGCCTCCTACTCAGATGTAAAGATATTCAATTTAATTCAATCTCCCTCATCAAATATCAGCTTTACTAAATATTTTTGTATGGCTGTGCATTGTATAATGCTTAGCATCCTTCTTGCAGAGCTCAACGGAATTATCACATGGCCATGGAATGATTTTGAATTATATTTCTCATCTCCTGGGTCAGATGATTGCACTGAGAGTGTTTCTAGTCTCAGTTATGCTAGAAGCAGTTAGAACACTCTGGATATTTGCCAGCACAAGATCAGATTTTGACTCATTGATTTGTGTTTTGTGCTTTTTCAGTCCTCATTTTCTTTTCACTATGAAACTTTGTGACATAGTCAGAAATTAGTTATAAAATTATGTATTTTGCTAATGTGTTTGAAAAATTCTATTCAGAGCAAAGTTAGTTCTTAAATAATTGGGTGTGCATGCTTTTGTTCTATGCCCTTTGAATACCCACACTCTTAGCCACAAAAGCTTGGCTAAATCTATCGTAAATTGTAGACATTTTAAATTACTTTTAGTTATTAACACAAACAGTTGATTCTAAAATCCTCTGTGCCCTAAGCAGTATGCTGTAACAAGTTTCTCTGGTTTGAGGTGTCTTGATTTTACACAAACCCCCCTCTTTTTCTGTCTATTATGCATGACTTACCAGTAAAAAAAAGAACCACAAATTATTGTTTTTCCAACACTCCTAGAAAATATTTCTTAATATATATAAGCACATCTATTGTGCAACCTTGCTTAATAACATTGGTTTTACTTTCTCCCAAAAAGGGGGATAACTTGACTTAAGTCCCTAAGGTGTAAGTCTCTGTGAGAACCATTTTCAAAATTTTGGTCAACAAATCCAGCTTCCAAGCATTCTAATGCTCTGAAAACCTTTCCTTTCCCAGGCATCTACCAGGCCTTCCCATCCATTAAATCCCCTCACCTCTTACTTTGAAAGTTTGTCCTGTACTAAGGGAATAGATTTTTTATTTTTTAAATAAGATTTCTTCTTTGTCAGTTAGAAACAAAAGCAGGAATTAGAATTACCTTATTTGTAAGATTTTCACCTCATTCTTTTACCAGCCTTTTCCTGGTAGAAACCATTATTGGCAATCTGATTAATGGAATACATGGAACTAGTTTCCAAGAATTGTTTGGATTTTGTTTTCCAAAATAAAAAGTAGCCGCAGCAATTCACACTCTCATTTGTTTCCACACACAGAGAAGCCTGAAAACAAGCTAAACAAAACCTTCTCAAACTGGACCAAATATTACTCTCATTTACACCCCAAAAATCAACATGAGTGAAGCAGGAAGCAGAAAATAAGCTACTGGCTGCAGTAGTTTTAAGTGAGTAATCTGTTTGCTTTAGTTTGCTGTCCACCCATTTTCCTTACTTTTCCTTTGCTTCCACTTTGTATCCAATTGATGGCATGAACACATCCAAGTCTACCTACAATATCCAGGCTTCACAGCATTGGCTCATCTTCCCAGCACCTTTCCTGCAAAACAGCACAGAACAGCTAGAACAGACTGGTAGATGTGCCTGCAACTCACTTTGAACCCATGATGTGCCTGGCTAGGTCAGTGAGCAGTTGTGAAATCATATTTTTCCATAGGAGAGGGCACTTTGCAAAGATAGCAGGGGAGAGATGAGTCATATTCTTCAAGAGATAAACATAGGTGAACATAGGTCTCTCAAAACATAAAAGAATGATTTTATCCTGGATGAAATAATCTTACAGTGCTCTGCTTAGTGAAATATCTCTTTCTAGAGTCTCTTGTGGAAGATATTATTTTACTGCTACAATAGGGAGCAAAATTACAATTCGTCTTTCTTGGAAACAAAACCCCAAATAGGAGCCATTTCAGTGAAATGCTGCAATGTTCAAAATGTTCAAGCTACTCAAAAAGCCCCAGGGGCTCTGCCCCTCAGGGACTGGTACAGCCACGCTCCCAGGCACGAGTGGAAATCTATGGGGTTTGTCCACACCACTGGGGAAAGGGGAAAGGAGTAGCAATATGTATTGAAAATGGAAATGGTTTCCCTAGAAAAACAGGGTCCTTTTGTCCAGGCTGGTCAAATATTTGTTATCAAAACTGTTCTTCAGTGGCACACTACTCTCATTGTTTGTTTGTTTGTTTGTTTTCTAAAATACATCTCTTACCCTTGGAAAACTGAGTTTTCATTATTTACAGGGGAAAAAAAAAAGAACCCTTACAAACATAGAAGGTTTCAAGTAAAAACTGAAAA
Source organism: Hafferia zeledoni (assembly GCA_035583235.1). Classification (NCBI taxonomy): domain Eukaryota; kingdom Metazoa; phylum Chordata; class Aves; order Passeriformes; family Thamnophilidae; genus Hafferia; species Hafferia zeledoni. The sequence goes on along the minus strand of JAWWEV010000172.1, from coordinate 20,677,486 downwards.
CCATCCAAAATTTTTCCTTTGAAAATAAAGGCCTTTTTTGTTCATGTTTAGTCCTTGCCTCTTTTACCATTACACAGCCAGTTTTAGAGTTATTAACAAATAGAAACCTTTGTTAAAAATTAGTTCCGGTTAAAAATATGTCGCAAGAACCTGCCTACAGGCAGAGACTATCTAATAAATATTTTCTTTTTAAGTTTTTTATTCTTTTATTGATTTGTAGTGAAGTCCTTATTTATTGAGCAAATAGTGAAAACATTGAGCAAATACTGAAAAAAAAGGCTTATTACTTGAAAAGAGATAATAAGCTTTACCTCTTTAGCATAAGAGTGTGTAAATGTGCCTCCTAGAAAATTTATTGATTATGTGATGGAGACCAGAGTGCAGTCAGTCAGAGTCTTCAATGAAAGACTGTAATTTTAGGGGAGTCTGAGACCCTAGGCATGAGAACAGCCAGCAGAAATCTGAAGTTATGGAGAGTCAGTGGAGGAGGGCCATGGTCAAAGGCACGGGCTGGGAGAATGACCACTGCTGCAGCTTTCTGAACATACAGAATGGAGAAAACTGCATTTATTGAAGCTGTAGAAGATGATTTGTCACTGCTTGGAAAGTGAGATAATCAGACTTGATAGGTGAGTTTAGAGTATCTTAGACTTGCTTGTAATAAAAGAGTGCACTTCAGCAGCACTGGCTTTGCCTCACCTGCCTGGTTAAATCAGACACATGAATGTCTTGCATGACAGGAATGCTACAAAACAGCCAAAGCAGCCCTTCTGTTTTTCAGCTTGGAGATATATAGATATATATATATATTACAGAAAGGAGATATTCATTCAACATTTGAGAAAAGAACAGAGCAGAACTTTGAAGAGAGATTAAGTATCTAGTTGGGGGGAAAGTTTGCATGTTTGTGTTGTTCTGGTACCATACAAATAAAAAATGTAAAGGATGGGGTTTGTGTCTTTTTTGCTGGATTTTTCCCTCCAGGTCAATCTCCTGTGCATGCCAGTGAGACTTTTGGGGTAAAAAGATCTCAAGATTTAACCCATGCTACACTATAAAAATGTAATGATGCAAATGGTTGTGTCATAGCAATCAAGTATGTTTCACATAGCATAGTTTGGGAAGGAAGGAATACAAAAGACCTATATTTATTTGTAAATATGAAGCAAGTTAAATTTATATAAATACATTTGTATTGATAGAAAGCAAGGATATTTCTAGATGCTGCATCTATGTGAATGTTTTCAATGTCTGACCTAGTAAACCTGCATTTAGTTGTTTTCAATATTACCAGTAATAAGATTGACTTAGAATGAAGGATGTGTCTGGGTACAGGCATGCATATATGCATAAATGTAATATCTAAATTAGTTCTGAAACATTTATTTCAAGGCTTACAGCAGAACATTTTAAGATACCACTGTATGAATTAGAAATTATTTTAAAGGTAGATGTTTCAGTGTGATGACATTAACCCAATCTCAGTCTCTCCATCTTCTCAGTTCCCTCCAATTATGAAAGCACAGCAGAAATTTCAAAATCTGGTTTTAAGTTTCCTTAACTTCTCTCACTGCAATCAGGAGAAAAGTGAAAACCAGGACCTGATCACAGCATTCATATCAGTGTCTTATCACTACTAAGTCTTTTGGACAAGGGATCAGAATTTAAAAGAGAAGCAAGATTTTCTTTACTACTCTAAAAACCAGGTGCATACATTTCTGCCCTTCTTTAGTGAAAAAAACAAGGACAAGACATGGAAGGTATCTAATGCAACAGAAATAAAGCAGAGCACAAGACTTGTTCTGCAGATACCACGCAAATAGCACCTGGCAATTTGTGTTATAAGAGGCTTTAGAACAGTTTGCAATATGAATTTGTTTTGAAACTATTGAAAATGGTAAAAGGATTTATAGAAATTAAGAACGGAGAGACTCAGAGAAGCCATTCTGGTCCCAAACAGGACCAGTCCTGCCCAAAACACTCTTAAGAGAGGTTTGTATTGTACATTGTTTTAAAAACTTCCAACAGGAAAGATACAACAATCACCCTAGGCAATGTATTCTGTGCACCACGATCTTTATCTGTTGGACAGCTTTCCATAGCATGTAATCTAAGTCTTTCAAGCACATTACCTTATTCACTAAGAAAAGGGTAAGAAATAGAGTGTATTACTTTCCTCAAACTATCAAACTATTATATACTTGAAAATATTTATTAATTCTCCCTTCAGTCTCTCCTCACTGGATTTAACAACCCATTTCAATCTGCTTTTTTAACTCATGTTCTGTAAAAAAAGTTTTTTTCTTCCTGGCAATCATTATACATTTTAATTGTGAGGCATCAAAGTGTATACTGTCTTGGAAAACATTTCTAAATAGTAAGAAATACGATCAGCAAAAAAATAAAGTATCAGACTAAAGTGTAAGAGTAAAAAAAATTCTGTACTGTGTATGAAATAAGGAGCTATGCTAATGCATACTAACATAAAGGAGTTTAGTCAATCCTTCCTTTAAGCAGTTTGAAAATACTTATCTCTCTGTGTAAATACATGTAATTTCCATATGCAAATTCTTGTATTATAATGGCTCAATTCTCGATTCTGTAATTGGCTTTGGCCACCAAGCAACTTGCTAACAATGAAATTCATCTGCTTTTATAGCACATCTGCTGGTAGTGGATGACAGTCAATTGGCAGAACAGATATCCCAAGCACTGGCACAAAATCAACTTTTTTCCCCTTGATTTCATTCATTTCCTGCCAGTTGAAAATCTCAGCCTCCTAAAAAATGGTATCAGTTCATACTGGCCTTCAGAACAGAGTGGCATTACTGTAGTTTAAGAAGATGAAGGTATTTTGAAGTGAACTAATAGGATTTGTTTGAAAAGGAATGAACAGATTACTTACTACAATGTAGGAATTTTCAGCTCTTTAAATAAGGATATATCTGTGCAACACAACTCAATTCAAATGCATAACTTGCATAAAGGAAAAAGTGTTTCAGGGACAGGGTGAAGAGGTAAATGTATATTCCCATATCCGAGAAAACATGTGGAAGGCACATGGAAAATAAGGACGCTTCACTAAGGACAAGTCATGCCTGACTAATTTGGTGTCTTCTATGGCAGGGTTACAGCAGTGATGTATGAGGGAAGAGAGATGGACATCATCTACCTGTCAAAAAGCATTTGAAACTGTCCCACACAGCATCCTCCTCTCTAAACTGTGAAGGCGCGGATTTGGTGGACGGACCACTCGATGGATAAGGAACTGAGTGTATGGTCACACTCAAAGAGTTGTGGTCAACAGCTTGATATCTAAGTGGAGACCAGTGGCAAGGGGTGTACCTTAGGGGTTGGCAGTGGGACCAGGGCTGTTTGACATCTTTGTCAGTGACAGGGACAGTGGGACTGCGAGCACCTTTACCAAGTTTCCTGATGACACCAAGCTGTGTGGTGCGGTCACACAGGAGGAAAGGAATGCCATCCAGGGGGACCTGGACAGGCTTGAAAGGTTGCCCAGAAAAGTTGTGGATGCTCCATCCATGGAAGTGTTCAAGGCCAGGTTAGACAAGGCTTTGAGCAACCTGGTCTAGTGTCACTGTGGTCATTCTTATCTCCCTCTCTGGCTCCTAAGAGAGTAATGTGTTTTGCAACATGCATGAAACTGTTGCTTAATTGAGCTTGTCCTCTAAATAGCCAGATATGAATTGTACTATGTATATTTGAGAATACTGTTTTTCTTAAATAGAAGTTGCTTAACAAGACAGAGTTTCACAACTGTCAACTAAATTCTAATATTTAAGAATACAGAGATTAAAAAAATCTGAAGACCTAACTCATATCTATGCAAACATATAGCAATGTTTTGGTTTTCTTTCCTTTCTGCAGAAAAACGTGGAAGCTGCTTTTTCAACATTCAGGTAAAAACTTGCTAAGTTTTGTTGGGTTTTTTATTTACAAGAATAATGGTTCATATGAGGGATGTAAAACTAAATGCAGTTATATAGCAAAAATATAGAAGCAAATAAAGCTTAGGTGTTCTTGGAACAATGGTTGCAAAGTGTTCACTTCAAAAAAATGAACTTCATAAGAAATTGAACATGTGCTGTATGTAGTGCTACTTGTTATTTCTCCAGGTAGTATTGATTTTAAACTATGTAATTCAAAGAACAATGCAGAAAACCACAAACAAACAAACAAAATCCCCAGCAAACAAAAGCTACTACTCTTTTTTATTTTTTCAGCAGAATAATGTGTTAATCACCTGGTTGGACTCCAAGCTGCGATAGAGAAGCCCTCAATTAGTGTATTTCTTCTTCTGCAACACATGTATGTAAAGAGTTATTTCTGGCATGGCAATGGAGTCACTGGAAAATAAGTCAAAATAGAAGTTCCCAAGTTCTGTCTTTGATGAATCTCTATGCCCTGAAACACTGGAGCCATAGACAGAGGGGCCACACTGGCATCTTCCCAACACACCACTAAGGGGCACCTTCCCTTCTCCATCATCTGACTGAGGTCATGGGCTGGTATACACAAGGTCTTAGACAATGCCAAACACAATATTAAAATCTGGTCTTTTCTTGGGACATATATCTTCACATTACAGGCATTTTCCACACATTTATACCAGTACTATGAATTAAATAATTCCATGACACTTAAATATGCTAATTTTTGTATGAATTCAGATATTCATGCTAAAATATTTCAAGATTAGCTTGAAATGGCTTCTAAATACTCCTATAATAAAACGATGACAGAATAATAACTGTATTACCTGTAATAGTAGGCCTAGTACTTGCACTGTGCTTGGGAAGTATGACTTGGCCTGACTTACCCTCATTTTTGAAGATGTTCTAATAACATTTGAGCTGAACTGAGCTGCAGACACACTAACCCAAACAAGTTTAACAGATGGTTTGATGGTGACCTCACATTTTGGTCTAGACAGGCAAACAAAATGACAGAAAGAAGCCTCCAGAACAGCATAAAATACAGTCTTTGATGAAGATAAACACTGAAACCATGGGGTATATAGTAATTTTACACATTCAATTGAAGTATGTTCTGTAGAATAATAGCTTTCATTGAGATGTGATGAGGCCACCTTCATGACTGCACCTGTTGGATAAAACAGAGGTTTGAACAGATTTTGAGACTTACTATCTACACTAACTGTGGATCTCCTCCATACTCTATAAAACAAGCAAAGACAAGCCAGATATGCCTACTGACTTTAAATCTACTCTGTGTCTAAGTGCTTTCCTTTGCAAGGGTATTTTTCAAAACTTTTTTTTCCCTGAGCGGTAAAATCATGGGTATTAAAAACTGTTATGGGAATATGGTAATTTTTTCTTTTTTTCTTAAAAACTTTTATTTCAACAGCTAATAATCAAAAAATTGATCTAATTTGGAACTGAAAGTTTCTTATTTTGTATCTTTAGTTCAATTAATTTTGAAGAAGAAAAGTATTTTCTCATTGTTTTTGTCCTGATGCCTAGCTCAGGTCTTAAAGCAGGAGAGAAAACCCACAGAGAGGTGGGGTTAGTGGGCAGATTACTGGGTGCAGAAAATGTAAAAATGACATGGCTGTGATTGATTACAGGTTTTTGCACACGAACATCATCATGTCAAATGGGTGACTATGTATTTTCGCACTAATTTGCAGGGGCTTTGAGTCACAGTATCTTATTTTAAAGAGAAGATGACTCAAAGAATTCCCCTTTTTATATGCATGTATTTAAGTACAAAAGAAACTTTGTCATGCAACACAATACCAACTTTTAATGACTACAAGCTTTTATTAGCTACGAATAAGCAAAGGAGAGCAATGAACAAGGTATGTAGATCTCACCCAGTGACATCTAATAAAAGCTTTTTATCTCACAATGATAGCACTCAAACAAGTTTAATGAGAATACTTTACTCTTGCATTCCCATCCTGTACTTTTTCTAAATTTCCCTACAGGACAGAAAAGAGGGGTCAAATATCTCACAAATACCTACAAGTGTGGTTCCAGTGTCAGCAGAGCTGTGCTCATTCCCGTCACCTGAAATGGCTGTGAAGGAAAACTACACCAAGCAGCTCAACACTTTGCCTCAGTTTGTGGAAAGTGAACACAGAGGAGCACTATTAGATGGTGGGGCCAAATATGCAGAGTCTCATTCCAGAAGAGCTAACTTGCTCATATTTTGAACATCTGTAAAGTCTAATGTGAATTGAATGTTAAGTAAATCAACTTATTTTAGTAGTAGACTGTGGCATATTGCCATTTATTTCAACTTAGCGTCTTTTCCACATCACATGCCTTTTGTGTATTTCATACATGCCTGAAAGATACTATTTTTGGAATAGATTTCAAGGGGTTTGCTACATTTATGGAACTGATTCTTGTATTTTTCCAGAAAATGTGGGTAGTTAGACCATGGGTGCAAAGCTTTCACAACAGAGAAAAAAATACCAAATCAATGAGAGTAAAACAACTCAGAAAGGACCCTGCTTAAATTTTATTAATTTAAAATTCCTGCTTTAGGCTATACTGGGGAGTCTTTTGGGTCAGAAAATAAATGCTGAAAAATAACAGTAAGAGTCAGACAATTAAAGCATGAGTAGAAAAATAGACAAGTTATTGAGTTTTCACTACTGCAGAAGTAATTTTGAGAAAAAACTTAGGAGCTAGGGAGCAAAAAATATTTTCTGACTATTACTGATACTAAGAAATGGGCAGCTACTTAAAAATACTCAGTGGTTTGGAATGTCAGCCCAAGCACTGGGGAATGACTTGGTGGAAAGGTTTGCAGCCAAAATCATCCAGTCATCCATGCTTCCAAACCAGACCTTCCAAAGGCACGCCAGGTTGTTGTATGATCTGTAAATCACAGCAGCAAACGTGGACTTGGTTTTTTGCTGGCAGGTCTAACTCTCCTTAGACCCAAGTCCTCCAAAGTCTCATTAGAATACCAGTCTTTGGAAAGATTACAAGCACAGCACCATTTACCTTGCCAACACAGTTTACCACAAGGTTATGATCTCCACTTAGAATTATATGGACAATAAATATATCAGAGCTAGATTGTGCCTCAAGGCAAAAATTCTGTTGATTCTCCTGTCCTTCCTGTTATGTCTTGTGATGTTTTGCTGTACTCATCTACTCACCCCATAAGACATCCATGTGAGCAGTTCTGTGGTTTTATTTTCATGTTTAAACCAAGTTGCTGTAATCAGCTTTTCTGTAACCTAAATTGCAGTTGTTATGACCATATTAAAGTACAGCTTTTCAGGCTCAGCCTCTAACTCTGCTATTAGAGGTTTAAGCCTCAGTGTGGAGAAAGTCTATAATGAGAGTGAAGCTCTCTTTCATTTCCTATGATTCAGCATAGCTGTACTGGAGCATCACCTGGCTCTGCTTCCCATGCTGTGACCCTGGAGGCCTGCCCTTCAAGCACCAGTGGGAGGCTGTGGACCTGCAGCTCAGCATTTGGGGTGATCCCACAGTCATGGTAAACCACTGCCTTAGTTCTGGCTTGGAGGCAAAGGTACACCAAGTGAGCATGTGGGGTGGTTGTTCAGGACTCTGCTCACGAACCTCATCAAAAGCACATTAATTTCAGACAGAACGTGGTTTTTCAGTTATTTCAGTGTACTTTAGAATAATTGCCAAAGACAATCTTCTTGTTTAAAGTGTTAATGAAAATATTAAGGATTGTCATGTAAAGAGGTCCTAAATGCAGAAACAGAAGCTTTTGAAGGAAATAACTGGCTTTCTGACCACAAGTTGTACTATATTACCACTCAAAGGAAGATACAGAAACAAGTATTGTATCCCTTAAATGGAAACATCCCAAGAGACTTTTGCTATAACACTAAGAATGATATAGGAGCAATCTTTTTAGTTGAGGGTCCCTCAGTTTAGTAGTTATCTCTCAATGATATTTCCTGCATTGAAAAGTCACTGTGAATAGCCTTTCATCCTTCTGTTCCAAAAATAAGATGTGCAAAACAAGCTGGCAGCTTTGCAGTGAGAAAACCTAGGACCCAAATTCTGAACTAGCTCTAGCTGCAATGCCTAGGAAATCAGCCAGTCTGGTTTCAACCCCGGTGAAAATAGAAACTTCAGTCTACCAGTAAAAAGCACAAACCCTTCACTTATCTTCCCAGAGTGCTGATACGCATCTTGAATATGTCTGATTGGATCAGTATACTGCCAAAGTGAATCCCTTAATAGTAGTTGCTGAAACAGGGACAACCCACCAGTTGCTAGTGATGTTTTTAAAGCTATTCTGGAAGTGACAGACAAATGTTTGATCACAATTTTTAAATTAGATCAGATTTTTGAACAGATGGTTGTCAGGTCTTTCTCCAATGCAGATGTAGTTAATGCCTTCTATTCATCTGGCACTGGTTTTTAGTCATCTTAGAATAGCATGAAGCTTGGTGATTGTTTCTGATAGATCACTTATATGCTTGGATTTGGAAAATTCAAGTTTCTTTTTCCCACTTGCTTTAGGGCTTATGGTAGGAAAGACTTCAGTCGTAAGTTTTCAATTTCTTGGTACATCTGGACAATATATTATTGGATTCAAAACCTAGATTGTAAATAAGGGGGAAAAAACCATTCAGTTCAAGTGAAATGCAAGGTTTTGTATTAAAAAAAAAATCAGTTCCTGTTAATGCAAAATATTTTCTTTAGTCTAAGTGTTTCCTTTTATACTTATTTTTTCCTCTAAAATATTTTTAAATGAGAAATTTATGTTAAAAATAAAGCCTGAATGTTTTGATTTGGAAAGGTCAACATAAGCTCTAAATTTGACTTAAAATTATTTTCTCTTTGTGGTGGAATTTATACCATATATCTAAATTCTATGTCCTATTTTATCTCATTCTTTTGTTTTTACTTTATTTGACACAATTGCTATTCACACTTACCTATATAAAAATAAGTGAATTTTTGAAGCTCAATTTGTTTCATTTAATGTTTTTAACATTTTTTACTTTTTTTTCTATATATAGTCTAAACCTAGATGGTGTCAAGCAACACCTGGATTGACAGAATTGCAAAATATTGCCTTATTTATTTGAAATTACTGATAATTGAAGGTAAAAGATAACTTATGTGGAAGATTATTTTCCTTTTTGCTTTTTACAATCTAACTAATACTTCAGTATAAGAGATACACAGCTAGAAAGCCCTGATCTGCTTTCAAACCACATTGGTTTAGTTTTAGATGGCAGTCTGAACTCTCAGCTCTGTATATTTGCCTCTGCTTATACATAGCTATACATAGGTAAAAAATACTAGGAATCTGAATATTAAAAATAAGATACCTTATAAGGACTTACTTTCAAAGGATTTAAGGTTATTTTATGTATATCAAAAATACATTAGTAAGTGTGTTACATGGACATAAAGAGGTATAATGTGATATAAACATTTTAACAGAGGGCATTTTAAATAATGCTGTGAAATGACATAGAGATATAATATTATTTATTTTTTTAAAGTTATTTAAGTTGGGTGTGGGTAGAGTTCATTCCATATTATTTTCACAACTTTCCTGATTATAATTCAGATAAAGAACTGCACTTTTATTGTACAGAAACACTTGGGGTTTTGTATAAAACTGTTTGTTCAGACAGAAACTAGCTTATCAGAGCAACAAATTGTGCTGTGAGCTCCAGTCCCAAAGTACCCAGTTGCCCTCCCAATGTGTGTCTCTTGGCTGACTGACTTTGGCTTAAAAAGAGATGCAACTTCAAAATAAGGCTTTTCTTGTGACTAATACATTCATCATGTTTCAGCCTTGAGTGGCTTCTACAGGATTCTCTAGAGGCTTATAAGTGGTGATCTCTTGCTCTAACCTTTCCCTTGACTGATCTTGTAAGGTCTCTCCCCCTCCGGCTGCCTTTTTTAAGAAACTGGTAGGAACATAATTATTGTTGAAAACTCTCAGCCTGTGTCAAATCTGGTTGAACCAACTGGCCCATTTTCAAAAGTCCTTGCAGAGTAGGAGACACTCAGATGCAAACAGGGACTGTACAACAGCATAATATTCCTTGCACTGGAAATCAGTAAAATCAACAATAGCCACAAACTTTATTTCTTAAAATCCTGTAAATTCTATAAAGCTGTGCCCACAGTACTGCAGTTATCAGGCCCAAAAATGCAGTTTTCCAACAGCTTTCAGTAGGATGCTCTTACTGAGCCCCCCTACCTCCTTGTCATGCCAACATCTGCTTATTGTGCTTGAGAAACCCAGCATGGCCTCAAGCCACCATTTCAGACAATTCTACAATGTTCTCTTTTCTTTCCTCTCCTGTTCTTTTTCTCTCATGAGTTTGTCAGTGTGGCAAGTGGCTCTGATGGTTTGGACACTTCAGGAATGGGGTGAGGAACACAAGGTGAGGAAAGTCTTAAGTGTCTTCTGTTTAGCCTTCCTGGCAATGAAGATTTCTTTCTTTTAATGCAACTTTGAAATTCAACTGCCAATATTTTACTTTGAGGCTTAGGAGATTCTTGAGACTTCAGAGATTGTTCTGTTTTATCTCCAATGTGTCTTGGATCCGTAACATAAAGAGTCTTCCTTAGTTTGCAAAGGCCATTAGTAGGATGTACTGGCAGGCCAGCTGTGCTCAATGCAGGTTTCAGTGAGGTTCCACCAAGCTTTATTTAACATTAGTGGTTCTGTGGTCAGAATATGTGGTCAGGGTATTAATTCAGAGCATTTCTGGGGAACAGCATCCTGGGTGGGCTGTTGAAGGACCTAATGGAACTAATAATTCATTAAATTCACCCTTCTGCAGAGAGCCTTATCCTTGAAGGACCTATCTCTTAGTGAAAAAGCAGCAAAGAAAATACTGATTTGTTAAAGTTAATCCAACACTGCTCAATATGATAGTTACTTGCACTAAAAATAAATCTTAGTAAGGTTTGTACTGATAGTAAATTTTTTCCTAGATCAAAGTGCTGGTTATAGGGTATGTACAGCATATTAGGCCTATAAAATACATCATCCTCCAGTAAGCGTAGCTCTGTTTAAAAGGGTTTTACTTTATAACTTGGCTCAGCTGACCACGGAATGGGAGAGTCTTAGAGGTGACAATAGCAGGAGAAACAAAAAATAAAGCTACATGTTTACAGCATTGCTGCTAGTCATTTCAACTTGAACCACCATATTTTATCTGCTGCTTCTCGAATGTGCTGGGGAGTAGTCTGAGGAAAGAAAATGAAAACCTGGAGCAGGCACTAACTTAGCCAAAACACTGTGCCTTCATTTTAGAAATGAAAATAAATATTGAACATGTATGTTGTTCTATACAATGGCAAAGACAAACACAGTGATGTCTCAGACTCTCTCTGTGGCACTGCTGGCACATAGTAGAGTAATTGCCACATTATCCAGCACAATTTGAATGAAACTTGAGTCAAATTTAATTAGCTCCTTTCTTTAGACCATTTCTTCACCCACAACACTTGTAGTCTTTGGGATCCTGCTGTGCAACTGAAATGTTGTACATGAAATGCAAGCTGGTAGGAGAATCCTATTCTGAAATCTGCCCTCGTTTACTACCACATACTGTAATTCCTACAGGAGTGGTGGTTTGGGTTTTGTTTGTCACTTTCTTCTATGATATCTTTGCACCCTATTTTCACATGGCACTCTACGACAGCCTGGCTGGGCCTGCCCTTAAGCCTGGGAAATATCTTTCATGGATTTGACCATATTTAGACTCTGAGCTTTTTTTCTTGCAGAGTTTTGTTCCATATCTGTCCACAGTCACTGCCCCACTGCCTTTATGAAATTCCTTGTCTCTCTTCATCTGCTCTGAAACTTTTATTGACCATTACATACCATTTTGGAGTTTGGTTCTGCTTTATTTCAGTGAAGAAATGTTGCAAAGTAATGAGTTTAAAATGTACTGCAGTATTTTAGTTTTGTATTTAACATAAGTAGTCTTCTAAAATTACAGATTGCTTTCTTAATTCTAATAATAGACATCACAAAATTATCTGCCAAACTTACAGAAGGTGCTCTATTTCAAATTCAAAATTGCTGTTCGAAATATACTGAGTGTGACTGAAATACTTTCAGAACATTTTAATTCCTCCTAAATGATAGAAAAATATTTTCTTAAAATACAACTTTAAAAATCTACAGAAATAGTTGCAGAACTCTGAATGCTTAATTATTCCTTCTATTCCTAGCTTTTTGAAAAAAAAAAAGTAAATAACCAGTGACTTCTGCTTAAAACTGCTGATTTAACTCATGTTAAACAGATTAAATAGAAATTTAGTGAGACTGCATTCCAAACTATATGATAAAACTAAAATATGCATAAAGTAGGTAACATCTACAAAGTAAAAATTCAGAGAATTAGATTTTTCACTGAATGCTGGAGACATGGATTTGTCTCATACAGCCTCCTGCTGCTCAGGTGATCTCCAGCTTTAACAATATTGAACTGTTACACCAGCTGTTGAGCTCCCCTTGCCCTGGAAGGCATTGACTCCTTCTTGCCTGTGTTCTGCCCAGTCAGTTGCAGGGAGCAGTAAAGCAACCATGAAGAAAGAGGGAGCTTTACCATCCAGCCCCCAGCTAAAGCATTTCTGGCTCAAGGTTTTTAGTTTCTAAAAACAGTTAAGACCAAAATCTGTGAGTGGAGGAAAGCATGTTAATGGAGTGATGAGATCAGTTTCAAACTTGTTTGGCATAGAACATAAACTTCATGGTTTCTTATGATCACCTTGAATGACCAGCAGCAATTGAATCCACCAGTATCAATAAATAATAACCCAGACCACTAAATATGAGGCCCATTTTAGCTACATTAATCATTCACTGAAGTCTAGAAGGATGGATATCCTTACAAGCTGATAGAACATAAACCATTTAAGAAATGACAGTTTATCTAATCTCATGTAATTTACAAATTTATTGGAGCTTTCTGATGGAATAATTTCACACTAGTAACAGAGTATCACTCTCATCTAGACCTCCTGAGTGTCCAATTTAGTTTAGAGACTCTTTTGATGTCCTGAGAGGCAGTGTCTGTTGTTCCTCTCTTGACATTGCCCCCAAACCATAGGCACAGCCATGTGAGGGAGAGGGATTTTAACAGTTAAGCCAAGCCAAGAGTAGTCAGAGTTCTCTTTGGAAGATGCTTAAACGCTCTCTGATGTCCACTGAAATGGATTCCTTTTGCACAACTGACATAAACAGTGTACTTTAGTGGCAATTTGAACAACTGGGTTTGCAGAAGTGCCTTTAATTTTATTTTTGTCTTGGAAACATTTTCCTCTTTGTCTGTCTTCATTAGATTCATGAGTTCATATACTGCAATAATTTTTTCCCCAAGAAGACTTAGAGTTGCCAAGGTCACCCTTGAAACTCCTGATTTTTTGATAAGCTTAGGTAAGAAAATGTAGATGCTTCTTGCTCAGTGCAAACCATTTGCTTACTCACTTACTCATCATGTTTTAAGGAAACCACCACTGACTGAATGTGTCAGATTTTCTTCCCAGGTTTTATTGCAGTTATTCACTATGATGAAATCATAAACTACGTCACCTTCCCAGACTTCTTGCTCAAAATCCAAAGGTCTTTATCTTGAATTCTTCCCATATTTTTAATAATTGTTTCTGTAAACAAATCTATGATTTCTTTTACATTCATATTACACTCACTGAGAATGCAATTCTGATTCTTTCCTCTTTAGAAACCAATTGACCCTGATAAATATTGTTCTCCCTAAGCAGCACAGCTAGCCAAAATAACCTATATGTTTTCCTAGTTAGGGTGGGAAATTGTAAAGAAATGAGTACTTTGATGCAATTAAATCTGTTTTCAGCATCTGTAATTACAATTCCTGCTTTCTCATGCATGGGAGAGTTCAAAACACATGAGTATCTTCCTGCTCCAGCCCTTCTTAGCCAGCACTCAGTACAAAGGCCACTCTATGTTTTAGAGCTGCTTTGTGCTTTGGCTTCATGGTGTTCTGAGCTCTTGCCTTTGCTTTCTTTGAACAGTCTCCTACACACTGCCAGGCTCCTTGAGCAGAATGCAGAACATCCTCTGCCCACAGTGCTCAAACTGCTGAGCAACCTTGTACTTACCTTTAGTTTGTGAAAAAAACACATTTGCTCAGTAGCTTCTTGTAGCCTATTTATTGAAAGATGGTGGTTAAGCCTTGCAATTTCAACCCAACCTACAAAGGCTGTACAAGAGACCACCTCAGTAGCATGCAGGAGATGGATCACCACTACTGTTCTAAATAAGACCTACAAATTCTTAAAATAAGAAGCATTTGTTGCTCTTACAGTGAAACTATCTGTATTAAAATTTTATTCAAAATAGTGTTACCAAGTACGTATAAGACTGCTAATGGCAGACCTCAGTAAAATTCCACTGGCCCTGCAATGTTTGAAAACACAGAAGGTCTCAACAATGTTGTCTCTGCTTTGTATGAGAAAAAATATCAATAATAAGATTTAATTTTATTGTAAAATTATGAATAAGGCTAATTTGAAACTACATCATCGATTTTGGATGAAGCTGGGAAATATTCCAGGCATTGTGATTCCCAGTTAAGCCAAAGTCAATTGGGATGTCTGGAAGAATGTATGAATTTCATCATAGACTTGAGTAATAAACCAGTGAGGCAATTCTTTTCAAGGAGTTAGGTATTTAGACTTCTAAAGACTTGTTACACAATTTAGTAACAACAGTTACTACAGATAATTGGTAACTACCAGTACTCTTCTGTGCTCTCCTAATTACTTTGTGTGATCTTTATATAGGGAAGGAGCTACATTCGAAACCAGACAGTCACCCGAATTCTGTCTTTAACTGATAAATATGTTGAACAAACTATCTAATTTGGACTAACAAACGGGAGAGCTGGATATACGGAACGCTGCTTGCAAAACTGCGGTTATCGCTGCCGAGGGCTACCGATGGCGGGCATCATTTCCCAGTCTCGGGGATCGGTGATTTCCAGTCCGGGGAGCGTGCGAGGGCGCAGGACGGGCTCACCCCATCGTCCTGCGCGGACGTGTAAGAGCATCCACGACCCTGCCCCGCGGGGCGCGGGGACCGTGCCTGCGGTCTGATACCTGCCTGCTCGGGGGTAGGGGGGTGGGAAACAACTCGGCTTGTGAAAGGAAGAGGGGGGGAAAGGAATGTTTGGGACTGTTGTTACTTCCGGCTGTCAGAGCCTCAGTCGTGGCAGCTGTCGCGACTTTCCCCTCCCGGGAGCCGCGCTGCTCTGCGGTGCAGCCGGGGCAGCCACTGCCCGCGCTGCGCTGTCCGCCCGGGCTTTGGAGACAGCGCACAGCTCCGCAGCCCCTCGGCACTGGCGCTGCTCCCGCGTCCCGCGGGGCTCCCTCAGTGCACATTCCCCGCTCCGCACCCCCCGCGCTGCCCCGCGCTCACGGCCGTCAGGAGAGACCGGGCAGCGGCCCGCTCGCCTCGCCGACATGGTATCACCCGAAACCCGTGTCCCGCTACGGCGTGGTATATCCCGGTGCGGGAGGCGCTGCCCTCGGGCCCCCCGGCCCCTCTTCCCTGGCGCTGGGAAAGGAGCGAGGGCGCGCCCGCCGCTCCCTCTCTTTGTGTGCCAGCGAGGGAGCGCGCGCGGGCGGGCCCGAGACACAGCGAGCGAGAGGGCGCGGGGCAGCGCGAGGCCGGGGAGCGGCGCGGGCGGGCGGCGGTTCGGGGCGCGCCGCGGGGGCGGGAGGAAGGTGGAGTGAGGAGCGCGGGGCGGCGGCGGCGGCAGGGCGGGGGTGGGAGGGAGGGAGGGAGGGGGGAAAGGCGGGCGGCTGGAGGCGGCGGATAATGATGGCGTGGTGCGGGCGGCCGCTGGGCGGCCGGGAGCGCTGAAGGGAAGGAGGCGGCGGGACCCCCGCCCCCAGGTAGGCTGGCTCGGAAAGTTTGGGGCGAGGTACCGGGGCGGCTCCGTTGCGCGCCCCGCAGGCCCCGCGGCGCAGGGGCGCCGCTGCGGGGAAGCCCCAACTTGGGGCCGAAACTTGCGGCTTCCCCGTTCCGGGCGGTGCGGGGCGCCCGGGCCCCTTCGGGCCGCGGTGCGTGCGGCGGGTCCGGCCGGGCCCGGCCTCCCCCGGGCTGCAGGAAGGGCCGGCGCTGCCCCCTCCCCCGCCGCCCGGCCCGGCCTGGCCCGGGACGGCCCTTGGCGAAGGGGCGGCAGCCGGAGGAGGCGGGGGCCGCCCGCCGCCGCATCTCCCGCCGGAGCTGCCAGGTCGGTGCCCGGGCAGCGCCTGGGGCCGCGCGTCCCGGCGGACACAATGGGGTTTATCCCGCTGGGAGGTCTTGGGCGGTGTTTCCCACCCCGGGTTTCGGATTCGTGTCACACGCCGGCGAGGCCCCGCGTTAATGGAAACTCTCTGTCTCTCTGCAGATGGCTTTCCGGATACCGCGATCCGCGCTGGGCATAACACCCGATGTGGCCATTCACGCGCTTTGATTTCTTTCTCTCCACGTAGAGTCCTCTGCGCTCCATTTCAATGCGAGCGGGGAAGCTGGCTAAGGGAAAGGCTGCTTTTGGGATCTTCTGTGGGATCTGCTCTGCGTGCTGTCGGAGGGTGGAAGCTTTGTGCTAGAGAGCCGTTCTTCCTACTCTTCTTCAGGAGTCGAGGGAGCTTTCTCTTTGACAATGATGAAGACTGAAGGCAAGGCAGAAAGAACTTTAAGAAGTGCTTCTCCACACCGAAATGCCTATAAATCTGATTTCCATGCTATCAAATGCTCTTTTGATGGTATAAACAATCCTGATAATGCTTCCAACAAAACAGGCTTGCATCAGAAGCTGAGCACCTCTTCCAGTGGAGGGGGAAATGACCCACATAGTCGAGGCAGAGCTGCCACTTATGGCAACAGAGTACACAAGATCAAAAATATGTTTCTTCAAATGGGAAGCTCATCTTCCACAACCTCTTGTGAAAGCAGTCCACCCGCTGACACGAAATTAATCAGCCGGGCCACAGCAGCAGAGTATGGACCTTCTCCAGCTAGCCCATCTTTTCTCATTGTCCAGAAAAATAATACAAGCATCAGCCCCTGCAGCAGTCCTGTGGATTCATTGTCTGTGCCTTCTGCTACTGACAAGGTCATCCGTAGTAGTGATGAGGCAGACCTGGACAAAGTTGCCTTAGCAGAAAAATTTTCGGAGACCAGGAAGCTTTTCGAGAGAAATATAAAACAACGGAGCTCAGTGGACAGATACTCCCCCAGCAAATGTGAAAGAAGTGAAGATAAGAGGAGACATGGTTCAGCTTCTGATTGCAGCAATGTGGTAGATCACTTCAGTTTTAATACAGAAGCAAGTCTTCCAGTTGCACTGGAAAAAGCTGAAAATCAAGGCAATGAGGAGTTGAAACAGCAACATCCTAACAGTGGTTCTAAATTCTCCTTCCTGAATGCAGGGCCCATTTCTCGGAGGCTGGAAAGCTTTCTGGGTGATAGCGATACTGAAGAATCCAGAGAAATTTCCAAAAAAGATAGTCCTCCAAATCAGGATCCTTTGAGAGGCCAGCAGAGTTTGAATGCGTCTGCTGTTGCTGAAGGATGTCCAGAGAATGGTGCATTCCCCAAGATGCCTGGGACCCGCAGAGATGAGTCGAGCAAGACACTTGGAAAAGACAAAAGAGAACAACTGGTACTTGAGAGAAGCCCATGGGATACAGGCAGTGTGCCTGGTCAGGAGGCTCAGCAGAGATCAGATAGTGTTTCCCCCACAGAGAAGATTGACACGGAGCTGGTTGCCCAGAGTGAAACCTCAGGGCATGAGAATGAAGGTTTGGAGAAAGATCATGTTGTTCAAGAGGATCAGATGCTCTTATGTCAAGTACAACAAGGGAAGAGGAGTGACTATGCCTTGGAAGTGATAGAAGAGTTTATGGATGGCAGCAAGACCGAAGAAGAAAGAGATGGGTTGTCCATAAGAGATGATCCAGTTACACAAGTTGAAGAAGTTCTAGAGAAGGAAGAGGGTCCTGAAGAAGAGGAGCAAGTGTTGGAAAAGCAAAGTGAGGACTTCAGTGCTTTTGGAATAGAGAATGCAGCTTTTGATGATGACAGGGATACAGAGCCAGAAAACCAAGAGCCTGAAGGCAATGGAATTTTGGAGGGAGAGGATGAGTATATGTATGACAGTGAATATGAGGAGTTTCCTGGGCTTTCTGAAGAGGAAGATCCTGACCCAGACCGAAAAGTCAAGTTCTCAACAGCTCCAATCAAAGTAAGTACATTTGAATTTTCTTTCTTTATTAATTGTTTTGCAGTCAAAAATACCCAGGAAATAAATTCTTGAGGTTTTTTCCAAAGCTCTAGAAGTCCTTTAAAAAGTGCAAATTTATAGCTTATATTCAACACTAAATAAGAGAAAAGTTGCAAGTTTAGAAAATTTATAAATTAAATCACAAGTGATTTAATTACAACAGCTTCATAATAGTGTAGTGAAGCACATGAGATTTTACTTGCTGGACGTTTTCATGAGCACAAATCTTTTAGGGATAAATATGAACATATGACCTTAATACTTGCCTTCATTTGTTTAGAATTGAATCATTGCATTAAGGATTTTTTTCAGTTTTACTTTTTGTACAAAAGTTTAAGAAAACCCACAAACAGAACAACAGAAAAACCCAAAGGAAACTTTTAGATTCAACTTCAGACTTGGTTACAGAATTAACTATAGGAAATTCTCAAATGACTGGCGTGTGTTACACAAGATTCTAGAATTCTCTTTAATAATAACCATATATGGGTTACTTGGTTTTAATGCTGGATTGGTGAATAAGCCATAGGAGCGTTAATGGCAGTATTTTGGAATCATGAAATTGCAGAAGTAGAAGTTACAGGGCAGACTGGGTAATGAGGAATAGTGTAAGTTACAACTCTAACAAATGAAAAAGATTTATATGTCTGATCTTTCCTCACCAAAAATATGCACACCATAAGTTGTTCTCCACCTCAAACTGTGTTTACCCATGATCTCTTGCAGATTTGAATTATTCTCATCCCTGTTAGACTTCGAGTGGAGAATTAGGAGACATGGATCAGGATGGAATGGGAAACTGTCTGGGCTTTCTTAAGCATACTTCTCTTCTGCTATTACATGTATTACAAATAACAGCTTTACACTTTGTTCATATAGAGTCAGAACTCGCTTTTACTGATCAGAGAGATGTAAAAATTCTGTTGACTCTCTAACTTCCTGCAGTGGAGAGCTGTAATTTCCCAGTTTGCTAAATGCACACCAGTGCTGTACCCGAGAAAATGTTTTGGATGTGGCAAAATGTGAGTTTTGTTGCACATGGGGTTTTTTTATAGTCACTCCATAGACAGGCTGACTTTATATGGCTTTCTTTTAGTTGATGCTGCTTTAGTGGTGACCTGGAGCAGTGAAGGAGAGAGTGCTGGTATTGAAAACTGCATAATGAGTCTGATGAGGGCTGGGAGAGAGCCGGAGGGGCATCAGTCCATTTCCCCTTCCATTCGTGACTGAGTGTCTGAGGAAAGTGCCATTTAGAGTCTACAGTAAATGTGTGTTGAGTGACTTCCCGCTGTAGGCAGGGTTTTACTGATCATTGCTGAAGTCCTGCTGAAGCAGTGGCTGTTAACAGACTGCGGCTTTCTCTGCGATGTCTGTGCCAGACAGAGTTGAAAGCATTAGTAGAAACCTTGGTGCCAACTGTGATGGAACCTCTCATGTAGACAAAACTCAGTTTTTTGACATGTTCAGTTATAAGTGCTTCTCTGAAAGCCGACAGGAACCAACCTGCACCATGATATCATGTACACAAGCTAGAGATGAACGTTTAGTAGCAACTGTTAGCAGTTTTCTGTGAAAAATAACATAGTTCTTGCCATAATGCCCCACTTGGATTGGCAGAATACACTCTCCTTAATAGCAGTATGATCATTTAAGGGCCTTAAATTGAAGCTTGTGATACTTACCTTCCTTATTGATACTTGGCTATATCTTTCCTATGTTGGGTATAGAGACCTCTTTCTGTATGGCATCTTTAATAGGTTTTCCCCCTTTGTTCCTCATGCCTAAGCAATGATTTCTTTCCCCATGTCTGTCTTTTTGCTTCATGTTTTCCATGTTACTTAGTGGGAATAAGTCCTGGTATGTGGTCCTTGGGTTTTATGCCCTGTAAAATAAGGAACTCCCACTTTTTTGTGCTTACCCAAAATTTTCTTTAGCTCTGTACCTTTAATATCTTGTTAACCTTTTAGAAAATCCCAGTTTGACCTCACGGAAGGATCTTTCTCTGTGAGTGCCATTTTCAGACATTCATAGTCAGTAGAGGAGAAAGCCCCATGTTTCTCCTCATAGATGCTCCTGAGAGAGGTGAGGCTGGCCTTGCATTCTTGCTGTTTTCCCTCTGCACCTCTTTAGTGTTTACAAAAAACATCTGTGTCTCTTGCAGTTGCTGTTTAGCAGGTGTCTGGTAACCAGAGTTGAAGAATTCAAAATATTGAGAAGGAATTGGACACAAAAAAGCACGTTCAAGTCTTCCAGAGTTCTGCAGTGATGAAGCTCTGAGCATTTCACTTGATATATGCAAAAGGGAAGTTGGGTATGTGTTTAAGTAATGCATATACTTAAACACAGGCGCCTTAGAAACAGTATTTATGCTGCAGGAACAAAGAGAACTTCATTAATATTTCCATTCGAAGTTTCTAGTTGTAATGGCAAGGCCTTTGAGTAAAAGAAGGAGGCTGTGGAGCTCCCAAGGGATGTTTAAGGTAGCTAACACTGTTAGCACTGCATCTGACCCATGATAGAGATGCATAATTGTTGACATCTGCAGCAGGGCTTAAGAACATAATTTGATCTGATAATTTCAGGAAAGATGGAACATAATTACACAAATCCTTCCATTATTTTGTGTTGCCCTGTGCCTGTGAAAGCAAGCACAGATGAGACTTCTAAAAAGAAATGTTTCAATTCTGTAGAAACTGGTGATAAATGATGTGTGGGAAGATTTCTTGCTTGCCGTGGGTGATCCAACTCTCTGAAGTCTTGCTGCTGTTTGATCTCTGCAGATCTTAAGACACGTTATGTCTCGGTTGCTTGTTTTTCCTACAGTAGTTGAGAAAGTGATACTGTACAGTTATTAGCAGAACGTCCCAGCGTGGGTTTCTATTATGGTACATGAGCAGTTTTTAGTCTCTTGTTTTCACATAGGAAGCCAATAAGGAATGTAAAGCACACTCAGCTCTCCAAGGTATTTGCAGGGGAACTGAATTTATCTTTGTCTCCGTGTTCTCTGAATAAACTGTGTAAACAATCAACACTGCACACAGTGCAAATAACATCAGGTAACTGCTGTCATCACTTTATATTTCATTTTGCCTTTGTAATGTAGATGTTACCTTGAAAGGCTCTAATTAACACAAATGTTATTGACTGAGTGCTTTTTGACATTTGTAACTTTGAAATTTCTAGTTGGGAAAACAAATGCCTCTTTTTAGATTGACTTCTTGAGACGTTTTTTACCTCTGACTATGTCAAACTTCGTCCTTAAAACTTTTAATAGCACAGTGACAAACTTCTGCAGTGATTTCTGATCCTTAGAAATTCTGTAGCTCAGGTAAACTGAAAAGATAGTGCAGCTACTGTTTGCTTCCATAAGTCTGCTTAACTATCAGTGTTATCTAGTTCATGTTGCGTGGGCGTGGCTGTTCCCAGCTTTTGTTAATAATAATGTATTTTAAGATTGTTTACTCAAGAATACAGTTAAAAAAACAACAAGTAAACAAAACCCAAGTCTTCATAGAGGGATTACTTCTATATTGTCACAGGTGAGCAGAAGTTTAAATTTATTTCTTAAGAAAGCTGAAAGCAGTTTCATAGTTTGTGTGTTGTCCTGACCAGTCAAGTATCAGCTGTTTCTAAGAGAATATGGAAATCCTTCATAGTCTTGCCACTTGTCTTGCACATCAGAATAGAGTATGTTTTATGTATAGCTGGGCACAAATGGTAATGTTTTTCAGGCTGGCCTACTTGTCAATCCTTTTAGTACAAACCTGCTTCCTGTGGAAGTTAATGAAGCACTAAATGAAGATACCCTTGAATCAGATTTCTTGTGTAACAGTGTACCTGTAAATTCTTACCACTTTTAGGAGACGCACCAATTTTCTAGGTCAGTGTGTAGATTCTTGAATACTCATTGAATACACAATGTTGTAGAGTAGTGCTTCAGCTTCCTACAGCCTCTTATTCTTGAACTGTTAACTTTGTATCCCTTTCTATGTATGACATTTTAAGTACATAAATACATTAACTGGTCAGAGATACTTGAACTGTGAAGTTCCTTCAGTAATTAGAGAATGGATGACTGGTCAGTTGTTTGTCAGCCATTGCTCCAAGCACTTCAGTAAAATATTTCTGTGGCATTAGGAAACAAGTGTGTGATGTGGATGTAGGTTGATGTAGAAAAATAGAGAATTGATTCGAAAGTAGATTTAGACAGAGTTGGCTAATATGCTTTTTTTTCCTTGGCACAAATAATGTAAGAGTTATTTCCATTGTGCTTTGTTTGGGATGTTTTGCAATGATGATATTATTTTTTAACTCAGGTTTTTAGTTATTTTGAAGCTCTGTTTATCAACATTACAACATTTGTAACTTAACATCATAACAACTTTTCTTCATGTTTTTATTTCAAGCTCTCCATGGTAGTTTTCTGTGACTTTCACAAAAACTAACCCTGTTTTGTTCTACCTCTATCTGAGAGTGTGGCATTCCTGATGGTTCACTTAACAGTATGGGATGTTAAAAACATGGGTATTAACTGGAGGAAGAAGGTACGTATTTTCACACGTGTGAAATTTTTTTGTAGGTTTGGGGTTTTGAGAAAACATAATCTTAAACTCTTGCTGAAATTTCAATTTTCACATACGTTAAATGTTTATTAAGCCTAAATGTGTTCAATTCTGTGTATAGGTTTACCTGGGTTAAAAAGTTCAGTATTTCTGGTGCATTTAGAGTTCTTGTGCTGGTTTGATTCCATAATGGTTGTTCAGTTCTCCGGAAAGAAACCCTTTCAAGTCAAGCTTTTGTCCTTTTTTGTCTTTTTTTTTTAATATCATATCATACATCTTCTATTTAGATTTTTGAGAAATGTTTGGTATGTAAGTTTTACAATAATAGATTGATTTGGCATTTCAGGAGTCTTTGGGTGAAAGTCCAGAGAGTGCCAGGAAAAAATAAATAACAGAAAAAATAAAGAATTTCTTTTTATACCCTGGCTTACTGCTGTATTGGGTTGACTCTTTAGAGTAGTATCTCACTGTATTTCTAACTGAAATATTCCATGGATGCAGTTAAATAACATACTAACTGACCTGTTTGATGGATTTCATTATGCTGTAGAACTAGAAAAATAAGAGAATGGGGGTCAGGTGAGGTTATCACCTGCCCGTCCTCACTCCTTTTTCAGTCCCTCCAGCTTCTAACTAGCAGTCCTAGCAGTCTCATTTGGATTTGGTAAGGAGGAGAGAGGGTTTTTTAGAGGTATTTTTAAAGCACTTCTTGGTTTGGGGAAAATGAGCACTTGAATCAGAGTTGCAGTTTTATGCCCTCCCTGATGACTGGGCTGCAGCTTCAGTTTAAGTTGCTTGTTCCTTTTGTCTTAATGTTTGCTATCACTGTGCGTGCCCGGCCTGGGCTGTGTTTTGCTCTGAGAGAGAACAGCTGTAGGAAACAGGAGAGAGGAGGGGAGGCACTGGAGGGGTTCGTGGGAGATACAGTCAGAAGAAACACTGAGGAGGTGTTGAAGGTCAGCAAAGATAGCAAATTAATAGGAGCCAAGTTCATTAGTTCAACAGTTAAGCTGCTGAGAGATTTAGTATCTTTTTGATGATGATGATTACTGTTGTTAGCATCTGAGAATACATAACCTAGGCTGGTAAAGAATGAACAGACAGTAGCTGAAACTTGTTTGTAGCTTAGCTTTGGAGAGATGGAAAAAGAAATTATCCCTTTTCATATAATTTGAACGTATAAGAGAAGGTGAACATTAAGAGGGATATCAAAAGGTCTGTGCCTCTACTATCTTAGTACATATTTTATGATCTTGAGATGAAGGTGCAGTGTTGCAGAATTCTTACAGCAATCTTATATTTTTATTGAGTAGGAAAGTATTATGCAACGTGGCAAATTCCAAATTCTCTGGAATTATTTCTCAGTTATTTTCTTCTATCACGCTCTGATGTGACTTGGCATAGTGAGATGACACACCCCCCCCCCCCCCCTTTCAGACCTGGGGTACTGATCATTGCTAATGACAATATAAATGCAGATTAGTTAATTGAGCTGATCTGCTATGACAAGGTTATTTTCTTGTTGTTTCTTCTTATGGTCTTTAGAACAGGTAGACTATTTTTCTATTCCTTGTTACTCTTTTGAAGTTCCCCATACCAGTTTGTTTACTGTTTGGATTTGGTCAGGTCAAGAGTTTTGTTTTGGTGCATACTAAGTAAATACATCTGTGAGTATTACCAGGCATAAACTGGTGGTACCAAAACACCTGTGAAGCTTATGGAGGTTCATAATGGTGTCACTCTATATGCAAAGTCAAGGAGCCAAGATTTTTTTGGGGTGCCCCCTTGTAAGTGGTACTGTGAGTAGTTTTTCCCTCTTCTGGTGATATCCTATTCATTTTGGAGTCTTTTCAGTCTCCTTGTCAGTCTGAGAACAATCAACTGGTGGAGAAGTACAACCAGGTCACAGCAGACCTTCACTTCCACAGATGGAGATCCTGAATCTTGTCTCAACATCTTCTCTCAGTGTCTGAAATGAAAGAAAATTGATGCTCTGAATCTGAATAGATGCTCTTCTGTGTCTTCAGTATTCCCTCCACTGGGATTTAAAGATTAAATACCTGAAAGTGAGTGTTTCTCCTTCTCGAGTAGGGAGCATAACCTGACTGAAATGGGTACCATACTGTCTGTGTTCTTCTCTAGATGGCTCCAGTGATTTTTCTCCTGCACTGAAATACAGAACTAGAGAATAAATGTTACCTGTTTTATTGAGAATTAAATAGAGAATAGTGAGCCTAGTTAAAAACCTGGTTTATTTACAATTGAACTGTCTATATGAAATGGTCTGTGCAGTAGATCTGAAGCAAAGTTGCACTTACGTCTTTGTGTAAACTGACTCGGTTGAGGTTTTTGATGAAGTCGTACAGAGCTGCAAGATAAGGGCATCAGTGTATGCAGCCTGTCTGTCCACCTGCTGAGTAACAGAAAATGGTACCTGGAGTGTAATGGCTTATAGTATCAACCAGTTTAACAGTTGCCAGCCATTCTGAAAACTTCTTGAAGTAAAAGTGTGAGTGTTTAAAAAATAAAATTAAGCGAGGTATTTTTCTGCTGATTCTATGATTTTAGAGCATGAATTGACATCAAGTATAGGTACTTTTCACTTAAAATATGAGAAATATTGGTAATAAAATACTAATCATCTAGCTTTTGGAAGTAGAGGCAAGAATGGGCAGTGGTATGAGATGTCTAATCGAACTGAAGAGGGAGACTGTGAGAGTGAATTGTAGAGTGTACATTCAGCTTCAGTCCTACTTCAGTGCTACTATTTCAAATGATTATTCATGTTTGCCGAGGCACTTCACATTTTGCCAGGCATCATAAAGACCATCAGTTTGGAAAGCTGAAATTGTTCACTGTCAGATAATTTTCCCTGAGCTGTAACTTGTGTTTTGACTGTTTGGCTTTAGTGTCAGTGAACTGGCACGTTCAGAGCGAGCCCTGTGTTTCAGCAGTCAGGTGAACCAAAACGTGTAGCCGGGGCTGGGTGTGAGTCCAGGCAGGTGTCAGTAACACTCCAGGGCCTCTCTCAGCTGTCAAGTGTTACTTGAACTGCCTGTGCAGGTGCTGTGAGGCTTTCCAGCAAATACTGCAGTATTACATGAGAATTTTAAAGTGGTGTTCATATTGCTTCTGTTTCAATAGCTGGAAGCCCTTCTGGACAGTTACTGCTTTCTTAGTCTTACTGTTTAATTACTTTCGTAATGTTCTGCTTTTCATCAGGCACTAGCAAATCTATATACTAGAAAGGAATGTGGCAGTGGAGGTCCTTGGACTGTATTTTGTTACTCTGTAGCACTTTCATGCAAGCACGTGGTAGATTAGTGTTTGCCTTCTAACAAAATTAATATTCTTCTAAAACTAGCAATAATACTAAAATAGACCTTTTTATGTGCTGTGAAGAGTTTGAAGGGAGGTCGTTGTTTTTCAGAGGCAATGCTGTTTTCTGTGGTAGCACTAAGATGGTATAATGGACATTCTTAGTTCTCTGTAGTTGCAGGAACTCAACAGTGGGATCTTTTACACAATGGTTTGCGTTGGTTGAGTGCTGACCTTGATGATGTTGCTATTAGCACCTTCACAGAAGATGCAAACCTGAGTTTTGCATTTAAGAAGTTGTTCATTTTCCTGGTGTAAAGAATGCAGCTTGTTCTGTCTCCAAATAAATATATATTCTGTTCAAGCACCAAGTATATTTGAAAATTTACAGTTATGTATCTTAACAATTTAATTAAAGTAATTCTTAAAGATTCAGCCCTCTAACAAAACTATTTTGATTCAATTTTATTCATGCCAAAAGAAAGCTGTCTTGAGTGTAAAAAGAAATTATTTTTTTCAGATGTCTTGACAAGATTGAAAAGCTCTTAATGTTAGGGTAACCTTCTGGATATAACAAACTATGGTAAAAGGCTTGTAAAATTCATATGGTTTCCACAGTAAAATTCATCCCTTTTCTCCTATGTTGAGACAATAACTTGTGTTTGCTAAAGAATATGTTTAAAAATACCACTTGCACATTAATAATTTTACAATCTCTGGCTAGCAGTGGCTTCTGAATAGTAAGATTAGAATTTCTTTTGTCTGTAATGCATTTGATTCAGTGACTAAACCCTGCCAGACACAGCACAGGGATGAACATGTTTAGCTTTCTCATCAGTCTTCTAAACTGTGAACTTACATTATTTATTATCCACATTTTAACTGTTTTTAAATGTTACTTTTGCTACTTCATAAGAACAAACTTGCTGAGCAGTTCTGTATTTTCTATATTAGTATCAACATTTTTACTGTTTCTCTCCCATAAAAGATGAATACTGTGTTATGATGTCACATGTACATAACAAAAATTTCTGTCTTCTGCCCTTAACTCTTTGGTCATAGTTTTTGTGGTGTCCTTTTCCTTTTCTTTCTGCTATTACAGTGTTTGGTGTCTGATTATAAGTTTTGTTTTTCCTCTGTTCTTTGTAAATCTATACTTTTCTTCAGAATTATTTTGCTGAAGTTTAGAGGAGAGGTGATGTTCCTACTCTTTTGAAATAGGGCTGTCTTTTTTTAGTGGTCAGGTTATGGTTTTTAGAATATTACCTAAATATTCTCACACACTTGTCATCTGTCACTTAAAAGAAGTCTTTCTCTTAGTGGTTTACTCAGAATTGATTTCAGCTAGGCTTTACTTAAAAAGCTAGTATGCATAAATATTAGTAGTCTTCATTTGCATAGAAGTGTTTGTGCTATAATTTTATTAATTGCAATTATTCTCTGGAATCTAAGGGGAACTACTAGTTTTAAATTGTGTTATCCACTCCCAGTAATTAACATTTCCTATGATCTATTTTGCATCAAAATGAGCAAATTCCATGAGACCCCCAAGTACAATTCTATTACTTTTAAGTTGGAAAAATAATAAATAATTTTGCGAATTTCCAGAAATATTTTAGTGCTAGTAACCCAAGGCTCTCACATACATACTGCTGTTGTTATGGTGCAACTTTGCTTCTCCCAGATTTGCAGCACTTTATAAAATGTTGGGCAAGGAATGAGTCATCCCTGTGGTAATGTAATTCTGCAGTAAATAGTGACTACTTGCACCATCTTCTGCTTTGTGAGTTAGACCATTGAGTTATAAAGAATAAAGAAAATACAGTTATCACTGTCTCCAGAATGAATTACTACCATTCTCCAAATTTTGCTCATTCAGTCATTTGACAGTTAGTGACCTTTAGCATTTTAGTTTTACTATTAATACTAGATTATAATAATTTATAAGCAAACATTATTTTTTTTTACCTGATATTTGATTTGTTTTCAAAAGTTCAAATATTCTCATTAAGAAGTTACAATTTGTCCACTCAAGAATTCCTTTTTAGTTTAAAATGCATGTCATTATACCTTGACTGTATTTTTAGACAGATTGCTTCTTCTGTTGGGATGGAAAGGAAGCAAACGAGACTGGTTTTGTTCCAAAGGGAAGAATAATGCTTCAGGAAATGCTTCTGCTTCATACTCTATTTACTGATTTTCAGGTTGAGGAGGGGGATTAGTTTAAAGAACTTGGCCACCTTTTTTCTGATAGAGTAAGGATGCTTTAGACCATTTAGATGGTTTTCTTTGTCTGTTTTGCAGATTTTTTTCTGTAAAGTTCTGTAAGTGTGACCCTTGTTGTCTTTCTGTGTCCAGTTGTTGCCTGCTGATGTCTGTATCAAAGTCAAGAGGCATTGATCAACCTTTATGCAAGACTTAGGAAGAACAGCTTTTAGGAAGCTTCTTTTACTGGGGAAAACATAAGACTTCTGAAAGTGGGTTCCGTCCTTCCCTTTCAGTCGAGTGGATCTATTTTTGCTTTCTTACTGAACCATGCATGTTTCTGGAGTAAATGTTTTGCAGGGTTTGGGGAAAGCTGGTGAAATGGACCTCCAGCTGGAGTCTGAAGGGGAAGCTGTAACTCTCCATGGGAAATACTGTAACTAATTGTTGCTTTTTGGTGTTCTGTTTCAATGACAATTATTTTGTGTCGGAGGCTGCTGCCACACAGAGCTAACACCCTGTACCAGTGAATGTAAAGTCCCAGGCTAAATGTTAATTAGAGTTAATGCTGCCTTACTGACATGATTGCAGTTACCTGCCTAGGTAGTCTTGGTGGCAAAATGCAAAAGGTGTAAAAAATTAGTAGGGCAGTGTAAATGAACTTTGTGTCAGCACGGCATGTTCTTGATTAGGGAGGTGGCTCTGCAGCTGCAATCCATAACTGTTTGCTGTCTTACAGTGGTGTTGAGTAAAACACTCGGTGCCTGCAAAACATTTAGCAGATAAACCTTGTTTTTTAAGATAAGTGGAGATGGTATATTATTTTTCCTTTTTTCCCCTAAATTGTTAATTTAAATACAATTAATAAATGTGCTGATATGTAAAATTAACACAGTTACATGTAGCTCATCTTTTCTTTGTAGATTTGTCTTAATTTGTGTTGTTTGTTTATCCCTTGTTTTTAACAATCCAGAAATTCAGCTGGAGTGATTACTAAAAATAGTAATGTATGTAGCAAGGCATTTCCTTTTCCTGGGAAACTGCGTGATTCCCTTGCAAAATCAGAAAACTGTATCTGTTTGAAACACTGCAATTGGCAGATGGTGTGGGGGGAGGGAAGGAGAGGAAGGATTTGGTGGAATGTAGTCCAAAAAAAAGTCACACGATATCAAAGAGGAGATAACTGATTTCTTTTAACTATTTTGTACATTTACAACACAAAATATGTTCATGAAACTGTTTTGAAACTTTTAAAATATTACTTCTGTGCAAGTTGGAAACTGTCTGACAGCAGCAGTATTTATTGACTTGATGGTTTTTTGGAAATCGAGATCTCTGAAAGTACTACTAATTTCCTTACTAATTATATTTCTATTTTATGATGTTTGAAAGAAGGCGAGAAAACACTAAAAAAAGTTTTCTTTTACCTTTCTTAGGTTTTCAGTACTTACTCAAATGAGGACTATGATAGACGGAATGAAGAAGTTGACCCTGTGGCAGCCTCAGCTGAGTATGAACTTGAGAAAAGGGTGGAAAAAATGGAAGTGTTTCCAGTGGAAATTGAAAAAGGTGCAAATCAAACCTTGAACATTTGCAATAGATACTCTGTGAACAAAAGATAAAGCCATTTAAAAGGGTATATTCATACAATTTAGATCTTGAATTTTTCAATGTTTGTCTTGGCGTTGATTTGTGGCTCGTTCTGTTGAATTTGGTGAACGTTGATGGAACAGGCCTATACTAAGTGCAAATTATCATACTCAATTAAGTTAGCAAAGCTACAGGACAAAAAGGCTTTTAGTAGTATATAAGGTATGTTATCTTTTTGGGTTTGGGTTTTGGGGTTTTTTTAGTGAATTTTTATATCTTTTGTGTGGAAGGACTTGGAATGTTTTGAAACAAGTCAGTCCTGCTGGTTGTTACATTATGTGTGATTCAGCTAATGTTAGATTTTTGAATCCCTTAGGTGACAGGGGTCTGGGCATCAGTATCATTGGAATGGGAGTTGGTGCTGATCAGGGCCTGGAAAAACTAGGTATTTTTGTAAAAACAATTACAGATGGTGGAGCTGCTCAAAGGGATGGACGGTGAGTTTTCTATTGAATTGATTATGCTTTTTATAGATTTGTAACTGAGCCCAATTGCTTTTATTAGATATGCTGAATACTGTGAATAAAAGTACAAAAGCTGAATGCAGCAGAGTGGTTATTATAATCCTACTTTATGTTATTTTTTTTTTTTTTAAAGGCAGATTATTTATTATACAACATTTTTGCTAAGTAAGTGTAGTTCTGCTTAGAGCATAAATAAGAAAATCTTAGCACAAGCCCATGTGTGGAAGTACCACAAAGTCACGTTGACACCCTAGTACACCAGTCACTGTGTAAATAGTATAAAAAATATCAGGTCAAATACTGTAGATTTTGATTGGTGATTTACATGGTAATTAAGGATCAGGAGACTTTTTAAACAATGATTTTCAACAGACTCAGAATTTGTCATTATAAATACTAGTGAGTTTTGAGTAATATTTGTCAGGAATACCTCAAGCCAAAATATGGTTAACTGATAGCTAAACATTTATTTATTTTGCAGAATTCAAGTAAATGATCAGATTGTGGAGGTTGATGGCATAAGTCTGGTGGGAGTTACTCAGTTCTTTGCAGCCACTGTATTAAAGAACACCAAAGGCACAGTGAGGTACGTATAATTTTCTATGAAATAACACTTTCTTTTTGTCATTTTTCATTCATGGAGAACACAAAACCATAATATGAAAAATTTACAAAGATACTGTGGAAGGCAACAGTATGGCAAACTCATTTCTTAAGCATATCTTAAGATTTTTTGCTGCAAGGTAATTTATTTTCTTCTGCAGGTTTCTGATAGGGAGAGAGAAACCAGGAGCTGAGAGTGAAGTAGCCCGGCTCATTAGTGAGACCTTGGAGCAAGAGAGGTGTCTGTATGAGCAGCACTATGTTCATGATGACACAGAGCAGGTAAAACATCATACAGACAGACATTTTTAGAAGTATGTGCTTACCATTATGTGCAATGACTTCTGCTAATGGAATGAAGGGGGATTTTTTAATCAGATTGAAGCAGAAAAGGATAAAAGAGGCAACTTATTAAAAACAGGAAAATGCAAACTTCATACATTACTATTCTCAAGGCACATGGTTATCACTTTATCAATAATCCAAAATGTATTTTTAACTGTCAGCTGTATGTGATTGTTTTGTGCATGTTCCACTTTGCTCTCTTTTGTGGAACTTTGATGAAGGTGTTTGCAATTCATCTTTAACACTTATCATAGGTGTAAGAAACAAAAAAAGGAACTAGTCAAGAAAGGTTTTGCAGCTGTTTGGATTTCTCAATCCTGTGCTTGGTTGTTGCTGCCATAATGCAAAAGTGTGTGTGCATTACAGAATGTCACGATTTTCTGATTTTGTCAGGATGATGACTATGATGAGGAGGAGGAAGATACATACGAGTCACATTTACATGGAAAATCTGTAGAAGTTTTTGATCTTCCTGAAAATGAAGATATTGGTTTACTACTGGATATGGACTCAGCACAGTCTCTTCTTAAATTTAAAGAGGTGGTGTAGTAGTTTCTTAAATATTCTCTCTGATGCATTGGGGAGCATCTGAACACCTTGTAGGATAATGGATATTATCTCCTTCATGTCCTTCTCATGGTTTTGGGTTTGTTTTTTCCCAACATCACCAGTAAATCTTTCTGATTTGTCCATTGAAATATAGGTATTTTGTTACTTTTTTATGCCAGTTTCCCTATACATATGTATATTAAATGGTCTTTTGATATAAATTAAATAAAAGCCCTTGGAAACAGGCATTAGAACCCACCACCACCTCTGTGCTTGTTGTGTCTGAACGTTGCATGAGATAAGTATGATGCTTTTCTTAGTTTTTCTTTGGCCCATTGGCCTTTGCGTGTATTTGCTGCACAGTGGAATGGCTTTAGCTGCAGAAGACAGCATGGGGTGGGCAAATATGCCCATTCTGAATGGTCTCAAGTGCTGTGAGGTGTCCTTCAGGAAGACAAGAAATACGTATCTAATCTCCTACTTTAGTCCCTGCAGTCTTCTGGGAAATCTCTGTGTACATAAAAGCACTTGATTCTGTAGACAGACATGGTTTTGGCTTGGAGGATGTTTTTATGGTGTATTTTTTGGAAGTAATGGATTTGTAAACCCAATAGGGCGTTCCAGACTGTGAATTGCAGCTTAACATAATCGGAAATAGCATGGTTTCCTTTTCTCAAAGTTTTTATAAAGGATTTTATAAAGATTTGCTTTATTCAGGGCTGTGGGATTTAGTCAGGGATTTAAGTGGTACAGTCATTGGCATTTAGGGGTCCAGGCTTTTTTGGTAGAATTAAGTGCCTGTCATTTTTACTCTGGGAGGAGAAAAATACACTGCAAAGAAACTGTTTTGTCAAATGTCATTTGGAGCTACACCAGCTTATTTTTGTGAAATACTGTTATTTTACAGATCTCCTTAAGTTTGTTCTCTTGATAATGATGATGATGTCATTGAGGAAGTAGAAATTGCAGGCTATGGATCTCTAGAGAACATTTACAATTTTTCTAGGTTAGGAAACATAGTAGCAGGCTGCAGCATCTTTTCAGAAGTGCTATATTTACTTGGGTTGCAATTACGTTCCCATCTAGAATTATCACTGTGCTGTTACTGGCATAATCTAAGTGAAGAATAGTCATGGATTCACTAGTTCTAATTTGTGCTTCGTGTGCTATTCCTTGCCAAAAAGAAAAAATCCCTCCAGGGTTACAGATGGAAAATGAGATACAAGGAATAATTAATACTTGTTAAAAAAATCTTTACATTTGGCTTACGTGTAGCTTTTCCCATTTCTAATAATCTTATGAAGATTTGTGGTGCAAAAATACATGGCTTAATTTTAAAACAAACTCAGCACATTTATTTCTAAGTGCTGATTGTAAAAAATATTTAGTACTGCTAAATTTTACTTGATTCTGTGTACCAGTTGTCATCATAATTGCACTGCTGCCTTGTCATACTCCTGGCATATTGAAACATTATTTTAATCTCCTCAGTTTTCTTAATATACAGACAGCACTGTGGGAATTTTAACTATAGGAAGTTACGTATTGATGACTGTGGAATTTATGGAGGGTTTAATTTCAGTTAGGGTTGGTGGAGTTTTTTTTATTAAAAGTTCATGATTACTTCTGTAATTGACAAATAATTGAGTTGACTTGATCCGACACTATAAACATGGTTTGAGGAAAAAGGGAATCATGGAGAAATTCTTAAAACTACCATTTCAATTGTAATTTTTTGTGCTCATACAATTTTTTTCATTTGTTTCAGCTGCAGTTAAAACATGCAGTAACAGTAGCTGAAGTGAATCAGCTGAAGGAGAAAGTAAGTTTTCAAAGAATCTTATTATTTGGTGGTGGGGTTTTTTGTTGGGTGGTTAGTTTGGGGATTTTTTTATTTCTACAGCTACTAATTTTACCAGGAATAGGCTGAATGCAGAGGCAGAATCCGTTTAGGCCTCAGGCAGTATCTACTCTGTGTTGTGCTGGACAGACTAAGTTGAAGAGCTATGCTCAAATTAAAAAAACAAAACAAAACAAAAAACTACACAAAACAGTCAAAAGAAAACCCCAGCCCCAAAATCCACTCTATGCCTTTATAAAACAAATGGTTCTGTAATACTGCCTAGAGTAACTGAATATAGTGGAGCACTGTATGAAACAAGTTCTAAGCAAATACGAAAACAGTGGATAGAACTTGGCTGATCTGAGTATAGATTTGGCACTTGCAAATAATGTTTTGTGGCTGTCTTTCTGTTACTAGAAAGTTATTTCTGTTACCATTTCCCCTCTTTCCATCTACAAATTTTTGACTTGCTCTGGGCAGAGACTTTTTTCCAGCTTTTTTTTTTTTTTTTTTTTTTTTTTGGTGATGATTAATTAAGCACTTCTGCTTATTCTGAGAAAGGATTTCTTGTTCTTTTTTGCTGTTTTTCCACTGATGCAGATTTGTGTGTGGTCTTTATCTGCAAATACTACTTGCAGGCAAGCAGCTTCTCTTGTTCCATTGCCCATCTGTGTTGCCCTGCCCAGAAATGCCTGGCCTAGTACAAGTTGCAGCACACTGCTGGGAGCAGGTAGCACATGGGGAGGGGATAGTGCTTCAGATTGCAATAATTTTCTAAAGCAGTATCTACTGAGGTTTTCATGCACTCTGCAGTTGTTGAAAGCTCCACATGAAGAGAGGCAAGGCAGACAAAGCTACTTGGTGATACAGTAGTTCCAATTTTGATTTCTGACAGTACTCCTTCTGTTTGAAGTATTCTTGAAATTTGTCCCAAATGGATTGCCAAAAAGCTGTTAGAAATGTCGGTGTTAGTACAACTTACAGCATCACTTTTAATTCAAGAAACTCTTGGTCCTTTCAACATCTCTGTTCCATCAACAGGTGATCTTAACTGGCTTCAAAAGCAGTGGTTTCCTCACTCTAAGAGGAGGCATGGACAAATTAAGCAATATCTTGCCTGTTCACTCCTCAAAGGCCTGGAGGGCTTCACATGTTAACATTCCCTTTTTTAATGTGGTTGCTGTCAAGCTGAAGAGGTGGCATCCCTTTCCTTTATTGAGGGAATATTTGGTGATTTTGTGCATTGACTGAAGGAAAGCAAACCATGCCTATGTCATCATTTATTAGGAAGACCAATGTCTCAGAATCACAGAATATGCCAAACTGGAAGGGACCCACAAGGATCATCAAGTCCAGCTTCTGGACCTGCACAGGACCATCCCCAGGAGTCACACCATGTGCCCAAGAGCATTGTCCAAACGCTTCTTGAACTCTGCCAGGCTTGGTGCTGTGACCACTTCCCTGCAGAGCCTCTTCCAGTGCCCAACCACCCTCTGGGGGAACCTTTTTCTAATATCCAGCCTAAACCTTCCCTGAGACAACTTCAGGCCATTCCCTCAGGTCCTGTCACTGGTCACCACAGAGAAGAGATCAGTGCCTGCCCCTCCATTTCCCCTCATGAGGAAGTTCTAACTGCAATGAGGTCTCCCCTCAGTCTCCTCTTCTCCAGGCTGAACAGACCAAGTGCCCTCAGTCACTCCTCACACAGCTTCCCCTCAAGGCCCTCCACCATCTCTGTTGCCCTCCTCTGGACACTCTCTTAATGGCTCAATATCTTTCCTATATTGTGGTACCCAAAACTGCACACAATATTCAAGGTAAGGCCGCCCCAGTGCAGAGCAGAGCAGGACAATCCCC
>JAWWEV010000172.1:20627819-20641701 GCA_035583235.1 Hafferia zeledoni | reverse complement strand
AGGACAATCCCCTCCCTCACCCGGCTGGCGATGCTGTGCCTGATGCCCTCCAGGACATGGTTGGCCCTCCTGGCTGCCAGGACACTGCTGACGCGTGTTCAACTGGCCATCAGCCGCAATCCCCAGGTCCCTTTCCATGGCACTGCTCTCCAGCATCTCTTGCCTCAGTCTGTACAAACATCTGGGATTGCCCCATAGCAGGTGCAGAATTCAGCACTTTCCCTTGTTGAACTTCACAGACTGGTGATTGCCCAGCTCTCTAATTTGTTGAGGTCTCTCTGCAGGGCCTCCCTGCATTTGAGGGAGTCAACAGCTCCTACCAGTTTTGCGTCATTTGCAAACTTGCTTGGTATCCCTTCCAGTCCTGTATCCAAGTCATTGATGAAGATGTTGAAGAGCACAGGGCCCAAGATGGAGCCCTGTGGATCCCCATTGGTGACAGGTCTCCAGTCTGATGTCACCCCATTCACTGTCACCCTCTGTGCTCAACCTGTGAGCGAATTGCTTACCCGCCACATGGTGTGTTTATCCAGCTGGGCTGGACAGTTTGTCCAGAAGAAGGATCCTGTGAGAGACATTATGGAAAGCTTTACTGAAATCTAAAAAGATATATCAACTGGCTCCGCTTGATTATCTGGGTGGGTTACCTTGTCATAAAAGGAAATCAGGTTTTACAAGCAGTGCTCAGGAAGCTGTGCCGGCTGTGATCAATGTCTGCATCTTCTCTTTACTATGTTTTTCAATACTTCCAGAGTAATCTTCTCTGTAACTTTACTAGGCACTGAAGGGAGACTGACAGGACTGTAATTTCCAGGATCCTCCTTCTTGCTCTCCTTGAAAATCAGGACATTGGCCAGCTTCCAGTCAGCTGGGACCCCTCTGGATTCCCAAGACCGCTTGGGTCTTTTGAGGTTCTGCAATGACATCAGCCAGCTCTTTGAGGATTCTGGGATGAATCCTGTCAGGCCCCATAGATTTGTAGGGATCCAGCAGGAGCAGTAGATCCCACACAAGTTCAGGGTCAACTGGGAGTTGATCATTCTGACAGTCACGGTGCTCCAGCTCAGGGTGCTGAGACCCCTTGGATCTGTCATCTGTGTTGAAGAGAGAGGCAAGAAAAGCGTTAAACACCTCTGCCTCGTCTCTGTCCCTGTTTGGGAGGTGACCATCCTCATCCTGTAATGGGCTGATGATATTTCTACACTGTCTATTGCCATTAATATATTGGAAAAACCTCTTTTTATTGTCCCAGACATTTCTGGCAACTGCAACTCCAGGTGAGCTTCAGCCACACGAATTTCTCTCTACAGTGGCAAGCAGCATCTCTGTATTCTTCCCATGTCACTTGACCTTGTTTCCCCTGGGCATACACCTCCCTTTTATCCCTTATTTCCAAGAGAACATTCCCAGTCATTCAAGCTGACCTTCTGCCTCACCTGCTTGACTTCCCTCCTTTGAGCATTGCCTGCTCCTTTGCCATTAGGAGGTGGTGTTTAAAAGTGACCAGCACTGATGGATCCCAGTGCCTGCAAAAACCTTCTCCCAGGAGACCTTACTTCCTAATTCCCTGAGCAGCCTGAAGTTTGCTCTGCTCATGTCCAGATTTAAGGTTTTACTGGCACTTTACTTCCTGCCAACAGAGATTTACATGGCCATCAATCTCCACTCATGAGATACCCTCTGTTCACAAGCAGCAGATCAAGGAGGGCAGCTTGCTGAGTTGGCTCCCTTAGGACCTGTTCCATAAAGTTACCATCCAGGTTTTTTAGGACTTTTCTGTCTCAGGTTGTACCAGCTGTGGGATGCTCCCTGTTAATTTCTGGTGAGTTGAAGTTCCCCATAAGGACAAGGGCAGTTCATTTGGAAGTGCCCCTTAGTTCCTCAAAGAACAGTTCATTGGCATCTTTGTCCTGGACACGAGGCCTATAGCAGACTCCCACAGTGACATCCACATTATTTGTTAGTCCCTTAATTCTTACCCAGAGGCTCTAAATGTGCTGCTGCCAACTCTAACTCCGTATACTCTAACTCTTCTATTACACACAACACCACCACTCTGCCTCTTCTGCCTTGCCAGTCTCTCCTGAGCTCCAGTCACATATGAAGTACCAGCGAAGATATCTGGTCTCGTTAGCTTTATTCAAAAAGCATTTGGTAACAAAATAGTAGGAAAGGGAGTTTTTCTTATACAGGTCAAGATTCTTTATCTCCAATTGCCTTTGAAGGTATTCAAAATAGGCCTCTCCAGAGGTATTAAGATATAGTGAGATCTGGAACAATATAAGCTAACAATAAAGCTGTTGTTCATTTTACCTCTCTAGAAAAAAAAAAGTGATATCAATGAGGAAACAGTGAAAAATTCTTGGGTTGCAGTTCTAAACTTGCTTGGAGTAGCAAGGATTGGAAAATCTGACATGATTACTTTAATAGTTGTGTCTTGTTTTAATATTACTGATAAGTACGTAATTGTTATTGGCTATTCTCCACTTAAACATGTGTAAACAACTGGGGTTTATTTCATCTTTTAGTTTAGATTAATTCCTTCAGTATTAATCTTTTCAGTTAAAAATCATTGAAGCAGAAAAAAATGAATGGAAATTTAATCGAGCCCAACTACAGCAAAACTTGGATGAAAGCAAGGAGAAAATTAAAAAGTTAGAGACCTACTGGTTAGAGGCACAAAATCTATGCAAAACAGTAAATGAGCATCTTAAAGAAACTCAAGAACAATGTGATGCCCTTGAAAAGAAATACAGTAAGGCCAAGAAATTGCTTAAAGATTACCAACAAAAGTAAGTACCCCAAAATACCAGGTCTGTATTTATTGCTTGTCTGTTTTGTACATTATGGGGAAAACTGTCAACTGTACCTAGGAGTAGAATTTGCTTAATTCACTCTCTTTTATCAATGTTTATGGAAGCAGTGGGCTATAAATGCTGAGTTCTTCCATACCTTAAGGCAGCAACTTCTGGAAGGGTTCTCCAAAAATTTTCCTGCTGCTTTTGATTCTTAGCTTAGGATCAACTATTTAATATTTCAATAACTTTTTTTTTAAACAACTTAGTTGAGAAGCTGTAATGCATATATACTTTTGGAAGGACTACTTGAAATTTGACATAAGAAGTTTGGCAATACCTTTTGCTGTTTGTGAAAAACCCTTTGACTGACTTAAATGTTCCAAATAGAGTAGCATCAGGGGGTATTTAGTAAGAGTCAGATACTTGTGATTCAGTCTGAGTTAGGAGTTACATCTTGTAGGGGAGTAAAAGGAATTCTGAGAAAAATTGAGTCTGGGAAATGTATCTAGCCCATTAAAATGACAGCATGAAAACAGTATCTTCAATCTGTTAAGGGGTTTGGGTTATTTAGTAGAAGTAGTGTTGCTTGTTAGATACACCTGTGTAAGAACTGAACACTGTTGTCATGCAGTTGTGTCTAATTGTTCTGCCTTCTCTCCTCTTAGCTAAACGAGCTAATTGCAAAATATTTGTAGACATGTCTTGATAATACAGAACACAACTGTTGCTTTTGATAGTTACTGTAAGCATATAATTCTTCTCCCTGATTTCTCCAAGGCAGTTAATATGATCTTTTGCTTTGTAATCCACATCCAGAAGTATTACTTTTCACAGTACATTTTTTGTGCTGTTTGGTGAGCTTTTTAAAGGTCTCCTTTTCCCCTCTCCTTCCAAGCCTACCCGCATGGAAGTTCAAAAGTACGTTAAGACGACTGCTAACATGCTATTTTCCATTTTCTCACCATTTTCAGCAAATTCCCATTACTCATTTAACTGTCACAGAAGCTTTTGCATCTTTTGTAGATGTTGTATGCTTATTTCCTGGTTTTGTATGTTATTCCATATGATGCAGGCTAAAGCAGCTTTTATTTTTGTTTCCTTCTCTGTAGTCATTGTTTCTTTTTGTAAAACGCAGTCATCGCAAGTTCTGTAGGATGAGCCAAGTACAAACTCGAAATGCAGTTTATTTTCCTACAAAGAATGTTACCATAGCTTTTGGAAGGAAAATACTGTATGTGCATGTATCTTTGTGGAAGAGAGTAAGATACAATGACTCCAGTCATGCATGAATTTGAGGCTTAAATGTATATGCAACTTGCCACTTTTAAAAGTAGAGAGATGGTTGTAACTTTGCAGAAAAAGTGTTGCCACAAATCCTTTTTCTTCTGCCCAGAGTAAATCATAGTCAAATGTATTTTCTTTTGAAGACAGTAAAAGCATACAAATACCTAGGTTATTCTATGACATTACAAGATTAATGAATCAGTTATACCTTACAAGCTGATTTTTGTCACCATTTACTAATGGAATGTTTTTTATTAAATGCAATTGTGCATATTTCTGTTTTACATATTTTTCTACATTTGTATGTATTACTCTTTCATAAATATGTATATATTTCTCTCACCAGAGAAGTAGAATATATGAAGAAGGAAGAAGATCATTCAAGGCTACTTGAAGAGAGAGACCAGAAGTATGCAGAACAGCTGAAAATATATCAGGAAAAAGTAAAGTAGTATTATATTTTGAAATAAACTTACACATTCTTGAAGAGTTGTATCTCACTTCTGAATTTTAATTCTTGCAGATTTCGGAACTTGAAAGTAAGTTAAAAGTATATGAGAAAATGCCCTATGTGTTTGAAGGTGGCAGTTCATTGGAAGATGGCTGTCAAAGTCCAAGCCACTCTAATGAGCAGGCAAAGACAAAAGAAGAAAATGGAAAAGAAACCAAATCAATAGAAGAAAGAATAAATTCTTTAGATATGCTGATTTCTGGTAAGTAGGTTGTAGGATTTTTGATTTGCACTTAACAGAGATTAGGAGGAGTTATATGTGTAGTGGGTTTTTGTTGTTAAAAGAAGTCAAGTGTTTTCTTATTTCATACTGACTGGGTAGATGTTTGACCTGAGCCAGTGTGGATAGCTGAGTTTAGGTTCCCCCAACATTTTCAGTATTGTTGTAATGTAATTCTTAAATGTTGTGGGAAAGAGGAGACAGATGGAGTGACATCCATTTTAACTGTTTTTCAGATTCTCTATCAGTGAAACCAATGATGTTAGTGGGACTACCACACTGAGATGTGTCAGTTAAAATCCCATTAACTTTAAGCTATGATTTACATCAAAACTTGCTATTGGGTTTTTTTTGCTATGTAATTTTATGCCCAGAATGTTATAAAATACCAGATGAAGGTTCAAATAAGAATCATACTTTTAAAATATTTGGTAAATACTTATGTACTTTTTAAAGAGTTTCTTTCTTAAAGAATGAGGATAGAAAAGCACACTCAGGGCACAAGTTTTCATCTGTTTGAGAATAAAATTCAGTTTTCAAGCCATAATACAATTACATTCTGCTGGATTTTATTTTTAATTGAAGAATTTGGATGGAAGTATATTTCAGATTAATTAGAAATTGCTATTGCAATGTGTTAAAATAGTGTGGTATAATATAAACAGTGTTTTCATATAGTAACAGTTAACAGGTAGAATAAATCTGATCTAAATTCTAAATATTTTTCTGGACAGTGGGTTGGTGTACTTGCCTACTAGTTTTTGCTCTTTTATTTGTTTGTTTTTTTAAAGAAGTGCATATTTGTTGCAGATTTTGATGCTTGTGTTGGGGATACTCCCAGATTAGACACCAGTGCCCACAAAGCAAAAGCTCAGCTTGCTTTGAAAGTAAAACGCCAGCCACCTTCTCGATCAAAGCTGAAAGAATCTCTTGGGACTGGACAGCAGACTGCAAATCTACAGGTACTAATATTGGTAGATAATTATGCATTCAGGAACCTGAATATGTGTTGAGTTTTGTCTGTACTTGCAATTTTAAGTGTTGTCGATGTTTCACTCAGGCTGTGCCAAAGCATCATATTTTTATGCTACA
Source organism: Hafferia zeledoni (assembly GCA_035583235.1). Classification (NCBI taxonomy): domain Eukaryota; kingdom Metazoa; phylum Chordata; class Aves; order Passeriformes; family Thamnophilidae; genus Hafferia; species Hafferia zeledoni. The sequence goes on along the minus strand of JAWWEV010000172.1, from coordinate 20,635,796 downwards.
TCACGTGAAAACCCCTTTTTGGGTTCATACCATATGTGTGAACTTTGGCATGCTTTTTGGGGCATGGTTAATTTAAAGTGAGCAAAGAACTATGCAAGCTTATTGTATTACGCATTTATCTTACTATTCCTTCATCTGAAACAAGTTAGTTACCAATTTCTTCAAAAACTAAACACTTCTGAAATGCTTCATTGTTCCATAAGTCATCATTTAATTTCACAAGAAGTATACCAGTAAAATGTTCTATCATGTTTCAGGAAAGCAGTTAAAGAGTTGAGGTGTATATAGTTGGTATATGACAGAGCCTGTAATAGAAGGAGAACACTGAACTCATTCAGTTAGACTGAAAAGTGGTTGCATTGAACTGGAATGGCCAAGGTGTACCAGAACATTTCTGACTTGGCTAGAAAAAGCTGATTTGTGATGTGCAGAAAGATCTGTATAGAGATGGGTAACAGAAAGCCTGTTAAATGAGCCTCATGTGACTTAGGTGGTATCCACAGGTGAGTACACACAGAAAATTTTCTGAACTGAAGAAGTTTGCGTAGCGTAACGTATCTTTCATCCTGGTAAGAGATCATACAGTAGATGAGTATATGTCATGTTTATCATAAAATAACTTTGGAATTTGTTGAAGGATGAAGATTCAGAAGATGCTGTTATCAACAGAGAACCTTCCACCATGTATCTAAGCAAGACCTTAGAAACAAGTGAAAAATTACCTCTCCCAGACACAGATCAAAAGTGTGAAAAGCCTGAAAAAAGAGAAAGCACAGAAAGTCCTCTGGAGTCAAGTCCTTCTGCTTCCACACACTCTTCTCCAGTACACAAACCAACCAATGAAAATAGCAGCACCACTCCTCTTTCACCTCCTCCTGAAGAGATGACTCCAAGTTCTCCTCAAGGGTATCTCAAGAACGTTAAGCAAAGAGAAACAAAAGGCAAAGGGAAAGAGGCCAAGGGTAAGACTTAAGGGTTTATAGTCAGCCTAGCCACTACTAATCATTACTTGATGGAAGTATTTGGCTTTTTTTCTTACGAATAATTGGAAAAGGGATCTAATACAATCTTTTAAATGCTTGATGTTTTCTGTAATCAGCTGGCACAAATGTATAAAAGCAGATTATACTTACTGTCTTTTGTGTATAGCTCGGACAAAACCCTTCTTTTAGTACCCTGAAACAGGATTTGTTTTATGCTCTCCTCAGTTTGTGTTTGTTTTTATGAAGTCTTAAACACAAATAGTTCTAACCCAGCAGTAATAAGAAAGATGTTAAGCTATTAGAGAGTGTTCAAAGAGGGCAACAAAGATGGTGAAGGGCCTTGAGGGGAAACCATAGGAGGAGTGACTGAGGGCACTTGGTCTGTTCAACCTGGAGAAGAGGAGACTGAGGGGAGACCTCACTGCAGTTACAACTTCCATGTGAGAGAACCGGAGAGGTAGGCACTGATCTCCTCTTCTCTGGTGACTAGTTACAGGACCTGAGGGAATGGCCTGAAGTTGTCTCAGGGAAGGTTTAGGCTGGATATTAGAAAAAGGTTCCCCCGGAGGGTGGTTGGGCACTGGAAGAGGCGCCACAGGGAAGTGGTCACAGCACTAAGCCTGGCAGAGTTCAAGAAGCGTTTGGACAATGCTCTAGGGCACATGGTGTGACTTGCAGATGGTCCTGTGTGGGACTAAGAGTTGGGCTTGATGATCCTTGTGGGTCCCTTCCAACTCAACATGTTCTGTGATTCTGTTAGTTTTTAAAAAATACCATTTACCAAAACAAGTACCTGATATAAGTGATTTCTATAGTTTTTTTGTGATGGCAAACGTTTTCTTTATTTTTAATTGGCCCCTGGAACAGCTAATTTAAGCAGAACATCAAAGTTGAGGATTAGTATAGAAAGCTTGCTCTTTGTGGGCAAGGTGACACTAAATGCTACTTTCTGCTAGACTGTTGCTTTCTAACCGTACCTTAAGGTCTACTTATTATTTCACTGAAATAATCCTTTCTATTACCTTCCCATGCAGTCATGTATGAATCTGTATTTTAACCTGTTGTGCTCCATTTAAGAAATTACCTATTTTCTTATAACATTACCTGTGGAAATAGACGTGGAAACAAATGTTAATATTAAAAGTAGTTCTACTGGTTTTGTATTTAAGTTGACAGAAAAAATAACCAGTTTAACTGTCGTTATAATTTATGGGATGTTATATGTTTAGAAAGAGCGGTTCACTAATTAGCTAAAGTTCTGGTGTTGATCAGATATACAGAAAAAAAAAAAAAGGGAAAAACTCTTGATTATCCTGATAATTCAGTATGTAGCCTTTGAGATAACCATTATGTGTTTCAGGAAGTATTAGCTGATGGAGTGGTGGGGACTTGTCCTCAGTTTTGTGTAGTAAACATGATTTTTGTTTTTTATGGTCCCCAAAGGCATCTGTGTACATTACTGCATGTCAGGAGTTGTCTTGAAGGCAGAGCTTAAAATCTGCTTTGTCTCTCAAGAAGCAGATAGCATCTCTTTCACTGGCAGCTTAGTTATGAAACACCTGATTGGTAATACAAAATGTATTTCAGTTCTTTAAAAGACATCTAGTAGCCAGTGTACTTAAAAGTAAGTACACTTAGGACTTGCAGGAACCTGTCAATCCACTGCAGAGAGGTAGTGTGATGCTTAAGTTCATCATCTAATTTCACTTAATAGTTGCAAAGTTGGCATTGAACATGCTTCCTTTGGTGAAAAATTGGATCTTGAGGGGCTGTATTCCAGTTTTGAAAATATGAGTCTTGGACAAGCATTGAAGTTCCAGTTGTTTCTTTAGAGTAGTCACAATTTGTACATTGTTTCCAAGAAACCCAGCTTGTTAGGATCTGTCTGCTCTCCAGGTACTGACTGTCAGGTTGGTGAGGCACACCTGCTGGAGCTGGCAGCTTGCATACATAGCCCATGGCCAAAGCAACTGGCCTGGACTAGCTACTGAACTGAAAAAATTACCAAAGGAGCATCTATAATACTTCAAGCTTAATAAAGGATGATCAAATGATCTACTTGCACAACTGTTGCTTTAAAAATTAGTTTCTTTCATGCATCTTGTACTGGTTATCTAGTTTTGATTATCTAGTTTGTGTATTTTGTATTTTACATTTTGCAAAAGAAGGAGGTGTTTTTTTCTAAGCCTATACTGTCTTTCGTTTGTAATTCATTGAAGCAAAATACTGCCGTAGGTTTTATCTTTCTGGAGGCAGTATAGAATTGCTATTTATCAAAAGCAATGTTTTTGAACAGTCACAAGCAGCTGTTGTGTTGCCATTTTTCAATGGTACAGCACAACCAGAATGATGGGGAGATGCCATAGAGGATAACTTAAGCTGATATGACAGTAGTATTTTCAGCTTGTGTCCACGTGCAAGAATGTGAATTTTAACACTGTCGGTCAGGTTTTAGTATCTGACTTACAAGCATCATCATTAGTACTTGAAACTTGCAGGTATTTTTAGAATCACATTTTTATTTTTCACCCCTTTATGGAAAGCAGATGAAAAGAAAAATGAAGACAGGACAGTAGAAGCAAATGAAGGAACATCATCAGGGAAGTCCAAAAGGAGATTTCCAGATTTTGGGTAAGATTTTAGTCGTGTTCCTTGTGTTTTTACCATGTTGTTCCATATTTTTACCACATTTTGTTTCTATTTGTCTATACTTTTTTTCCATTGAAAAATTCCTTCAGCTTCTTCAGTTTCACAGGAATACATCACTTTTCTATGAACTAAATTGCAAATCCATGTGTAGTTTTGTGCCAAAATATTATTGGTGCCTAGGCTCTAATGTTATGTCTTGCTGGTGTTATACTATAAAACAGATGCCTATCTTGCCTTAATTCTTTCTACAGCCAGGGTGTCATTACACAGGGTTTGGCTGTAGCAGCTGCTTACTGAGCTGTTCTTGGAGGCAGGCAGCAGTCATGAGTGAACTTCTGAGTTTCATTTAGAAGATGAGATTGCCTGCAGGGGTAAAACAGAAGTGCAAGGTGCATTAGGGTGGTAACTGAACTCTGGAGTTTGGGAGAAGAGCTGCTACATTTTGCAGTAACCCTTGCTCCTTTGGAGACAGGTCTAAAGCTTGTTGAAGCCAGCTGACAGTGAAGACTTAGACTGGTGCTACAACAAATGCATCATAACATATAACATAAAAATGATAACTTATTTCACATACAGATAATGTAGTTAGTGACTTTGCTCAAGTCACTTTGTATTGCATAGGAACATTTTATATAGCATTATAACTGTGTTCTTCCTCTTGGTTGTATCTGCTATATGCTATGTTTCTTTGGGCATTTTCTGTTTTTATTTTGGTTATATGTGGCCTTTGAAAGGATACAGTCATTGTTCTTAAATAAAATATGAATGACAGAACTTCTAAAATTCCATCTGTAATCTGCAAAATCATGCTTTAACAAGATAAATGTTGCTTTTTGTAGCTGTTGAAATCACTGTAAAAACTAGATTGCTGATTTAAAAAAATGTTGAACTGTATCAATGTAAATGCTTTCTGAAATTTGTGTTTTTCCACTTCAGTGGGTTACGGAAATCTGGGGGCAAGGGTAAGAAGCAAGAAAAAGAAAATCTAAGAGGTTCTCTGGATAGCAGGTAGTTATTTTGCTGGTTTAATACATACATGCTGCATTGATAAAATTTGTAACCTAAGAATTTCTTTATCATTACTGTTTGATCTTAAAGTACAGTCGTGTTTAACAGTGACAAAGTTAAATGAAGATTAATGATGTGGAGAGGAGCTTCTAATCTCATGAAATAAGAAAAATACACAGAAAACTGTAGAGCAAACTATATATAAAACTATATTTTGCTTAGGAAAGTGAATGTCAAGTAAATTAGTAAATCACTTGAAATTTTTATATTGTGTGAAATACTGGAAAAGTTTTTCAATTTGTTTTGTTAAATAACTCACATTATTTTGCATGGATCTTTAAAAGTAAATATCAGTTCATTTTAGGTATCAGTTGTGCTGTGAAACTGGCAGAAATAAGTGGTGTGTGTTTTGAGTTTGTTCTGGTTCTAAAGGTGGGAGTTGTGTTTCTGAGGGGTGGGATGAGGATTTTGCTGTTGCTGTTTAAAGACAATTTAATCTGCTTCTCTCAGAGGTTCCCGAGAACTGTTGGATGACTCTGGCAACAATCTGTCTGCATCAGATTCAGATTCCCCTGTTCCTACTTGCATGCCTTTCTCTTGGTTTGGAGACAGCCACAAAGAGCCTCCGATTTCTAGTAGCAGCCTGCACGTTACCCAGAGTGGGCAGGATGGTTGTGAGCACGGTCAAGAGAGGAACAGAAGCAAGGTAAAGATGACTTATTTGTGCTTTGAATATTTAAGAGTTGCATCTTGATACAGTAAAAACATCAGTGGTTAGTATGTGGAAGCCTGATGACTTAGTCTGTGATCACATAACCTCTCACAAACATTGCTGCAGAAGGTTGAGACTTTACAGCCCTCAGAGGCAGAAATGGTGTGAGTGTTCCTGTTCCCTCCACTTGAGGTGAAACACCAGCAGAGGCTGTTCAGGCTGAAGTAACATCTAAGGAAAAATCACAGGGTACGTTTTCTCACTTGTTTATAATGCTAAAAGTAATGCCAGCTTAAGGAAAGCGTAGTTTAACAAGCCAAAGCTGTTTCCCAGCGTAGTACTTGGAAGAAATGTACATAAACAGAGGTCAGCCTTCCAAGCAGTTGGCCAGCCAGTTCTTACCATGCTGGAGTGTAGGGCTGGAGTTCCAGACAGGTGGAGGAAGGATAGCATCCTGGTTTTCATTAACAAATTTAGTATTCAAAGCCAAGAAACACATCCATAGAACACTTTCTCTTCCAGGAAACTACTTCTGGGTAACTGGTAATGTTTAATGATTTAAAGCCTTTTAACCAGATCCTAAGAGTGAGACTACAGGGTTCAGTCTGTAGCCATAAAGTTACCTTCTTTACAGTTTAAACTATTTGAAAGAAATAGCTTTATAAAGTAAAAAGTTTAATTTGTGCACTATCTAAATGTTTGGTAAAAGCTATTTCAGTGTAAGACTGTTACTAACAATCTCACTTCATTCTTGTTTCCTTTGGATTTTGTTAGATTGAAAATTATACTTATTTGAGTAAATGCAAGGTTTATTCTTGAGTTTCACACTTAACTTTGGATGACTAAAATACTCTCTCCTCTCAGGTTTTCCTTTTCTTCTGTATTATTAGAGAAAAATGAGTTGCATATCTGGAAAAGAAACTTGCCAGGTTGTAGTTTGATGAAGTCACTGATGTTTTGCAGAGATGGTAGATAATGAGTTTGCTTTCCATGTTTCCAGAGGCTGTTATAATACATTTTTAAAAAATTATTTTCTGTTTTCTCAGTCTAAAGTCCTTATGATAGGAGTAAGATATCTGCATACATAGTTCTTAAAAATTACAGAAAGTGGGTTTAGAGCCATGCAATACCTTACTGTAACACAGGAACTTAATAGGAACTTTAAAATCTCTGAATTAGAACAGAACTTTACACAATACTGCCCAGCTCCTGCATTGTTTGCTTCTGTTGAAGCATACAGTGGCCAAAAGGTGTTTCTGTACATAACCAAGGATCTTGAAGGGTGTAGGCATGTATTCTGGTACAATTTTTGATTAAATGGGATGGTTGATCTCTGAACAGGCTGTAGCAAAGCTATCAAGAGATGTTTTCTGTATAGATAAGCATTCAGTGGTTTTTTGTTTAATCATTGATTCTGAAGAACCCATTCATCCCCTCTTCATTCCTCTCTTCTGATTCAAATAACTTTTCTAAGCATCAGAAAAGTCCCACTGGTGCATTTCTACTATAAACACACGTAATATGCCTAAGCACCTCTTCAGGGTTTTATATAGACACCTCCTTTTTGGCAATCAAAAAGGTGTTAGAATCTTACCAGATTGGGTGCTCTCTTCCTTTCATTGCCCAAAATAATAGCCTTTTCTTCTTATTGTTGTGTACTTTATCCAAGTTTGTTATCACTTTAACCTTCCAGCTGGTTCCTTGCCTACTGGTTTGGAGGTTTTTTTGTTTCCTTCTCATGCTGTACCATGTAATTGCTGCTTGCTGCTCTTTTCCTTAGTGCCAGTTGCAACCAGCAGCTGGAAGATTATGCAAGTCTCCAGCTGTATTCCTGCTCTGTAAAACAGTAGAAAGCTGATCCTGTTGCAGAACAGATTCTCATATATTCATTAATCATAAAATCATACTTACCCTCTCCAAAGTCAGGCTGTTTTCACTTCACAATGTTTGGGTCTTTTATAAAGATGGACAGTGGCTGCTGCTTGGAATAAATGACTAATTGTTCTAGATCTTAATGTGGAGTTAATAATTAGATTTATACTACAGTAACAAGGCTTTGGCTTGTTTTGCTGTGAGAAAACATTAAATATGACAAAGAAATGTGCTTGGCCACTTAGCAGTGAGTCTTGTTACTAAAACAATGTAACAGCAGGAACAAAGCCATCTTTTCAGAATTTAAGGAAAGAATACTTTTTGTTGATGTTAACTCAAAATGTATAAATAAAGCAATATACAACAAGTATAGCAATAATTATTGCTTTTATGTCTGTAGTATCATATATGATCATGTGAAAGTATTTCTTAAAGAGCAGGTAAAAGTAGAAACCCTATAATAAGAACTTTGTCATGTCAAAGGCCTCTGGCTGTTGTAAGGAGTGTTTCGCATTGTGTATAATTTTTGCAGTTGTGTTTTAGCAGTGACAATTTAAGGAATATGATTATATTTTAACTGGGTTCTCTTTCTGCACAATTTGTCTCTTAAAGTTACTGTTTTCTTAAAATGATGCTGAAGTTAGTTTTAAATCCTGTGGTGTAAAGGAGAGCACCTTGGACTCTGAATCCCAAGGACCTGAGTTCGAGTCTCAGTGGGACCATCCCCTGGCAGTAAATGCCTCCCTGCCATCC
>JAWWEV010000172.1:20573025-20627719 GCA_035583235.1 Hafferia zeledoni | reverse complement strand
TGCCTCACCTAAAACATCCACTGCGCAGGCTGGAAGGGCACACCCACGTGGGGAGAGAGAGCCCTGCCCAAATCTGCATTCATGAAGTTTAGCCATAGGTATACATACATACATACATACAGTGTGACAAAGGAATGAGTCAACTTCTTGCTGCTTGTGAAAACTGGAAACGCAGGAACTAAAATCCTGTTATCTGAGTGCTTGCAGACGCTTTAGCCTTATGGAACTTCTAAATTACACTGTTGTTCCATTAGTCCCGTTACATAATCTGCCCTTACAGATTCTCTGTCCCATTCTCTGATACACACATGTACATACTGTTCATATGTATTGTTCTAGCAGAACACTGTTCAGCTTCTGTAAGCTTGTAATGCAGCGTTTCATTTTCCATGCAAGGAAGAGCCATGTGGTGTAAACTATTTATACTCTAGTACCTAAAATCTTGGAAAGCATACCTATAAAATCTCTTCTGTCCAAATTCTATGCTTTTCAAGAATCAGAAATCTTTGCAATTGGCTCTAAATCCGTAAAAGGAACTTAACTCCTCCTAACATCTGAATAGAAGCGGAGCGTGGAAAGAACATTACTACTGATGCTCAAATGCTTTAATTTTTTCTATGTTTTCTTCATGTTTGTCATGGGGTTTTTTCTAAACCTCTTGCTTAAATATCCTAGTGTTGCCTTTTTTTTTTTAACTGTTTTGTTTCTTAATTGTCCTTGATTTTCTCTGTAGAGGTAGAAAGAGTGAACCGAGTGTGGTTAAAGGAAAAGCTCCTAAATAGATTTTCAGTTTGGGTTGAAGTTAATTTGAGAATAGTTTGATGGACAAAGTATTCTGTTGTTTCAAGGAGTAATTTTTACATCTGAAAGACTAAAGAAGTCTCTAAAATACAATGTGATTAATATAAAATAATCCAAATGGTAAATAGAACATAATTTTTCAGTCAAGGACAGTAGCACACAAAGGTATCAGGAAACCTCAACTTGTGATTTGGGGTTTTATGTTTGTTGCGTTAAGGTGATGATGGGTTTTAGGGTGGGGATTTTTTGAGGCTGGAAACGTGTATCAGTAATTTAGAGTGCAAAGATGAAGTGTACACTCCCAGGACAAAAATAGAGTAATCTAGAAAATCGAGAGTTCAGGTTAAATTGAAATCAGAACACAAGTGCTCAATGAAGACAACTGCAAAAAGTAGTTCTCGTATAGGAGTGTAGTTTACTGAAGCAAAATGTCTTTAACACCAGCTTAATTTAGGATCTTAGATTATTTGTGCATATGGGGATGTGGTGTGGCATCCTTAAAAAGTGTAGTTAGTTGATTAGAGAAACAGAGAAAATAATGGTAAATAATTGCTTACTGTTTGTGGGAAACAAAGAATAGTGCTGAGAAATAAATTTTAGAAAGGCAAAAGTAGGATGCATGCTTTTGGTGGGATTATTTTTCACTCAATAAAGAAAAATATAGGGGTCACAATCTGAGTTGCAAATGGAGGTAATCAAATTAGAAAATATTCTGGAAAACACATACATTAGTATTTAGGATTTTTTACCAATCTGCTGTGAATTTTTCAGGTGTAGCATCAAGTTTTTTCAGTCTCCATGAGTCCCAGGCTGCTCAGCTAACCTGCCTGAGGTTGTGCAAGTACTGGCTGGATAAGTTTCAGCCCAGATCCTAATGCTTTTAGCCAGGCAGAAGGATCCAAAAGCTTTCTTTAAACACAGACTAAGTGTAATAATTGAATGTAAACAGTAAATGCTGTGAAGATTTTACATTCTTTCAGTAAGATTTTATGTTCTTTCAATATGATAGTTATATGATAGTATATTAATCATGTTTCTAAACTGAATTTTACTTTATTACTTTTAAAAATATTTTGTTAATTCACTAAAATAATAAATTTTTCAATCTTTTATTTCAGAAGAATTTTCCGTTTTGCAAATAATAAAGCTGCGTAATTAATGTTTATTTACCATGTTAAACCATTTTTTCTAAAGACATCGAAGTAATTCTTTAACGTCTGAAATGTTCAGCTTTATTGTAGTGTTTTTACACTACTTGGTACTTTAACCATAAAGAAGTTTTACATAGCTTGATGTAGTCCATATATTATAAAAATTCTTTTGAAGATGTTTTGCATTTATGTGGCATTTTACACCTCAAGGTAATTTTCAGATTGTATGATTCTGTGCCTCAAATGCAGTCACCTGAAAACTGAATTACAGAATCACTGAGTAGTTTGGGTTGGAAGGGACCTTCAGAGGTCACCTTGTCCAACCCCCCTGCAATGTGCAGGGACATTTTCATCCAGATCAGGCTGCTCAGAGCTCTGTTCAGTCTCACCTTGGATGTTCCCAGGGATGGGGCACCTACCACCTCTCTGGGCAACCTGTTACAGTATTTTATGCCCCTCAATGAAACTGTTAAATGAACTGCAACACAATATAGTATCTTAAAATTTAAAGTTTTGGGAAAGTTTGCCCTTGGCCAAGCTCTGAATTCTCTATTCATGAACTAATTTGAACCCTATTTGTTTTACTGTTGACAACAGTGGACAGCCATGAAGTCTGAACACAGTTCTTGTTTTCACAAACTTTGTAAGATCTAGGGGTGTTTCTGTGCCTTGGGAATCTTAATGACCATAAAAAATTAGGACAGATTTTTATCTTGCCAACAGGACACCACCTTCTGAAGCACATTCATAGTGCTTGTGTAGGTTTCAGTTTAATGCAAACTCAGCATTAATAATTCCAACAAATGCATTTTAGATTGCTTCTCCTAGAGTGTGGAATGCCTGCTGAAAAAGTAACCTTGTGTATTTCCTTGTGTGCTTGAACATCATTTCAGGTTATGACCGATTCTCCTCACAAGGTGTTTTTATTGGGGTATTGTTTTAAATTTGTTACTGTGCTTTGGAATTCAGAAGTTTAACAAAAACAAGTCGGATGCTTTATGTAGTTAGTGCCTTTCATATATATTCTAAAGGTAACTGAGTCAAAGTACTTCTTTATAACCAAAAGTCAAAATTACTAGAATGTCACCTTATGACCTGCTTTTCCTAGGAGTGAGTTAATGAAACGTTATTTCCACTTGTTTGCAGAGTAGAATTGTCATAGATGATACATACCATAGCAAGCCAAGTTGTGAACTTTCAGGGTTAGTGACAGAACCAAATCTGTCAGGTCGTTCACACACTTTAACCTTCTCTTCAAATGAGGTGAGTTTCAAAGTGTGTATATGTGTCTTGTTGATGTTGTTGTTCACACCACAGCATGTTTAATAGAAACAGATGTGTGTAATGTGAAACTAAATGGCTGTTCCATATCTGAATGTTGAAGAGCACTGTAAAGAATTACAAGCTGTTAATGAACTAAGAACACGGACTAGTGGGCGACACATCAGCCTGTGTGTTCTGATCCTAGTTGTATCATAAAAATCAGAGTGAACTCTCCAACCAAATTGCAGTTTTTAATTTTAAGTATATATATATGGGTTTGTTCCACTAATTAAAAGCAATTTCCTGGGTGAATGAAAACTGCAGCATTTTTGACCTTGGCTTCACTTCTGCATAGGTTTGTTTTACCATAAAATTTCATCTCAATAAAAAAAAAAAAAAAAAAAAAAAAAAAAAAAAAAAAAAAAAAGGCAGAATATGGTAGTTCTGATATATAGGTAGAAATTAGATACATGACAGTCAGTATTCATTTGCCCTGGAGAACTAACTCTTGGTTACAGCTGAAACTTAAAGTCTACACTTTGGTAGCATTCTGAGATATTGTCTCATTTGGTGATTGACTGATGGGCATCTTTTTCTAAACTAAAGGATGTAATTTATAGACTCATTAAAAGCTGAAACAGTTCTTTTACAGAAATGAGTTAGAGAGCTTGTCAGCTTACCAGGTGGTTCATGAGTGTCAGGGGCTTTTATAGCTGTCTTGAATCAGGTTTTGGTGAGAGTCTTAAAGTATTCCAGTAATATGTAAAAAGTCAGAACAGTTTTACAAACAATGTTATAAATATAAATTCACTAAGTGAAAAATCTGGAGTGATAAAATCACATAACTAGCTTACAGGTTGTCGTAGTGGATTAATTTTTTGCAAATTTTTATTAGAGATAATAGCTATAATCTAATGGAAACCAGAGGAAGTCCAGTTAATAATAATCTAGCTTTGCAAGTATGCACTGCAGTTTTTTGAATGGAATGGTTCATGAATGAAATGTTTCTAAAACTTTCAAGCAGTATAAATCTTAAGATTTTTATCAAAGATGTCTTCTTGAATATTGTTCTTTGATCAGTGTTAAAACTCTCAGTAAACTTCAGGTGTTAAAACTCAAAACAAAAGCTATTGCTAATTTTCTGTGTGTGAAGGGATGGTTTAAACCCATTTAATTCCAGTGTTCTCTCTAGTTCATATGTTGCTTATTGTCCTGGTCTCGCATGACCAATTAAAGGAGTTTGTACCATTTCAGTAATGACATTGAGTATCAAGGGTCTCTTCTGAGGAAAATTAGAAATAAACTCTGAACTGCTTCCTCTTTTGGAAAGCAGTATAAACGGATTAAAATATTTAGTTCTGCTCTTGGGTCTCTTTAAATTTGAAGTCTAGGTCTAGGAGAAAATAAATAATCAATCTTACAGCAATTTTGGGTATTTCAAATCACAGAATCCGTTAGGTTGCAAAAGACCTCTGAGATCAAGTCCATCCTATGACTGAACACCACCCCTGTCATACTGCCTTAGAAATCCTGGAATTGTTAGGAGACACAAGGTGGAAGCAGCACCTCTTAGAGATCTAGACAGGCAGCACTGAGTCTGCCTCTGCTGGGCAGGTGCTCACAGGCAGTTCAGGGAAGTGTCTGCCTGCTGGGGTTGTTAGCAGCCAGCTCGTTACAGCAGAGGCACTTCACTCACAGATGGCTAGCTGGTAATCCTTCTAAAGTTCTTAATATGTTAAATGGTGTCATGGCAGTGATGTTTTCTTGGGCTTTTTATTTTTATCTTCGGAGCTTCAGTATTCCTGTACTTGCTTTCTGAATCACCTGCATTTTGTGCAGGAGCACATGGCTTTCTCATGCTTCCTTATTTCATAAGTAGTGTTAGTTCTGCTTTCTGAATTTCCAGCTGATCTCCTGTGTGTGTGGTGGCAGTTTTGAAGACTCTTAACTTCACTGTACAAACAACCTGGCGTGTTCCTTGTGCCTCTGAATGGACTTCTAGGGATAAAATGACGTAGAGAGTGATACTTCATGATCAATAAGCATTACTCGAAAGTCGATGTTCTTCATCTTACCCTTCTACATGTTCACTTTCCTGCTCATATTCTGAAAAATAGTTAGATGTATTATTCCCTTGTGCAGTAATGAAAAACTCAAATTATACAGGATCTGTGAGGAGTGGATGTCTAGGTGTTTTAACACAGATTCAGGTATTGCTACAACTTCTGGGTTTAGGGGTCTGTCTTCACCAATATGATGTAGGACGAGTTTATTAGCAACTACTGATGCTGAAACCCTAAATTGCAATTAGAAGCTTAGTCTGGAGGACTCACTCTGTTAACTGCTCTAATCCACACTGCTTGGAGGAACTGCTGCAGAACCCCCCAAGATTCTGTCAGGGGACTGCATTCTTCTGTTGAAATTAATTAATCTGGGCCTCCTTTCTTGCCAGGAGTGCACCTTCCTGAAGTACTTACACTCTGAAATTACAGAAGTGAAGTTTTTGCATGCCTTGCACAAATTCAATAAAACTACAGAGTGAGTTCCAGCTAGAATAAAACACTTTACCCATTTCTCTGCAGAAAGGAGATAGATACACACCCAAAGGATGGAAGTAGATATATATTACAAAAAGCAAAAGTGACAATATATATATTGTAGTATTTCTTGCAGCTGATGGACAACATGTGACTGAGATACAGGTCAAACTGAACATGTAAAGCATTTCCCCCTTTTTATGTATTATTCATGAACACTTGCTAGTATGAGACCAAGTTACCAATCTATATTTCATATTACATTATCAGGTTAAGGAGCACTGTTAGCTAAAACTATTTAAAATAAATGGCCACTTTGAAATTCCGTTGCTAATTTATCCAATTAATCTTCTCTGTACGAAGCAACTCAAGCTTGATAGCTTGGATAGAAGACTACAGTGCCCAGGTTGTCTTGATGCAGGTACTGTATAGAGCATTTCAAGCAAAACCTCTTCTCGAGCCATTTGCTGTTACTTTATGTAAATTGTTATTTTTCTTTTGCACATCAGGAAGGTGGATGGGTTCACACTTGTTATATCTACATAAGCACTTCGATTTGGTTAAGGAGTTCACTTTTTAAAAAATAAATTTCCTGATTGTTCCCACTTGTCTTACTTTGATTTACCTTAGAAGTCAAATCAGATGTGCTCCACTAGTGGTCCTGATACATTCCACCTGCTAATGGCATTGGAGTGACCAGACTATAGCTGCTTGGAAGTGAAATTCCTTTGAGATGCCTGTAGTATGGATTTTAGAACCTCAGCACAAACTGTTCTGCTCTACAAACTCATTCTTATTTATATGCACTTCCTCCTCATGTAACCACTGGCCTTTGTTTCTCAGACCAGGGAAAGCAGAACCGTTTCTAATTACATGGAGTCCTTCAACACACTGGAAACTTAAAAGTTTTGTTTCGCCTCAGACTCCCTGTGGCTTCCATGCAGTGGGCTCAGATCCAGTTGCTGTATGGTCAGGTCACATGACAAGTCTGCATCTCACTATCTTTGACTTGTAATCACCAGAATTATTTTGTTACATTCAATCAACTCTCCTAAATATTCCATCAAATAAGCTGGATTTTGTGAGATCCCTCTGGCTGGGAGCTGTAGTTGTTCCTCTGAGGTTTACAGGGTCACATCTCAAAACCATCACTAGAAAAATGCTTATTTCCAGGTTTTCTGTTTACAAGTGACGTGTAAGGCTCCCTGTAAAAGAGAGGAGTGCTTTCTGCTGTTTTGCAGATACCTTTGATCCATAGTGGAAGCTGCCTAGTGGAGCAGTCTGCAGGTCTAATGCAGCCTGTACTCAGTCACAAGCTAGTGAGAGATCCTTTTGGATAGTTACTGATGTTTCTGTTTCAGGTGCCACACTCCAATTCCTTCTGTACAGACATTCAGCTCTGTTTTATGTAGCTTTTCTTTTATGATGAAGTCATAGTGCTTCAGGACAAACAGCAGTACATTTTCCCCCCAGAGCAAACTGAAATTAAAGCAGGGCACTGTGTGTATTTTTGGTGGAAGGCTTATGTTTCTGAAATGGTCATCTTTTATTGAGGCAGATCCTTTAAAATGTTGATGTGATAGCAGTAGCTGAAAGAATGAACAGTTCTCTCGTTTAGAAATGTACAAAATGTAGTAAAACTGTGCCTGGAACAGTCACCAGATTTACTGACTACTAGAATTGCTTTTATTCTGGATTCCCATCACGTTAACAATAATCAATAATAGAGTTGAAATGTTACTTCAGTGATTCTTCATGCTGTGCAAAGTACCATCTAACATTAGGATTGAGGTCCCTTAACCAGCTAAACCTGAGGCAGTGTGTTCACTGTTAGAATACACACAATTTAAGCTAATGCTTTGCTATATGATTTCTTAAAAACATTTATGTCGTCTATTTCTGACTTTGTGTTGAATGTTGTAGTGTCTTATTGTTTGTAGTAAACTCCTAAGCAAACTGAATATAAATAAACTGTGATCTCAAGTACTTAAGTCCTTTTGGAGTAGAGCATATTTAAAAATGCATTTTGTTAACCAAACTTGACCAGCAACTGGAATTCAACATATAGTCAAGTAAACCCTTGCTTATTGTGACTTTTCTCAATTGGTTAGGCATTAGATGATGAATGTGCAACAACAGGAAAGCAAAATCAATGGCACAGTAGACCTATTTCTGAATGGACCACCCAGCAAGTATGCCACTGGTTAATGGGCATGAACATGGAGCAGTACATTGCAGAGTTCACAGCCATGAACGTGGATGGACAGCAATTAATGCAGCTCGACAGTGAGAAGTTAAAGGTAAGTGAATATCCCAGGGTAGATTTGTGACCATATCAGTCACTGCTTACTCAGACATATTTTTAAACTGCAAAGTCTATTTTCTTGTTTCATGGCTGTTTAAGGGAGAGAGTTAGACCTATTTCCTCTTGTTGTTATTTTGTTACTTGCTTTTGAAATACCTGGAGACTATACAGTTAGATGGTAATTAGTAATTGATTGTAGAATTAAAGACAAGTTCTTTATAATCAGAAAAATAACAAATATTGCTTCCTTGTTTGCATTGAGGAAATGAAATGAACCATGATTGTCCAAAGAGTTGTGATACATCTGTCATCAGTCTCCAACCTAAAGGTGTATCAGAACAAGGTCTGGCCAATTCAAATGCATAGAATTTCAGGATCCTGTTTTACAAATGTGTTTCTTCCACATCTCCTCTTCATCTGGGAAAGCTAAAATCCTATCTAGTGATCTTTTAAATGTTCTGGGTTTTCACTCCTGCTGAAAATATGTATTCTGAATCTTTTGAGCCTTTTCTTGCCATTTTAAATCTGGAAGCTGCATGGTATGTGTGTCCCGTGTAGTGCTCAGTAAACTCCTCAGTTTTTCCTTTTCACTAGATAATCAGACTGCAGTTTTGACAGGCAAGATGTGTGACTTTTAAAAGAGGTTCATTGCTCTATTCTGGCATAAGGCAAATTATTACTAATGATCAACAGTAGAATTTGAGAGACTTAAGGGGGAAAAAAAGCATCTTAACAGTCTCCAGAACATACCTGCATTAAATAGGCGTGCAACACTAAATGTCCTGTATTCTGTAAGATTTCCTGGACACAGAGGAAATACCAGTGACTGGCCTGTGAGATGACTGTTTGGGAAACTTTCTGTGTTGATGCCTAAAGCTCAATGTGCACCTAATGCCATTCGGGTTGACACTGAGTGCAGTCAGGAACTTGGAATCGGGTGCTGCCACCTGCTGATCACAAATCGAAGTGTACCGGCTTCATAACACTTTAAAATCTTTAATACTGGAATTAACAAGAAAATTATTTTAAGACTACTATGTTATTTTCTGGAAATTCTCAGGGGTCTGCATGTTTGTAAAATGCAAAGCAAAACTGCTACTTCATGCCTCAAGAGTTGGCTCTGGTTTCCATATTTGCCTTGTTACCCAGATGATTATTTGCTTTTGAGGCCTCGAGTCCTTGTTTTTCACACAAACAGACTGTCTTGCAGCAAAGTGAATAACACTCCCTTAAACTGTTCATGCACAAACACTATTGATGGTGCCATTGGAAAAAATTACTGATGAGGTTTTGTTTTGTTTTTGCCCTCCAAAGGCTTTGGGAGTTTCCAGTCAAAATGACCGATCAACAATAAAGAAAAAAATTAAGGATATTAGGAAAACACAAGAAAAACTGGAAAAGCAGAAGGAAAAGGTTCAAAAGAAGGAGAGAGAAGTTCGCAAGACTGGCAGAGTGGTGGCCACTCTTGAATCAAGCTGCTAAAACGACGGTTTTATTGTAGTGCAGACTTGCCTAATCTTGAGTTAGTTCAGCAGATTTGTATATAATTGTACAATTGAGGGAGGAGGGAAAGTGCAACAGTTTAATATGATAGGTGGTTTTTTATTTTTTAATTATGGTCCCTCCCCATTACAGCGCAATAAAATGAAATAATGTTTTCAGTATTTTTATTCCTAGTTGACTCTGCCTGTACTAATAGACAATACTTCAACTTTCTGCCTTAAGTAACGTTTCTGCTTCTAAGACCTCATATGCCCTTTTCATTGAAATTGATGTTTGTGGAAAGTAGAATACTGTATTAAAAATCATTCCAATAGTAGTCAACTAGCATTTGAGAGAATCGAGTCTGATAGAGGGACAGTAGAAAAATCCTGCCAAGAAATTCAGTCTGTGACGGTCTGTTTATCTGTTGCCACTAAAGATGTATAGTAAAAATTAAGTTTAAGAAAATGGTAATGTCAAATTAATTTAAAAAGGAAGCATGTATTTCAAATTTATGGATTATTTTGTTTAAATTCTCATATTTCTGGGACTTCATTCAAAGTTCACTTTAGTAGGACATTGTTTTTGTATTCTGTATTGCAATTTACTGAGAAAATAACAAGAAATACTAAGTAGTTTTCACAAACTACATATCCTAAGCATAATATTAAGTTTTCTGTACACTACCCATATGGTGTTGGGACAAGGTTTAAACCTATAAATAAGATCCTTTTTAACCTATTTTTCCTAAATAATACATAGTTTTATAGATTTATGCTATGAATAAGATCAATTTGCAATACATATATGTCTCTTTTCTACCTGCTACAAGATTTTGCGGACCAAATTTATATATTTGCTAATTTTAAACCATACTGTTTTTCAAACTTAAAATATTGAGGGAAGAACTGTAGGAAAAATGATCACTGACGCACTGGGTTTCTGCCTTGTATTTAAACATTCCATTGTAGACCACAGATTATTTCTCTTTAAAGGAGGATTTGATTCTCAAAATAGCTTAGAACATGAATTGGTGGTTTGTATATTTACATACTATTTTCTAGAGATACTGCAAGAGCACTTCCTTAGATTATTCCAGAAACATAGACTAGTTTAAATATCAGTTCCACTGTAGAATGGACTAGAACAAAACTTACATAGTTCATTTATGTGGACCAAGTTCTCCTTTAAATCTATGGACTGTTTTTCATTTTAATTAAATGAATGACCTTCACTGTTGGTGTTTCACATTTATTATTTTTTTGTATAAATGTCTTAAAAATTTCAGCAAAACAACTGTGTGGAAATGCTTCTGCACACTCAGCATTTCCAAAATAAAGTTTGAAAATCTCATAATAATTACTTTTTCAAAGAGGTTATACTTCGGTTTGATGCATTAAGAAACTAGTCTTTGGTCAAGATTTAACTTATTTACTTTTTTCCCCATAGCTTTGTGTTGTGTGCCAAACTTAAAGACCTTGAGCCAGAGAGGAATGCTGCCCTACTGATAAAGGAAAGGAATTAGAAGTACGGAATCCTCAAATGCTCAGGGTCACACATGTAAAACCACCCTTCAGTTAATTCAGGCAAGAGAGCTGAGTACTTTCAGCTAGAAGCCAGAATATTGATACAAATATGTATTACCCTTTTTCCTTAAGTCTACTGTTGCCCCCTGTGAAGCGTTTTCTCATGAAGGAGACTAGTGGAAATAATGGTTTCAGGGCTTTCCCTGTGTGCAGAGCTGGCGTAGCAGGGGCCATAGCAGGGATGAGAAACTCACCTGGCACCCGAGCATAAATAGTTGCTTGTCCCAGACTACAGCACTGAACAGCTGGGGGATGTGGAAGGAGAAGGGTGGCTGCCCGAACAAGCTTGGGACAAAGGTACACAATCACCCAATAGAGTTGAATTTTTACAACAGTTTTAATGAATAAATGTAGTGATTCTTTCAAAAATAATTAAATTAACACAAACCAAGATTAATTTGTCAGTGCAAGATTGGGCTCATTTGCATACATATGCATATGCATTTGCATATTTATCTCAGCATTTTGATAGCAGTGATTCACTTCAACTTAACCAGTGTGCTAGCAATCACTTCAGAATACTAATGAAAATATTCAACACAAAAGTTGTCTTCTGAACATCTGTTTAAACCAAAAGTTATCAAAAGAGCACACTTGTAAGTAGGGTTAAACATTGTAAACCAAAATACAACACAATTGTGTTTCCACCGCAATCAGTTGGGGTGGCAAGTGAACAGATAGATACAAATATAATGACACAGCAAGTTGTTCTAATAATCAGAATACAATTCGTTAGCTGAGAATATTAAAGAGGCTTTATTGCAATAATATCTGAAATAATTAATAGTCTTTGTAGAAAACAAACTGCTAGCTTTTTTTCAGAAACTTCTCTTGCAGTTCTCAGAATTACCAAAATAATTTCAGTTGAATTAGTTAAAAGACGTAAAACAGCATAGACTGCTCAGCTTCAGCCCTGAGGTTTTTTTTGCCCTTGCTGTAACTTTCAGCTTTAGTTTAGCAAAAGCAGTAGCTGCAAGTGTCCCCTCCAGCCTCTGTACAGGCCCCATTTTACAGTGTGTGGTGTTTCTCACATGCATCCTCTTGGAGGACCAAAGAAGGTAACACCTGTATTCTCCTCACTTGTAGCCATGCAGGTTGAAAGGTGTGCCAGTCACCACCTCCCATCCTTGCAAGGAAGAAAAGCAGGGGCCTCAAGGTGCCCACAAGCTTGAGTGGAGCAGGTAACTCTACTTACTGTATTGAACTAGAATAGTCGAGTTTGCTCCTGCTAGAGGGATCTACAGTAGCTTGACCAGGATATAAAACCATTTAATTGTTTTGCAGAACTCAGCTAGGGAGGTAGCAGGAAATAATCTTGACTCTGGCTCAGCTACAACCTGAATAGTGTGACTTTAATTTCTAACATACCAGCTACTCCCTTCACTTGCGGTATCTCACCTTCCACTCTGCACAGAGATAGTAAACTTGTAAAATTTACATTTATTCTTTCTGAGAGGGATTATGCATGTCTGCTGCAGAACAAAAATCACAGAATTAGATGCAGTTAATTAACTGAAAAAGATTAATTCTCAGTGGCTTTAACTGCATCACTCCTAAAACATTCAGGAATTACAGGGATTGAGATGCAACATTCATGTGTATGATTTGAACAAAGTTGGCACAGTAGGCATTAAAAAAAGTTGAATCCTTTATTAAAAGAAGGACTTTGTACCTGAAAGGTAATATTCATTCCCCTCTATCTTCCCCAGTATGTTTTGGCAGTTTGTCTTCGACTGATAACACATTCTGCTTACCAAGTTATAGTGTGACTTCCAGGTACTACAAAAACAAGGCCAGAAGCACATCACAAATACAAAGGTATTATCAAAAACTGTTAATTCCACTTTTTCTTAAATACTCCTGAGAAGGTAGCTTATGTTGTCAAAGTAATAGAGACTATTTGCCCTATTAAGGGCAAAATTTAAAAATCTGTTTATTAAAATAGATGCCCATTTACAGCTGTAAGCTGACATGCCCAAGTCTGAGACCTTACAAGGGCAATGCTGCTTTTTGGTAGGACCTACAGAAATACAGGCCCCATTTCTCTGCTGTACACAAGTCAATGTTACTTCCCAATTCACAATGATGAGGGAAAGATAAGTTTTTCACATGTATTCTATATTCACATTACAAAAAAAGAAATATGACCAGCGCCACATACCTGAGATTCATTATACCAGTAGTTACAGCTAAAAATGATTTTTAAAACTTTTTTGTCCCTTCAGCCATAAGTGTGATTTCTACAGCTGTAAAAACCCTTGATGCAGGAAAGGTGTGCAGGCAACATATCTAACTTTGCAAAATTAGGTTTCAGTGTGCTTAACATAAAAGAACAGAAAATGCCAAACAGGTGCAAAGGTATAGCAATAAGCTCCTCAATATTTCTTACACAAGTTTTTCATTAATCTGTAATAGTGTATAATGGAAAAATGCTCTGGTGAGCCTTTGCAATAGTTTTTCCATTAAAACAATTTTGTAATTATAAGTATTAATATCAGATGTAATAGAGATTGCACTGATTCCCTACAAAACCCAAAACATTGCTCCCTTGACTTGGCTCTGAAAGTATTCAAAAACAGAAAATTAAACAAATTAAGTGTGACCTTCTATTTAAAAGTATGTACAGGTTTGGGGGTTTGGGTGGTTGTTTCTTTAATTTCAGAAAAGACTATTTACAGTAAGCATTCTGTTACTCCACTTAAAATTACTTTCACATACCAAACATGGGTGAACATCTTGGTACAAATTAAGTCTTTTAAATTCCCTTTGCAGACAAACTTACTTCTCATGAACAGCTGAGGGAAAAGCTACATACTGCGAAAAGTGGTCATGTCCTTTGGCTCACTGCTTGGCACACACCAATCATCTGCTTCGTGGTTTGCTTTATAATGCTTCCAGGCTGCTTTGTTATACACAGGGAGCCTTTCAATTGATTCTGTTGATAAGGCCTGTAAGGAGAGAAGACTGTAGCTGATGATTCTTTTAAATTGAAGTTATAGTAACAGAACAAGGAGTTCCATCAGCAGTTTAGATTATAGTTGCTGATAAATGTAAAATGGTAAAGTGTTACATCATACCTTGATGTAAATAACTGCATCTGTACCATAGCCTTCTAAGGAATACAGTTTCAGGTCTCCTTGGAAGTACTGTGCATACAGACGTGATATGGGTAAGCCATAACCAAATCCAGCCTGATCCAGAAGAAAAAGTAAATTTCCATTAATTGCATCAATCAGCATTTTCTGTTTTAACTTAATATATAAATAGACAAACTAAGCATGATGTTTGACAGTAAGGGGAGTTCAGATGTTAATTATCAGTCCCCTTTCCCAAACTATTATACATCCCAAAAACAGAAGAATGGATGGGTAACTGTGATTATAAGAAAACTGCTTTATTCCTTTGTCAGGCAGGGCTGGTAGAAAACACTTCTTGTGTTATGGTATCTTTTTGAAGAAGAGATATCACTATCACAGAGAAAACAGTACTGTCTCTGTCTTATGCCTCATGGAGTACTAACCTTAAGAACAGTGAGGACTTACATCAAATACATTTCACTATCAACGTATATAAAAAAGGTTCAAGACAAAAAGTATGTGAATTTGTAGTTTTTACTTAAATTCTATCAAGCCCTGACTGCAGTAGCAGGACAGAGGCCTGAACTGTTAGGCATAATTTTTTTTTTTATCTACTAAATGTTAGAGGTGATCTCTCAATGAGCATACACAACATTTCTCTGCAAAGATCTAGTGTTTAATGAGCTGCAGAGTCATCTACGTGCAGAACGTTGTATATATTTTAAAATTATGCAATATAGGACAGGAAAGCTGTTCAGAGATTCTAACCAAGAGCTTAGGCTTAGTTTTTCTTGTGCATCTATTATGTTCACATCAGAACAAAGTAAATTCCTCATATGCCCTGTCACACCTATGCTCCTTCATCCTTGCTGAAGGATGGTACAATTGACCTCACAGTGAACTGTGGCCGTGACCCAAAGCCATTGCTATAATTATTTTTCCTTTCATTCAGTGGCTACAAAAAGAATTCAGAGTTCTGCTCTCACTACAGTACATACAGCATAGCTAAGTGTTCTGCTTGAGGTAGCTGATCTTTAAATGTAGTACAGAAAAACACAGTCTTGAATAATTTTTAGTATTTTATGCAATTTTCCAGTTATTTTCAGAAAAATAACTGAATTAAGCTGTAACATTCAAATGGCAATTCTCATTGTATCTATAAAATCAGTACTTGATAGCTTTGGCTAAGTGGTTTTTTTTGTGACCATTAAACAGCCAAGATGCCCAGGTAGAAAAGACTTGCATACCAAAGGTGTAGCTCGTGAAGTCTCAATACGAGGACGTGGTGCTGTTGAATACATGTAGTTGAACAGCCTGTCAATTTTCCTCATAGGAACACCACCACCACGATCACTCATCTGGAACAAGAAGGAGCATGTAGATTATGTCCCTGAATCCATCTTTATAAAAGACACCTTTTCCAATAAGCCTGAGAAAGTTCAGGTAAAACAAAAAGCAACGTTGTCCCTATTAAGTTACAGGTTTTCTTTAATTCTCATCTCCAACAATAACCAGAGAGAGAGATTAATCCTTCCCTTTCAGCCCTTACCCAAACCATTAAATAAAATACCATAAGTTAGAAGCATTCATATTCTCTTGGAAGCAAAAAAATTGTACTTAAATAGTGCATGGCTTTTATCTTGTTCATAACTCACTTTTGTCTAAAGTCACTATACCTTTCAGAAAATGCCAGGTTCTCTAAATTTTCAATCTTTATTCCTCAGGAACACTGCCAGTTAACTATCATTTACTAAAACCTGTTACCAAAAAAGTCAAAGGAGTTGTTTTACTACAGTTTAGTGAGATCTATGAAAAACCCAGTGCTTGCAGTTGGTCTTTGACATCCAACATGAATATTGTACAGAAAAAGAAGAAACTGCAAAATGTACTTAATGAGGTTTGGTTTGTGTGGAATACACAATATTTATTACTGTTTGTTCAGTTGTTTCACACCTGTATAGCTTGTGTCATTGTCACATACAAAATGCTGATGTTACAATTGTATAAAGATGCTACTTCATTTTTAGTTATGGTTGCTTGTAAGTTAGGCAAGACATGAGCATGACAAAAGCACAGGAAGCTATTGCAGAGCCTTCCATGAACTTCCTACTGATGCAGTATGCGGAATTCCATAAAGGTCTTTTTACTCACATACGTCATGACATACGATCTATTGACGGACCCACATCACTGGCTGAAGTTAGTCATATGCTGCCTGTGCACGAAATAAAACCCAGTCAAAGTAACTTACATTCAAAATAATTTTTAAAAGTGAGTACCTTCACAGTTAAATCCTCATTTCCCAACGTGACATGTACACGAATTGCAGGATAAATGCATCGATCAGCATTGTGTTCCATTGTAGCTCTCATTGCATTCTGCAATTTCAAGTACAATGTAAATCTTACTCACTTGGTATAATATCTTAAACATCAATTTAGGAGTTATTTCTATCATGTATTTCAGAATCAGAACAAATGTATTTTGGTTTAGAGTATTTTTTTTAATATCTGGTTTATTCACTATGTGTATTAATACAGCTTCTTAGAATACACAGGATCCCAATATTTAATTCTTTTAAGGAAAACATCTCAATAGTTTAATGTAGAGAGTTTTTGCTGGAGAACTCTTTGTAATGCATAGTACATGCAATATGACACAACAATCAAGAAAAGTCTAGGACTGAACTGCTTGAGGAAAGCTCTGTAGGACTTATTACACATTTTGCCAGATTTGAAGATACCCTAAAGATTGTGTATCTTATTCTCACTTCCTTTATTAAGTAATATCTTTATACATTTTGAGATTTAAGCTGTCTGTTCAGAAGCTGTCACATGCATTCAGTGGCTCGGCAAAGGAGATGCATCTTCCACAGCTGTTCATTTTCTATTCAATTACTGTTTGTCTCAACAGTACAATTTGGCAACGTTCCTGCAGCCAAACAGCAGGAGGTTTGCACTTGCAAAAAACACACTGCTCTCTAGAGTTGGTTCATAAAGTCAAACCAATACAATCTCACTAAACAAAGATCTATAGAAGACTTGAGTAATGGTAAGTGCACAGACCTTGAAGAGTTCGAAAACCATGTGATAGAGATGTGATGGCACATACACCACTTGCATGGGCTGTCCTGGTGATTTAACTGGAGAAAGAGAGTCTAAATAACTAAATAGCAAATGAGGTAATTCAAAATGTGAATTTGTATTGTTGAATTTACAAGAGAAAGAAAAAGTTTTATGTTAATCAAAAGTTATACTCAAGATTTTCAAATGTTCTTTGCTGCTTCAGAAATTATCTTAAAACCACTTCGGCATCACTGATAAGGGCATATCACAGTTGCTTTCTAATAACCTTTGAGGAGGTTATCATGAAGATGTAATAGAACTTTTAGTATAAATCTTTAAGGTGTCACAAAAAATGCAGACAGGGTGAGATGCAGTAGTGTAGGTGAAGACATGCAAGAAATCTTAAAAGAGGGAAGAAGGCTGCTCAGATTTGTTACACCAACAGCTCTAAGTGCCAAAAACTTTTCTACTGATTTCATTTTTCCAATTAAAGGGAGGAATGGGGAAAGCCTGTGGCCAGATTTTAAAAATCCAGAACTATTTATGACAGCAGATACAGAGAACACATTAACTATATGAAAAGCAGAAGGAGAACATTTAACCACCAGCTACTTCAGAAGAAGCCATCACGATGTTCAAGAGGATGCCTCGTCCATATTCACTTACCATTCAACTCTTCAAGGGTAAGTTCTGGAGAGCTCATGTAATATAAATCACAAAGGCTCTTGGCACTTTCATAGCCATCTGTAATAAAAACACAGGAAGTGATGTTTCCCCTTTCCACTTTTTTTTCCTTTACAGTTTGCCAAAAAGAAAAATAAATAGTGAAAGTACTGTGCACTGTTTTGTATTTTCTTACAAAAATTGGGTTTAAAGGAAAAAGATACAAAATTTTATTACACTTTAAATAAAACTTCTACTCCAGGTAGGAAAGAACTAAGTAGTATCTGTGTATCAGGATGAGTATATGAGTATCAGGATTCTAGTTCTTATCTGCTGGATTTACCTCTAATAACTTCAACAACATTGCAGTTAGGGTCGATGCTTCCAATATGTTTTGGATGAGCTGGATTACTTTTCCCACCAAACAGTAAAGCTGCCAAAAAAGAAAATATTATTGAATACCTAGTATAATTTTAGTTTGTGTCTTCAGTTTTGCTAAATAAAAATTTATAGGCAATCTGTAATTCCAGTCTTCACCACACTTGAAAGATTACTATTAATAAATATTGTAGGACTTGTATTAAGAATGAGTTTATAAATAGCAAGACAAATAGTGTATTCCTAAGTCACATTTAAGTTCATATTAAGCACTTAAAAATGAAAGGAAAATACACTTGACATGGTACAGGTATCATATCCCCTCCTTTCAACACTGGCACTTACAGTGCTGGTTAAGGAGCATTCTGATTGAAATGCGACTCATGTAGAAACGGTCTAAAAAATACTGCACGTTCTGCGAGGTCACTGCATCAATGCCAAAGCTTTCCTTGTATTCTATTACTCCTTGAGCCATCGTGGGAATCACATCATTATGCCGATTCCGGATTTTTATCACAGTATCTGTAAAACTAAAATTAATACATTGTTAGTATTTCACTTTCAAGGGAATTTAATACTGTGGCAAACAGAGCACCTGCCTACAAAAATACCACAGGGCTGCCTACTGGAGTAAGAAGACGGGTCAGTCTTTACAGTGTATTTCAGGTGACTAGCACTGAAACAATCGGTCATCAACTATTTTGACTATTTATAAAATTATTATTTATTTATTATCTTGATTACTGCCAAGAGAAAGAGAAAACTGTGCCACCGTTTTCATGCAGAACATCCCATGTCTGTCAAATGGCAGTTACGGTCAGACAACACTGACCAAAGCCACTCTCCACAGTATGGCATGATGTCAAAGTGTTTTGTTTCTGGTTTTACTGTACCCTCCTTTTAGGGACAGGGGGTCACATTACTGCAATTCTTAAGCAAAGGTTTGAGATACATGGAATTTTTCTTAACCTATTGCTCTCTTGCCAGTTCTTCCACATAATATTAAGAAAATATTAACATATGTAACAGCAGACCCTTACCTGTGAATAGCCCCTGAATCTTCTGAGCTTTTGTCCTTAAAGTCAAGGATCTCCTGAAGACTTTGGACATACCTTTCAATGAAAGAAACAGGACAAAGACCAATTCTAATTTGTCTCCCCAGATCTCTCTAATTAGCAATTTGTGGTCTTCCAGGGTTGCTTGTTTCCATGATATTGTACCTATCCCCTGTGAATGTTGTTAGATCCTTTTCAATCTATTCATGACATTTCTTCAAAAATTTCCAGAGCAATGAACTCCACAATTTAATTAGAATGCATAAAAGATTATCTTTGTATTTTAAATCCTGTGGGTGATCACTTATTTGCAGCCCCAGCAAGTTCCTCTTATTGGAAAAATCTTTCCAGCTTGTTCATGATGTAAGTATTTCTGCCATCTCTATCCTTAGTTATGTATTTTCCAAGCTGAAGAATTCTGTTTGGTTTCTCCTCAAGTAAAAATTGATCCAACCCTCTGATTATCCCTCTTAGTCTTTTATGTTCAGGATGGAGTGCCAAAAACTGCATGTAATTCAGAGGAATAATGGGCTAACACAGTGGTACAATTATATTCCTCCACATTTGTTACTTAGTTCCTAACACTATTTTCCTTCTTGCCCATCAACTGACATATTCAGAAAAATATTCCCAGTAGCATCAGAATTTTTTTTCCATTGTAAGCAAGCAAGGCTACAGGGAGAGGAGAGTCCTGCCTGTGTCCTAATTGCGTTTGTCCCAGCAGAATTCATTTGCCATTTGATCAATGTTATTTAGTAGTCTCATGAGAATGTAAGCATTTGTGTTTCCTTCAGAGCCTTCCTCTTCACTGATACCTCTTTTTATATTCAGTTATCTAATCAATCCCACCTTTACTATTAATGTGTCTTGTAAATGCTTTCTACTATGTTTTGCAAACATTTTGTACCTTAGCCTGCCTTTGTTGGTTTCTTCAACTAGTCTCTTCATTTTTAGCTAAGTCCTCTATTAAACATTGTTCTGCTGGATTTTTGTTTGAAAAAAAAGTTTTGAATTCTCATACACGAGTGTCTGCAAAACTTAGTGATTTTTCATTCCTTCATGGGTTCTCTAATTGCTCCTAAAGGGTTTTTTTTAAGTCTAAGTTTAGTTTCTGATCTGTATCACATTGGATATTTAATATCTCACTTTAAATAAGGGATGTTCCTGTAACAAGCCCATGAAATGTTCTTTGAGTAGAAAAGAATGATTTCCTCCAACCTGTGTATGTGCAGACGGCCTCCCTTAAAGGTGAGGAGTGTCACTGTTCTTACCAGCTCTGCACCAGCTGAACTGAAGGTGTTCTCAGGAGGTTATCTGGGAGCAGGCTTATTTCCTTCATTATGTTTGCCAATCTCACAGGCAACTCTTGTCGGAGAAACATAAATGAAGTCTTTTCACAAGCATTTTCAGATCCTAAGACCAAAATAAATATATGATGACAGAATAAAGTCAGTACTTATGACAGAAAACTACACAAACTTACTTTCTTGCATAAGAGGCCTGTGCCTTAGTTTCAAAGCTGACTTGGCCAGGCTGGTAAGGCAATATTTCTTTCATGGCAGCAGCCCATTTTTATTTCAAAATTTATCTCGTAACTTCCAGCTCTGTTTGGGTAAGAATAATCTTCAATATACAAAGAGAAACTAATGCAATAGCTGCAGACCCATACTATTCAACTTTAAATACAGCTTCTATCCATGTACATTGTTCATTTCATTTGCAGTGAGCATTGCCTCAACCAGCACTGATCAAACAGTGTGTCACTCTGAGTGTGTCAGAGAAGCAAATGAAACCAGTGCAGGAAACAATTTAAGGGAAGGGTGCTTAAGAAAGTACCACGGTCCTGTACATCCTGCTTTTGAATCACTGGAACACATACTGGAACACTTTCAGAAAATAAATTCTGCAATAGTGATCTCACTTTCAACTAAATCTGTTGTAGTTTTAGTTCACTGTCTTACAGGAAAAAGGTGAATGAATTCACATGAATACTGAGAAAGAAAGCAGGACAGCTACTGTGATTAGCCATTAGGATAGTAGTTCTCCCATACATTTACTTTTTCATTTTTTTACATTTTTAAAAGCTAGAAGCGAAAATACTGCACTTGTTGATAATAGACCTGCCCCTTTAAAAGACAAATGTCAACTGTGTGGGTGGCAGTTATATGTAGTTAATAAAATCAAGACCTAAATTCACTCCAAAAGCCTGTTATCCTAGGCGAGAAAGGAGGGTACGGCGTGGGGAAGAGGCCAAGACGTGCTGTATTTACTCTCAGCCAGACTTCTTTCTAGACTTCAAGATTGTCATGTAAACAGCATCTGAACTTACTAACCTGTCCATCTTCTGCACTCAAGTACTTACTTCAGGTTTGGTGTTTCACAAGTGTCTCCTACAAATTAACTCTGGCATTACTGCCCAGTTCACTCCTTCCATCTGGCAAGCAGGAGTTGGGAAAAAATATTAAAGGAAGGGATGTGGAAAAAAAAAGGAAGCTGGGAGTGTCTTACACAGGAAAAATCATCAAATTGAAATGGAATAGCTTACTTTAAAGTATCCAGGCTCAGATACATCATACACTATGATGAAAGCCATACACTGATGAAAGATTGTCAGTTAACTTAATGAAAAACAGAATAGCTTACAAGAAATTCCTCCCCAGCTACACTTACCAGTATTATGTGTTGTCTACATATGACCTCTGCCCAGAAACCTTTCATTCTCCCTATCAGATTGCAGTTGAGACAAGACTGTTACTGGCCTTTCCCTCTTCTTCGGTAAAATTCCACAAACGAGTCACATGAAGGTATTAGAATGCAAATATAATCTTTAACTGCCTCATATACTCAGGAAATTACATTCCACAAAACAGTTTTTTTATCTGGAGGCCATATATTTTTTTGCAGTCCTGAATCAAATCTGGAGGGTAGTTTAGGGCAGGACTTCACTGAATGGGAAAATGATTCTTCTGTGCAGCTCCAGTCCATCCAGACAAAGAATAGATAAGATTCCTGCAGAAAATACTGTGGTCTTATAAGCCAAGATGACTGATGTATGAACCAGACCTAAATTTGCTAATGGAATACCTCATTTATATTTTATTATTTTCTCTTTGATTGCTCTCACTATGGTGAAAGGAGACAAAAAATCCCTAATGAAAACACCATCAGATTATAATGGCCACAGAATCTCTTAAAGACAAATACTGACTCAGTCTTGCACTCTACTCGGGTTTTTTTTCCTTTGTTACTAGTTTTTAATTCCTGTGATTAAATGCTTAAGCAAAAGAGAGAAAAAAAAAAAAGTTTTCAAAATTATTTTTACCTTATGTTCAGGTACTAACAGCAAAAAAGTAGCCTATCTTTTGACACAAGGGAAAATCAACACTGATATTAAGATAAGCATTATTTTATCAGTATTTGGTGGTAAAATAATACAGGTCAAAGCAAACTCTGAATTGCAAGATTCTTTGCTTAAATATATGGTAGCAACAGAACTTATGGTACATGCGGTTCCTGGGTGAGTTGAGTTTTAAATGTTGGATACATTTCATTGCCACAAATGAAACCTTGAACAGACGGATGAAGTTACAGCAGATAGTTCAAAGAAAGTTTTCTTTGTAAGTCCTCCTACTTTCACTGTCTGGGGCTGTATGACTAATTCTCAGTTGTGTTTTACTTATAAAAATGTAACAAGCAATGCAACTATTAACTACTTAAATGTTTATATGCAACACTTAGGAAAGCATTTATACACACCAGAGTGCCTTGGATAAAGAAACGGAATGTATTATGGAATGGCTCCAACCTCAAGCTTTGAATAGGTTTCTCAGTGTGACTTACATAACCTTTCTCTGTGTGGTATTTGCTTTGAGGCAGAACCGCTGCCATCCCTTTTGTTTCCAAGCAGATAGACAAGCCTGGAAGCGTTATGAATGGTTTTAGTGCACAATGTAAGACCAAGTATTCTATTACTGATTTAATAATTTTCAGCACTGGATTCCAAATCCTCCAGGATGGCTCTTGGTCTCTGCAACCTGCTCTTTCTTTCCCACGCCTTCTAAACCAGGAAACTCTGGGTGTTTGTGTGGGGCACAGACACGCGACTGAGAAGTGATGACTGCTCAGCCCCTCTGTGCCAGCTGAGGTTAAACGTCTCACGTGTTTGGGATCGAGCTCCAGCACTGCTCCAACCCCACCAGCTGTCACAGCTGTCCCCACCCTCTCCCCAGCACTGCAGGTCCTGCTGGAAAACCCCCAACTACTCTGGTGGTGCCAAAACCCGGAGTTTTCAGCTGAGTTTCAACCTTGTCACACTTCCAGTCTCCGGGAAGGAGCCAACTAGGCTCCCTTGTCCCAGAAGGAAGCAGGGCCTTTTTCTGCCAGAAAGCACAGCAGTAACAAGAGATAAGCAACAGCCGGGCGGGGGCCGCGGCCGAGCGGGGACTCACCGAAGTCCAGAAACTGCTTCATGGATAGCGGCGAGGGGGAGAAGCGGGAGTAGAAGTCCACCTGCTGCGGGATGGTGCCCGGCGAGGCGCTGCCCGGGGCGGCCCCGCGCAGCAGAGCTCGCAGGAGCCTCATGGCGCGGCTGCGGCTGCGGCTCCGTCCCCTCAGCTTCGCTTAACTCAGCTCAGCTCGGCTCGGCTCGGCCCGGCCGCCATTTCCCGCCACGCCGCTGCCCCGGCCCCGGTCCCGGTCCCGGTCTCGGTCTCGGTCTCTGCCCAGGCCGCGCCGCCGGGAGGAGGTGTCCGAGGGGAAGGTGGGCGGAGGAGGGGGCGGCTCTGGGGGCGGTAGCTCCGGGGGCCGTGCCCACCGCCTTGACGGCCGCCGGGAGAGGGCGGTGCTCGCTCCGCGGAGGGGGCGGCCCGCCCACAGCTACGGGCGGGGTACGGGACGGGGCCGCCGCCTGCCCGGCGAGGGGCCGAGGGGTCCGGGGCGCGGAGCCGTGAGGGCCGGAGCGCGGCGGGTGCGGGCACGGGCACAGGCACAGACACAGACACAGGGCGGTGGGGGGGACACAGACACAGGCACAGGGCGGTGCGGGGGCTCGGCCCGGCGGGGTGGAGTGCCGGATGGCGCCGCCGACTCGTCCGGTGGTGGGAGGGCAGCGCCTCACCCGAGGGAAAAAGAGGATTAAAAAAAGAAGTGCAAAAATAGGGCTTCTGTCTTTAAAGATCAACTCCTGATCTGTCAACAATGAGCACAATAAGTGTCTGTACTAGTTAGAAATCACCTGGACCACGGATCGCATTGTATCACTTTACTGGGTGTTAGGATGCTAATGCAACATGTGAGATACCAGTGTATTTAATGATTTATTAGAAATAGTTTATTTTTATTAGAAATAGTTTATCTGCTCTGGTAGAAATATCTAGAATATTACCAAAAAGGCAGTTAAGGCTGATTTATAAGCACTTCTGATAAACTCAGTGCAGTATAGATGTTAAGGAAATTTTTTACATTAGGCTCTCATCTCAATCACAGATCAATTTTCTATCTGGTAGCTTGGTGCCTCAAAAGAGGGAGCCCAGACAAAGAAATCCCTGGGCAATGATGTGCATCTCAGCTCTGTACTATCAACTGTTAAACCTCTCCACTACAAGTGACCCAGCAATATCCTGCAAACATTTCTTGTAATCAACTTTACCAGCTGCTTTATTTCATATGTTCCTGGCAAAAAGTTTTAACTTTTCTGTCCCTTCTTCCACTATTCCCTGAAGACAGTGAGACTGAGAGATAAAATACACACTTAGCACTGTTCATCAGCGCTGAGGACGGTGTATGTTGCTTGGCAGTACTCCAGGAAGCAGAACCTTCTCTTGTGAAAAACTCTTTTCTGCCGGTTTTCTCAGATGAGGCAGACAGGTATGGCCCTGAAAAGGTGTGCCTTGCAAACAACCATTTTGCAGAGCTAGAAAAGGAGGAAAGGGGGTCTGTCTTGCAGTATGAAAAACACAAACTGCAGATCCCCAATTCCTGTAACAAATGTCACACCTTGGCTGGGGTTTAAAGACTTTTTCTGCACAAGTGTCTTGGGGTAAGGAGTTGCTGTGTTTTTCTCACAGGGGTCATGGTTAGCACTCAGCAAGCCTTTGGAGGCTGTAAAATGTGTATGGTATGAATTACGACTCCACAGCCTGGAAAGAGAAACAGATAATGAAAGATGTCCAAGGACTGGGATAAAAGACTGAAGCAACTGCTTACACAGTCCCTATTGGGAAATACACTGTTGCCATTCTTCTTGACACACAGGCTGCTGTCTGGCAGGCCGGCTGAAGCACATCCAGCATGTCCCTGGGCCTCTGCTGGCTCAGAGCGCCAGCTACAGTTGCCTGGTTGTTTCATCACAGCTTGTTCTCCTGGGTTTTGCAAACCAACTCTTGCCACCCTCGCCTGCTCTGTGCTGGGAGGTTATTTCAGCTGTTTGTACACAAGCGGCTTCCTGGTTCTGTGTAGTCTGTTGATGTTAAGACACACTGCAGTGATGAGAATTACCATTGGAATGTGGGTGCTTTGAATGGGGACTGGCAGTTCAGTGCCACTTTCAGAAGTTTCCTTTCACCTTATGTGCCAATCCTGACATTTGTGACCACCTCAGCACCCTGTTCCCTCTTTTTCCACATGTAACTTCGGCACAGGCAGTTATTGAAACTGTGCTGTGGTGGTCCCTTATATCAAAAACTTCTCTCATAAGATACATTTCCTATGCTCTGAAAGTTAAAACATATGGGAGGGTAATGCAGTTTATCAACATTCTTTTCATGTACCTTGGGCTATATAGAGTGTGTGTCTGTTTTTTATATATATACACATACACATTGTACACAAACACACACTGTACATAGCAAATATAGTGCAGGAGGGTTTATATAAATACATGTATACATACTTTGCACAAACACTATTTTTAGTGCTGTACTACTGCATATATAGTACATGCCACATATAGTATTATGAGTGTATAGTATATATGGCATATAAAGCCTAATATACTATATTAGTACTAAACCTTAACTATTCTCCCAGTCCATATTTTGTCTTGTTGTAGACACATTTGTGGGCATTATGTAAATGAGAATAATTGTTTGATAAAAGCAGGTTCAGTTCACATCTTTGACATGCTCTGAAAGGTCCAGTGGCATCTTCTTGTTCTAGTCCTGAAAGTTTCTTGGCCAAAACAAACACTGGCCTAGCACACATCCAGCTAACCCTTGTCTTTAGGCTTTGTTGCATCAAAAGGCCTTTCAGCAAAGGTGAGCATAGCATTCTGTGAGGGCTGACATCTTAAAAATGGAGATAAGCTACATTTACTCTGTTGGATTTGGTGTTTTTTTCCTCTACATATTTTGGTGGACTCCAATCTGTACCCTGCAGTCCTGTTACTGACTGTCAGTATCAAACTTTCACTGCTAAATACAGGTATGTGAAGCCCTTGACCAATTTTTGGGGAGGTATCCAACTCCCCTACTTACTCAAGTACTCCTCTGGCAGTACTTAAGAAAATTTTTCGGAGGTGCTTGCACTGAAGGTCCCCTGGGAAGCGCAAGCCTGGAGCAAGGAGAGGGCAGCAGTGCCCTGCTGGGATCTAAGACACCTGGAGCTCTGCCTGCCCCCACCAGTGCCGGCAATGCAGCAAAGAGCCCGCGGGCAGAGACTGTGCGTTACCTCCTGAGCTCCTTGTCTGCCTCTCCGCGTGGGGCAGCATCGAGAGCTGTGGCAAGACTGAAAATCAGAAAACTTGTCAGAGCTTGGGGTTTTCAGCATATTCTTCTAGTGAACTTTAGCTATGACCACCTCAGTTAAGTGTGATAAAATCATTATTACCAAGACAATGTTTAATTAAAAAAAATTTATTTCACACTTCTATACAAATATCCACAGGTAATTTCTAATCATGGAATGATGTAGCATTGTTAGCTGGTACAATGAAAGTTGGAGATGAAAGTATACCAGTGACATGACTTATTTTTTAACTTTCACTTTAACACTGCTAAGACATTCACGTTCTTAGGCGAGGGCCACAATCTGCTTTTAGATTCAGGGGTATTTGTCAAGCTTCTTAGCCCCTGATTAGCCCAGCTTCTGATGCTGCTGAGCCTTTCAGCAAATAAGCTAGAATTTTAAAAGCTCAAACACTGGTAATAATTCATATGTAAATGTTCATAAAATCAGGGTCATAACATTGAGATTATTTAAGAACAATGAGCATAGTAAATTAATTATAATTTTTTAGGTGACCACACCTTCGTACTGATGTTAAAAGTTAGTAGTAAAAATAAGACACTTGACAACTGTCCTCCTAGCAATTTTTAACCCTATGAGGGGAAAAAGTACCAAGAGGCTTTTGCATAGTTCAAATGACAATCAATTAACATGCACAACTTTTTGAGCAGATTTTTTTTCACACGGAATAAACAATTATGAACTAAATAGTACCAATGCTTTAGAACATGGGTAAAAAAGTAAACTCTTTAAATAATTTTATCACTTATGTTACAATAACTAGAGTACTGATAAACAACATTGTGGTTCTACTTTTCTCAACATTCAGGTATTCAAGATGATTCAGTAGTCTCACGGTGGATGAGCTCAGATCCACCCAGTTAAGGTGAGGCAGCTATAGACTCCTTCAAGTGCTGTCTAACAGCCGCAGTAGTCAATGCCTTTTGCCAAACAGTAAGTCCTTATGAAGCCAGAAGGCTGTTTTGAGAAAGTCACTTTCTTGTCGCAAGTATAAAACTGCATCTAAAACTCTAGGTTTGCTTGGTGTCCAAATCCTTAAATAGTCCGCAATAATATACAAATCATGTTACAAGACCTGATGTTACAACACAAAGTTACAAGTATCAGGAAGAGAAAACCCCCATACACAGTATTGGCATAAATATTTACATTTTTGGAAAGCATTGGCACCTTCAGTGACTTATTAAAATGCAGTGAAAGCCTCAGGTCTCATAATCTGAAGTTCAAAAACACAGTGGATTTGCAAATTCAGTTAAGTCTTTGGCCTAACAGTTAGACAAAGACAATGATTTATAATAAAAATAAATACAAAAATGACTAATATATATATACAAAAAGTACATCTAATATTCAAGCCTCTCTTTTTAAAAAAACCTGTGTATATTTGTTGTGAGCAAGAATCACACAATCTGATCTTAAAAAAAAATAAAATCAAGCAACATGACCCATTGCACATGTAATTTAGGATGATGCTTTTTGTTAAGTCCTAAGTACTGCAGCAGGTAAAGGTTGTGACTAAAGCAGACTTGCAAGGTCTTCAGTTATACTCTAAGTGTGTTAAGGCCACCGTGTGTTTGTAAAGCACTATGCAATGAGGGAAGGATGGAGAACCTCTCTTGACCTTAATCATGTACTCCTTACATACTTTGAAAGAAGGTCAGGATCACAGGAAAAGGTGTGGTGTAGTGGTTTTGCATATTTTGTAGAAAAGACCCCAAATCAATGTAGTAATTTCTAAAGTGTGAGTTAAGTTTAAGGGAGGAAAGAGACAGTCTGGAAATTAAATAATGCAAATAAAGTCTGTTGAAGCAATTTTAACTGTGCAAATAAAAGCCTCAATATAAGTAGTGATATCTACAATCAAATGGTGAATGTCCATAGTGTTCATAGGTCTAACTCCATCAGTATTCCATTATGAAAACCTTAACCTCTACCTGAACTGTGTGGATGAAAAACATTTTTCCCTAAGAATAACTTTCATTTTCATTCCATTTTGTGAACCACTGTTTTGTCTCAAGGTCTTTGTTTTTCCCAGCTTTGATCTGTCGCTCTTCCTTTCGAATCCTTACAGCGTGATAGCGGGGAACACTGTCATCGTACCTGGAACGACGGAAGAACCCACACTGGGGCAGAGAAGAAAAAGAACAGTTTAGGTTGAAAGTTGCTGCCAAACTACTACAACTATAAAGGCAGGAAATTCTTCCTTTGCACAAATATACAGGTAAGAAAATTGGTAAAAAAATATGTAGGCCAAAAACATAGCATAGGTAGCTGTAAAAATGTGAGGCAGCAGGTCTGCATTAGTTGTTCCAGCAGCAGTTGAAGACAAATGGCACAGCCTGACCATACGGTGACCATCTAACACCTTAACAGGATTCCCTCCAGTACAAAGCTGTTCATACATCTAATGAGAGCATTTACTGCTATACAAAGAAGTTGATACAGTTCAGGAAAGTTGCTTTTCCTGAATCAAAGGTAAGTACGTACTTCAGTGCCTTCCTGCATGGTGACATGATTTACGCTTGAGAACCTACAGAAAGATTTCCAGAACCTTCAAGAAAGGCTACACTAGAGCCTTGTTTTTCAAAGCACCACCTCAACTGTAGTCACTTAAACTAACTACACATATGCAATGTTAGAGACATGAGCCTTGTTTACTTTGCCATGGGAAGTCACCCTAGATGAAATCCAGTTCGTTTGTGCTTTGCAGTTTTTTATTCAAAGATTGTAAAAATTGATTTTAAATACAGAGGAATGGACTGAAATTAATTTTCAAAACAAAATGGAGCTATGGCTACAATGTTACAGAGATGATGATCAGTAGACACTCAGCTTTACACAATTTAAGAATCACTGACTCAGGTCAAGATTACGGTTAAGAGACATTGTGCCATCCAGCTGTCATTAGACACTGCTGGGCTAAGAAAAAATTAAAGTGGCAAGGTTTTGTTCGTAGTATTTAGAGTGCTGGGTTTTTTGGTTTTGGTTGCTAGTTTGGGTTTTTTAGTATTTGAACTCATATGGAACTGAATTTTTTTTTTTTTTAGAAATTACAGTGGGCATAAACCAAATCTGTAGCCATCTCATATTTACGATTTCATTAGACATAGTTTTGACATAATTCATTAAGAATTCCTCCCCACCTCAATTCCAAGCATCACTTACTGATATAATGTACAAGCATGTGATATCTTAATTTGAATAAAGGTTGCTGGAAACATAAATCATCATGCATCTTATAGCTTCAGCAAAGCGTGTTCCTAGAAAAGTGTACCTTAGAACTCAAGTAAAACAGATGTTTACACAGCAATAAATTCTCATTATGAAAAACCCTCTCATTGTAAGCAACACGTACCTTTTAGCATGCACTAAAGGTTAGTAAAGCAAATTTACATATTGTCCATATAGTCTTATCTTTACATTTTAACTCTGCCTTGTTGATTACCATCTTGCAAGCTTAAAAAAAACTTACTTGTAGGGTTAAAACATAAATTTAAAAAAGACTAAACCCCATTGCAAAAGATCAACATGTTTTCTAAAGAAATAAACAAGAAGCGTTTTAGACCAAGGTAAACACCTGTGTGTGTTGACATGCACCAAAAGCTGAAACTATGAACAGCATGAGCAAGCAAATACAATAGTTTGAAGTCCAGAAGTTAATAGAACATATGCAGAAAAAGCTTCACAGTTAGCCACCACAACCACAGCACGTGCCACAGCTAAAAATTAAAAAATACCATCAGTTACCAATTACAGAAGTAGATCAATACTATGCATCAGAAGTAAGCCTCTCTTTATCAGATGGCTGAGCATGGATCTCAGCCTTGTGATATGTGGCATCGTAATGATCTTTCTTATTTCTCTTGAAGAAACCACACTACAAGGAAGCAAGGTATTTAGTCAATATTTATGGACTGGAAGAAGTCAAACCTACAACACTGACTTAGGTTAACTCTGAACTGTCTTCCCTTTGTCCCCTTAGCAGGCCAACAGGAGAATTTAAAATAAATAAATAAATTCCGAAGAAGTCAGCTGTTTCTAGATCTGAGAACTTCTTGGACTGACTTATAAAATAACAGAACAACCCAAGTAACTAACAGAATAACAGAACAACCTGATGATATTTTAGAGGCATTTTGATAAGAAAAGCTACAATAAAAGTATGTCCACATCAACTGAAGCTGGCTGTGAAGAGCAGAAAGAAGCCTATACAAAAACCTGCTTATAGAGTAGTACATGGGACAAACAAAAACACATGGCAGAACAAAACCAATTACTGCTCTGACCTGTTCCACACAAGTTTTTATCTTAAACCCGTTATGTATCTGTCTGCAGTATAATGTTTGTCCTTCATGAAACAACAGAGTGTTTGTCATCAAAAGTAGCATTTCATGTTGTGTGTGTGAGAAAAATGCATCTATTTTCATGTACAGTAAAACACCAGTAGTTATAACCTAACAGCCTATCCAAAGCCTAAATTCATCAGAACATACGCAGGAGTAGCTGAGCATTTATTAAAAAATAAGGAAGTCGGAATATCCTGTAAGAAGCAACCTGCAGCAAGTAGTTCCTCAGCAAAGCTAATTGCTGCAATTTTCTTTATTAATAACCTTCTGCTACCTCATAATAGCAAATACTACGTGTCTACACCTTTAAAAACTAAGAATAAAACAACTGCTCTGTTATACCTGGAACGAGTTAAGTATTCAGCATTTTTATAAAGGTCATTAGAAAAACAGGTACTTTATTTTTATTTTTGCAAATTGTTAACTTTTTGCTGTATGCACTTCTTTACTCCTTTAGGCTTTCTAATATTTTTTAAAAAGCCCATACCACAGAAATTCACCAGCACACTTGGCTGTGTATTATTACTGTACCCTTTTGTTATTTTCATCTATCATCACTTAAATGGTATTTCTGATGTTACGGGAACGCAGTCTTGCTAAAACAGTTGTGAACAGCTCACATGAAGGTTTACACCTCACTGCAGAGGCTACCATTGGCTGTATCCAGCTGTGGTCTCTGAACATTTGTCTTGAGTTTTGCATAGAGCTCAAAATACTTCCTTTCAAGGATGTGAAAACAAAAAAATTACATAACAAGTCCACGCATATAACCATTTTCATTCAAAATGCTGCAAAATTGAGAAAGTAATAATGTATGGTTTGGGTAGTTTTGCCCTATTTTGAGTCCCAAATACTTCATCATTTGCTTAATTGGTTTGCTATCTTGTCAGTTATAGATGAGGAAATAAAAATAGGCAGCTGAATAAAAACTTACCTTCCAGAGTAGGAATACCAACAGCGCAAGCATCAATATTCCAGCAAGAATAGCCACTGCAATGATCCACCAAGGTACTCCTGTGTAAAGGGCTACTGGTTTTGCAGGAAAGACAGTAACACGCACCTAAAGGAAAGAGAATATGTGAAGATGGAAAGAGCATTTCAAAAGATCCATGTTTAATTATAAATCTGCAATGTATACATCTTATCTTTTTTCTAACAAGACGTTCTACAAAATGTTTTTGAAGAAAAAGTCCTACTGGTATTATTTCAATATGGGAGTGAATTTTTCCAACCCAATTAAAAGTTGAAAATTATCAATAATTCAGAATTCAGTTAAAAAGTTAGACTTTAAGATAGTTTTGTTTTAAATTTGTTTCTTTCCTGTTTTTTTGAGATAAGCTGGAACCATCACAACAAAAACATGTAGTTAGCATTAAAAATTGAACCTACCTGAGCAACTTCATTTGTGAGTTTAACATTCTTAGCTGCAGCAGGAACACTGATAGAAGCCTTAACAAGAATGTCCAGGTAATTCATTTTGGAGTATTCCTGTTCCAAAATAAAATATGGGTATTAGACACAGAATAGGAAGGAACTCTGACCTCTCAAAAATGGCAGGTAAGAAGACTTACCTCTAAGAAAGTGGTGTTCCAGAGTCTGGAGCGCAGCACAATAGACGCCTTGCTGTCTAAACCCTTCAGGGGACATTTGATGTCCACACAGTTTGCATTCACACCGCAGTCCTGCAATTACAAATTTCTACATGTAAATAAGATGACATCCTCACAGATTGTTTAAACCTCACCCCAAGATTCAAACTTGGATTAGATGCATCGTACTTCCATGTAATAACAGCAACAGGAAAACACAATGACGATGCTATTACCTGTTTATATTAACATAGATAACAAGGCAGATACTCTTTCCTAGTTCGGTCTCATCAATAGATACTATAAATTAAATTTTAAAAGCATTGGTACTTGGATGCGAGATAAAAATAAGGTAAAGAGATAAATTCTTTCACCCTGACAAACTCAGAAAAGCTCTCCTACGAGTGCAGGGAGACATATCTGACCAAGACTACGGTTGGTGCAATGTGCTTACCAAGGTTTTATATTTTCTTTCTGCAAATAAAGGAAATGCCTGGCTGTCTGTAATCTGCTTCTCTGCAACCTCACGCTTCCTTCTGGAGTTATGCAATTCCTAAAATGGGGAAAAAAAGAACATAGTTTATCATAAGAATCTTTTCATTCTGACCCCATGCAAGCAGAGAAACTGGAGTCCAGTGAGTGTTTTCTTCTTCCAAAATCAGCACATGAGTGACACCGTATATATCCCTAGTTACTTACATTTATTGCTAATAGTGGAGTCAAGAATAAAAAATTTGAGATTACCTAAAGAAAGGCCAACTGACTATTTTCTTTAATAGGGCAAGGGGAGGTTTACATTTATAAAGCCTTCAATGCTATACACCCAGTGAAAATTTTATTAACTAAAATAGCGACCTGACAAGAATGGGTTTATGTGCATGTAAGTTTAAATGGTGGAAAATAAAAATTCCTTCCATACAATCTTAAGATTATATGAAAAAAAGGAAAAAAGGCTTATGTTTTAGGAAAAAGATCTTGCTAGATAAACACAATGCAGGCCTATGAAAAGTGCTTGAGAAATTATTTTTATTATATTTGTCATAAATAAGTAAATTTAAATCCAAGACTTTTGTCTTTAAAAAAGTACATGGAATTCCCTCAGGCTGGGGAGATTTTTACAGTTATTTATTGTTTTCTGAGTAAGAACTCAGGTTGTTTTTATTATTGAACAGTTTTCAATAATGCTGATGAAGTTTGTTAGAGCTATCAGCAATTTCATGCTGTATAAGCATATGCCAGCAGTGCCCATTCCGAAAAGTCACCATGACATTACCATTTATCCTTTAGCATGTCACTCTCAATAGCTGTTATGAAGCCTTCTAATAAGCTTAATCATTGATACATTGTTCATGTATTGTAGTACTGAGCTTCTTAAGATAAATGAAACCTTCCAAAGGCAAGCTCTGCTACGCCCTACTATCACATGCTGTAGGGTGCTTTCATGTTGTACCAATTCATGAACAGAAGAGTAACATACTGCAACATGCAGACTGTTGATTTCATTCTCAGGTCGACAAGAGACTTTTTCCAAGCCTTTGGAGTCTATTTTCATCAAATAAAGCAGCCATTTGCCGTTACTAATTTCTTTCGGCCATTGGATGTCCAGGGAAGCAGTGCCAAATGTTTTCAGTGGTCTCCCCAAGTTAGTTACCTGTTAAAACAAACATTCTTTAAACTGTGAAATACTTTTTAAAGGGATTTTATTCTTGAAAAGCATTACTGACTTGGACAAGCTTTAAGCATGCAGATAACATGAAATTTAAATCAGCTGAAAGGCAGTCAAAGCAGTACAAAGACAAAGCATACACTAAAAGTAGCGCACTTGGATAGCAAGTAAATACAGGGTTTAAACATATAAGGATTAAAATTCCCTTACATGAACTTCTAGTTGTTGATTTATAGAAATCTGTCTTAATGCGAAATGACAACTCCAGTCAGTCACTTCCCTGAGGCAAACTACAAGTTTATGAGGAAACAGAGATAACCAGTTTTTGTGCTCATAAGTCTAGAAGTTGTTTCCCAACCTCTTTTTTACTTGTTTAGTGTTACTATTCATGATAGCTAGTTCTCAATCAGATACTCTAACTGCTGCTACTTTAATACATGTGTGCAGTATAGAGGGAAGTAAAGGATTGACCAAGATGGACTTCTCTTAGTCTTCTCCTTGATTTATATTAGGCAGAAGACCAAACCAGAGAAACAGACCCACGTGTTCAGAGGGGCTCTTGCAGCGTTCCCGAGTGCTGGCTCAGTCCTGCAGGCAGCACGTGCTGGTACTCGCTGCCTGTGTGCACCAGCCAAGGCCTGGGCAGGCCACAAGCAGGTTCTGCTCTCACTTTTGTTCCCCACCCCCAGGGGGTTTTATGCCCTGTAACTCAGTGTGTGTGAACAGATCCAAAAAAATGTGTACAGCCAGACTCAGGTCACTTCCTCAAAATATGATCATAAAACATCAAGGCCTACAATTAGCTCTAGTCCACAGTCAGCCTTCATGTTCTGATCAGGAAGCTGGGATTTTGGGACAAGGAAAGCCAACTGAAATATAGCAACTTTTCCAAGTATTCATGCAGAAAGAGTGAAGCTATGCATCTGATTAAGAGCAGCTGTTGGCATTAATCTAAATTACTCACTCGGAATTCATACTCTATGAGGCTTCCAATATCATCTTCATATTTCACAGCACTCTCACCGATGATGTTACCTCCAAAATACACCTGAGAAGGCTTAGCAACTCTGTTGAGGTGGGGGTGGGAAAGGAGAATAATCAGATTTATATGAGTCTGCAGCAAAACTGTCCCCAGACCCTCCATGTGTTATTCTATCAACACTTACCCAGTGAGTGATAAAAGCAATTCAAGAACCACTTTAGCACTAGCTGTAATTGGAGTCAAA
This sequence comes from Hafferia zeledoni, assembly GCA_035583235.1. Lineage (NCBI taxonomy): Eukaryota > Metazoa > Chordata > Aves > Passeriformes > Thamnophilidae > Hafferia > Hafferia zeledoni. The sequence continues at coordinate 20,591,786 of JAWWEV010000172.1, read as the reverse complement.
TTAACTTGAGTGCTTGTTCTAGAAGGAAAAGGAAACAATGGTGTTTATTTTACAAATTTAGTGGTTTTCACTTTACTATTAAATTACTTTTGTGAATGGAACAACCTAATTCAATATGTTTACAACTGTATATAAAAACATAGCACAAAGAAAACTTACGTTTCCAGCTTCAGGTTAATGTCCAAGTCCGTTGTATCAACATTAACTTTAGCAGTACTTAAGAGCAGATAAAAAGTGACCTAGACAACAAAGAATATAATGAAATATATAAACATTTTATAAAATATATTAATATATGTAAATATTATAGAAATGCATCATCAAGTTCTAGAGTTAAAAGGACAGATCCAAATCAAATTTTGAGTTATGACACACAGAAACTTTGGACAACCACAGTCAGGAATGAGATTTTTACGACTTGAATAAAATAGTTTCAACTTACATTGGAATTTCTTTTAAAAGGATTTCCAAGTTCACAGTCTACTTGAGAACCAATCTGGTTAGCAGTACACGTTAGCTGTTTCTCCTGATTGAACAGAATACATTTACAAGTGAAAATATGCTGAAAATACTTTAAAAATTTTAGTATCTTTTCTCTTTAAAATACTTACAGGATAACCCTTCATTTCCCTGAATGCAGAATATGTCAGACTGTCTGGAAAAGTTGCAATTAGTTTAGCTTCATATGCATCTTCACCGTCTTTTTGTGGATTTACATTAGATGGATTGTTTGTCACTGTTATTTCCAGGGCAATATCTTTCTGGTCTTTCAGAACAAGCACTGGCATATCATTTTCACTACAGAAACAAGAGATACAGGGTTGTGTGCATTAGGAAAAATGTGTATCAAAGTTTGCTTCTTATGGTTTACCTGAACAGAATTTCTTGTGTTAGGGAGGAATTACTATAAGGCTATAAACACATGAACAGTCACAGGTTTTTTTTCCCCAGACCAGTATTTCATCTCTGAAAGTGGCCAGCAGTTAACAGGACAGAACAGACTGATATATCCCTCAAGTAATCAAGAGTTTATAGTACTTTTGAACCAGCACTCGCATCTGACTTATGTTCAATAGTGATGAATTTTCTCCAGATCAATCTACTGATCTGCTTTTCTCCTGTAAAGTGCACATGGTTTTGGCTTCTGAGTCAGGGTGTGGCACTCACTGCTAAAGGTGATTGACTGTTAACAGTAAGCAAATATACCTCCTTCTGTTTGTTTTACTCTTCTAATTTCACTGGCCCTCCCGGGAGGAGGGATGCAGTGGGGTGCTGGGAGTGTGTTTTACAGTGAAATGGTTGCTCTGTTCATTTCTCTGTAAGTGCTTGTCTTGGGCTACTAGACTACACTATCTGGAGTTGTCATATTCTCCGTCAAATGTCATCTGCAAAACAGTTAACAGTGTCACACACAATAAACTACTGTAAGGCTGGTTTAAAATCTCATTTCTCCAGGCATTAAAAACTTTTCTTTTAGCCCACATCTGCACAGCTGTGGCCACTTTGTATCCATTTGACTCTGTACCACTTTTCTTCTCAAGCTCCTCCCGGCTCTTGCCTTTTCTCACCCTGACAGGTCAGTAGTACTACACAGGCCTGTGTTTGCCAGACACAAAACAAAACATGCTTTCTCTCCCAGAAATCTCTCCTAAAAGTTCTTTTGAGCACTTGTTAATAATTTGAACTTTGCAATGCATTAATCAATGCTTACATTGGTAAATAACTGAACCTGTCCTCATTTCCTTCTCGAGTGCAAAACCTGTACTGAAGTTTCAGATTGCTGTGACATTCATTGTCTTCTCCACATCCTTCTTTTAAGAACTCCACCTAAATAAAGCAAAGCAATTTTACTGCCTGACACATGATAGTAGCTTGAAACAACATTTCTGAAGTACACTGCATAAAGCATCTACACAGAACTCAGAGAAACTTTTCCTACGCAGAGTTCAGATTTTAACCTGACTTCTTGCCTGTCAAATTTTTCTTTGTGAGATGTAGCCCTTGATGCTGGTAATTTAGAACTTTAAATGTGCCTAAAAAGCAGAGTTGAGTATTTCTAACTGAAGGGTACCCTTCTAGTGAGGAAATACATCCTTAAGCCTGCTTCTTCAATGAGCATTGACAAAATGAGAACTTTGAGATATTCCCTCCTTTTTAGATCACAACTGCAGCTCAAAGGCTGTTATGACATCCAGTGGAAGGATTAGGCTGTACATTATTTTGTTATGTGAGACAAGCATTCATAGCAGGAGACAATGGATTTCCATTTTTAATCAAAAGTGTATTTCCTCCTAAACTTGTTGGGGAGAGAAAAACACCCTAGCAGCTACACCATCTTCATTTTTGTTGCAAAATAAACACATCTTGTAACAAGTTCAGAACAAAATATAAAATAATAAGCCAGTTGTTACAAGTCCAGTGCCACCCCAGTTATTTGCTTTGGCTATCATTTAGCTTACTACAGTCTTTAAAATTAATTATTTATAGATGTGCAGATTTATATGAATATGTAATATCAAAGACTTACTTTTGTGGTCTTTGTTTCAGATTCATTTGAATCTAGAATGGGTATAAGATCTGGAAGTGCACTCTCTTTTCTTCTGGACGGTGAAGAATCCAGGCCAGCAATTTTAACAGTGACTGATATTGGAATGGGACGTAGCTTATCTTTTGTTTTTTCCTGCTAAAATATTTTAAATGGCATAGTTATTATAAAGTGTAGAGAAGAAAACACAAAGACAAGCTTTTGATACTATATATAAACCCAGCATTTTCTAAACGCGTGCAAGAACATGGAGTACACAAGCCTATCTTTTTTTTTCCTGGCTTTCCAATCTGATGATTTCCCTCACCATTAGGAATTCCTAGGAACAACAGATAGTAATTCAGGCAGGTAAAATTCACACTCCAACAGTAAAATAAAATCAGAATAGGTAGGACTGAGCTATGAGCAACCTGGTCTAGTGGAAGGTGTCCCTGTCTGTGACAGGGGGATTGGAACTGGATGATTTTTAAGGGTCCCTTCCAAGTCAAACTATTCCACAATTCTATTGCATAAATTCAAGCTCTTTAATTTGCTGTGGTCAAAAGCAGCTTTGGAGGCAGGCTCATTCCTGCTGAGCCACAGAGGGAGTTAGTTCAGCTCCTGGAGCAATGCCACCTTTAAGGGGCAGTGTAGCAGCCAAGCCAAGAGAGCACACACCAGGCTTTCTTGCCCTGCGCATTCATCCCCTCCAAAACCCACGGGTTAAAATTCTTCTCCTAGACAGTTACACCACCAAATTCTGTAGCAGTTACTTCCGCTGGAAACAGCTCTCCATTTCTGGCATTTAGCCCCTCTCTAATGTTCAAAATCAGTTCAGTTCTGTTGAGCTCCAGAGTGGCTGCAGTGGCTACAACTTTTATTCTATTTTGCAAGTAAAGCAACAGGAGGAAGCAGGGAAGAGTGAAGTACTAAACTATGGTGGGGTTTTATTTTTGAAGCTTTATATTGCATGTGACTTTTGAGTTACATACAAAGGTTCCTTCTCTGAGGCCAAGAAAAAAAAAGAGCATTCTTCTGTTTTAAATGGATCTAAATGAAACAGAAATAAAATACTCTTCCTTACCTGGAGTACAAGCTTCGTAGAAACACACTCCACTGAGTTCTGTCCCCTCAGGGTTGTACTTGCAGTGAACTGATCAGATGAGCGGTCACTGAACTGTACCCTGGATGGCAGGCCCAGCTGCCGCCTCTCGTTTTCCACTTCAAATGTATAGTCGAGCTCTATGTGACAAAGTCATTTAAAAAAACGAATCACTGCCTTATTAAAAAGAACTTTAACTTCTCCAGTTATGATCGTACATCATTATTCTTGACGATTGTTTCATCCAGTGTGGGATTCACAAACTGTTTTCAGTTATTTACAAAACTTTTTCTTATGTCAGTTTTGTCCCACCACAGTCGAGGGTGGTAAATCTGTAATCTGTGAGTAAATCTATAGCAAACTTCTAAATCAAATCTTGTTATTCCCAAAGTACACTGTTCCCTTACAGGCATGTGGAGCTGGCTGGGGCAGCTGCAATTGCTGCTGCAGAGCCAGCAGAGGGCTGAGGTACCACACTGTAAATACCCACACTGGGCTGTTGTGTCCCAAATGGCACCTGGGAGCCAGCAGGATTCTGAGGTGAAGGTACACTGTGAATTTTAACATTGAAATACGCGTATGACTAGAGCTTCCAAGCTGTGTGCTGAGGCATGTCTGAATGGACCTGAACTCAGTGCATGTTTTAATGATCTCTATTCACTGAGCCAATTCAATCTTGCAAAGATGAGAACAGCACTGAGTGTGCCAGGCTGCCCACACGTGAGCAGTGTCTGAGAGCTGGAAGCACTTCACCTGTTGAAGGACCAGGACCTTATTCAGGTACATCCTTTGGATTTTACAAGTAATGGAGAAACGCAAGACAACACAAGAGAAAAAAGGGCTTTGGGCTTAAAATTCTTCTCATTTCCTCTCAAAATACTACATGGTTATCCAAGAGGTATTAACAGCAGCACTGTAGTAAGTGCCTCACATTTTTGACTGTAATTGTGGCACAGTCTTCTCCTATTAATGTAAATTTTTTTATTGTGATCTCCACAATACCACTTTTGTGAATACAGGGCACAGTTTTATAGAATAAGCCTACAATAAGAAATAATGCTTACTAGCAATATGTAAAATGGGCTTTTAAAACTCTTCTCTAAAGCAGCAGGAACCTGTAGAGGCAAAATGGTTTGGGTCTGTAAGGCAGCCATTTGCTAACTGGCAGTTATAATACTTAGAAAGTTTCTGTCAGCCACAGAAGAGCTTATCACTCCAGCATGACTCTAAATACAGACAGTGCAATAGCTGACCTTAGTACTGAGTGACATTTTAAATTTGACAGTCCCTGTCTGAGTCACTACAATCTGAATACTACCCTTCCCTTCCATGATAAGCTCTAAAGAAAAAAATAAATCACATGACAAACAGATGAAAAATATTTATCTTAAAAACTTACTTATATTGAGATTCAAATCTTTGGGGTTTGCAGTATATTCGAAACATGCTTTCACATCCATCCTGTAAAAAGTACCAAGAAAGTAACTTTAATAAGGCATGGTCCAACAGACTGAAAAGTTTTAACAGTGCATTGACTCATCAGTCTTATGACTGGTATTTGTTGCTTACTAGACTGAATTACAAAGCAACAAAAAATGGTTAATAAGCAATTAAAAAAAATTTCTGGCATTTGCTCTTACATCTCTTCTCAAGAGAAAGCTGTTTAAGCTAAGATACTTGAGTTAGAAGTCAGAAGTGGCCAAGTGACATTCATTTTCAAAAGCAAACATTATGAACAGAACATACTCCACACCTTGTCTCTAGCACAGTATTTGTCAGAAATTCAGGATTTCAGAATGATCACATGCAGATACATTTGCTTAACCTGCACAACCATCAAATCCCTTCACTCAAACATCATCACTGAATGAATTTTAACAACAGAAAACTCAATACACTGAAGCTTCTGACAGAACAGTTTTTTTATTTACCATATTTCACTATTGTCCTCAGGATTCTTTTTCTTTAGATCAATTCTGTCAGGCTGTACTGTAATGTTTCTTCTAATGCTTATCACAGGCCGAGATCTTCATTTGAGGGAAAACGGGGAATGAAAATAAAGAGTTAAAAAAAAGAAGGTTTTGTTAAGATTAATAAAATAATTCATGTCCTGCACTGATTTGCAACAAAGACACCTCAAGAAACAGAGTTTGGCTTTGATACTGGTTAGAAAGAGAAGAAAACTATTTAAAGCTAAGCAACACAAGTAACGAAGAACAACTGCCATTGCACTGAATCCCTGACAAGGCAGCAGGCTACACTAACCTGATGTTGTGGCTGTCATTTTATACACATATGAAAACCAGAAAATTCAGTGGTGGTTTCCACCCCAACAGTAATTCAGCCCCTGTGAACAACTGTAGGTACTGAAGTTCATTTAGATTGATGTTCACAACAGCTTTAACGTGGAGCCTGGGTGGCTGTGGGAAATTATGTTGTCATTGCCTAATTCCTTTGCATGTAGGTTGTAACCATTAATTCAGACTCACAACTTTTCCTTTCTCTTCCATGTTGGAAGGTATGAGAGAAGACATTTCACATGAACAAAGGCTTGTTTAAAATAACCAGTAAGCCACCTCCTCCATTTAACTGGGCCACCCCTTTCACTGTTCATCACCTTAGAGGTTTTTGTTTTCACCTTGTAAAATTTTTTGTCCTACCCTTATCAGCAAAAGATTAAAATTCCTTTTGAGTAAGCAGAACACTCAATAATCTAATGAACTCCTCTTCCACCTACTCTGTTCTCTTCCACCAGGCATGTGAGTTGGTTTTCTTGGGTGCTGTTCCAGTGTATTTAAGAACATTACAATTATGTACACAGACACTCTATACTTTAGAGATGGGATCATAAATTGTAGGGAAGACTGTTCTGCCTGAAAAGTAAAGTTGTTTTCGTTCCCAAAATTGAGATATCAAATTTTGGAGTTTCTGCTCCTCCTCCTTTAGGACCTGACAGCAACCACCAAAGACATGAACTTGATGCAGCATTCACAGTTCTGATGATGAGAGACAGTTCTCTTCCTGTCCACTACTAGTGATTCAGCTTAACAGTACATTAAACTGGAAAAAAGCAGAGGTCTGCAAAGACTGTGACTGCATCCTTAATTTAGGCATGTGCTACAGAAATCCCAAAGGATCTTATCTCTTCAGGGCTTCCTGGCTGCTGTTTGATGGACCCCAGTAAGGCTGTAGGACTCACTGGTCGGGATCCTCAGGTACAGAAGTGGGGGTTGGTTTTGGTTTGCTTTGTTCCATCTTCAGTAAAGCACAACTAGATTATATAACAAAAGCACTAGCAAATGTATCAGTTAACTTCTCCTTAAGGCAAAGAAATTACTTATCACCCTTATATTCCATTAAAGGATAGACATCCAAGTTACCATAGGGCAAAAGCCATGGTACAGGGATACTGCCCACACCAGCACTCCACAGGAACGTCCACATTCACCCTCTTACTCTGAACTGATTGCAAGGCAGCTTCTCAAGGAAAAGAGGGGGATAAAGTAATAAACCAATTTATGGAATTCTCACCCTTGCCCCCTCAGCCCTGAATTTCCCCCTTCTAGGAGGAAAAATACACTCCAGGACAAACGGCTTGTTGTCACTACTAAGCAAATTGTTTAAACAAAAAAACAAAAAAACAAAACCAAAACAAAACAAAAAAAAAACCACAAAAAAACACCTTGGTGTACTTAGTTAAGGTTCTGTATATAATACCTGTACACATTTACAGAATCTGAAAGGGAACCAACAGCAATATCAGGGTAGGCATTTTTATCCAGGTCCATGTTTCCAGCAATAGAGTAACCAAAGAAATTGGTGTTTGTTTTTTCACCATCAAGAATCTAAAGAGCAAACAGATTGAGGGAATTCAGACATTTAAAAGCTATAAAAGTGAAATAAGTAACAAGTGAACATAACTGTTTTATGGCAAAAAAAAAAAAAACCAAGAGGGAAGAGAAACAATGAAGTAGAACCTGTGAAATAGGACCCCTGTGCTCAGTTCAGCTAAATGACACTGAAGTGCTTTTCTTCCAGTAAGTTAACTTTGCAATAGCAGTGAGTACCAGAAATTGCTCATCTGCATAGAGATGTTGCTGAGTTCATCTTTATTTACAGTATTTATGCACTATAGACACTGGAAACTGAAAAAGTATTCTAAAAAGTATGCCAGTAGTACTCTAGGGAGGGCAATCACGTTCTATTCTCACCTTGCAAACTGGACACAGTGGTCCTCAAAACTAAAAAGGCATTAACTTTTTTTATTTAAGAAGAAAGTGTACTAGTAAAAGAGAAAATCAAGAAACTCATTTTCAAATCACCAGATTTACTTTAAAAAACCCCAAACTTATGTATCTACATGCTTTTTTCCTTCTCTACGTATTATTGGTGCCAAAGGATGGCCCCAGAAATTAAAATGTGTATTAATATCAAGAATTTCTAATTTTTCTGGCCGTGCAATCTTTGAAAGGTCCTGTGCCTTAGCTGCATACTCACCACCCCACTAACAGTAATGGAAAGGGAGAAGATGGATAACCCTATCATTTATTTAATTTTGTTCAGAACTAATTATATAGTAAAGGTTATTTCATTACCTGTGCTGGTTTTGTATTTATTCCATTCCTGGATCCATGATAAATGTATACTTTGCCAAAACCATCATATGGAGCCCCTACTGCAATATCTGTTGAAAGGAAGTTGGAACATATAAAATCATTCATGCTCTTTCTGCTGTGTGCAATCACATTAAGGGTAAGATGTTCTAAGTCTGGCACTGGCAAAACAGTCACGTTCCTTTTTATTGTCAGCATTTCCACGTACCTGGATATCCATCCTGATTAACATCCCCAACATTCTCAACTGCAAGTCCAAACATGGAGTCTGTTGTTCCATTTAAGCGAAGAGGTTTCACTCCTTCCCACTTGCCTTGACGGTTAATGTAGACATACACGGCACCGCCAATATCTCCACTTCTGTCGAAGTACTGTGGGGCTCCAACAACAATGTCTTGCCATCTTAGAATTAAAAGAAAAAAAAGCAGTGCTTTTGCAGAAGAACTGTGAAAAATAACTGATTGGACTGCGAGCTCAAGATCAGCTGCCCAAAGAGCTGCTGAACGAAGACTAAAACATGCATTGAACTGGTTGAGCAATAACAGCCCAACTGACACTACAAACTGGCTTATTATCTTGGTGGCATGCAAGGGTCTTTTAGGGCCTTCTTTGAGTATGAGACTGGTTCCTTCTTCTTTGTTTACACTAATTGTTTAAATAAAACTCTCTTCTGTAATTGGAAACATAGACTGTGTCCTGACTGGCTCTCCAAGATGCTCGCCATTTCCTCCAGCTAACCATGGAAGGTGGAATTTGGCATTCCTTGTAGTTCCAATGTGAAAACCAAAGCAGAAACAAAGAGGATTGTTATCCTCCTTTATACAGGCAGCAGGAGTTAACCACAGACATACCCATCACTGTTGAGGTCCACAACAGCAACATCATAGCCAAAAGAAGAGGCCAGCCCTTCCCCTTCAAAAACGTGCTCCAGTGAAAGGGCTCTCTGATTTTTCTCTTTTTTTAGTAAAACAACTGCTCCACTGTGGTTGGCTCTTGGGGCACCAGACACAAAAGTCATCTCATCTTGGGAGACAATTCCTTTACCAGAGTCCAAAGAGAAACCTTTAACAAAGAAAGAAATTAAACAGAAACAAACTAAACAACAGCTTGCATTTTAATGCAAAAAATAAAAATGTCACCTGCTATATTAAAGTGGTACATGGAATACAAGTTTTGTCTAAAACGCAGTATGATATGGCTGGGAATTCTCTGTTTGGACTGGTGGATGCAGGTTTACAAGCTGACTCTCCTCCATGTGTTGTATTCAAGCATTTCTCCCACAAAACACAATATTTAACCGCTCACTTGGATCTGCTTTTCATGGACACGAAATACAAGATCATTTTTAAACATACCAGGTTAGAAATGACTACACCTTACCACTTGAATATAGCTCAAGTATTTCACTTCTAGCAAAATTATTGTAAAACTTCCTAAGTACAATTCAGTATTTTTCAATTGCAAGCATGCAAAATGTTTTTCCCAGGCAAAGTACTCTACATGAGTGATGTCTACAGTACTTGAGAATCAGCTTACACAGTAATGGTGATATTGGCAATATTAACTTAGTGCAGCGCTAAAGGACACGTTCAAATTAATTTAGTCTTACATATTCTTTATAAAAATCAATATATTTTAAAATACAAAAAATGAAGTTAAAAGATTACACTGCATATACCAACATATCCAATAAAGGCCAAAGAAGAAAACCGTACACATTACAAGGAAGGAAGATACCAGCCAGCAGATGGGAGTCTCCCTTCTGAAATACTTCACCACTACTATGAAAATTCTCAATTACAGCAATTCACAATGAGGCAGTTTTAGAAAAACTGAGGGAGTCCCAGCTGTGGGAGAGATGAGAGAGTTTGGAGAAATGCGTGACAAATCAGTGTTTCTCTGAAGCCTGGTTACTTTGCCATCTCTCTTCATCTGAATCCCTGTTTTTACATGCTTCCCTTACAATGTATGTGAGATGAGAGGCGTTAGAGGGGAGGGGATCATGTCAAAGGTCTAGAGATTATGTCTGACCAGATGCTGCTACTTCAAAGGGTCACAAACCTAAGTAGCTATTCATCATCACTGATCTGTCCACCTGTGGGCTGGGAGGCAATGTTTTGTACACAAACTGATCTGGATGAGTATCAGATACAGCTGTCAAAAATAGAAGACCTGTAAACACGAGTGAAAGATTGAAGAGAAAAAAAATAACAGTTAAGCACCAAGCACCCATAACCATGTTTGCTTACTGTAAACAGAGGGAGAACAGCAATGCCAGTGAAGAGCTGGCTTGCCCAGAAATGGTTTTGATTATGATAAAACAAAGGCAGCATTTACATTTAGGAGAGAAATGCATTTGTTATGAAACTGCAAGAAGTCAGTATGACTGTTCACAGCAAAGGCCACTTACCTCCACAGCATTTGTCACCAGTTTTTATTTCACCAGAAGATGCTGGCAGCTTGTCTAACATAAGCTCTTAGGATGGGTTTTTATAATTGTCATTTTTACACTCATGATATTTAACAGAAGTTTATGTTCTGTTTCTTCCTTCACAAAGGCTAGCCACAATGATGGTGATGATGTTCTGTTTCTACTAACAGATATGTAGCTCTAAGTTTGCTCTCTTCTTGACTTGCTTTAACTTTTTACATTAGCAATGCCCTTCCCACCTGTTTGGCTTTCACCACTCACAGGAGTTCCAGTCTCAAGTTACCAAAACTGTATTTGTTGCACATGCCAAAAGCAGTGGATCAACACAGAAATCTGCACTGGCACAGAAAGATTCTTTACACCTCAGGCCTTTCCAAAAGAGCAGCATAGCCTTTTCTCTGCACCAAAAAATCCCGCTGGTATACAGAAAGATCCAGTGGCCTAAAGTCATATTTCTGCTTTCAGGAGTGCACAAAAAACAAGACACTCACCTCCTGCAACACACACACAATTAAAATATAAACAGTACTTACATTATGGTATTTTAAAGGTGCATAAAAAGGCCACTGGACTTTTAAAAACTTGAATAAAAGAATTGCACTCACCTACCAGGAGGGAAAATCTGCAGTCTTAACAGTTACATCCAGAAACTCAGATTTTGATAAACCTGATTATCACATAGCAGAGACCTTGTGACTAAGGGCTACAGATCCATAAAATGCACAGACCCATCACAGTGACGATAATCGCTCCCTGAGATTCTGTACACAGCCCTTGTCACAGGTCTTGAATCCCAATGGCAGCTCTTCCAGGCACCTCAGTAGTATCATCTTACACTTAAAACTGGCCCATAAATGTGGAGGGAGGTGTGAATTATCAAAAATGATTAACATGTTACAAGGCCACAGTGAAAGATCTGCTCCCATTTTGTATCATCACATCAAGCTGGGATCACAAATGTTTAAGAGGCCTAAGATATTTACTATACATATTTAATCCTACCTAAGTAACTGTTAGCTGGAACAGGAACTAGATTCTTATCTTGGCGGCTCTCATCACCAACTTCATAAGGCCCATCATCAAAGATACCCAGATCATAAAATGTCTGATTCTTTTGCTCTGCACGAACCACCCCTGAAAAAATGAAATGATAAAATAAAAGCAAATGAATGGTAAGCGAGAAAAATAAGGGATAAATGGTTCCAAACTTATACTGATTACGATGAACAAGCTAGTGATTGCTGTTAAAATGGGACTAACACAGAATACTGCACTGAGTGAGAGTGTTCTCTCTCTGTTCTACCTGTGTGCCAGAATCTCGTGCTGCTCTACACAGAGGTCATACAATGATCTGGAAAACAGGAGAGACTAAGAAAATTCTCAAAAATACATGGAAACAATTTGGTCAGAAACCACTCTCATTCCACATTTTTTAGCCTCATAAAGCCTCTCCTAAAAGGGAGGTAAGTATATAGGAATTAAAAAAAAATAAAATTACTGCTGAGCTATGACAAACACCAGTGATATATTTGGAAACAGTATTTAAGGGGAAAAGAGCTGTTGTTTGATAAAATATGTGATTCCCTTTTATCAACAGGCATATTTAATGTTTTGGCAAGCACAAACATGTTTTTCCATTATACAGAAGAGTGCTCTTAAGACTGTCCTAGCACTTCTCTGCAATTAAAGAAAAACAGTGTCTGAACTCAATATGCTGTTTCAGCCTGGTCAGACTTTGTTGACAGGAAGATTAAGTTTTCACTAAAGTACACCTTGTGTCAGAGCTTAATTCAACAATTTTGCACGGTTCAGATTGCAGGCACAGGCGTAAGAGGTGGAAAAACGTAATGGCTGGAGCATCCGATGTTCCCAAGAGGGAAGAATTTACAGCTGTTGGTGTAATGAATTGTGACAGCAAAAACTCCTTCAAGAGACTGAGCTGGCCATTTAAATGCCTCTCAATATAAACTAACAGAGAATATCTGTGGGTTTTTTCCCTTAAATTTTGGAATATCTCTCCTCGATGATACAGAGTACTCGGCTCTTAGACAGAATATCCATGAAATTTTACTTGGATATGCATAGACTTTGATATGAATATTGAATTGCTTGTTCAGTTATCTTCCTGCAACCCTTCAGTATCTAATTTGGAAAGTACTACTTTCCACAGACTTCACATAGAATAGAGCGGAGAAAACTGAAGGGTAAAAAGATCTCAGTGCAGTTTTCTAACATTTGTTCAAATGCAGAAAAAGGCTGGTCAAGTAACTGTTAAAAATGTAGTGATTTGTTCTACTATGGAAGTGTCAAAGAAAGCCCTCAATCCCACCATAAGATTAAAACTAATAAGGGACAAATTTGTTGTACATATGTGCAAAGTTCCATTGTCTATTCATAAAGCCCCTTAAAGATATTTAAAGAAAATTCAGTAAATTTTTATACAGAAGCATAGAAATTTGTGAAAAGAGGGTAAAATCATTACATCTCTATTACATCCTCCCCCTCAAAAAATATAAAATTTAAAACTTCAGATGCAACCCTCAAGAGCAGCCTCAGCAGAAAGGGGAAGGGTAGGCAGGAAGGAAGCCAAGTCATACCTTTCCAATTGTAAGTGCCTGGGGCACCAAACACGATATAGTGATAGTCTCTAGTAAAAGTAGCAGCAACACCTTGCTGACAGGAACCAAACTTCTCATGGCCTCTTAAACGACCATCACAAAAACTCCAAACTCCATTATCCATATCATCCTTAATAGTGAGATCCTGGCTCAGCACATAGCACCTTCCAATGATATCCCGGGTCTCCTGCACTGTGTTCACATACTGCCTTTTCTCATAGCGATGTGCACAGGTCTGCAAGATACACAGAAAACATCACTTGTTATTTCTTCTGTCGTATGCAAGTCACCCAAGAAGGCTGACCTGCTTTAGCAATCCCTCATGTAAGGTACCTTGTAGACACATCTCTGTTACAATGCAGAGTCCACTGTTTCCCATGGGCAACGTATGGAAAGGCTGAACATCTACAGATGCAAGTCAAAGCATGGGCAAGGAAGGCTCCATGGTTAAATCACTAAAGCCATTCCAGATACCTAATCCCTCCCTTTCAAGAAGGGAATAGAGAACCACTCTCACTCTCTCCCATAAAGAAGGAAGTGTCTGAGTTTCCCAACAGCTCACAGAGTTAACTGACATACATGCTTGTGCAGGACATGAGAAACTGGTTCAACTACCATCTACCCAAGACCATTCAGAACACTCCCCCTTCCAGAAAAGTGCCACTTAGCAGAGGCTGAAAGCTTTCCCAGAGAAAGGGTGGGAAGTTGCCCCTACTTCCTACTTTGGATGTTCCACTTAGAAAGTAACTGTCACTAGGACAGAGCTGCAGGCCTAAGTACATCCTGTTCTTTCCTTTTAGACTGTTCCCCTGGGAAGAGAATTCTAATCAAATATTTAACACAAAGAATGAACAGTAGCCACTGGATTAAGCAGTGTAACAATCAAACCACTGTAAAAAAATGTGAGCAATCAAACCCCTTTGCCAGCAGCGTTTCTTGCAGAACCATGTGTAGCAGGTATATGAAGAGCAAACGTAAGTCCAGTTTCTCAGCTGACAAACCTTTACTGGGGTTCCTATCAAGGCCTAAATACTCGGCAAACACCCAGCTGCTCCACACTGACAGCACTGCAGTACTGTCCTACTTCAGAGACCTCAAGGCTGCCCACACCTCATCTAATAAATACATTTCCCATTTACCACCTACAAAGAAAGGTTTCTTCTCAGAAAAGACAAGAGCATTAGTTGATGAACAGTCAGTCAATGACCAGGACTGCTTACATCTGCTCTTCCCGCCTTGGGTTCTGAGGCAGCCCAAAGCCACCTATCACTGCCTCTATACCCTTAAAGAACCAGATTCACAGTCTGAAGTCCCCTCCCTCCAGCTTTGGAAGCAGCAATATTAACTTACAAGAATATACTCAGACAGGGAAGCTTCAGTGCACACCTATTTTACAATGTAGTTGGTACCCTGCAGCACCATGATTTAACTGAGAAAGACTGAAAATAACATTCCTTGGTAACTCCCAAGAGTTTTTTCTCTCTGTTTAGCATAGAATAGAGACTGTCTCTGTATTGTATAAAATAAAGAATAGCTGGTTGTCTTACTGCAGTGTAATGACCACATTAATTCACAGGAGCAACTCAAAAAATCCTGATGAAAGGTAAAGTCAGGTTGATTATTTTGGAAAAAAAGGGTGATGCCAGCCTGCTACTTTTACAACCTTACACACTATTCTTCCCTATTTCTGCAGCCAGAAATATTTAAAAGAAACAATGTGTACATGACAAAAAACCCAAGTGAACCCCTTGAAAATAAACTGTCCATCCTAGATTGTTACAAAGGTTATAAAGAGAGGCTAACTCACACAAAAATAATTTAAAGCTCTTACAATCTCAAGCACCTTACTTTGATGAGGAGACATCTAAGGCTTTATCTACAAGGAATCACAAGAGTAAACTTAGGCAAGTGACCTTTCAGGAAGCTGCACAGAAACACAGACCATTTAGAACATATACTGTAGACCCCAAATGTTTTTATAAGTTAGTACTTTACACTTACCACCACATTTCCTCCTGGTCCCTGACTTTGGACAGTTACACCCATCCATTGGTCTTCTTTACTCTCCACCTTCGGGTCAGCTGCAGAGTATCATAATACAACTTCAAATATTAAGAGTTAACTACATTTTCTTTTTTTCTGAAGTCCATGTCAGGAGAGGCACTTCATTCAAAACACCAGACAGTCTGCAGGTGGCACTGTCTGTACATTTTATCACTAACAGCATCCATTTTAATAAACACTTCTAGCCTATTACTTTACGTTACATCAATTTACAAAAGAGTAAGAATCTACCAAGATTTAAGCATCTCACACTATCTCAGCAATTAAGCTACAGCTTATTCTGATGCAAAAGTATTTATGTATAAATCCCTAGATACAACTGTCTGATGCACTGCCTTTGGATAGGGTATCAAACAAGAAAAATCAGACAACTGCTTCAATTCAAAACAAAAGCACTGAAAAACTTACTCTCCTCATCAAATTTGACACGTATGCAATTTTGATTTGGAAATGCAACGTCACAGCTGTACAATCCCCCTGTTCTGTTGGCTTGTTGAGCTGGAAAGGCCTTTTCCCGGGGAGCTCCAACCAGCAATCTGCAGGGAAAGGGAAATAATTTAAAGGGATCCGTAGAACGAGTATTAGAAATGAGGAAGGCAAAAGAATCAGAAAGTGCTTTCATCATGTTGCTAGAGGCTTGATAGGCAAACATTTTAAGATGGATGAAAAGCTGCAACACAGCACTGCTCATTTGAAAATAAGAAGGGGGGAAGCCGTATAGCAGTAACAGTTCTGCAATTATTGGCCCTGCAAAGTGGTACCTGTATTGCTATTACTGCTATTATTGTTCCCATATTCACTGTGAGTGGCTGATAAAAGGAAAGTAGGCATCAGGCAGTTTTGCAAAAGTCATCCTTCTGTCAGGGAGTCAAATGGGATATGTTTTCGCCTTATTAGAAATTACTGATAAGGGTGGGACAAATATTGTTACTAAAATGACCAGAAACCCCCAGAACAGTAAACACAAGTGTTTTCAAGCTGTCTTCTAGTTAAAGCATCTGTTTCTGAGCTACTAGTAAGTGGGAATAGATACATTTTCTCCTCGATTCTGTTATTGCCCAAGGAAAGACAGATAAAATTATTCTTTTTTAACATGAACGACAATAACTTCAAGAAACTAGAGGCACCAATTTCCTAAGCTAGAGAAATTTTTATTACTTTTACTTTTTCATTCAACTTTGGGGGGTAGTATGATGCACTGAACTTCACCGACAGAAATTTGATCGAAAGTCTTTTGTTCCAACAGTGTGAACACAACTAAAAGCTTCTTGAATTTAAATACTTAGTTTAATTGTTCCATCTGTGTACTGCTGCCAGCAGTGGTGATACAGCAAGAAAATTATGACACTCTTCTTTTCTCTGGGATAGGGAGATTGTATCCTCTCCCTAGCTAAATGATACCTTTTACAACATACCATGATGTGACCATGACCTTGATGATGATTCAGTCAGAGGGAAGATGAGGCATCAGGGATTAAAGAGTGTAGCCAACGGAATATAAAGCTGCAAGATTTTCCACCCAACATCAACAGCGACCACGAGATCGAGTTTAAGATCAAGTTTAAAATCTCTGTTGGTAGGAAGTACCAGTAAAACCTTAGATCTGGACATGAGCAGAGCAGACTTCAGGCTGCTCAGGGAATTAGGAAGTAAGGTCTCCTGGGAAAAGGTTTTTGCAGGCGCTGGGGTCCATCTGCAAAGGCAAAGGAGCAGGCAATGCCCCAAGCAGGTGAGGCAGAAGGTCAGCTGGGATGAGTGGGAATGTCCCAGTTGACTCTGAACTTGTGTGGGATCTGCTGCTCTTGCTGGATCCCTACAAATCTATGGGGCCTGACAGGATTCATCCCAGAATCAAAGATCTGGCTGATGTCATTACAGAACCTCTCTCGATTTTTGAGCAGTCTTGGGAATCTGGAGGAGTCCCAGCTGACTGGGAACTGGTGAACACTGTCCTGATTTTCAAGGATGATCCCAGAAACTAGAGCCTGTCAGTCTCACTTCAGTGCCTGGTAAAGTCATAGAGAAGACTATTATGGGAAAAACATAATATTGAAAAACACAGGAAAGACAACACAGGCCTTGGTCACAGCCAGCTCAGCTTCATGGGAGCAAAGTCCTGCTTATGAAATCTGATTTCCTTTTATGACAACGTAACCCACCTAGATAATCAAGCTGAGCCACTTGATACATTTTTTTTTGGATTTCAGTAAAGCTTTCCATACTGTCTCTCACAGGATCCTTCTGGACAAACTGTCCAGCACAGCTAGATAGACACACCATGTGGTGGGTAAGCAATTGGCTCACAGGTTGAGCACAGAGGGTGACAGTGAATGGGGTGACATCAGACTGGAGACCTGTCACCAGTGGGGTTCCATAGGGCTCCATCTTGGGCCCTGTGCTCTTCAACATCTTCATCAATGACTTGGATGCAGGACTGGAAGGGATACCAAGCAAGTTTGACTCCCTCAAAGGCAGGGAGGCCCTGCAGAGAGACCTCAACAAATTAGAGGGCTGGGCAATCACCAGCCATGTGAAGTTCAAAAAGGGAAAGTGCCAAATTCTGCACCTGGGATGGGGCAAACCCAGACCAGGGAATGAGACATGGGAGAGCAGTGCCATGGAAAGGGACCTGGGGGTCCTGGTTGATGGCCAGTTGAACACGAGTCAGCAGTGCCCTCGCAGCCAGGAGGGCCAACCATGTCCTGGAGGGCATCAGGCACAGCATCGCCAGCCGGGTGAGGGAGGGGATTGTCCTGCTCTGCTCTGCACTGGGGCGGCCTCACCCTGAATATTGTGTGCAGTTTTGGGCACCACAATATAGGAAAGATATTGAGCCATTAAGAGTGTCCAAAGGAGGGCAACAGAGATGGTGAAGGGCCTTGAGAGGAAGTCGTATGAGGAGCAGCTGAGGGCACTGAACCCTAATGTTCAGCCTGGAGGAGAGGAGACTGAGGGGCACCTCACTGCAGTTACAACTTCCTCAAGAGGGGAAGAGGAGGGGCAGGCACTGATCTCTGTGGTAATCAGTGACAGGACACCAGGGAATGGCCTGAAGTTGTATCAGGGGAGGTTTAGGTTGGATATTAGAAAAAGATTCTGCACCCAGAATGTGGCTGGGCACTGCAACAGGCTCCCCAGGGAAGTGGTTACAACACTTTCAAGTCTGACAGAGTTCAAGAAGCATTTGGATGATACTCTCAGGCACCTGGTCTCACTCTTGGGGATGGTCCTGTATAGGGCCAAGAGTTGGACTCAATGATCCTTCTGGGTCTCTTCCAACTCAGCATATTCTGTGATTCTGTGGTAAGATGCCTCAAACATCCAATGGCATCTCAGACACCTGCTGAGATCACTGCATTGCTCAATATTCTTAAAAAAAAAAAAAAAAAAAAAAAAAAAAAAAAAAAAA
>JAWWEV010000172.1:20492736-20568194 GCA_035583235.1 Hafferia zeledoni | reverse complement strand
TGGAGAAGTGAAGTGATGAAGTGACACCGAATCAGCACACAGAGGACCAAACATGGACTACGGAGGGACGGACTATCGCAGGGGAGGGAAGGGGCGTGGCGTGTAAGTCATAAATTGGGGTGACCTTCCCCTCCTCGGGGTGCTTTCCCGGTGACTTAGCCGTGGTGAAGCACTCAGTGCGCACGGTCTTGGCCAATAAACCTCTTTTTTGCTTTGCTCTTTCAACTCGTCTCTTTCCAAACTTTTGGAGCCGAGAATTTTTCTCACACATCCAACTTACAGCAACAGTTCTCAAAGTGAATACCTCAGACTAGAGGATACAGCAGGGCTTCCACACACACCCCACACCCCCAAGACTTAGAGCAAACACTGTAAGAACTACAGGTCCTTTTCTCAACAGAATATATCACAGACAGTTGTATCAGAGGCTTTATGTCAGACATGCACACAGACACATCTACTTTGCCCATCCATGTGTCTGCATCAGCTGAGTTTGAAATGAGAGACTAGCTGCTGGGTCTTTCCAACTGTGAGCCCTCCCCGCAATACTTTTCTGCCCAGGCTTTGGGCATCACTAAGCACAGCTGTCAGAACCCACAGACCCTGCTCAAGAACACAACAGCTTGTCAAGGAGAATGATTTCCCTCTGTTCTTAACTCATGTTTAGTGCAGTTCATTAGTTTTTATTTGCTTTAGCAACGAGAAAAGCCTTTCTCCTCCTTCCCAAGATTAAGGTCTGTCCTTGTCTGCATTGTGTTATTTTGTTCCAGTTACACTGTTTTAACCTTGCTTGTTTTAGAGGATGCAAGATTTAAGTTTTTATTTGTTTCTGAGACGTGTCTTATACATTGAGCACAATGGTGCTCAATAGGCAAGCATATGTTGTGTTCACTGGGGTTGATTTATATCCTAATACTATTTAATAAGAACTACCTGGTATAAATTTCATTATTTTAGAAAGCAATGATCACAACAGACTTGGACCAGGGGAACTTAAAGCAATTTTGGTTGATGGTGCCACTTGTATTTTAAGGCTCTTGGAATGGTTTGGCAAGTCCGTGTTTTACACAAAGTAACAGCTTACAGAACACTCTTCTCTTTCCAAACACAGCCTGAAGAGAGGAATTTGTGCCTCCTCAAACTTCCATTCCCATCTCTATTGAGACGTTTAAAAATAAGAAAGCATAAGCCAAAATGCTTCGAAACCTGTCATCACCTCTACCCTGTAAATGGTATGCTGTAGCAACCCTGAAGACATGGCACCTCCTCCATAAGAAACTGATGCATCAATCAGGCTCAGCACCAGCAAACCAAAAAGCTATGAAACCAAGAAGTTGTATCAGGTACAAGCACCTTTCAGTAAGAGCATAATTTTACAAGCTCTAATTGAAGCTGGTGGCATAGGCTGTTTCTCAAAGCTGGAGTCTGCACATAAGGCCATTTATCACCACTGCTGACCAAAGACATATGCTACAGTCCTTACTCATGGAAAGCTCCCACCAGCACAGCAGTGAATTTTGTTAACTCTTAGTAACACCAGCCTAAAAAACAGTAACACAACTACCACAGGGTTACTCAAGATTCTTATGCAATTACAGGTGACCAAAGGAAAAAGTGTTATCTGAAAAGTATATGACCTCTTGATAGAAAGGGTTCTCAAGGGGATGGAGGACTGGGATAAGAGGTTCGCCACTTACCATGTGGGAATGTTAAGCTTTACACTATGAGTGTCTGTCTCACCAGTTAATGCTACAGTGAAGCTGAACCTGTGAACCCACACAGCTAATGACAAAGGACTGCACCACAACGTATGTTTTCTGACACAACCTTTTCAGAGCTACCTGAACTAAACTGTCCTGATCGAAGCACATTTTTGCTGTACGACCTATGACTACACTACTGCCTTGCAGGCTCTGCTCCCCTTCAACTCTGATGAAAGTGGTCACATTGGTGTAATTTCCCAGTGCCTATCAGCTCAATGCGGTTTCATCCTTCATGCCTTACCAGGGTACTGCAGGACTTTGCACTCAACTATTTCCTGTTCCTTTGAGGAAAACAACTGAACAAAAAGATCCCAAAAGGGAGTCAGACAGTGACAACTATAGAGTTTCCAATCTTTTGTATACTGACCTGCAAACTTGTCAGCTGTGCCTCTGCCACTGATAACCAACAGCACAACTCAAGCTCAGTACTGGGAAAAAGTTTGTCTTCTGCAGTTTGACTCCATCTATAACAACTACACATTCTTTCCCCTTATGCAATGTAAATTTATCTTCTTATGTCTTTCACCCATGACATTAGTATGATGTATCTTCTTTTTAGAAATCTATCCTTTACCACTACAGGAAAACTCCTAAAACTACTCCTCTCTCCTCCTTCACAACTTCATTTAAGTCCGATGTTTGCCACAGGACATCTTATCTTAAACACAGTCAAACTTCTCTACTATCACAAATTAAGAAAGCAAATAAGCTTACTAAGCAAGTTATGCAAGAATAGTTTGAATAGACAAAAAACAAAGAGACACTCAAGAAATTAAAATACAGGTAAAATGAGACAGTAAGAATGCAGTCTAAAAAAAGAAATTTATTATAAATCCCTTTTTTTAATTGTCAGAAGCAATTAAACTAAAAGTAAATTAAGCTACATTAAAGATCATCACTATTAGAGCTTTTAATCCTGAATATGTAAACATGTGCTGTTATTAATTCAGTCCACCTGAAGCCTGAATTACACTACACCACCTCTGCAAGCACAGTCACCTTCCACTGCAGACCAGCGTAATCCAGCTCTTTGTTGCTGGAGCCAAGTGTCTGTGAGCCCCAGCCCTCAGACAGCACGGAAGCACTGGCTACACGCCACTGAGGATACACTGCAGCAGCACAGCAGTGTCAGCAGCCCTGCTGACCGAAGGCAGCTTTGTTATGCAGTGATAGCATAGAACGGCTCACAGGAGAGATGTGCAGAATCAGCAAAACCTGGCACATGTAAAAATTTCAAAAAGACACTGAGATTTTTAGGACTTTATAACTGCTAATGGTCAGTGCAGCCTTGACATAAAGTGCCTATCCACAGCTTTCAACAACACAGCTTTACAGCTAATGGGAAGATCCTGAATGATGATAACTACAATTTCTTCCCTTTTTTGCCTTATACAATAACAAGAGGACTATATGAATTCAGTTCCATAGTTCTACTGAAAATAACATCAGAATTACATGCAAGTAAATCCTTGTAGGTCCCTTGCAACTCAGGATATTCAGGGATTGTATCATTCTAAACCACAAGTAAAGAAGGGCCAAGAGGCGTTAAGTTTGCAGTTGGACTTGATCTTAAGGGTCTTTTCCAACACTAATGATGCTGGGATTCTGTGAAAGTTATATACAAATTTATGTATTCTTGATACTTCTGTTCTGATTTGGTATCTTTGCTTAAATCATGAATTACAAACAAATGGACCAGAACAAACCTGCTCGACATCGTACGTGGGGTATGCATACATAAACACCATTTTTATATATATTCTATACAGATAAAATTAGACACATGACTACATGCACTACATATGTAGTGAGTAGCTAGCAATCATATATTTAATATAATAGTGACATGCTTATAATACAGAGTCAGTGTAGTGCCCATCTTCAGATGCTGGATACACGCACGTTCAATCACAGGACTCCTTACATTTAGCCACGTTACTCCTATAATAGCTATGCTGTCCCTGAGTCTCAGGTCCCTCCAAACCACAAATCTTCCTCCAGTCTGCAGATGAAATGCACTTCTGCTGTGCCACCACCCCCTTGCAGAGCCAGAGCTCCCTGACTTTCATCATATTGACAGATTACAAACAGAACAAACTTACACAGGGCAGTAAGCCCAGCTCTCTTAGAGCTCCATTAGTCTTTTCTGCTGCCTGACTGTGCTTGACAATGAACCAGAACCATACATAGAAATCCAGGGAGGCTGCCCTTGGTACCTCCAACATTAACGTTCCAGGTGCACATTAACATTCCATTCAGCTGTCTTTCACACCCACATGGCATTAGCAGTCCACTTTCAGTCACTGTAAATTACAGTTTTTCTCCTCACTGACAAACCTCCCAACTTTTCTAACCTGAAGATATTCACAAACTAGAACAAAATCTTGTTGCTAGTCCATGGCCTTATACTCAGCATCATTTACAACTACAGTAAAAGCAAATGAACAGTTATCTACCCATATTGTTGGGAGTTAAGTAATTCCTTATTAGCAAACACGGCATTTGTAGCATTGAAAGATTGCCATTCAAAGCTAATATGCAATCTGCAATATCCTGTGACTAAGAAAAAAGGTGATCAAAAGTAAATACCATGTTTAATCAAATGCTATTTCAACTGTACCTTTATTTGCCACTCTTCCTAGTCATTCTCCACCCTCATCTTTACAGAGGATTGTTGTGTGACGAAGAGGGAACCATTTCACTTAAGAACTACTTAAGTGAGGCAAGAGAAAAATTACACATTGTTTAGTTTGTTTTATCAAGCCTTGCTCCAAGCCACAGACTAAACTAGCCCTTGAATACAATTCATGTATTTCACCTTCTCTCATTTTCTTGTTTTTCTGAAGGTGGACTGATCTTGCATGGTTGGTACAACCTGTTCCTAATTTTCTAAAACTGAAGGGGCAGAAGGGTGCTCGGGCTGGTAGGTTTTTTTGAAATGAGGGTCCTGCCAGATGCCAACCCATGTAACTTTTAATAAAGTTCAGCAATGAAATGGGATTTGTGTATTTTTGTCAACTAAACAGAATTCACACACAAACTGCAACTGAATTTTGAAGTCAGCAACCATTCAAGAAGAAGGGGTAAAATAAATACTTCTATCTGACTAAGAGATACCTGTACATAAAACGATTTTTGCAGCAGAGGTAAGACAGACCAAGATGCATCTGGGAATGCAAAGGTATTGCAACCCTGATAATAAACTACTAAAATTCCTGCTGTTGCAAATAACAGGTGGCATACAGGTTATTAGGCATACTTGCTTCTCTCAGTAGGAGACCTCAGTATGACCTCCACTGCCATAACCTTCCACTTTCCCTAAATATCTAGACAGCAGACACTGTTCCATCCATGAAGAGTCAATCAATCTAGAAACCACACGCGGTTTCCATGGAAAACATGATACAAATCCTTAGGTATTAGTTCAACATAACTCACTTCTATCTGATAAAAAAATGCAGCCCAACATGAGAGGCTTCACTTCAAGTCTTGCCATCAAAATTCCTATCTGTTTTGTAAGACAAACTCACACAAAATAAGCCAAACAGATCAGCAAGTCTTGTTCTCTTACAACCACATTACTACTCTTACAGACAGAAAAACAATGCTCAAAGTGACTACAACATGTCTGTTTTACATAAAAGGTTTTATTCCAAGAGTACTACCTACCCATGAGCCACCCAGGGTAGCAGTCTACTTCTTCATGCTAAAACCCCTGGATCTGAAAATCGGCCAAAACATCTCATACTCAGAAGCACATGTCACCGTAAAACACAGTTTGTCTAGTCTGGTTTTGTCTCTAATAGAGACCCTTGCTTCTCATGAAAGCCTGGATTCAGAAAGTCTCGTCAAGGCAGATAGCATCTGGCTCTGCTCTGTCCCCAGATCTGAACTGCCCGAGGAAGCACTTACTATACATACAATACAGAACTTTCATGCCAATAATCTCTGAGGCATTTCAGCCAAATAGTACAGAATAGCTTGAATACTGTGACTGCCCTTGTTTCTACTGACTTCTCAGTAATTGGCTTTCTGTCTCTGCATATTCCGACACATTCATTCTACCAGTACTGACAATACAATTGGAAGTTAACAAGCTTCAGGCACTGCTTTCAAGGCCAATGCAAGAGTAATCCTGTCAAGAATTAAGATAAGGGCCTCTGAAAATGAGTTCACAGATTAGTGTTTCATTCTTCAGGACGCTATGGGTCATTTTGTCTACTGATACAAGGTGAAACATGTATATTTGTTATTTACACTCCTCCACACACTGTAATTTTAATGAAATCGCATATGAAGGTAAGTGTGAGCCAGAAGAGATTTTTAAGTTTACCGTCTAACTTTAGGAAAAATATTATTCCTTTCCAGTTTCCTTCTCCCACTAACTATAAACGAAGGGGCATTTATTTAACAATATTTTATACACACACTCATCCAGCACCACTGGATAGGGTGGGGTCCAGCACTGCTCAGCTATGGACACAAAGCAGCAAGGATGTTGAACATGTACAGAGGATCCTTACTTTGCTATCTGAATTTCCCAGAATAAGCGCCTAGCTCTCACACATACGCCACCAACATCCATTTATTTTTCCTTCCTTGTATCACCTCCCATCTGCACTTCCAGGCAGGTGCCCCCTTGAGGTTACGGGAGGCCGGGGGGGCACAGGGCGAACAAACCCGAGATCGGGGCAGGCAAGGGCGGATCGGGTCGGCGCTGCCCCGGCCCGCAGCCTCCCGCAGCCCCCCGCGGGCCGAGCCGCACGGAGGGAGGGGTGTCCCCGCTTCCCCAGTCCCGCCGCTCCCTGCACGCTTCCCGTGCCGGCCCCGCCGCTCCGGCGGCCCCGGCAGGTGCGGCCCCGGCCCCCCGAGCGCCCCGCGCCGCCCGGCCCCGCTCCCCGCCGCACACCCGGAGGGCTGGCGGCCCCGGCCCGCCCCCGGGGAAGTTTCCCGGCGCTGGGAAGGAGGAGTGTCCCCGCAGGCGGCCCGGGACGGGGCCGGGCGGGGCGCTGAGCACTTACAGCCGTTTGTCCTGCGGCTGCAGCTGCCGGTGCATGGCCAGGGAGAAGCCGAAGAGGCTGCCCGGGTCCCCGCTCCAGCTGATCACGTTGTCCGTGTCCAGGTTGAAGGCGCCGGCCAGCGCCGGCAGGAGCGGCAGGTAGAGGAGGAGCGC
Organism: Hafferia zeledoni; assembly: GCA_035583235.1. Classification (NCBI taxonomy): domain Eukaryota; kingdom Metazoa; phylum Chordata; class Aves; order Passeriformes; family Thamnophilidae; genus Hafferia; species Hafferia zeledoni. The sequence continues at coordinate 20,561,258 of JAWWEV010000172.1, read as the reverse complement.
GGCCGCCATCTGCTCCGGCCGGGCACGGGCACTGGAGCGGGAACGGGAACGGGAACCTGCCGCCAGCGCCGCTCCCCGCGCTCAGCTCAGCGCGCCCGCCGGCCCCGGCCCGCCCTGCCCCGCCCTCCGCGGGCTGCCCGGCCCCCAGCGCGGCGGGCACGGCACCGCAGGGCAGGGCAAGGCACGGCACGGCGTGTGCCCGGGGCCGGGCCCTTGCCGGGGGCGGCTCGCCCACCGCTTCCCGGGGCCCGCGGGGGACACCGCCGGCCGCGGAGCCGCCTCGGGGCCTCTGCGCCCTGCCGGGGGCGGGTCACGGCCGCAGGTGAGGGCCGTGCCGGAGCCCGCGGAAAAGGACAGAGTGCCCCCCTCGCTGGAGAAGGATGTTTTAGACATCAGACCGGGACCCTGCGGGCCTCACACCGTGTGGGTGGTGCTCGGCGGCATCAGAAGGATCCGGCAGTCCGGGTACCGACCACGGGCACAGCGCACTGCTGAGTGTGCTGAGGGGGATCCGGAGCTACGGCCAGCATGGCCCCAGGATTCAGTCTCTATTCGCCACACAACACATCATGAGAAGCACAGCAACAACCCCAACGACCCACCAGCATATGTATCTCTATGTCCTCATGTACTGTCGGAGGAATCTGGAAAAGAGACTCAGGACTACCTGAATCTCCTCTTCCAGCATTTCCTATCTCTGAAACACATCTGAGAATTTCTTACCCCTACCTTCTAACTGTTTGAAAGGAATATGTGGGTTTGGGTCCCAGATTATTTTATCTTGTGCTTTCACCCTAACTCTAAAAGGTTATTTGCAAGCATAGAGGGTTTGGTCTTTTTGCACAGTCTTGGGTTTTAGTGCTCTGTTTCAGGGAAGTGGATGCAAACTGTTAAAACCTCAAAATCCCAAGCAGCATGACAGCACTGGTTTGTTCTTTTCTACTGATACCCAGGATATGAAACGAGAAGCTAAGATTCCAGAGAAAGTGAGAAAAGAGCAATTGAAACAGAGCACTCAAATATGTTGATACTCCAAATAACTCCTTCTGGAACAATACTCTGCTCCCACGGAGTTAATGCAGGCTACTTTTTCCAGAGTAATTAGTCCAAAGCAACTCCATGTATAGACAAGTCTTTGGCTCAAATCCAAAACACTCTTGATCAAAAGAGGGGAAGAAAATGCACCAGAAATGTGCATCTAATGTGGAAACAAAACGTTTTGTTAAATTAGGCTCCCAGATATTTATTGCTAATAGAGTCCTTCCCTGCTTGTTCTTCATTCCCAACTCAAAGTCTTAATCCAGTGTTCAATCACTGCCACAGCAGAAAACTGTACTGGCAGAAATACCGCCCTATGGTTTCGCTAAAGGACCCATAAGCGGGAAGGCTCCCAGACTAATTACAAACTGGCTTACTACAATCCACGTATTTCACAGTAATTAGTGATTTGAAAACAAGTCTTTTAAAACTGTTGATGTCTGTACCAAAGTCTTAGCAGTTTGCCTTTCGGGACAATCCAAACTTGCATGCTTCTAATACTCTTACAGTAACTATAGTTACTTTTTAAGTAGTGCTTGTACTCAGTAACTTCTGTAAGGAGTCAACAGAAATCATCCGGAGCCACCTGAATGATACTGGCACAATAGTTGTATCTGACTTCTCCCCCTCCCACTAACCAGCACTGCCTGGGCATGTTGTACCTGTTTGTTATTATCCACAGAGGTTGCTGAGGGGAGACAGTTTTCTCATCTCCAGATGCAGTAACAAGCATTCCAAGACACAGTAACATTAAAACCTGTCTAAAGTGACCACAGCAAGAACAATGAAAAAAGACCCTATACAGGGTGGAGCAAAACTGCACACAAACAACTTAAAAGTTACCTTGGATGGTCTTTTGTAATTTTGTACTATTTTCATTTGCTCTAGATGAGAGAAAAAAAGTTTTACAAATATGTCAGTTTCCTTCCTTTGCTCTTCCTCCAAAACAAACATGCTGTGAGTTATCTATAACTAACACATACTTCAGGAATTCCTCTTTTGTACAATCCCTGTATAAAGGGGGACCAAGATTAGGTACGATGACCAATTAAATGTGAGCACTCTGTTATGCATAATAATGTAGTGGTTCTAAGAAATGCAATGGCCAGATCAAAAGCGTTCTCTTTTTTTTTGTAACACGCTGCTATTGCTGAGTTTTCAAGCTGTCTGCATGTTAATGGCATGTTGATACTCAGCCAAAGGGCTACAAGGTGTTTGCCTGCTGTGTCTACCTATTGTGCAAGCCTTACTGCCAGGAACACTTTCCTCCTCCATACAACCATGTAGCTAATTACAATGAAAAAAAAAATCATTTCTATAAAATAGAAGAGGTGGAATGGCAAAGCTAGAGCTTGGCAAGACATTTTAGGCTTTCCCTAGAAGGCACAATGCTTTACATTTCTGAACTTCTATCATTTATATCAACAACATACTACGCAAATGAATACACAATTTGTGGATACTCAGCTGTGCAGCTTTAATGTAGCACATCAAGTGGTCTTGAAAAGACAAAATATGTACACATCCCCTCCTCCCGTCAGAAAAACTACTTGATTTTATAATTTATGTAATTCCAGATGAAAAAAATTATACCAGCAAAACTGATCTAGTTTGATTCACTGTACCAGTTCTAAAGATACATCATTGTTTCAATTCAGAAAAGTGAACTAGTTTTAAGTGTTAGTAGCCTGAATCAACCTTCTGTATGGTTTCTCCTGAACACAATACACATACCATTTCTAGAACTGCACATTCTCCAAATTATTTACATTTATGGAACAGATACATCTCAACAGCTACAACAAACAGCTGAATTTTTATGCAGCCAGGTTATCAGACTATTTTTGCCAGTATATCCTCTATGGCTGTTCTTGGTTCCCTATTAACAAATACAGTAGGAGTAGCAAACAGCAGCACAGGAAATAAGGTGCTTACAGTGGTAAGGGAAACAAACTGCTCAACACCATGTAAGCAAAGTGTTTTGCTTTGAACAATCTAAAAATGAGAGCATTAGAATAGTTACATTTACACACCTTGTAATCTGAATTATACAGAACTGACATCTCATTGTATTTATGTAATTTATAACTGGATTAAGAATGTCTCAAGTTTTGCTATCTTTTCAGAAAGCTTACCAAGATGCAGCTTTTTTACTAGTTGCTATATTTATCTACTATTCCAGATGAAGATGTTGCTATGTTCTTATGACTTTTCTTTTTCTCTTTGATGTCTCAAACAACTATAAATGACATTCTGCCATTCTTGACTTGCTTGCAAAGCAAAAATATTTTACCTCAGTAGACAAAGTACTACATAAATAAAAATACGAGCAGAGAGAAATATTTCAGTCCAGACTCGGAATTTTGGTGAACACTGTGACCACTGTATACAAAAGTTCTTTCAGTCTTTTACATCTACAGAATGTTTTTCCACCCGAGTTGTCAGGTACATTCCTTAAGTAGTTTCAGAATGAAACAGCCTGAACTGTTTGGAGAGTAAACATCTTTGTAAACATACTTGGAGGCACTTTATGACTGTAACTAGGCAGAGAGCAGAGAAATGCTGGTGACAAATTGGAATTAAGTACCCATAGTTTGGATTACTGTGGAAGGATTAAAGATGCTCCTTCATAATTACTTATAACAAAGGCATAAAATTGCAGAGATTTTGAACATTTTGTTACATATACCACTATGTAAGATTCCCCATCCCCACAAGCTCAATCGTTATACATCATTATACAAATCATAGGCACCCTTACAGCCCCATTTTGTGGTTGTCTCGGCCAGCCATATATATCCCAAAATCTCTTACATTACCACAGCTGAAACCTGTAGCACTGACTGCATCCCAGAGCTGTCTCTACCCTGCTGTCTATATCTGCAATACTGTCCTGCACGTGAAACTGTGCTTGTCGTGTAGCACTTTTCACCACAGTGGAGAGACATAACTCAATATCAGATGCAAACTTTTGGGCAGTTCTAGCCAGCTGTACCTCAACATCTCTAAGTGTATCTTCCAACTCATTTTCACCAAAGCAGCCAACCATTGCTTACAGCCTAGCAGAGGAGATTGTAAAGATAAGTAAGGTATTTCTGGGGTAGGTGTTGGGAGCAGAAGAATAACAGAAAATGTTTACAAGGAAGATATTCACAGGAACTCCCTGGAGATCCTCCTCAAGAATTCAGAAACCAAGGTGAACTTTCATGGGACATATTTTAACCCCATCAAGAGCCAAAAAGGATCATTGTTCAAGACACTTTCATTCTCCTAGCTCACACTGATCTGACTGAACAGTCTTCGGCCATCACTCAAAGCACAATGCCACACAACCTTGACAGCACGTACCTCTAAGAGCTGCACTGCATGCTGGACACACAGGACTCAGTCCTGGGACAGTCTGCAAAGCACAAGACCAGAAACTTAATTCACTTGAGGAATCTGGTCTCTAGGTCACTGTCTAGCTTATTGTATCAGATCAGCACAGCTGAGAACCCCAGCTCCTCTTGCAGCAAACTAGTGGAGACAGCTGCTTGGTCATTTCCACGCTTGTTCCACCTGTCCCCGCATCAGGTCCTGGATCAGCCCCAGCTGTGAGGCCAGCTGGCTGTTCTGCCTCCAGGGAGGAGGTAAAGCCCAGTCACATTGCGTAAAGGTTTTCAGTGATTGACAAGAACCATGCAAAGAAATTCAACTTTCTTTTCTAATATATTTAACTTTTTCTATAGTCACCATGTCGAAAACTTTTCCAGTTTGGGTATAGAGCCTCCTCTTGCACATGTGCAAACCCAGCCGTGTCTGCCACTGATTCAACAGGTCCCGTGGTCAGGACATGTTTAAACATGGCTTTCAGACTACTGCAAACAAAGCCAGCAGGGGCTGCTTCTCTGGCCTCTTTAAGGTCTAAAGTGGCCTCAGAAAGATGCTTCCTCTACTTTCTGTGCTAATAGAAGTCTTCTCTCTTTTTTTTTTTTTAATAAAAATAAATCTTAACAAATTTACTCCCTTTTCTCTTTAGATTATCATCCTGATTTCTAAAAAACAAATGGGACAAGGCAGAACTAAACACCACAGTCATCTTCTTCTAGCCTTTTTTTGGATCACTACCATTAAAAACTATTTCTTTTCTGGACAATATATAGTTTTAATTAATCATAGTCTTTTAAATCAATCCATAATGAGCAAATCCAATATTTTGTCATATTAAATTTCACTTGCTAACATGCTCACTAACAATAATGAAAATGTTAATTATGCAAAGGCTGTAAAAAAAAAAAATCCTAAATAAAGTCTGTAAAGGATCAGTCCATTCAGAATTTGAGCTACTGTGTGTATGAAAATCAGGCTGTTCTCTCTCCCTGATTTGCCTGGAAGTGAACAGCAGTTATGTGGAGGCTGAGGAAACGCCGTAGTTCTCGTAAGCTCCCTGCTGAGCAATGCAACCTTGACTTTCTGAGATTATTTTACCGTCATGCTAATCTACCTGTACTGCCATTTTATATGCAAAAACTGTCAGATACTGTAACTTTCTCCTTTAGTCAAACAAATTAAGAAATTAAGATCAACAAATTAAGACAATCTGTTATCCAAGGAAGAATTTTTAAATACCACTTCCTTATCCAACCACTACTAATTTACACCACCAAAGGAAAAAGATTGAGGGTTGTCTACATATGCAGTGTTTTCCAATTAACTGCTTCTGTTTAATTATTAAACAACTACATTAAGCTCAACAGGAAGAATTTTTTTTTTACTATTCTAGAGTAAGACTGCTCACACAGGAGTTAATCAGGAACAATTTCATGTTTAAACAAGTACTACAGAAATTTAGTTCCTCTGCAGTTCCAGTTTTATCCAGTGAAAAATCATGATGCTGCCATGACTAGGCAGGCTTAGTGAGTGAGTTGCAAATCTAATCAGGTTGGCAAAGGGTTTTATGGGAGTTGCTGTGCTGGCTTTGCTGACTTCAAGTGGTTTTTTTCTGTTGTTGATTTGTTGCAAACAACTAAAATCTGGGTCAAGGAAGGAAAGGCTATTCATTAAGTATGGAAGTGTGTTTTTTTAATATGGTATTGGAAAGGTTTCAAAAGCAGTTTTGAATTTTGTATTCATTGGATATTCAGTTTTCTCACTATTCTTCCTCATCTTTCTGTACATCTAAATTTCAAGCATTTTCCTAGGAAAAGGCAAAATAACTTGTGCCTTGTAGGCAATCAAGATTTAGTCATTGAGTTTTAAACAATTATTCAAATAACATTATGAATTGGTAAAATATTTATGGCACAAATACATTTCCACATTTCCAGACATTATAACTACTCTAATATTTATTTTCAGACCATCGCTGGCTTGGTCATACTCTCCAATTTAATTCTGTTGGGGGAAATTTTCTTTCTGGGGGTTCTGAAAGTCAGGTTTTGAACTTTTACACAATAATCATGTTTCACAGAATCACAGAACATGCTGAGTTGGAAGGGACCAGCAAGGATTATCAAGTCCAACTCCTGGCCCCGCACAGGACCATCCTCAAGTGTCACACCACGTTCCTGAGAGTACCATACAAACACTTTTGGAACTCTGTCAGGCTTGGTGCTGTGACCACTGCCCTGGGGAGCCTGTTCAGAGCCCAACCACCCTCTGAGTGAAGAACATTTTTAAGCCCAGTCCTACTTTATGTGGTAAGAGGAACTATTCTAAAATACACATTATAACAACTGTGTTTATTTTCCTCAACTGCAATTAACAGTCCCTGTGTGTGTGCTGAGAGTGCTCTACCTTGTTTATTTACATGTCTCTCCCACCAGCAAAGACAACTCTCCAAACTTATCCCAGCTCCTTCCACACATCTGGGAACACAAACAACTGAGGAAGGCAACATGATACACTCAGAGAGAGGTGTTCTCAGTTTTCATTAGGGCTGCACCTTTGGTATCATTTCCTGCATGGCACACATATATTGCTTTCTTTACTTGTGGGTATGTGATTTTAAGACACCAGACAAACAGTATGTTTTCTAGCATACAAGTAAACTTCTGTGAATTTCTGACCAGAGTGAAATTCATGCATCAGTTCCTGTTACTCAGCTCCTAAAGTCAATCAGCATCTCCAAGGATCAAGGTCCACTTCTAAGCAATTGAGCAACCTAATTGGCAGGTAGATCAAGGCATGATAATTTGCTTCTTGAGTGCAAATAAAGATACACTGACCCATTTTACTATGGAACTGTTCTTAACAGTAATAAAATAAAATGCAGATGTTCTACAGTAATGATGTGATTTTCATTCAGAACATAAAGCACTATCTCAAAGCATTTTCATTCTTCCCCCCTGAAGTATAGCAGTTTTATAATCTCCACTTCCAAGTGGAAAAGACTGATGGTCTATTTAAGGGTAAGAGAGTGCCCCCATATCCCAGGGGAAAGCTGCAGCAGAACCCACAGCCAGATCTGGTTTCTGAATTCTCCTTCCTCCTCTGCCTTGTTATAGAAAGCCCATATAAAGCTGAAAATTCACACGGTCCCTTCTGCACAGCTCTCAGCTGCTGAGCTGGAACACAGGTGTATAGGCACATTTGGCTGACAGTTCCCTTCCTGTGAGTAAGACAGTGTTTTAGTAAAAAGCATGCTACATTGTATGTGAGCACTAATGTCCCTCATCATGCTTTTTGGCTCTCTGTCTCTGGGAATTTTTTCAGTACAGTGTGAGTTGCAGCTGTACTTATCAGAGAATAAGTGTCAAAACATTCCTTCTGTTTCACTTCATGACTTCATTTTGACTTAATATTTCAAGACTCCAGAAGTTCTCTCTGTTCCATTCCAACCTTCAACATGCCGGTTTTCAAGCCCTTTACTGTCACCCCTGGAGCTGATTGACCATTAATGAGAGAAGGAATTGATTTGTCTGTATTTGTGGAAATATAACTATCAGATCCACCAGGTGTGCAGCATCTAGAAAAGAAATGTGAACAAATGAGCATTCTGCAGACAATAAGCAACAATCAACAGATGTTACAAGCACTTGCTGACCAGCTGCACATGACAGGGCAACCACAATGCAGTGGGATCAGGTCATGGTACAAGTCTGTGCCTGCCAGCAGTGACTGCAAGCCTTTGGATCCTGTGTTCTGCTGCATGCCAAACTTAATTTCAGCCTCAGGATGCCAAAATGACAGCTGCTTTGAAAGGGAAGAATCAGGGTATCAGTCTTACGAGGAAAGTTTGCATCACTCAACAGTCTGTTTGGTGTCAGAAAAGGAAGCTGTTACAGGAGTGCAGACATGTGTAACCATTAACCATAGTTTGCATGAGGAAGGACACAGAAGGATCAGGCACAGGAATTAATACCTAAGTCAGTTAAGGCTTCCCTAGACATGTAGGGAACAGGCTGACCCTATCCAGAAATCAAAACACTGTGGTGAAGTAGGAACATAAAAATACTCTATTGTAGATAGTAAAATTTGAACTACATTTTAAATAATAGTCTTATGGCATTAGATAGTCAATATCAAATTGCCACATTGCTTCACAACAGCTCTACTTCTCAATAATTTTGTTACACATGTTTAGTATTGCTGGGTGCATAGCCTTACTCCAATTTTGTGCTCATTATAATGGAAGACACATTTGTGATTTACTTCAATTTGAGCAGTGGCTTTTTGCAGAAGTTTATGATAGGGATAGTTGCAGTGTACTCACTCGGTTATTTTGTTATTCTTGCTGCCTCTACATAACCATAGGGTGATCTGCTACTTTCAACTAGAGTGTCCTGCTCCCTATCTACACATAGTCTGTTGCTTTTTGAGGTTTATGGGAGAAAACAAAGTAGCACACCACTGCCCACTGAGGGGGGTATTTTAACACAAGCTTAATTTGTGAAGTACCTGCGTTCTTTCATCTTTTGTGGATAACATCGCACAATGTATTGAAATAACTCTGGTAGCTAAAAGCAGTCCCACCATGGCTATGTATATATCCGTATCTTTACAGATGCCATGGTGAGCCTGCATTCCAGCACTTCAGGCTAGGTCATGAAGGTATGTTAAGTGTCTCCCCCCTACAACAGACCTACCCTTTGTGAATCCCTCAGAAGTTTATCCTTGCTTTGCTGGCCAAAGGTGCTTTTTCCTAAGGAGCATGGGAACACACTGTCACCGAGTGGTGCTGGTGTGCCCAGACAGTGTGGGGCTGCATCCTGCAGAGAAACAGCAGCACAGACAAGGCCACCACAGCTCTTGCCACATTTCCTGACATTTTTCTTTATCTAACACTTCCTCATCCTTTCTGGAATATCTGAATCATCTTTATTCCTACAGAATAAAAGTGTACACCTTGGCCTTGTACAGACCCACAGTGCAGTTGTCACAACAGGGCATTTGCAAAAGAAGTATTTTCAAACTATAAAAAAACCCCCAAACTATAAAAGCTAGAAGTCCAAATATTGTGACTCAGACCACCAGAACTCCACAATGTAGCCAGGCTTGGCTATGGAACAGTTTCTGGTGAGCAGTTTGCAATATCATCATAATAATACAGTAATATAATAACATTGGAGCAGAAACAACTGAAGACTGGAAGCACTATTTTGTCAGAAAAGCATAAACTAAGAGTTCTAACAGCAGGACATAAAACTGAATGTGAACAGATTCAACAGAAATAAACGTCTCTACTAAGACTCTATTCTGGAACTAACAACACTCTTTTGAAAAGACTTTTGATTTATTCCTAATTATTTGTAAGAGCAATAGAAGAACTTTTTTGCAATGACACTTTGCCAGTGGGAGGGGGACTGAAAAAAACCCCAAAACCTTAGTGTAACAAATACCCTCCCAGACAAAACACTGTCAGATAACCACTCCTATAAATTTTTACTTTAACGGCACTTTGAGTCAGGAGAAAAAAAAAACATGTATTCTGGCATCAGAAAATACAAGACTCAGTTCTCAGCACAAGAAAAGTTTTACTCTGATTAACATGAAGTCAATACCTAGCTAGATCTTTCTTTTTCTATTATTACTAGTAGGTCAACAGTAGCTTTTAGGATCTTGAGAGACAAGTTTCAACAAAGCTGCAGTATGATTTTTTCTGTGATTAGTAAATCAAGACTAGAACATATGCCCACACACATCCTCCACAGTCAGTTCACAAGAGAGGGATGATGTTGGCAATCTCTGTTACACCATTCCTTATTTTTATCCCAAAGATCAAGATTTTTTGAGAAGGAGAGGGCATGGCCTGTGAAGACACTAAAAAAAGGCTTCTTAATTAACCCCAAAAAGTGAGAGACTGCATTACCTTTACTACAAGTCATCCTCTGCAGGGATTTTCCCAGTATGGAGGCATTCAAGCTGTATCCACAGCTGGGAAGGTCTCATTAATAGCAACAGGGGCTTGTTGGCAGCACAGAGTCAGAGGTACAATAGGAGGCATTGCAATGTTTTAGGGGCTCAGGGGTGAACACTTGGCCTTCTCCAAATCTTGAAATGTGTGAAGTTCAAAGTCAGAGCTGTGATTTATTGAGGGGACAGGGCAAATATTCATTTTTCTTAAGAGACCACCAATATTGAGGAAAAGTGTCAATAGGATCCTATTAGATTTTTGGCCACTGCAACATTGCTCCTCCAACAATTACAATTACTAAATTACAATTTTTAGTTTTTGACATAACAGACATATTGACTCAGAAAAAAGTTCAGATAGTTCAATATCCGTCTGAAGAGCTGTCAATAGTAATCACCTTAGGATGTGTAAGAGAGTGCTCCTTCACTTAGAATCATAGAATCATAGAATCGATTGGGTTGGAAAAGACCTCCGAGATCGAGTCCAACCCTTGGTCCATCTCTAGTCCATTTACTAGATCATGGCACTCAGTACCACATCCAATCTGTGTTTAAAACGTGCTGTTTCCTGTTGGTGCTTGGCAGATTACAGACTTTGTTTGCCCAAGGGTTCATTCAGACTGCAGTATTTATTGACAGTTTCTACTTTATATAACTTAATTTTTATTTATAATTATAATTTTGACCTCTACAGCACAGTGGAAAGAAGATATGTAATTAAATTGTACACTGTGCAAAAAGGGACTTTCTGCTTCAAACTTCCCTGCCCAACATTTTCACTGTGTGCCCCACTGTGTTACATGATTATAAGTGAATGAACATTTCATAGTCATCTTATTCATGATTTTATAAATTTCTGTCATATTCCACTTCAATCATCTGTTTTTATACAGAACTCTCATTGTCCAATTCATATATCAAATAGATATCATTATATGTTTCTAAACACTTTGGCCATTCTTTGTCCTTTTATCATATGCCATTTGGGACAGAATTTTCAGAATGCCACACAACATTCAAGATGTAGCAAGGACATGAACTTACAGCAGTAGCATAATTATACACTCTGTTTCATATGGCATTCCATTCTTAATCCCTAATTTTCTAATTCTCTTTTACTGCTACTAACCATTGAGATGATGGGAAAATTACTAGAGGGAGACCAAGATCCTGAATGGAACAAGTTAATTCATAGTCCATTTTTTAATTCAAACAAATTGCTTTGTACAGTATGAACCTTAGTCTTCCTATTTTATTTCTCAGTCATTTATACAGCAAAATTTTCTTTAGAACCAGCTTTAGTTTTGACCCACAAAAAATTGTATAGTGGCAGCAAACACCAGCTCCCTAATACTCACATCCCTTCTTAGTTTTTCAAACATGTCAGCACACATCCTTCTGGGATCAATCTCTATGAGAAATATGTATTCCTTCGATTTTCTTTAGTCATCTCTTAATCTACAAAAGAATCTTCTCTTTATTGCATAGCAATTTCAGTTCTCAAGGGCTCAAAGTGACTTGAAAAATCCAAAGATGTTCTGACAACTGACTTTTTTTTATCTACAGGCTCACTGCCTGCTTGAAAGAATTCCAAGAGAAGTGATGTCCCTTTGCAAACTCTGTGTTTTCCATGTATCCACTAATACTATTCTCATTACAATTCCCATTATGTTCCTGGCTTAGAAGTCAGCTTAGTTTCTGTAATTCTCCCAAGCACCCTATTTCAAACTTTCTCAAATATACTCCCCTTTATTCCTCTGGTACCATGATAAATGACAGGTAAAACTCCATTGGAGGGAGTTCAGAAAATTCATACAGGCACTCATTCAAATCTCCAGAACAACAGTAAATCCATATAAAACTCATTTAAGAAAATACTGAACCAACTGATGATGTACTGAGCAAATATGCTGAACAGACACACACAGAATCTTTATTTCCATCCTCATAATTATGCACTTAGGAGCTGTTAGAACATGTGTAATTGCCAAACCAGAGCCTAAAAAAGGTTGACTGCTATCTGTTCCTAATCCCCATTCTTATCAAGGTGTGATCTCAGGAACTGAAGAAGCATCATAAACCCAGGAGTCAAGTCTGCCCTTCAGGTGGTTACAAATATCTCCTCCTCTCATCCCTCAAATTAACAGGAGGCTGTAAGTCTGCCTAGTATAAAAAATGCCAAATGCATCTACTCTTTTGAAGCAGGCTGCTGGTAGCAAGTGGCTCATTGTTGCAATTCACTTGGCAGCAGGAAAATCCTCTTAGAAAGCAAAACTCAATTAAAATCTCTAATTTCCTTGGGCCCATGTTCATCTTCCAACAATGGCACCAGTAAAAAGGAGTCATCTTTTAAGCAACCTCAACTTTGTGAATTCTTCATGGTTTTTCATAGCTCAGCTCTACTGTCCTCTCATTCCCTATTTCATGATGAGAACTTGGACTCCCCCTGTGTCTTACTTGGTTTTTTTCTTATTCACATAACAACTCAGAACAAAAGCACTTCTAAAATACTTTATGAGAAGACATGTCTCTTTCTTGTTAAAGACAATGCATGACTACAGTGAGCCAACACCTAAATATTTGCGTGCCTTGTCTCCACATGCCTTCCTTGAAGAGACAGAACCTTAGGTGTTATTTACATGAACGTGTATTCACAACTATAAAGTCTTGGCAGATCCATATTATGACACTTACAAACTTTGTAGGTGATTGCAGCCTCCTGGCTGAGCAATGACCTTCCAGCGGATCAACCTCGGTCACCACAACAGAAGAGGGTCTTCAGCACAGGCTGTGAATCTCTACATAAGCAGGTAGGGCTTTCTGCTTTTACCCTTGCACCAAAAGGATGGCACTTAACCACTAAAGTTCCACTGTGCTATTGTTTAGTAGTGAACATATTTCTCATTCTAATCCATGCTATCAAACATTTCATTTCATCCATAACATTCAGAAATTACATCCAAAAAAATTAATTTGTACTTTAAGCAGCACAGCTCCACTTACTTGCAGCTTCCTGCTTTTCCATCTACTTCCCATTTGACCCTTTCAAACTTTGTAACCTTCAATAATACATTATGAAGAATGGAATTTCATTACTCAAAGGAATAAAAGAATATATCAAAACTTTATTTTAAAATCTGTAGCTCAGAAAGTAGTTTTTAACTGTAGGAAACCTGAAGCTTTTTTCACAAATTACTTGTGGAAATAAAAGTGGATCTAAATAGAGAGGATGCTTGTATGTTTCTAAAGAATAACCAGAAAGATTAATTAGGACAGAGGCAACAGAAAGTACTACGTTAAAAAGCCCTTTTTTCACTACTTGCTGCAGTAATTTATTTTCCTGAAAACTGCAGTTCTAGAACTTCTAAAAAAGTAAGACCTCTTTTCTTTAAAGGGAAAATACAACCACCCTGTTTTTCTAAAACCCATTTCAATATTTTATTTGCCAAAATCAGAAAGGGCACATTTGGAAAGAATGCTATGCTGGCAGTGACAGCACTATGGTTATAGGGGTTTGAATCATCATCTAAGTTTCCCTCTTACTCCTATTCCCCTCTCCCTTTCCTTTGTCTCTCTATAAAGCAGTAACTAGTGTGATTCTTGTTATAAAACTTAGTACTTCGAGTACTTTACTGTTTTCCTGTTATATAGATTGAATAACAAGGGAAGAGTTGGGAAGAGAAATAAAGCATTTAGTGATATTTAAGCCCTGCTCTTGAAGATGGACGTATGCTGACTTTATTATATGAGTACTTCCAATAATTGTAAAGGAAGCAATCATTGGCATATAATTAGACATATGAATAAATAGATGGTAAACTAAGGGCCTACTCATCTTCTAAATACAGGAATTTATTCACTTTCTTATTTAAAACAAACATGTTCAAAATGAAATCTGCAGATCTCTCAAACAAGGCCTGTGGATGCCTGATAATGCCTGGCTACTGGACAGCATAGTCCAAAATGCCCTTTTTGGAGAAACGGTTTGACATGCTGAATGATGTAATCCCAATCTCAGCTCCTGCCCAGTGTCCGTCATATCTTCTGAGTGGTACACATGTTAACACAGAAAATATTCAGTTGTATTTCCCTTCCCTCTCCCTGCTCTTTCCTAGAACACATGAATCTGGTGGGAAACGATGCAAAGCAGGTGCTCAGTGTCACCACACGTGACACCTCAGCCAGCACAACACTACCACTCTTGTCACCCTTGTGGTTCTTGTGCAACTGCCACTCTGCAACTGTGAGATGCAGCCTCTGGCCAGGACAATGAGCAAGAAACCAGAAATTATGGCTTTAAAGTGTTTTCAGTTGAGACTTTGGTTTATGCCACTATCTTTCTTTTGTCCACCCACATATATATTTATCTTTATTTCCTTCATATCCATTGTTACTTTCTAGACACGAGCGAGGCTCAGAATGACCTCTGAACAGAGCAGAGCACTGGCCCTTTGATATTTGAACTACACAGGCTCCTTTTCAGAGCAGAGGAGTGCAGAAACCATATATGCTTATCATCTAAGGATGAAAGGGGCCCTGGTTCTCCATTACCCACTTGCAAGTACAAATACTTACACCTCTGAAAATGTAGTATAAAGTTATATCATAATGACTGTCATTCTAAACAGGCACTGCAATGAAACACTTTCAAATGTTCAGTTATAGTGAATTATTCCTGAGGTGATTTGTGAAGTGACATTGTCTTTCTCTAGCATGCCCCAAAAGCCTGATCTTGAAAGTCACTGCCTGTGATCAGCTTGCACATGAGCAGCTTCTGTGGTTTTTTAAGTTTGTGTTCATTTCTATTTTTGCCTTCTTAGGCTCTAACTGTCCAAATTCAAGTCTTCCAGGAGTATTTTACACATTATTTCTGAAACAAAATGTTTAATATGATATGAAGTTTTCCGTTACAGGTTAGGATGTCAAAAACTGACCCTTAGACTGAAACTTCTCATTTCCTTGAGTGAGCTTTCAAATGAAAGCTTGATTTCTGCCCTAAAATCCATCCTCAAATCCATTGTGAAAGGTTAACATGTTAAGCCACTGATTAAAACAAACCATAACAACTTCTTAAAAATACAAATGTACATCTATATATAACCACGAGTATTTAGCAACAATGACAATAAAAATTAGTCTAGTATTAAACCATGATAAACTTTTTGTCATACCAGATCAGCTTTGGTGTGATACTCACATATTTCAGTGACAAACCATGGCAAACATTTACCTGCATAAATATGTCTTTGCTGCTCACTGCAGGATTGTGTTGGAATATCTAGATTAGATCAAGAGTAGTGAATCTGTGCAGCACTCCCACTTGCCCAAATGCTGTATAATGCTGTTCCCCTCAGCAGGTGTAATGAGACAGAGACTAGAAGGGAACTGAAAAAGCTGTACCCAGTGCCCAGCCCAGGCCCTCTGATGCCAATGCACTATAATGTGCATTCAGCCCTGTGACATTCCAAGCAGGAGATACAGCAGGTAGAAGCTTCAAGGTCACCTGCTTGGTGGTACTGGTGGCATCATAAAAGCCACCCTCCTCAGCTATGGACTTCTTCCAGCAAAAGAGACTGCAACACACTGAGAATGACTTTTTCCTCCCCCAAATAACATGCCCTATAATGAACAACAGAAACACGGATTCCTACAAAGAGGAACAAACCCCGCTTTGTTTCCTGGCAAGCAGCAGTAGACTCTGCTGCTGCATTTGACATATCAGAGCTTTGCTTATGGCCACATTAAAATGGATAAACAGTTTTGCGTCCACAGATCTGTCCTTTCAGGGAGGATATGTTTTCTTTTGTATCTTTTCTCCTTTCCTCCTCACTGGTCTGATAACTCAGCTTTTTAGATTATAGTTGCAGGTGCTTCACAAATTTTACCATCTTTACGTATAGCCTAATATTGCTTTCATCTTCTATTTAACCTTGGATAAGTTTACACAAAAGGATGAAACCAAAGACCCAGTTCAGGGTGATACACGTAGCTATACTTTTACAATATTTCTGTCCTGTGAGGTTACCTTTTAGGCATTTCTGTAAGCTTTGAATTTCATCTGCAGAAACAAATGATCTGCCATGATGCACCTCATTTCTGAGTCACATTATAGAATCCATGAAAAGAATTCATGGAAAGATTTGTTTCAGTATTGTTGTGAGCTCACTCCCACCTGTTTGTAGATATAGCAACAGGTTTTGAATGAAAACATGTGAAGAATGTGCAATACTTTTGTAAAGGATATAGAATTTCACTAATCTAATTTAAAAGAAACTAAGTAAATGAAATGTAAGAAAAGCAAACCTGAACGAAAATTTCACCAAAGCATGATTTGAAAAGGAGAGCCCTACTCTGAAAAGAAATCCATTAGGGTACAAATTTCAAGCCACTTCCCCTGTAGCTTTAAGTTTGAATGAGAAGTTACTATGTTACAATATCATTTGAGAACATACCTATTCTATGCTAGAAAAGTAAGGAAAAGCAAACAAATTATTTGCTGGAGTTTGTCACAGCCCACAGATCTCAGCAATACATAGCAGGACATACCCATGATTCCAGATGCAAAACCCTTTTCATGGCTTTCAATAAAACACTTCAGATTTTTTTTCCCCTTCATCACTGATTTCCTGAAATTCCTGAGGCTGAATGGATGATTTCTTATCTGTCCTGAACAATGGTATGCAGTGCACAAAACATTTGGCTGAAAGCATATAGGAAAGATCATTTCTGGCAAAGAATTGGGACTATGCTATTCCTAAGACAGTACTGATTTCTGAATGGGTCAAGTAGTAGCATAAAAAGGCTCTTAAAAATTGTCCATAGGACATATGGAGAAAGTCTGTAATATTTTCTTTAATCTTATTCTGCATTTTAATCCCAGAAATAACAGACTGCTAGGCCCAGATTGCTGGTCACAACACAGGGATTTCTCAGGAAGTTTTAGGTATTTGCTGGGTCAACATTTTGTTTAAATTATACATTATACATTTTTTGCCCTCCAGAAGCTAATTTGAATGCACTGAAGCTAATTTCCATTCTGTTTATTTTTAGATTCTTAATATATAAAACACTGAAAGTCACAAATACAGGTTAAATAAAACACACTAACAGCCCACCAATGAGTGAACAACTGGCATAGACCACCTCAGACCTTCTCTGCATAAGTAAGCTCGAAAAGGGAACACTGTCCTGGCTTGGCTAAGAAAACTCATTAAGTAAATTAAGCAGGACAAGTGAAAAATAAAGTTAAGACACTCATTGACACTCAGAGGAGAAGGAAGAGAGATGACAATGCAACCATTTCTCCTCTTTTCCCTTCATAGTCAGCATCCATTTAAAGGGATCACCCCCTAATCACAGGCAGTGGTGAGGTTCTCACACTGTTGTGTTCTCGTAGGAAACCAAGAAGAAAAAATCTTTTCACCCTCCTATTTAGAGCCTTGACCATGCCCCATATCACATAAGAAACTCTTCCTTGCAGATGCTCTGCTTTCTCCCACACAAACACCCCTTCCCAAAGCGGATCACCAGCTCTTGCTTTTCGTCTCTTTTACTACTGTAATTGCTGGGGGGTTTCACTTCTTGCACTAGTGTAATTGAAGAATTCCTCCTTGTCTGTGCCTCTCCAGATGATAGACAGGCCCAGGACCCTCCTGCTGACACCTCTTACCACAGAATGAGCTGAATCCAGGAGAAGAGCACAGACTGACTCTGCATTGCTGCAGGTACAGAAATCCCCTGGATAACTGTGCTCCTCAGGAACCAGAAAATTTCACTCAGTGCTCACCCCACCACCAGCACATACCAACACTATGTCACTGGCCTTCTCTACCCTGTACCTTTGGGTCAGGGTGCCCAATACCTGTCTTTCCTTCCAAACGAGAGCAATGCATCTGAAGAAATGCCTGATGCTCTCCACCAGTGCCAGCACAAGACTTTGGGGCTGTCAGCACCAGGGCTGTTCATCATGTGCCATCAAGTACTGGAAGATGAGAGGAAAGCAGTGGGACAGAAACTGGTTCAAACGCTGACTTCATGGTCTGCAAAGTTAGGGGTGGGAGCAGGGGATAAGGGGAAAGGAGAGCAGAACAGATAAGACCAAGCAGCCCTGATGCCTGAAAAATGAAAGCCAAGTAAGAGCTGCTATTTCTCAATTCCCCCTCCTCATTTCTTGGTGTCTTGCTTGTGGCTAAGAGGTGATAGCAGTCTCTTCTGAACAGAGAAACTGCTCTTCTCCAACTCCCCATGGCTACACCAGCTGGGGACGGGGAACCTGCAGGAATTGGGTTCTCCAGCTGGGCCCCCACAGTTGCTGCACTGACAGCTGGTAAAAGCACGCAGGCAATGCCTACCGACCCCCGGCTGCACTGTGAATGTGCTGCACAGCACCTGCCAGCTATTTATAAACACAGCAGTGAAACCAAACGCCTCTGCTTTGACTTCTTTAAAAGGCCAAACTCAGCCTTCAAATTGGTCTATTTCTGGCCATCCATCCAACCCCCCAGTTCCAGCCCTGGAGCTCCCCCAGCCAGGCATACAGTTCCTGCTGACTTAGCAAGGTCTGTGTTAGGACCACAGTAAGGCATGGAATTAGGTAGTGTGAGGATTTAACAAAGTGGATTTTCTTGCTATTCAAGCCATTCTGTAACATGTGAAGGAAATTGCACTTGCACAGCAGTACCTTACCCACTAACCCCTTAGGGTTTTGCATCTCTTTCTGTCCTCCAGTCCTACTCAATAAATACAACTTCGTATTTGATATTCTGACCCCTCTTTCTGCATTAGAGAAGTTCCTGACCTGTTGACTTACAAAGCACATAACAAAACACCTCCTCCCTAATTTTGCACAGACCATCTCTGAGGTCAGGACAGGTTTGCATGGGTATAGCAGTCTGGCTGCGAGAACATGCACATAACTGACATCATCATAATACATATGCACTAAACAGGCATCTAAGGCAAGGGGCCTTGTAAACCAACAGATAAACAACCAAACCGCTCAACATAACAAGGATTTAGAAGAAAAGGCTCCATTGTTTCTAAAACAGAACAACAACATTCTAAAAACTGATGATATTTCGCTGTTTCTGCAACATAAGTGGAGTTTCAAGTCTCCTCATGAAACTCTGCAGTAAATACTCTTTATTTTGCCACTTTATTAGCTATTTTGTGCACTGAATTATATGGAATATTCCACATAGAATGTTCTTAGTAGCAGATATGAATTGTATAAAATTCCAATAACTGTCCATTGCCACTAGAAAGTAAACTCTTGCAAATGAAACACAATGGTACTACTGGGATGTAGAAGAGTTATCATTCTGTCTGATGCAAGAGAAACTCTTAAAAAAGAGAATAATCAGTCTTTTTAACTGCTTCCCTCTTTAGAGGTTTGGAGTCGGTTTATTTCATTTCAAGTGCCAAAAAACTCTAGAGGGGAAGCAGTTGTTTCCTGCATACCAAAATGCTTTGTCATTTACCCAAAAAAACTGCCTGAAATAGCTGATAACATTTATTTTCCCCTCCTTTCCAAATAAATGTGTAAATATGTAAAAAAAGGTTGGTCTGTCTTGTCCATCTTCTCATTCACTTTTGATGCTGACCAATCTACTTTCAGCAGCCAGTGCTCCTGTGGACAGCAGAAGATTGGACATGGCTTGAATTTCCAATTCCCAGCCCAGCTGTGAAGTATCTCCTTTGTCCCCTCCCCTGCATTTAGCAGAGTACATTATGGGTGCTTCAGGAGAGCTGAATAGCCTTTTAAAGGAGTGGCTTGGGCCAGAAGGACAAAAACGCCACTGGCAGGAAACTGGTGGTGCCGGAACTGTGTCACAGGAACTGTGTCACAGGCTCTCCAACATTGTGTCAAGGGATGACACAACAAGGACATTCAAGAAATCATTCAGTGAAGTGGGTAAGTTGATGTCTTCTCAGAAATCATTGATCTCCCAGAGTGGTGCCTTAGTAATGCATGACTGAGTTCTGTAGAGATCCAGAACATGATGAAAACTGTCCGTTAAAGCTTTCCCCAACTCCCAAGAGTACCTTCTACACAACCTGTCCTCACAAGGTAGGAAAGGCTGCCTCTCCCCATGGCAGCCCCACACTTTAGCACATCCTTTTTGTCCTCACTACTGGTTTGCACTGTTGGTAGGCATGAAACACACCTTTGCTAGCATCGTGGGACAAGGCAGATACAGCTCTTGGAGCATCAGGGAAAATCCTGAAGTAAATGCAGCAGAAATGCAATAGCCAGGTACCTACTGATGCCGTGATACAACATAAAGCCCTCAAACACTGTTCTTCCACAGACGTGAGGTATCTCATGAAGTATTCTGGTTTTCATTCCTCTGCTCTTTCTCTATAGTTTCATTGTATGCAATGCTTAGCCAGCTGCACACAGTCTTCATCCGAAATAAAATAAAGTAAGAGCCACAACATCTGCCCAGCAGGCAGCTGCTCAGTCATGCAAGCATGCAAATTTCTGGGCAGATTTTGGATTCTAGCTTGCAGCTTTATGAGCACAGAAAGGAATTGTAATAATTCTATAAACTGAGATTTTCCAACAGCTACCAGGAACTGCTGGCTGATGGCTTGGGACAAGGACAAAGACAGCAGTGCTTCTTGCAGTGGCTCCATACAGCACCATTACAGAGCCTCGGGTGACTTCAGCACACTAATGCTGATAATGAGCTTGTGGCAGTGCAGATGATCACACATGGCTGAGCATTCAATTACTCACCCTGTGGTTAACACGCAGTGAAAGCAGAGACTACGGCCACATAGGCCCCCACAACTTTCATTTCATAAAGTGCCATTAAATCTCCATCAAATAATGACAGCTTTGTCCCAAGGGCTGGGGCTGAGCAGGGGGTGGCCCATCTTGTTCTGCAGAGCCCATGGAAAACCAGCTCAGGCCCTCACCCACTGATACAGGGGCACCACTTCCTGCCCCAGGCAGCGCCTGAAGTGGTGACTTAAGGATATAAATATTCCTACTTCATTCCCTGCCCCAAATACTCTCCCACCTTTACAGACCAGATGTGGTTACCGTAGCTCAGCAGCCTCAGAAATAAAGAAATCTCCTCTGAAGTCCTGAAATAAGTATTTCTGGTTTCTTTATTTAAGACCTAGTTTGAGGGATTGACAGTTTTATCACACAGATGTGAAACATCAAGAGTAGTTGAGTTGATGTGGGAAACTTTGTAATGGAACAAAATTATTTCTAGTGCCAGAACCTGTGAAGCTGTATTTAAAACTCAATTCAGCGAGACTCATGTTTAAACATAAGATACAATCAGCAACAGCTCTGCTTCCTTGTAAAGATGGGTTCTCAGAAGAAATGGTATTCTCAAGGACCTTTATGTGCCTAAATAAGCAGATATGTTCTTTGGGACTGAAACAGGGAAAGAGCTTAATGACACTGAAAACAAGGTAACCTTAAAATCAAAGTTAGATGCCTGAACAATCAGGCACCTTGTAAGATTTACTTTTTATCTGTCTGCATATTTAAGCACCTGTATATATTGAAGATGTACCATCCCTGCAATGTTTCTGTACTATAGCTGTTGACTTTATTCTTAAATAAATTCTTACTGCAACAAAATACTGAATCTGAAGATTGTGCCCTCACCAAAATGATGATTAATATTAGAAGTTCAAACACTACTAAGTAATAAACAGATAATTATTTTTACAAAACAGCATTAAAAGAATCTTTTCACTGCTTTAGGTGCAGATTATTTAATTTACTAGGATGCAATTTTCTAAAAGCAAAATTATATTACAAAAAAACCAACCAAAACCACAACAAAACAAACAAACAAACAAACAAGCAGTCCACAGATACTTCTCCTAGGTCAATTCTTTTAGAGTTGGTGCAAGCCATGCTTTAAAATTCTCTAAGCTTTGCCATAAAAAGTATTTGGAAACCTAGCAGAAGGGTGACACTTGCAATCCCCTGACTTCTGGGCACAACTTCTGCTCCTAAACTGTGAGAGAAATACAAAGTGGAAACTGCTTCCATTTGGTAACCGTAGGTAAGTTACCTTTGCCCTGCAGAAGTTGAACCCAGGCACATCCCTGAACTGTGATATTTAGAGCCAAATTATATCATTCAGGGCTGTAGCTGTTTTGTGGTTCATGAAAATGCAAGTGCTTACACCAACCCCGGTGTAACTATTCCAGCACGGTACTTAAAAGGGGCAAAGTGGTAGACAACAACAACAGAAAATCAGCATTTCCAGCTTCTTGTCTCAGTCACTTCTGCAACCAAACCAATTTAAGATGAAAGCCTTCAAGGTATCAAGGTTTTTCATAAAGAGCTTACTGCCAGATCTGCCCAGCTCGGTCTCAGGAGCTACAGGGAAACAAGTGTGGATGGAGACTGACTTACACTTGGACTCAGCAGGGCATCATCTATGGGGGAAGATTTTCTAATGATACACACAAAATACAGTGATGCAGAAACCTGCTTTATTTCCTTTTACTTAACCTTCTTTCCAGATAATGTAAGTTAAATTGGTCCTGAAGCCGAGATGTAAGTGCTCACATGAATGTTCATGTTATGGCAAGAGCAAAGCCTGGACTGTATTGTAGAAAGGACATGGACTGGCTGACCTGGGTGCTGCCATGCAGAACCTGCCCATAAATTCCTACATTTTTAAACTTTAAAATAAAGAGAAAAATGAGAACTGCAACATCAGTTGAGTAATGTAGACCATAAACACAGAATATAACATTTCTAGTAAGCAACTACACTGAACTCCAGTTCTCTAACTGAACCTGGATACTCTTTTTGAAGACAGAAAGGTGCTTGAACCACAGCTTGAAGCAGGATCTCATTTTTTTAATGATGGAAACAGTGTTGTGGCTACTACCATTACTGGAAAATAAAAAAATTTTAAAAAGACAAAAAAAATCTCCAGCTATACAGTTAAAACTAAGCTCTTGAGTTTTGCTGAGCTTCTGACTGGGACCATCCCCACACCTGCAATGTTATATAGAAAAACAAAAATAAATGTAAAAGGGACAGAGAAGTCATGCATGACAATCCAAACTAGAATCAGCAGATTCCCCACCCCCACCCCATTCAGCATGAAAAGGAAAAAAAGAATTAAGCATTTGCACAAATACATTTTGTATTTGCTGATGAATTTTTCACAGCTTTGCAGATACTTTTAAGTAATAGTATTGTCACAATGGTTGTAGAACAAATTTGCGCCTAAACAGATAAAAACACCTAGGAAGGACCCAGCAGCAGCCACTTAGGGAATGGATTCCTTGGAACTGAGCATTCATAATCCAGTGCCTACTGTGCATTCACTCGTTCAATGGCTATGGTAATTAGGTTGTCTCATGTTATTGTGACCTACAATCTATCTATGGGGACACTCCAGGGGAGCTCTGGGTCCTAAATCTACTAATTTCACATTTAGAAAGACTCGGGCATTACAACAATGCTGAATTGATATGCAGAACATTCAGATAATTTTAAACACTTGAATCATTGTCCTCACATGTAAAAAGATCAGGGCTTCGCTCAAGCACACATTGTGCAAATTCACTGGGTGTGTCACATCATACTGAAAGGATGTTTGCTGAAATGCAACTGGGCCATGGATGTGGTAGTTGATTAAGTGGAAAATAAGAGCCTTGGGCACAATGACCTTTATAAACCATGCACAAAATTTAAACTGAGATTTACAGCAAACTTTTAGGGTCAGTTTTTTCCATACTGATAGAAAATAATGTAATAAACCAGAGTATATGCTGATTTTCTTGCATAAGCTACAACCATCTTGGGAAACTTTGCTCAGTCGTTTATCTTTGATTTTAGCAATATAGTATCACCTGATCTAATCCTAATAAACAAGTCAGACAAAGCTACAGTCTAGTAATACCATCATGTTAAATAGTTCCTCAGTGCCTTAATGTTTGCGGTTCTGGATGACTTAATAACGTGGTCTCACTCTGCTCATGCATTACAGGCGAATGGGTAAACTTTGTAAACAAGTTTCCAGTTTAGGCCAGAGCATCAACCCAGACCAGACAACAAAGCTACAGTCTAATTCTTTGTGAGAGTGTTGGGGATCTTCTTACCATCTCCTTTACTCAAATCGAATCCAACTGCCATGTCTTAGAGACAGGTCATGACACAAATATTCCCTACAAATTTCTGGACATTGACAGATGAGCTCTGAGTGCCTTTCAGCAGCTGCTCTTTTAGGACATTGCTAAACCCACCTTCCCAGCCCTTCACCAGCAGCTTAAGTGAGCTGGGGCTGAGAGAAGGGAGGCAGAAGTACGCATTTCCCTTTGCCTCTGCCAGAGAATGGAAAGAAAGAGCCAAGCAGACACCTCAGAGTGAGAAATACCAAACTGCCTCACAAGACTTGCCAGGTCTTTCAGAGCCCCTATTAATGCAGTAAGTTCGTTTTTGGGAAGGTCAAAAAAATTCAAATCACTGCCACAGTGAATGCTTTAAATTACACCCTATGAGTTATATTGAATACAAAGTATGTACAGGTTCTCCTCTGAGAAAGCGGAATGTATTTATCTTTTTAATTGAATCTATCCATATAAAATGATCCTGTTAAGTAGATTAGAAATCGTATGTACTGGGCCCCCATGTGGTTTGGCTTTAATATTTGTGCATTCAATTACTGGTTTTGAAAAGCAGGAATTATTCATTCCAATCTTAATGCTATATTTATTCAGGATTTAGGTCTATTTTAAGATTAGGCCTGACTTAATTGTACTAAACTATCAGCAATGTTGGAGTCAGACTACTGTAACTCATTATCACGTATCAGCCTGATACCTGCATTCTGCAAATCTGTGAAGAAGAAAAAGAGAATACTTCCTCTTCCTGCTGCTGGAATAAAATTAGAGGATGTCTGGGGAGTCTGAAAAGCAGTTTTATTCAAATGCTTCAGTAAAATATTTATTTTTTTATGAAAAAAGTTGAATCATGAAAATTGTTCTAATAAAAAATATGTGCAACAGAAGGAAAAAGTGTAACTTATATCTTCCTACATCATTCACAGGGGAAAATTAACTGCAGTAGCAAGAAGCCATTGCAAGAATCGACATTACAGACCAGGAGCTCACATAAATTGCTGCACAGAACACACATGAGGAAGAGGTGAATAGTCAGTCATTCCTCTTTTTGCCTTGCATGAGATTCACTGCTAACTCAGATCTAACTAGATCTGCAGAAGGAAGGGCTGTGTTTCTAGTGCTTAAGGCATCTCAGCAGAGATCGGCCAGACACTGCCCAGGCCAAGGGTAGAGAACAGCCCTCTCACCACACAACACCATCCCTCAGCTTCATCAGTAGTTCCTTCGCAACCCGAGTGCTGCTCTCAGCTTCTGCAAGACAAGGAGACAGCTCTCAAAGACTAAAGGACCTTCAGATTTCTATTATACTGTCACTATTTCTGCATTTATGTCTTAAGTATCACAGCAAATTACAACTACATGCTTTCCTTCTAAATCACTTGTTACCCATTTTCTTTGTTCAAGCATTAGTTAGGTATATGTATGGACATCTACTTGTTTATTTCTAGCCTGTCTATTCCTCACTCACATTGCAATTCCTAGGGAAATTCCCATCAGTTTTTAGAAAAGCTTTCTTAAGCATCATGTTAAAGCTCTTGCAGAAACCCTTGACTTCTAGATGAAAAGTACTGCAGAAGTTCAGCTCAACTTTGGAGCTTTACAGATTATATCATTTATCTAATGAAGATTAAGTGTTACCTTTTAAAAAGAAAGTAAAGAACAAGGACAGCAGTTGCAAGGACAGGGAAAAGTGCAATTTCCTAGGAAAATATTTGCTTTCATCAGTAAGTAAAACAGTGCTGTAAATCTGCACTATATTTTTCAGGGGAAAAAAATTAAGATAGTTACCAAGAGTCTGGTTGTGTTTGCTGTGTATGCAAAATGATCATTGCTTGCAAATTCAGTGTTTTGTACAGATTAACAACAGTCACCAGACTTTTCATTGCAGGACAATATAAGCTTTCATAATATAGACTAAAAGTGTTAGTTATTAAAAAAAGGCATCCATAAATACAAAGTTATAGGACTTCTCTCTCAGAAGTGAGTAATGAAGTAAGATAGGCAGGTTCAGACCTCACTTGAAACAACTATAATACTATTAAACATCAAATGAAAGCAGTTCAACAAAACACCACACTCAAAGCTTCCAATTTAGACTGACTTTTTATATTTTTCTTTCCTGAGAGCACTGCATAGTGCACTTCCACTTAAGGAACAAGCAGGCACTCTTTAATTTAGAGCATACAGACAGCACTATGCCAAGTACCTCCAAAATTAAAAGGCATATAATATATCCTTTTGTCCCCTAGTATAAAAGCCAACGAATTTCTCAGTTTAATTAAATAAACATGGCATTTTGAAAAAAATGTTTGTAATATAGAAGATGTAAATGCTTCCATTATTATTTGGTTAGAAAAAAATAAATAAAACTACTTTGAGGCGTAAATTTCTACCTTACACAGAACAGATGATGCCAAAGAGTCCAGTGACTCCATTACAAGGTGGCTGTTATCAAAAAAAAAGTATTCTAAAAATGTAGAGGCCTCCAATGGTTTGTTTTGATTTTGAAATAGACAATCTGTCTGAAATTCTAGCCACACACTGAAGTGGAGCTGAAGAATTTTGCCTTTGGGATTTTTCTTATACACAAAATACATGTTTATTGTGGAATAGTTCTGTAAGGTATATGTGAGTAATTTTTAACCACAGTATTTCCCAGATAAACACAACTGCTGTGTTTATAATGAAAATTGATTCAGTTATGTAGATAGTTCAGTTCATAAAACATCTGACAGAATGGAAGAGGTATTTGACAAGTCCTAACGGGCATTTTTTCTTTAAGTTTTCAAGTAATCTTTGATTATGAAGGAAAAAGCAGTGAAAAGTATATGCAGAAAGAAAAATCTTCCAGGAAGCATCCTTTCCCCAAAAGGCTGGGTGCAGTTGCAGGGATCAGTAAGGGAAATTAGGGAGAAAAAGCCTGGTTACTCCTACAATCAAACCACCGTGTTGGTGGCCAAGGCTGGGCCCAGTAGTACTTTGTTTCATACAAATTACTAACTTCACCCTTGTTTGACACAGTAGAGGGTCAAATCACACAGGTGTTCACTCCAGGTGTTTCTGATACATTGTCATTACCGAATTACTCATTCACCTCATTCAATGAGGCTCCAGGAGTCAGAGCCAATCACTCCTATGAGAAACAACTAAAAGTTTTCTTTCAAGCAAATGAATTGACCAAAAGTTACTTACAACAAAAAGGGGAAATGCATGCATTTTAAAGGGGTTTTTCTTTTTTACTAACCTATAGGCATATCGTGGAAATGCAAAATAAATGTAAATGATTTAAACCCCCACCACCATGTGGCCACCACAGAAGCTGCCATCTGAATCAAGACCCTGCCTCATAACATAACATAACCAATCAGAGGTGAGGGAAGGCCCTTTCTGTTATGTGGATGGGGTGGGATTTAGAAGCCTTCAAAGGAGGCAAATTTGGTTTTGGAAGGGTGCTTTGGGGGATTGGAATTATCCAGGGCACCACAACATGTGTTTGTAAGTAAACCTTTCTGATTGTTATTTTCCTTTGCTTCACGGACCTTGTTATCATTGTAAAATTCAATAAATACAGAATTTTTTCACACTCCCATTCCCCTGAACTTTTTAAGAACCTACCCCATATTTTCCTCAAGCAACAGTATCACAGGTCTCCCAGAGAAGAACATCTTACACAGCAACAACTGACATCTGAGCCTCTCTGGACTCAAATAGTACACAATGAAAAAATCAGGGAGAGAAACACAAATTTGAATGTATTCCTATAGTTAGCAAACTTTAAAAAGGATCTGGATTTTTCAGGATAATTTTGAAGGAAAAGTAGCTAGCTAACATGTCAAGACAAAGAATGAAGTTGCTGCTAATGACCTTGACTGTCTTTTACTGCTTAGTCAGCTAATTATATTACACAAAACCAGAACAGAGGAAATTAGAAGGCATGTTGATGTTTCTATTCTTTCCAAATCAAAACAGTAGCCAACATGATGTAGGAAAGCCCCTTCAGGTTACATACACCCAGAAAACTATTGTCTATAGCAAAGCCAAACAAGCCGTCTAAATATATTTGGGGTCTAATAGCCAAAGGCTATCCCTGCTGTGGCTGTGTCCTCATGCATTACATATGCTCTCTAAAGCAGAACCCCACCTTTCATGTCAGACCCCAAAAGAACATTATAGCTTAAAGTGCAGTTGAAGTGAAGCGCAGTGTGTTTGATCATCTTGGAATGGGTAGTAAAACTCTTCTGTGATCTTTTGGAGAAGCTTTCTAGAAGTCTTTTATAAGGAGGTATTTTCTGAATTGTATCACAACGCTACTGGTTAGTAGTCATGGTTTCCAGTAAAAAGATATTTGCAAGTTACTATCCCCAAAACATGACTTCTGGAGCCCCCTAAGAATTATGTAAACTCTGCTGAAATAGTCCAGGGCTCACACGCACGCCCAGCAGCTGGCACAGCTCCTGCTGAACACCCACCCTCCTGCGGGGCGTTCAGGGCTCCTGAAAAGCTGCAAGTGTAACATGTATAGGCAGCACATGCCTACCCAGCCATACTTGTTTCTCAGTCTCATGGTGTGAGAATGAAACTACTCTTCTAACAGGAAAACAAACAAACAAACAAAAAAAACCAACAAAAAAAAGAACAAAACTAACAAACAAAAACAAAACACATTATAATCTTTGCTAAAGTCTGCTGTTAAAGATGGAAAATAATCTAGACAAGTCATTAAATTTAAATTAGAAAATATTTAAATTAGAAAAACATAACTCTTTTGAGATGGAGGAAAAACAAGTGGCCGTTTCCTCACCAGCATGATCCCAACCTACTAATCCCATTTTTTTACTGTACCTCCAGAAAACCTACACCCTGATAAAATAAGTGTCCTGGAGACTCACACTCTACAGTATGCAGTGACCTGACCAGAGGTACTTATGCATTCAAGGCTATGCCTGCCTGCCATAGCTATCATGACCAATAATTTAATTACACAAAGACCAGGAAATTCAGAGAGTGACAGCTCCCATTCTCATGCATAGTGCTTATCTCAGGCATAAAATCAGCATCAAGGACAATGTGTGCACAAGATTTGTTTCTGCAAACCTGTATCCGAACACTGACAGAACAGCACTCTGTGCGGAACTCACAAACCATCAGGTATGTAAAACACAACAGAAACATCTCCATTTCTTGACACAAGTGGAAAAGCAAAGGACAGTATTTCAGCTGCTGTTAAGCTGTCTTCAGAAGCAGCAGGCCAGCTGGAACACCATCCACGCTTCCCTCGGGTTTGCCACTCCATGAGACTCCCTCCTGCCTCTCCTCTGTTCTGCTGGACCACCTGACTCCTCCATGCACTCAAGTGAACTCAATGCAGCCTGGTGAGCAAGCTGTGCAGAATTTTTAAGTTACAAAACCCATGTCCAAGTTTGCCAAAACCAGTGACCTACATTTAAGAGCAATCAAAGTATCTCAAACAAAAACAAAGGAGCGGGGGAAAAAAACAGGAGAGAGGATGATTCTTTCAGGACTTTTGCTTTGTAGTGCTAGTGAAACAGCATCTCATCAAGCAGCTTCTCCCCAAAATCATCTTTGCTTAAACACTGCTGCCTTAGCTGCTTAGTGAAATGCTGCTCTCCTCCCTTCCCCCAATCCTTTCTCAGCTGATGAGGGCTCTATTTGCAATGCTACACAGAAGGATTAGTTGTTTAAACTTTTCTGTTTTCCTATTTCCAAACAGCTTCAATCCTGTCTCTTTTGACTGACCTCAGCAACGTTTTACTCAAGACTCTACCCGTTCCCTTCCCACACAAAAAAGTAACCAAGCAATTGTCTCAGTACAAAATCCAATCAGAATGAGAAAATACTCATTAGCTTTAGATAATGCTTCTGCAGTCCTGCATCTCCGAACTGAACAAGCAGTTTTTGCACTTTAACCTCTAGACAAAGCAACACCAGAAAACATACATTAAGTGAGCTATGAAAGAACAGGCTTTAAAACCAGTACTCATCTCCTGGATTTAACACTGCTATATTCTGTGATCTCAGACAAACCATTCAGCTTGCACTTCAGCCTTCTTCACTGTAAAACAGGTATAATGCATGCTAAAGCATCTTAGAATTCTTTAAATGTTTTTAAATTGAAAGAGACACTGAAAAGATTGGCTCTATGTACCAAACATTATTCATAGACCACAGACTGCACTAGTAAGGGAAAAACTATCCTGACTGCATAATCATGTTTAGAACACTGACGTGTGTATATACGCTAGAGCAGTTTCAAAGAAAATGTTGTATTTTTAAACTACATGTGCCACTACCACATTTAATAGAAAGTCATTACAAGACTTTTTGTGTCATGTGTCTTTATAATAAAAGCATTTAGGTTTGTACCAGGCTATAATGGCTCTGCAAGAGCCATCAGGATTTATCACATCAAAAACCCATGCACTGAAAAAAAAAAGGAGTGGTTACCCAAAGAGGGGTTGGTACTTCAGAGACATTAGAATCTATTTCATTAATAACATATATTTGCACACCTGGGGTTTGTGGCTCAGCTTGATCATATTGCAGTTTTGCCCATTCTCTCCAAGAGACTTTTGTTGTGGCACTTCAAGGGCAGATCCACAAACAACAACAGTAAGTGTTCAATAGCAACCAGACAAGAGAGGCTCAGGTGCCAGGAGCCCTGTCAAACCCCAAAGCCACTGTGACATCCAGTACTGTAAGGATTTACTCACAGTGCATCAATGTCTAGTTGAACATTTCATGTACAACCTGATTCAGTAGCAAGTTGAGAGTGTGAAATCATGTAGTGTCTCAGGCTTGGGAGAACTGTTAACTGATAATAGGGTTTTCCACTGTGAACTACCACACAGAGATACCAGCAAAAGAAAAGAATAAAGATATATCCTTTAATGTGTTTTATATGATTTCTCTTAAATGCCAATAAACACAGGATCTTGAGTGACACATTATTTTCTTGAGAAATAATTAACCATTCATTACTGAAAAACTTGTTTGACTGTTTCTTGAAAATAGAAAGTCAGCTTCTCTTTTACAAAAGGCTTTAGGCTCAACAGTAGAAATTTATACTGAAAATCTCAATATGAAACAACCACCCAGCAGTTACAGAGAAGAGCAAGATTTCTGCCCTCTGAAACTATACAAGAATTACTAGATACAATATCATTACATGAGCTGCATTAGAACTCTGATCCTATGGAGGACTTTGATCCTACTAATTGCATCTATAGCACAGACTGTCAGCACACTGTTTCAAAATATTTCAAAGCAAATTAAAGTATCATACTCAACTTGCCATTGCCACATATACATTTGCCATAGAGACCAAGAAACAAGGAGCTTTACAAGAAAAGTTATTCAACTAAGAAGGCTAAGTGGAGAACTCATAAGCAAAGGCCACATCCTGAAATAGCTGAAGTACAAAAAGAAGGCTGGTTTTAGATACAGTTCAAAACTGTTGAAATCTGTTTAAAGCAGCAAAAGATGGGTTTCTGGGGGAACAGAGGAACAGAAATCATACTTTATATTAGATATGTTTCATTCTAAGGGCACTGTACAGTCTTCTAAGCTGTCTTGCTCTACAGGACTCTGTGGTATTGAACCCACAGAAAATACATCCTGTCATGTTACAATATTGGGGTTTTATCCTTTTGTATATGTTGGCAAAGATGCATTGCTGCGAGAAACAAAAGATGTCAGTTGCTTGCAGATCTTCCATGACCTGCATGCCAGATCATAGTATCAGAAGAGAGAGAGAGAAAAAGATAGTCAAGCACTGGTCTTTCCCTGGGGATATTTTCAAACAAGAGGCAATGTATTAATCCCTCTGAAAGCCAAAGACGATTTTTACCATTGATTTCAAGGAAACAAGATCTTGGTTTCTTAGAACTAATAGTATCTTCAGTGTCCAATTAAAAAAAAAGTATATACAGATATATATCTCCAATCTTTATTATATGAAAAGTTGGTTTCTACCACTCTAGCAGTGTACACTTCATGCTTATTTACAATGTCACGATCCTGAAACAGTGCCAAGCCAGAAGATCCAGAGCCATGAGAATGGATTTTTCCCAGAGGTATAAATTTTAATGAAAATAGTATCTACTGCTCTCCTACCTTAGAGTATTTCATCTCTGTGACTTTCAGAGTCAGCTTTCATTTATCTGTATGTTAACAAGCTTCTCCTTTTTAGCTAATAGTATTATTTCCTTTCTTGCAGTTACCAGTGTGTTGTCCCAAGGTTAACTGCCAGCCTATTCAGCAGTCTGAGATGAGGAGCTCCTTGCAGAATACAAATGAAATCCATAGCTGGGAAACATGAACCAGTCAGATGAAGCCAAATCTGAGCACACTACATACATGAAAACTTGGACAGCACTGCTGCCATGTATTTATGGGGTTTTTTCCACAACATTTTTGTCAGGTTTCTTTTAAAGCTAACAACCCTTTTGGTACAATACCTACTTCCCTAAAGCACTGCAACCAGTGAAAGAAACACCTTGCAAGGTTGCTTGAAGAAGGGTGAAGTAGATAAGAAGGACACCACAGACAGTCTACTATCTGTCTTACTAGTCTAGATCAATGGGAAGGTTTGTATCCACATCTGAGCTTTGTGACAGTTTGCAGTTATCTGAGTTCTCAGGTAACAACAGCACCAACAGCAAAAATAGTCCTCCAAAATTTAGACTGAGCTAAGAAAACCTTTCTCAAGGTTGTGCTGTGTTCCCCATGCCCCTGTCAGTCCTTGGAGGAAAAAAAAAAAAAAAGGAAAAAAGAAAGTGGCGGGGGGGTGAGAAAGTTTCAAAAGAACTTTAGTTCAAAGCTTTGGGTCACTGCTTATCACGCTCTCAACTGCTCTTTGATTTTAAATCTTTTAATATTTTAAAATAAGGCCACTTAGCCACTTGTCTCTACTGAAAAGATCTGAGTAACTTCCACAGTTTGTGAAACACACTGTGCTGTAAGCAAAGTGCTGCACATCCTGCTGTTTATCTCAAGGTTATACTGAGCGTCACCATCAAACAAGTTATTTGGCCTATGTTGAGTTGAATATTATTTCCCAGTGTGGTACTGCAAGTTTACCAACAGCATTACTGGAGCAAAGCAAAAAAGCCTTAACAGAAGCACTGTATTGTCCTAGTCCACCAGTTGATGAAATCCGACTTTTCCCCTACATTAATTAATGATACTACATTTTCAATAAAATTGACAAAACAGGTCCTCCCCAGAGGACCAGATTGAGGATATTCATTTCTGGGGTTTGTTTGCCTTTGCCCACCCATGCCTTTATTCCCACAAGTGGAGGGAAGAGTAGATGGGAATAGTGAGAAAATATGTTGCTTTCTGTCCACTGGGCTTGGTTTCCAGCTTCAGCGATGAAAAACTGCCAGCTTTCTGATGTTCATGTAAACATTACAATAGACCTCTAACTCAAAATGAGATTTCAAGAGACAAAACATAGACAAAATGTAACATCAGAGAAAGAAATTGAAAATTTGTATCCAAAATGAGTCCTGGCTCTGCTAAACAATAACAAGCAGCTGGTGAAGAGATTTAGACGTATATGCGTGTTGAAGCTTGATAATGAGCTGTGCTGGAAGGTGACTCAGCTGAGCAGTGAGTCATTTGAGCTGGAAAAGAGAAAGCTGCAGTATAGATAAAGTTCTTTATCAGAAGAGGCTGGCTGGTGGGTGTTTTTGTCCTTGATTGAAAACCCTGGCAATCTGCTGATCATCAGTTTGTAAACACTTTCAAGATAAAATACTTCAGCAAACAATAAGAGATTTTGAAGGCAGTTTTCACCTATTAAAATAAAGAAAAAACCAAAACAAAATAAAACACCCAAGAACAAAACCAGGGACTTCACCGAATTCCAAGACAGAAAGGTGAATTACATAGAAGAAAGCAAAGTCTTTAGGAATGTCATTTAAATTGTTCTTAACACCTCTTATTTTCTAGGAGTTTATTTTTAACCTCATATTTATTGTATGCTTTTGAAGCCAGTAACATATAATATATGGTGCTAATAACAGAGCTTTCTCCAGTTGGTATCAGACAGCAGTGGGATGCAGCTTCAGGGTTGGGTGATTCTGTTCCCCCCAGTTACTCACAATGTGCCTGCTAATGTGCTTAATGATACGCACTGGATGTGTACAGTCCTGCCTCTCTGGGCTCAGCTGGCAGACCGGCACCTTCCCAAGCTACTTTTTCCGTTGTCATTATACCGAGCAAATGCTTCTGTGCACTTCCAGTCAGAAGTCAGAAAAGTGAACTCAGAAGACAATGCTTTTAGCAGCTGTTTAAATTCGCTTATTTCCTTACCTGCATAGCTAACTTACGGCATGCAGGAGTCGTGGATGTGCATGATACAAAAGGCATGACAGAGGCTTGAGCCCAAGTGAAGCTCTTTATATAAGGCTATGCCAAGACTTGCCAGTCAGTTAAAACAGATCTTCTGTTAGTCAGTAAATCCACTGACATCCAGGGGCAGTCAAGTTTTCTGGTGTGAATTTCAGGTAAGTGATAGTCAACCAGACAGTGTCCCAGTGAAGGATCTCAGCTATTCATGCTGGGCACAGGCTGTCACATGAGGTTTAGTCTATTGGTATCATAGGCTAATTTAAAGGAAGTTCAAATAAGGAAGTAGGTAAGGTGCACAGGCTTGCTTCCTGACTCAGACTAACTACAGAAAAAATAAAACAAGCCAAGTCATAGGAGCAGACTGACCTTAGCCCTGAGAAAGCTCAAGAGTGCTGAGGATACTGAAATAGAGAATTGCATGAGAGTACTCCTGTCTATCATGGTTTCTTGTAATAACTGGAGAAGAAAGACTGCAAGTGTTTCAAGCTCCATGCTATGTGTCCCCAGAGGGCTGCTTGCAAAGGCACAGCTTCTGAGAAATGAAGGGCACAAGGAGACATAGAGCCCCGGGGGAAGGTGTTGGGCAATCTTGTAACATGCAGCCAGACCAGGAAGATCCACTCCCTTAAGCAGTGATGAAATGGAACTGAATTCCGAAAGCTCCTTTAAAAGGCCACTCCTCGAACATAGAAAAACAAGCAGGAATAGCCTTGGGAAGCCTGGGAGTGTAGGACAGACCCAGCAATGCTCTGGTCTGACACACATCTCTCAAGAGGTGCTTTATGAGAGCTGTGACCAAAAAAATTACTCTTAAAATGTACAGATTTTTTATGCTAACCTTGTGATTTGAAATGCTGAGTCACGCACTCCAAATGCCAGGAATTCACAATTCACAGACACAAGCACACAAATCTTGAGGGACTTCTACACTTTCCAGATATGAATGGTATAAACATCTAAAATAATTATAAAGGACCTGAGATACAGTCTAATTTTCATAAACATGAAAAAAAGCACAAGTAAATACAGTTTGCTTCATGTTACTTACCACCGTATAATTTCATTTATGCAACACTGATTCATCACTGGGTTCTTAATTTTTATGAAGATCAAAGGAAAAAAAAGAGACCAGTTTTATACCAAAAGAAATATGCTCACTGAAAAGATCTCTCACTAAGCACCATCCTACAGAATATGTGATTTTAATCTTTTTGTTTTCATTGCTACTTGCGTTCAAGAAACAGAATTTAAGAGATTACTCCTTGTATACAATGAGTAACATACAACACATTTGAAAACCAAAGCGTGTCCTTTTTCCTTCCTTGGACATACATATACAAAAACAAAACTCTGAGGGGGAGAAACATGTACCCTATTGTTACCTATAGAAAGAACTGTGAAAAAGAATTAATTGATAATGAGGATAAAATTGAACAGGCAACACCTGCTCAAAAAGAGTCTCTTCAGGAGACTTACCACTTCAGAAATATGTGATGGGAATAAGTTAAGATAGATAATGGCTAGTCAGAGGATGTAGGAAAAACTGACTGATTACACATTGCTCCAAACCACTGGTTTTCATTACTGACATAAATCAAGGTGAGGCAACAACTTAGCAAGTCTTGAAAGACAATAAAAACACCACTAAAGTTAGCAGAGAATGTTGTGTCCAGGAATACAAGATGCCTTTATAAAACTAAAGTATGTTTTGCTAAGCACTGCCTGAAAAGTTTTACAGCCAAATAGAGATTGATCTTTATTTAACAGCTGAGCAACAGAGGTCCTTATTATTTAATTAAACACTCATTCTTGCCAACATTTATTTAAAAACCTAAAATGAAGTGATTTTGCTGCAAGGCAAGTAGGTAAAATGGAAAGGGTTTAGAGTCATGAGTGAAGCAATGATTTTAGCATTAAAAAAATCTGCTGCTAGACAAGGAGTTACTGTAAAACACTAAGTCCAGACTACATGGTTTAACAAAATGGCTCTTTGATTTGAAAATCATTTCTGCACCACACTTATGGAAGGGTATTTTGCTCTTGTTTTGATTTGTGGTCAGTTGTCCTCATGTCCATGAGCATGCTGTCCCTCCATCTACCAATAATTCTTAGACAATGGCTGAAAAAACATCTGATTTTGTTTGGCAGGGAAGCCACAAACTTTTCAATTATTCCTTTTATTTTTATGCTATCACTCTCTCTATTGAAAATACTGCAACTTCCCACTTTCCAAGCAGTCACGTGCTCTTCATACAAACACAGAAAACGTTTTGTAGATAATGTGACTGAGTAGATGCCTCTGAAGCCAACAAACCTATTTTCCTCAAGTGCACACACCATTACTTTCCATGTCCAAGCAAAGCCTTAAACTAAGTGCCTGATTTTCCTGAAATCCCTCATGCTGCAGCTGAACCCATCAGCTTTACCTCTGAGTGCCAGCCATCTGGCTGGTGCATGAGGAGGAAACCAGATTGTGGAGGGCAGGTGGGTGCCTGAAGCTGGTATCTGCAAATCACCCCTGGACCCCTGACTGGGGAAAAGGTGTCCCTGGAGGAAAGACCATGTGCACAACTGCAGACATACAAAATTGGCACAATTTTGATACAAAATGAAAAACAAAGAGAAACCCATGGACCATCCAAAACGATACCACATAGAGACTGGTATGCATTTTGGAGTCTCTAAAAAGCGTAATTTCATTAAGCATTTGTCCTACTTATAGGTTATCAGTCTGTGGATGTAACCAAACGTGTTTATTCCACACCCTCTGTGTCATTTCTGATGAACTGTTAGTAATGGACCATTTGCAGCAGCTGCCCAGGGCACCTCTGACCCCTCAGGCTACAAGCTGAGTGTTAGAGAAGCCTGGGAGATGGAAGTGTTTCTGTCTTCACACCAATGACTCAGGGGTGATAACTCTCCTCTGGGGAGTCGTTAGCACCTTCACACCCAGCCCAAGGGGTCATGTCTTCTAATGGGCCATCAAAGATTCCAAAAATATCCCATGACTCACAGTTAAATCACCCATTGTGAAACTCCTGGCCCTGGGGGAGGTACTGGGCATTCCCACCTGAACCTAAGCATATATAATCTTAGGGTTTGGGGACTTTGGGTACAGCTCATCATATCCAGAGAAGAACCAGAACCTCAGCAGGACTGTGATCATCATCCTCACCAACAGGTTTTCCTTTCCTTTTGCTTTGCATTCAGGGGGACCAAGTGGTGCTCAGCACAGGGACTAATGGACACTACTCTGTTCATGCCCCAGGGTGCTGAGTTATACATCTGGGGTTTGTGGGTTCAAACCAATTTTTTCTCCATATCATTGTATTTATTGTAATCCTTTTATTAAATTGTAACTCTGACTTGTAATCTCTTTTTGAGTTGCATTCATTTCTCCTGCCAGTTTACCTTTAAACCAGCACAGCATGCAAGATCTAATAAGCACAGAAAGGAAATAACCAGGCTTTGCCATAACAGGAAACACACCGAAGTCCTGCCTAAATTGGAGCTGGCTGGGAAGTGAGCTATTGTAAGGAACCCAACGTTTCAGACACTTTGATATTGCTGACTACCTTGAGCAAGCATGGCATAATGGCGAAAAGTAAAAAACAAATCAAAGAGACTGGTACTGGACTTGAGTTGGTCCTATCTACAGTCAAATTAAATAGATTAGTTTTCCAAGTGGCACTGCCATTCTTCATCTGCACTGAATATGCTCTGTTCCAGAAAAGCACTTTCCAAAATATTTCTATTCCTACTAACATAGTGCCAGTTCCCTGGTCCCAGCCATCCTGGAAATCTGTGTGTCACAGCACACAGCTCCATCCAGCTTTCAGATGAAACCCTTGGGCAACCTGCCCACACCAATTTGGAACAGACTCACTTCCCTTCAACGGCATGACATGGCTGAGAGGCTAAAAAAACTCCCAACTGCAACAAATCTGAGACTTCCCCTAAAGGAAAGGTAGTGAAACACATTTTTAAGAAAAGGCACAGGTAGCACAGCAGAGCAGACACTTGTTAAACCTCCTCTATAATTTACCCTGTCTCAAGGCCCCCTTTCCATATTGTGACTGTATGTCTTCATGCTAGAGAAATGCATTTATATTTTGTATACAATCTAAATGAAAAATATATTTTGTGTACAATCTAAGTAAAAAATTTAAACATTAACGACCAAACACCTCTGAGCAAATAAACCCATGAAACTACCAATATTTCCTCTTATTAGTCCATGTGGATTTGGAGATTTCTAAGAAGAAACAGAGGCAAAAATGAAAACCTGCTGCCTGAGAGTGGTGTTGCTCACTGGTAGTCAGCAGAAAGGACATCTTTTACCATTTAGAGATCATGCCGGTTCCATTATTTGTATCTGAAACTTACTGTGCAGACTATTGGGCATGCAGGGAAATCCAGAGGTAGATACTTATTTCTTTCATGCTCCCTGTGTGAAATAGCAAGGCTCCATGTATCAAAGCTGCATACAGAAGGCTCATTATGTAAGTGACAACTATAATATTAAACTGAATAGAATGATAATATAATTCAAGAAATCTAATTGCTACTGTGCAGGAAATTCATTTTCTAACAATACACAGCAAAAGCTGTCTCAATCACTAAAAAAATCCACCCCTTATAATTTTCTTTCATTTTCAATTTTATAAAAATGGCCTTAACTCCTCCTATAGACATCAGCACTTAACTAGTCAATCAATCATCAGAATCAATCACCACACCTGCTGTCTCCATTGTTTTTCCTTAAAGAAAAGCATAAGTAGAGGAAAACATGTACTGACTAGAATCCACCAGAGGCAAATTGAAAAAAGAAAACAAAACCAAAAAAGCATTCTAATGACTAAAATGAAATACATTTTGAAAGCTGTAAATGAAAATTATTCCATCAGAGGAAAAAGAAAATATACAAAATTTACAAATATAATATATTAATTCAGAGACAAATAATTTGAACACAATGTTTATCTGAAAATAAAAACCTAGCTCTTAATAACTCTTTATGCTCATTATCATCAAAATACCTTGCCAAGGAAATCAGTTCCATTATTCTTACAGATGACAAAATTGAAAAGACCTCAGCAATATCAGAAATCTGTAAATTAGTAGAAGAAAGTAGTTCATATCTCTCTATCTCTCATCTCCAGTGCAAAGCTTTGATTTCAGACCTAACCATTGAAACAATACAGACCAAAGACCAATTTCTAAATATTGTATAATAACAGCAAACAGTGAATATAGACCTATACTCTCAAGTTTAATATTTTACTGTTCTCACCTCTTAACAGAGAAAAATAATCTAAGACAGGGAAGGAATATACAGGTATATTAAATAGATCTTCTACCCATGTGCAAGTTAGTGCCCTTCCCAGATTCCAATCACAAACGAGAAGAATCATAACAATCATTAATCAACTGTGCTCCTCTCTTCATCTGTAGGTTTAATACTTCCTTATAGATATGTCACCATGGACCAGATTCAACCGAGAAATGTGATAATTAACACACAAATCCCTGAAAATGCATGGTGGGTTTCTATTTATTTATGGTAATGAGGCAGAAATTTTCTGTGCAGGTGCACCAGCAATTCTCACAGTGCCTCTGACAGTAGCCAGGAGCCAGCATCCCATAGCAACATATCTCCAAATGACTTAAACAGAACTTGAAATACAAGTGGAGATGACCTACTGCACAGGTGGAATAAAAGCTAGCACAGAAAAGAAGGCTGCATCTCATTTTGGCTTTGTGGGATAGGCTTATCAGACAATACCCAAAACAATCTTTGTTTTAGAGCTCACTGTGTGACATCCCTGCATAACTAGTGTTTCAATCTGCAATCCTTTACTAGCAGGATCTATCCAGCGCTGTGAGGCAGAGCACGCAAGGGCCTGAGGCTC
Organism: Hafferia zeledoni; assembly: GCA_035583235.1. Lineage (NCBI taxonomy): Eukaryota > Metazoa > Chordata > Aves > Passeriformes > Thamnophilidae > Hafferia > Hafferia zeledoni. Next base: position 20,520,477 of record JAWWEV010000172.1, on the reverse strand, counting down.
AGTGTGCCACAGCAGCACCCGGGGAGGGAGTGTCCCACACTGCAACGAGGGGGCATCGCAGGCTCCCACAGGGACCGTCCTGCAGCTCCCCACAACCTCCCCAGGGCCGGGATGGATGCAGCCATCACCCAGTATCATGGGCAACTGAGAACTGCATTTGGCATTTTGACCTCAGTGGCCTGCACAGCACCTGATTTTTATTTGATGGTCACAGCAGAAGACTGTGTAGAGAAACAACACACACAGCACTTTTAAAGTCAATGGCACCTTAGCTTATGAATCGGCACAGATATAAACCAGACACTTTTAAAAAAACCTCTTAAACTTGCTTTTTCTTGAAAGAAATCTTGTTTGTGTAACCACATACAAAATAACCTTTCCAAAGTGCACCATGTGTTTTTTCCACATCCTCACAAGGAGAAGGATATTTCCCATTAAAAATCCTAAATTCTGTATGGCAATATCATTTCAGTATTTTAATAAAATGCAGTAATTTGAGATACATTTAACACTTCAGAATACCTAAATCTTCATTACATTTGCCTCTTTGGGATTCACAATAGGCCCAAAAAATTACACTGGTCTGGTGACACAATATGTTACACATTAAATCTTTTTTAGCCAGAGTCTTGGTAACTTTACTGAACTACTTTACATTTGCCATAAACATCACAGCAACAGCACTCCAGGTGCCATCTGCAAATGGGTAACGTGAAGGTGTTTCACATGATTCACATTATTCAGAAATAATACACTAAGTAGGTGGATCCAGCACCAGGCTCCATTTCCCCCCAACTCTTCATCTCTAATTGGTGGTGTATTAGACTGAAGGGCTGTGCACACCAGTAATAGGTTATAGGAATGTGTCAGTTCCACTGGACGATGCACAAAGGTAGTTGGATTTAGACATACTTTCTTTTCATGCCAGCAAAGGCTCTTATTCAAAAAACAAAACCATGTCTCACTTCCTGATCCTACTGCTGGGCAGGGTATCCTGCTAAAGGGTGGAGCACTAAATTGTTCAAGAAAAACTCTGGCTGGCAGCCAGTGGAAATTTCATGTGTTACGGATCACACTTCTATTCTACTGTGATTCACCAGCTTCAGCAGCCACTGGTGATGGGTATGTGTGGCACATGCCCCAGGATATATTTTCTACTACAGTAAATTTCGACTCCAGAGTACTTTGCTCTTTCAATGTGCTTAGCCTAAGCTTACCTAAAGGCAATAGGAGGTTCTAACAGCAGCCTACAGCTATTTCAAGGGCAGTTGTGAAGATGGAGTTAACCTCTTCCCTTAATAGCAAATACTGTAACATGGGAAACCAAATTGCAGCTGGAAATTGAGACTTGGGAGATTCAGGCTGGATATTTGGGAGAAAATACCTCCAGCAAGAGGTCATTCTAGAGAACTTGGAATAGGTTTAAATGTCATCCTTGGAGGTTCAGAATGCAGCAAGACCAAACTCCATCTGGCCCAACTGTTGTTCTGCCTTGAGAAGGATATTGAACCAAATGTTCTTTCTAGCCAATATCCCTATGACTCCAAAATATTACAAACCCTTAGTCAGTATTTCTGATTAGTCTGAGTCTCCCGCCTGAGAGACTATCTTGAACAGTGTCAAAAATCCAGACATGCAGCACTACAGGTCACTACCGTGTGCATCACAACATACTATAAATATAAAATAAATGTATTTTAATACATTTATAAATATTTATATAGATATAGAAAACAAATAAATATAAAATCAGGGCCTCAGGTGGTAATTTGCAATGTTTCCAAAACTTTGAACCAGATTAATCAAAATAAATGAGGTGCTGAAATAAAGATGACAGGCAGCACTTTGTTCACCTGAAATAATGGAAAAAGACATGAGCTGCTTTGTAGCCAACCTTGTCACCTTTTAGTCCAGATTACAAGTTGGATTCTTCTCAGCTTCCCTAACACAAACATGTATTTAAAGAGGAAAAATCACCTTCAGACTGAAGCCTTCCCTTATATATTTTTCACACTGATGAGAAAGCACAAGAACAGAAAGGAAGTGTGTCACTGGTACACAGAAGAAGGTACTGTGATATTATAATAACTAATACAATACTAGCATAGGTTTAGCAGATTTAACACTGGTTCTTATTTTTCTTTTTTGTTTAAAATCTAAATTATCTCCACTATTATCATACATTTGCTTATTTTCCAAGGCTGGATGAGGAGATGGGGCAGGAACACCAGGTACTGTACATCTTGTTTTGTATTTAGATACATACGTAACTTCATATTCTTTTCAGCCCAGTAATCTTATAACTGTGTGCCATTGAATGTGCTTTCCACTGCTGAATGGACTCTCTTCACATGCATGAAGACAGACAGGCACTATACTGTTCAGAAGTCAACAGGAGTTGCCAATGGATTTAATTTGAAGTCGGATTAGGACTTCTGTGAAAAGCTTATATATAGAGAACCATGTACTGTAAAAACGTAATCCTTTAGGAAAAAAAGTCATTTATAAAACCCATTCTGTGAAGAAAAAAAATGCACACTATAGACTTAGGTAATCATTTAACAAGCTCGACAGCTGAAAGTAAATAATTCTTGGGCAAAGTTTCTAGGATGAAAGGTTTGACCTGCGCTTGAATCTAAAAGCAGCAAGCTGATTGACCTCATGATACTGTGGTTTTATTTCAGGAGCTGCCTTCCCTCACCCCCCCTCAAGCTTTCTTCTGAATTGCATGAATATTTCATGACTAACTGCATACCATGGCAGACAAAGAGCTAATAGATTAGTAATTTGACCTGCGATTTATTTGAGGTGCCCCAAACATGTAAGGAGAGAGACTCTGATTTTTCTTTAGAACAATCATGAAACGGAATATGGTTGATTCTAGAAACTTCATCTTTACTTTAGCTGAGGTAATTGCAGTGGGTGGAAGAGGCAAAGGGTATGATAAGAATTCACATCTGGGAATGAAAGGAAATCAGTGAGTGATACAGTCAGACATGATAGAACACTCTGTCTTAATCACTGCAGTAAAACACTGAACTTTGCTGCATTACCTTGAAATTTTGTTTATTCTGCTTCTGCTAAATTTTTGCAAAGGATTAAAAAAAACCCAAAACAAATAAAAACCCACACCACAAACACTGAACCAATGAGTGATGTCATATTTATACCACAGAAGTGTAAGAGAGCTCTTCAGTTGCCAATTTCCTTTTCCAGATTATGAATGCTAGTGAAGATTGATGGAGAAATCTTTTAAATGACATTAAAAAGCTGCTTGTAAAGCAATTCTTGGAAATCATGTCTAAAGATCAAATTATGATTGAGAGATCTTGCTAGTGAAAAGCATGAAGCTTTTAGACAAAGCAAAGTGGTTGGGATAACTAACTGAGCATAAAATAGAAACTTCATTCATGCCTTTCTTTCCTGCCCTCAGAACAAGAACCACTAAAGGAAACAAGTGAAGTAGTAGACTGGCATGGAAAGAAAATATTTCACTATGAAGCCATTTTTATGCATTCAAAAGGTACACAAATTCATACAGGTACTCTGAAGCAGAAGACAGCATTTAAGTGAGCCAAAAATTATTAAAAACAAAACAAACACCCAACCAAAACTGAACAGTGTATTGCCCAATTGTGAAGCTGACATCCAAATATAAAAATTTCTGCACAAGTTCAGATGATGAAGAATTCCCAAAGCAAGTGGCTAAAAAATGCTGCACTGCAACATTTAGAGACACACTCATGCATCAGCACAGATACTGGGTTGATCAGGCAATTTCTAGCTTTAGGTGCCTATTTTCTGCTCAAAGTGACAGGCTTTGAGGTTATGATAGCTGCACTTCAGCCTGTTAGTCTTTTGCCTGCTGCATGCTCTGATTGTTATGTTGTGGCATTTCAATTGAGATAGGGACTTCAGGCACCCACATTCAGAATGTGTGCAACTGTGGAACAAGCCAGCATAAAGACTGGAGTTCTGAATTTGGTGAATCTAGTCCACACCTACTTTCATGGTGTTTATATGGTTTATTTTCTGGACATTAGTGAGGAAAAAAAACAGTATTGTTTGTAACCTTCAAATAATGCTTTCACAAGACCAGTGACCAGTCCCTGATCTCAAAGTCCTCTACAGACAGGGGAGTCCTTCTCCACCATCACTTCTGTCCATACTGGGTTTCTTTCACAAAGCAGTATTTGCATATTTGCTAAATAAACTTTTGGTAACCTGTGCAATAAAAGCTCTTTTGTTATCATCCAAAGCTATGGAAGTAATCTCTGAAGTTTCTTTAATCTTAAAGTGGAAGCATAGCTACCCAGATACAGCGATTGAGGAGGTGAACAGGTTAAGAGCGGGAATGAAACCTACTGTGAAACTAAACTGCATTACTAGACCTGACACTCAAGCACCTCTATTAGCCTATGCAAGAAAGTAGCTGAGGGTAGTCGGAAGTAGTTATGGTAAGTAACAATCCCGACACAGATTGGCTGGTATTTAAATTGTAGCTAAACAAAGCAAAAAAGGCAGACATAGCTCAAATCTCGAACTACTTTGGTTGCTACAGGAACACTGAGGTCAATTAGCGCAGAAGGAAGCACGCAGTCATGCAGCTTTCTTCAATTGTGTGTGGGAAAGAAATGGCAAAAGTCAGAGAGAGGAGTTGTCCATAGGAATTGTGCTAACTCTACCTGGGAATTAACAAATGTATTTTCTGTCTCTTGCCTTACTTATTTCCTGAATGTAGTCATGTCATTTCACTTCTCTTCTCCTTTTGTTGTGTAAAACTGGTATTATACCATCTCTATTGTGTTTTAAAGGCACAACAGAGTGAAAGCTGAAAGGAAAGAAGCCAAGGAAAGAAAAGTCAGACTGACCCACTCAGCAGATTTGTAAGATGGGGAAAGGTAAAGTTACTTATTCCAATGCAAGACTGGTATGATTATGTGGCTGGCTGGAGCACAAGCAGCCAGCTCACAGGCACTAACATGCTGGGTGCCTCACCAAACCCATTTGAAATGACAACGCTTCTATGATTCATTAACATCTCCAAACACCATATAAAATAGCCAGGCAGAGTAATAATGAAAAAACAAGATTAAGGAACCCCCCATTCTCAAACTGTCACAAACCCAATCTTCTACATCTTGGATGAGAAGAGGGGTGATTTTTCTCCCTTTGGGCATTAGAGTCTTTAGTCAAAACAATACAAGATTTCTCCTGGAGCAAACTAATCTCCCTGGACAGGGCAAAATGACAGTACTGTGAATCATATTTAGAAAATCTAGATGTCTGCCTCAAAACCAGACTATCTACCTTTTCCATGGCTAATGCCAGCAGCATCATACCTCTGAAGCCCTTGGTGCTCAGTATGCTGTGGGTGACTGCTGTAAATCAAGCAGTAGTTCAGCTTTCCCCAGGGTCATCTTACCTTTGACCATGAATCCCTTCCTTCTCGCAAAAACTACTGACTTCCACAGTTTCTGTAAGGAAATGTCTGTGTAAACAGCAAGTTCCTTCTTAGCCCCAAGGTTTCTCTTTAGCTTCTCTCTCAAGCTGTAACATTTGGCACTTCATCGCTCAAGAGTTTTTACCAATGTCTCTTCTATACCTGCTGAATAGTCTATGGTCATGACTACAGGAACACATCATTAAGCCAGACTCATTTGAGTTGTTAAAAAAATATCAAAGCCTATGTACATCCAAACTTTCAGTGCTTCTCAAAAAATCCCCAAAACTAAACGAACAGAAAAAAAACCCTACAAAAAAAACAAACCCAAAGGGATCAGCTATTCAAATTTAGAGTGCATTGCTTCACGTAGGAATTCTCACTGAAATCCAGGACACCAATGGGTTTGTGCTACAGCAAGTCACAAGAAAGTTTCTACATTGTCTCCACACAGCAACAGATTTAAACTGCAACTCAGATCTCCACTGACAAGATAATTGTTTCATTATATAAATGAACACACATCAGATATAGCAGCAGTAGCCATTATAGTAACACCATGATAAATAGCAATTAATCCAAACACTTCCACAGCCTCCTTCAGCTGTCAGGCTCAAAGCATTCTACAGGAGGAAAATTGAGGTGCTGCAGTGTAACAGCATTTGTTCAACAAAGAGCAGTTGCAGGTCTCAGACATTTCACTGCTACTCCCTAACTTTCTTATTTTCTCTAATGGGTCATTACACATCCCACAAATAATTTGAAAGTTTGATGGTGTTTTCAGCTTTAGTAGCTTCAAAGACTTCAAAAGATCTGTCATGTACCAAGAGGCATTCAATATCTCAGACCTCAGGACTAGCTGAAGTGTAAGTCCTGCTGATAAGACAACTTTATAGAGGTGTGTGGTAAGTCAGCCACATATTAAAGAACAAGGTCTACTCTTTGGTTATCAGCTATTGAGCAGTAAATAAAAACAAATGTATAATGGCAAAACACCGACCTTGGGCATGCTTCTCATTCTTGCTCCAAAGAGCCTGGAAAACTGCTAAGAGCAGCTCAAGTGAAGAGAGTGAGAGAAATACTCCAACAGAGTGACCAAGCCATGTTCTTGCCTTTGATCACTCTCACTTCTATTGTTCTGCAAATATGATTGCATCGACTTGCCTTTTATCTTCTTCTATTTAATCTGCACTAAAGTGTCTGCGACATAGCTGAAGCAAAGTCACAGTCTACATGTGGATTCTAGACCACCTTGAAATACTGCATTAGCATTGATTTCCAAAAGCAGATCTTAATAATAAAGGCAGGCAGCAACAAACAGACATAGGAGACATTTTCCCAGCTGAGTTTCAGTGCAGAGATCTACCAGAAGGATAAAGGCACCCTAGTCTCTATCCTATATCCTATCTCCTTTTTCCTTTCAACCACTGGTATTACTCATGTTATTAACATGGTATTCAATTTACTTTCTGTAAGACAGAACAGTCCATAGCAGCACAACAGAGGAGCAGGAGGAGATGAACAGTGCAGGGTGCAAGAAGAAACACTAAAACATTTCCCACAGTTGCAACACACAACCAGCAACTCTTCTTTCAGAGCACCTGTACTTCAGGCAGCACCTTTCATTTCCAAGATGTGACTCACTTGGGAAAGAGATTTGGTGATGAGGACATACACCAGAGCAAATAAATAAGTTCATTAAATTTGTATCTATCTCAAGGGACATAGAGCTGTAGTTTGACTCAGATATGCAAAGAAAGTTTTATATTATTGAGATTTTTCTCTGGAGTTGTGAAGCATTGCCAAACTAACCTCAGATTGAGCCACTAGCTACCCAGCATTGCTCCAGTGTTCAAGAATTCTAAAGATGTTTTTGTATTCTGGGAAAGGCAACACTATGCAATAGACTAAGCTGGGAAGAAGTCAAAGTTTTCTTGAGAATCAGCTGAATTGTGAAATGTCATGAACCCACTGCTCCCTAAATCTCGACCTCTCAGTACATATGCATAACAAAATGTGCATGCCTGTATCTACACATAGTTACAAAAAAATCTCAGCTAAAATATTTCACTACACATACTTCTCTCCCTGAGAGAGAACAACGAAAAAGCACATGGCAGACATGAACTGTACCACTTAATTTACTACTGTAGGATGATCAAACACAGCAGTGATAAACACACAGTAAGAGCCTATACAATACAAGAGACAATCTCAGCAAGCCAGCATATTTTATAGTACTCAAAACAGCATTCTTTTACACAAATAGCAATGCTCCAGGTTTCCAACAGCTGATGTCTGTTTGATAGTATTGGGAGACATAGCATTTTCCTAAGAGGTCAAAATTCATATTTGCCCCATTCATTCCCATTCAGAGTAGTTGTCTGAAAATACCAATCTTTCAAGTAGCCCAATCATAACATGGTTTGGACTGGAAGGGAACCTAAAGATCATCTAATTCCAACCTCCATTGCCATGGACAGGGCCACTTTCCATTAGACCAGCTTGCTCAAAGCCCCATTGCACCTGGCCTTGAACACTTCCTGGGATGGGACAGCCACAACTTGTCTGGACAACTTGTTCCAGTGTCTCACCACCCTCACAGTAAACAATTCATTCCTAATATCTAATCTAAACATACTCTCTTTCAGTTTAAAGCCATTGCCCTTGTTCTGTCACTACATGCCCTTCTAAAAAGCCCCTCTCCAGCTTTCTTGTAGGCCCTCTTTAGGTACTCGAAGGTGCTCTAAGGTCTCCCCAGAGCCCTCTCTTCTCCAGGCTAAACAATCCCAGCTCTCTCAGCCTGTCTTCATAGGAGAGGTGCTCCAGCCCTCTCATCATCTTTGTGGACTTCCTCTGGACTTGCTGCAGCAGGTTCATGTCCATCTTATGTTGGGGCCTACAGAGTTGCATGCAGTACTCCAGGTGGGGTCTCACAAGAGCAGAGTGGGAGAATCACCTCCCTCGACCTGTTGCTCATGCAGCCCAGGACACAGTTGGTTTCAGGGCTGCAAGTGCACATTGCTGAGTCATGATGAGCTTCTAGTCCGCCAACACCCCCAAGCCCTTCTCCTCAGGGCTGCTCTCAGACCACCCTGTTATTTGTGCTCGGGATTGCCCTGACCCCTGCCCCTGTGCAGGACCTTGCACTTGACCTTGTTGAACTTCATGGGGTTCATAGGGTTCTACCTCTCAACCCTGTCAAGGTCCCTCTGGATGACATTCCATCCATCCTGTGTATCGACCACACCACACACCTTGATGTCATCAGCAAACTTGCTGAGGGTGCCCTCAATCCCATTGTCCCCATCCCCAACAGAGAAGTTAAACCCCAGTTTTCTCAATACCAACCCCTGAGGAATGCTACTAATCACTGACTCCACTTGGACATGAAGCCATTCATCACAATTCTTTGAAGTGCAATCATCCAGACCATTTCTTATCCACCAAGTGGTCCATCCATCAAATCCATGCCTCTGCAGTTTAGAGACAAGGATGTCATGCTGGACAGTATCAAATGCTTTGCACAAGTTCAGACAGATGACACCATTCCCTCTTCTCTTATCAAACAATGCTGTCATCCCACCATAGGCAGACACCAAATTTGTCAGGCACAGTTTGCCCTTTGTGAGGTCATGTTGTCTGACACCAATTACCCCCTTATTTTCCATGTGCCTTAGCACAGTTTCCATGAGAATCTGCTCCATGTTCTTATTGGGCACTGAGGAGAGACTGTTCACCCTGTAGTCTTTGAGGTTTTCCTTTTTTCCCTTCTTAAAAATAGGGGTTATGTGTCCTATTTCCATGACATTTTTTAATATATAGAAAAAGCAAAAAAGGACAAGATTGAAATTTTATTTCCTGTATATTTACCGTATCATTACACTCATGACATAGAAATGCAGCCTTAGCATTCAGCAGAGGTGCTTGGTGCAAAGGAAAGAATTATAAAGCCATTTCTGAGCATACATCACACCCTTTTCCCTTCTAACAAGTCACAGCACCTTTATGACAACCCTTCAGAAGGGAATCCTCAACCTCCTTCAGTAATTTCCTACCCTACATTCAAAACGTCCATTTCCCCCGAGCACAGCCTGAGGCTGAGTTTGGAGAATATACTGAAATCATTATGGTTAGCGTAGTACCAACACTTGCATCAGAAATTCACTTCCTTTTAAATGCACACAGTGTCAGTTAGAACTCCTCTTTGGTACATGAAAGGTGTAGATGAAATACGTACTGATGCTCAAGAACAAAGCACCTCATTAGCTCTCTGAGCACAGTGCACTGCAGTTTGTCACTATCCAATGCCTTCCTTGCAAGCCACTGGGTAGAGGATACGACAATCCCTGAGGCTGCACTGCAGAGAAATATTATCAACATCTAAGCAATACCAGAAGCAGGGTATTGCTCAAAACTATTTGTCATTGGCATCTCCTTTAGTCTGAGAAGTGGAGAGCAAATGGAACAAACAAAAAAAACCCCATTGGTGAAGCATAGAAATATTACTTTTGAATTATTTCATTGATAAAAGTCACTTAGGACATACCTCTCTGCCTCATCCAGGGCCACAACACAACACAGGATATCTTAGGATGAGGCATCCAACACATTACAATGTGGATTTCTTGGCATTAATAGGGAGTTCAACAAAATAGTAACAGTGAGAGAAAAAATAAGTTCCTAATGTAGTTTATAAAACATTTTAATATTACTTTTTTCAACTATAGCTGTTCTAAAAATGGTAAAATTTTGCCTGCTGTACAAGAAGTCGCTCTGAAAAGAGTGCCATGGACTCTGTATCTATGTGCAAAGTGATGATGGTGACCAAAGCACTGATCAGGACAGTCAGTGCAACAAGATTTCTTGCAGATGAGCTGAGAACAAATTCAGGAAATGGACATTCAGGGACTGAAGCTATTAACTTGACTCCAGAGAGTCCTATGGCTGTGTGCTGCAGACTAATTCCTCCTCCAGCCTTTGCTGCTGCTGCTGCTGTGAACTGGAACAAACACTGTCGGCAGGACTTAATCTAAATGTGCCATTTCACTCTCCAAAAATCTGGAAACCTGCAGAGTTTTTGCTATGTCTCAGTTGCCTAGGAGGTGGCATATAGACGAGTCGACAGCACTGCAATAGGACATTAATTCCAGTGCTTTTGTCACAAGAATTCAACAGCTGGACTCTGAATAACATTGAATAAAGTACATGCTCCTGTCCCTCAGCTATCATGCAGGATAGCACATCCCCCACTTGTAAGGATGCTAAAAGACATTAGTACTCAAAAAAACTGACAGCCTCACATGGCCAAGCACAAATATCATGGGAGCATCACAGAAAATCCTAGTGCTATGTGCACAACACAGTACTTAATTGTAAACTACCCTTCTTTCAAATAATGCTATTTATCAATCCAGTCTCATTTTTGTCTATTTATTCTGCCACTTTCTGCTGTGCTCCAGAGGCTTCGGTGTACAATCAAGCCATAAACATGTTTTACTTTGTCTCACATTTTGTTTAATAATTGTTTCCTGAGTAGCTTTAAACAAAACTAATCACACACAGAGACGTATACAAAAATAAACCACTGCTAACTCTAATGTTTTTTTAAAAGGAATGTTCAGTTACTAAATGTAAGTGAAATTACAGAAGAAATCCAAGCATCACAAGGCACAGAAACTGTGCCTCTCTGGCGCAAGGGACACCCACCTTTGACCTAAATTTCCTACCAACAGAAGAGTATTTTTCTCTCGCGAAATGTATTTGTGAAATCCTCGAGCATCTTAAAGTTCTAGAGGTTGAGGGAGAAGGACAAGCTAGAGTGAAAGAAGTGACCCACAAATCCATAATGTGTTACACAGGGCAAGTCGAGCAGACACAAGTAACAAGCACGTCCTGCTTCCTGAGAGCCTTGCCCACATACTGAGCCTCCAAGCTGGCAAGGAGGGCCTGCAGCCTCACAGCAGCACAGGAGGCTGAGAATGAGCTGCCTTAGGGCTGGATGGTACTGGCATTACAAACTGACAGGCACGCTTGTCAGGAGACAACTCATTCTCCTACAGCTTGAACCATTCACCACACAAAAGAAAAAGGATGGTTTCAGGGCAATTTTTTCAAACAGCCACAACAGTTCTTCCCTCTCAGTGTTTTTTTGGGGGCTAACAGGTCAGTCTCTCTCTTGAGCATTGTAAATCACTTGCTCATTGCTGGTTGAAGTTAATACCATTTCCATAGAGACCTGTGACCCCAAGATTTCTCCCCGTGCTCTTTCGTGACACAGGGGGCACAGGAAGAGGATTTCCTAACACTGAGCCAGAAAAATAGAAACTGAAGCCACACAGAAAGTCAAACTCTGATCTCCCTTCCCTTGCCTGTCTTTTGCCTTTTCATTCTTTAATTAGTAAGGACAGCCAAAATAGACCTTTTCCGTGTTTTAATTTGCTTATTTATTTATTTCTGACAAAAGAAATTTGCTCTTCCTGCAGGAGAACCAACTCCACTCCTCTATAAATAAAATCCACTTGTGTAGATGGAAATTCTTTTGAGAAGTTTCCCAACATAATTCATTTTAAAAATGGAAGACTCAAAGAGCCAGAAGCAAAACTCTTTTTTGTCTTACAAAGATATTGATGAGCAAAGACATTTATTTGGATAAGTTTTCAAAGGAACATTTAGAGAATGTGAAGCTACTACTTATTTTATGTGAAGCACAGGAGTTGACAACCATAAGGTTAAACCTATCAGTAATCTAGCAAAGCAGAGTAAAGGTGTATTTTCTGAAGTGCACAGTAAAACACTGTTAACTAGACATTATTCTTCCTTAAATAAATGCTCACATACAAAAATGTATCACCTATTGCTGTACTACATGAGTGGGTTTCAACACTGAACAGACTGGTGATTTACAGATGCCTGGATTAGAGAAGAGGAAGAGTACAGATGGCTCTTGTCAGTACTGTGGAAGGGTTTGGCAGAAGACCTGAGAAGACAAGGAAGCTGCTAAGGATAACCTGAACATACTGGCAGCCCTTTCGTATCACATCTGAATAGGACTAATTTACAAGTCCATACAAATTCTTGAAATTCACAGAAATGTTTAGTAACTTACCATTTTAAGCACATAGTCCTGATTTTAAAATGTGACTTTGTATTTCACAGGGAAAAAAACAAAATTACTAATTGCCAACAACCTTGCACAAAAAAAGTATATACATGTCTCTGTCTCTTTCTGCTTTGTGTGAAGGACTGATGTGTGAAATGCAACAATCCCAAACTCTACTAAAAGCCAGCACAAACTAGACAATGGCAATCATACATTACAGAAAGTAAAAAGAATAAAGAAATCAGTGTCAGGCACACAAAATAGGTATTCACAGTGAAACAAAAACAGAATTAATGTCCCTCAGTCTATGGACTGATGATAGGTTTGCCATGATTGTTTTTTCCCCCCTGGGAGATTATGTCTCTCAGGAGGTGACATCCACTTAAGGGACAATGAACCACTATTTATATAAATGTCCATCAAGGAAACTCTCTAAACAATTGCAAATATTGACCTGCATGCAGCAGATTACTTTGACTTCACTGTCATCAAGATATATCATAGACAGCTATTGTGGAATGGCAGATCTTTTACATTCATACTTGACACATCACAATTGAACATGGAATTTCCATCAACAACAAAAGAAACGTTTAATAGTAACTTGGCTTCTCTAACAGGGACATGTGCCTTCCTAATGATGTAAAGACAAGCAAGATTTTTCTAACAAATACTCCTATATTTTTTGCCATAATACTAGACATTACCTATGTAAATAATCCAATCCTAAACTAACAAAAGGTTTCTGCTTTCTCTCCACAAGGAATATTTACAATAGATCCCAAAACACAAATTTTTGTTATACTATAACCAGTTAAATGCAAGGTGACATCAAGGCCCATGATGAACAGAAGCATTTTCCTCAGCTGCAAGAGCTACTTAAGTGTGGGGTTTGTTTGGTTTTAGTAATTGTGCAAGTCCTTGAATTCAGCTGCGAAGCAACCACAACAGTCTCAAATTCAATTTAAGAAAGTGTCCCATGTTAATCCTTGAAGCAGGGCAAGTTAGCACTGAGTTAGGAGCATCCTGTTGCTGCCTCTGAGGTAAAGATCACAAACTGTGCAATCTCCTCACCTTCGCAGCTTTCCTATTGAAACTGTAGCTTTACAAGCCTGGGACAAGCAATCATTTGACAAGAGTCACTGCAAGACATTCATTGTCATAAGATAGACAGGACAGCAGTATTTGGAACAGAATGCAGCAGAATAACTAATACCTGATTTTCAGAAACATCAAGTAGGTACTGTTTCTTTTATCTCTGTACAGTTTTTGATGCTCTACACCTGAAAACCAGCCCATGAGAGGAATTCAGAAGGCAAAAGCAGGCAATCACTGTCTTACTTCCGCTTCGCCTCACCCTTTGGGGGTCTAGCAGTTCTAGCCTTATACTTTTATTTGGCACCATATTAGTATTCCCATCTGAGATTAAAAGGAAGAGAGTGTGTGTGTGTATCTGTGTCTGTGTGTACTAGTGTAAAACAGGAGGATGTAGCAGCAGGAAACTGATAAAAAAACTTTTTTCCTCTGTAATGCATTTTGATTTGTTAGCAGGACTTGATTTTGAATAAGTTTCACGGATGTAAATCCTTGCTTTCTTCTACTTTGCTGCACCCTTTCAAGTGCTCCAGCAGGAGAGAAGGAAAGTTGTTGTGAAGCAGGATAATTAGGGACTTACACTGTAATTGTTAAGAGCACTGAGCACAAAGACAAGCTGCCTGAAGCTTTTTTGGCCGTGGGAAGTGGCGTTACCAAGGTAATCACTTTCAAACTGTCCAGCAAGGCTGCTGGGGAACTCTGTACTGAGAGGGATGTGTAAGCCAAAGCATACTTCCTGTAAAAAAGAACACAGGCATTCACTGATAATTTGTAGGATTTCCATGTTTTGTCTTATATATGTATTTCTAGCTTGTTGAAGTTGGAAAGCTGAGCTCATTGTGAACATTCAGGATCTTCCCTATCACATCCTGAATCTTGCAGTTGATTTGAAAATCAGATGGGGGTAAAGGAAAGTGACTTGTGAATCCCTGAGATGCTAACAAAATTAGATACACAGAGATTCGGTATGGCCTATATATACATTTTCAGGGATTAAAATGCAAGGACCCACACTTTTTCCATATTACAGACAAACAAATTCGCAGTAGTTGCACTTTCCTTCGCTGGCCCCTTGTAGCAGTTCTTTAGGTGCCAGTGCTATTGTGTTTGCTGCAGGAATGCAGCCCATCACTCAGCTGTGTTGCTCCTCCAAGTGACAAGAATTCGAGCCTGACAGCTACTGCACTTAACTGGAGATCCACACGGAGGCTGTGCTTTTAATTCTGGAGATCCACAGCGAAGCGTCTGGTCTTCACCAAGATAGCAGCTGTTACACTAATCAGAGCCCTGACTGCACTAATTGCCACAAGAACAAGTCACAGTAGAGCTAACTCCTGTCCCACACTATCTAGGTGTTAGATTGTCCTGCTACAGACAGTGGACAAAACCACACACAGATGGAAGGAGGTGACATGAAAGGAAGGGTGACAGCAACAACAAAAGGGCAGATGTAGATTTCCTGATCAGTGGCAGAGTTGCTGTGCTCTGCAGCAGTGGCCCTGTGTCCTTCTCATAGTGGCACAGCACGACCCCTGCCCACTGGGGGATGGGCATCTGAACACTGCAACACACACCTGAGCCTAGAAATTACTCAGCTGCTCCAGCATCCTGACTGCACCTTCCCTGGAAAGAGCAGGAAGCATTTTCAGCACATGGTATTAATGTGCCTCCTCTGTGCTGTGTTTTCCACTTTCACAGAACTATCACACTCATACCAAGGTATGAAAACAAACAAACAAAAAACTCAGAGAGAGAAAATGCAGTCCCATTTTAGACAATATTTAGATTTGTCCATTTTATGTGAATCAAGCCATGCCACAAAATTATCTAGGAGCCAATTAAAAGGTTTTCAGTTCATAAATGAAAGTTGTCAGAGATCTCATTTGCACAGAGTCTATGAATACAGTTTTAAATAAAGGTGGAAGACTCTCCAACATTTTTCCTCCCTAATGCCCTGTATTCAAAGCCAGATATAACTCTCTTTGCATACATGATTTTATCTGTATTTCTATGCTCAGGCTGCACAGGACATTGGTCACAGTACATATTTTCTCAGGCTTATGTATCTGAGCCTCAAGTTACCAATCAGCCCTTTACCTCAACACTAGAAAGTAGTTAGTAAACAACAACTCAGAATTTTCCCAAGGTAACCAAACATGAACCAACCATGAAAGGAGGGAAGCATATTTTAGGGTTAAGAAGCCTTTGCTGGGTACATAAAAGCTGCCATAACCTCTCTCTTCCTAAATTTATACAGCTGTAAATTCAGTACCTGAAATAATCGCAGCTGCCTCTATATCAAGGGATACTACAGAACTTCTAGCACTTTTTCCCCATCAGATCTTTAGAAGTTTACATTAAGAAAAAAAAAATCACTAGAATGTGATGAAGCTTTAATAGAATTTAAAAGCCCTTTGACTGTCTTCAGTTCCCACCTTCAAAATTCTGTGTGGTTTGGGGCACTTGAGGGCAGTGGTGGGGGGTTTTTTAGTAGAAATTAGTTGAATACAGTTCTTTTACATACTTAAAGGGTACAACTTTATCAGATTTTAAGCACAGCTGAGGCAAGACAGCCTGTAAAATTGTAAGCAGTCTTCATTCCTTATTGACATCTTTCTTGAAAGATGGTAACCTTTAACCTTGTAACATTATTTCTCAGGGGGCTGATTAAATGAGAAGTCTGTTTTGGTCAATGGTAATTATAGCTGTAGACCTCATGGTAACCTTTAGTTTGTATATTCTACCTTGCACACTATGCCAATTAAATGGTTGACTGTCTTTCTTTAGGTTCATCTAAAATTACATTATCTTAGAAGATAAAATACTGCTGATGCAATTTATATTATGTCTCTTCAAACTGCAGTACCCAACAAAGTTTTATTTCTTCCAAGTCATGAAAGACTAAAAGAAAAAAAATCTAAAACTTAATTTGTAAAATACCTTTAAAATAGGGGAAACACAAGTTTAACACATACGGTGGTTTGGGGGTTTTTCCTTCCTTTCATAGAGGGATTGCTTGGATTAGAATGTTGGGATTTTTTCTTTTATTAGTGGGGGCCTTGGTGCGTTTAATTTGTTTGTTTTTAACTTCCAGCTATTAACGTATTCTTCTGTGTATCTCTTCTGTATTTATCTCTTCCTCTGTTGCTAGTGCTAAACTAAACCCCTCTCAGGTTCAGAAAAGCACTGATCTTTCAAATATACAGGATAAACAGCGTCTCAGGCCATATAATGTTCCTCTATCTTGTCATCAGTGTTGTTAAATATATTAACAACACTTTATTTGCAAATTTGCGCCAGAGACAAATCAAAGAACTTGCTTATGTAAAGAAGTTGCTAAAGAGTAACCCAAGGCATCACCTCGCAAAGCATCAGTTTATTTGCCTCTGCCTGTCCAGCTAGGAAAGCCTAGAAAATTTGTATCTGCTTGCTTTGCTCTTCCCTATTAGCTTTACATCAGTGGAGTAGTGGAGGTTGGTAACACATTTCTTCCAGCCGTTTCTAACAGGAAATCAAAGTGAGGACCACAGTTTTTCTAACAGCTTCACTTGACAGTGGTCAAGTAATGCACATGCATCAATTGGCTCACATCACGGCTACTACAACACAGTGATTACTTCTCCACACTAAAACCAGAGCAGGACCTCCAGAGGTACTTTAGAACCTGTCCTATCATGCTGGACTTGACCACAAGGTTCTCAAGAAATCTGGAAGCTTTCTAAGCACACATCAGTTGACAAGAGGTAAAACATCACATCTTGGTTACTGCTAAAACAGTATGTTGTTCCATGAGCCACTGGAAATCTCATGCCTGGTTTCCTATAGACATGTCCTAGATTTTTTAACCCACTTACCCCCAAGCACTCTGTTCAGCCAGACAAGTGACATATGGGTCATGATGTTCTCACAGCTCCATGTGTGCTGGCTGACCGGCCGGTGTGGGATGTGTGTGCTCGTTGACCAGCTGGCTTATGCCCAGCACAGGCGACTGGGAGCCAACATGTAGCTGCCTTTTCTCAGCAGGGAGCACTAATCAGGCTCTTCTCTTTTATCCAGCTGCTGATTTTTGTTAAATTTCTAGGAACATAGATATATTTGAGACATCTCATTCGCTTGTTAAATTTGGCAGCCAATAGTTCAAGAGTTATGGTGGACTAAAAGGAAGGAAGAAAAAAACCCACAGAAAGTCTGACAGACAACACAGTAAAAACTTTACACATGTCTCTTTGCTGTTGCAAACCTGGCTGCACATATACCACCAGGTTCACCACACACCTCTAGCTACCTTTAACTTTTTTTTTCTCTTGCATAATTTTTGCTCTCATAGTCTCTCACAAATGCTACCCATTCGTACTAAATGTCACCCTACTACTCTTCCCTCTCTTGAAACCCTTCTTCCCCTGATCAGAAGGTATTTCTGTTCCCAGCAAAACCAGGCTTGAGAAATAAGTAGCAACTAGAAAGTAGAAATACATTAAAAATATACAGTTAATGGAGGTGTAGTAATAGACTTCACTTGTAAATATTTTAAAGAGAGGGATTTATATATATAAAATAAATATGTATGTATTTTCAAGCAAGGTAGAGAGAGACACCTGTTAATCATGCCCCTGTTCAATAACAAATTCTGCACCTCCTTGTGTGTTTGTTATCCCATCACACTGACCACTCCTATGGCTATGGCTCTTTAGCACGGCAGTACTACCTGCACTGAACAGCACTAACACAGGAACAACCCTGTGCCCGGCTCCCAAGTGTTCTGGGGGAATAGCTGCCAACATTTCAAGTCCTCTCAGCATGACAAAGGGCAGCCTCAGCACAGTCTGCCAGTATTGGAAGCTTCCTGCTACCCCTCATCCATCCAGGTGCAGTTTATATATACTTTTAGAAATAAACACCTGAGAGTTTAAGCCCATCTTATAAGCCTATAGAAAACACAGTCTCAGGTTCATGCCTACTACACAGTGGTACTACACAGGTGTTTCCATAATATAAAATGCTTCTAATATTTCCAGCAAATGCAGTCAAGCATAAATTTCCAGGACTGTACAAATAAGGGTGATTCTCTGGAGACAATAAGAAGGAAAACAAGGACTGACATAGAAAACATTATTTTGTTATTCATATGTGTAGTGTAACTGAATGCAACTGCTAGACTGTCTCTGACAACCTGGACAACTGCAACAAAACTGAAAGTGCAGTTTTATAAAAAATCCATGTGAAGACACATGGGAGATGTTATAGCAATGGCAGATTTGCATGGCATTGTTTATAGGAATATTACAATCAAGCCACTTTGAAAAGACATTAGAATGTCTAGATGATTGTTTTTAAACTACTAGGTCCAAACTCTCTTCAGAATAGGTACTACTCTTATATCCCCACTATATAAAAGATACAATTCTCTCAACTCAGAGGAAGAAAGTGCTCCCAGCCATTACTTCTGTAACGTACCCAGTACCTCCGGGACTGGGGTTCCATGAAAACATCAGCTCATTGCTTGACTACTAGCAAAAACCCACTCAGTTATTAAGAACAGGACAGTGAGCAAAAGAAATTAACATAAATCCATAATTTTCCAGACCTTGAGTGCAGTTCAGACTATTTCATCAAGGGAAAGGTTCAGAGGAGACAACAAGGAAGAGCAGAGGTATGGGTCAGCTGAGGAAGAAGGGAGGTATGGGGACAAGGCAGTACCTTTTCATTCAGCTGTCTGCCAGAGAGTTACAGGTACTGTTGGCCCAGACAGACTGAGTTTTCCTGGGTTCATACTTCCAAGCTGACTTGAAGCACATCAGTAAACTTGCTACTGATGCTTTCTAACTCAGGTCCAACCCGGCTGCTTTTGCTGAAGTAGTTAGAAATTGCCAAGAACAGAAAATGTTGCCCTAAAATAGTTACCAAGGCCTGTTCTAGTAGTGTTCTCTGTGCCTGCAAAAGTTGTGGCCATAGCGGAAAAAAAAAAAAAAAAAACAAACCAAAAACAAAAACAAAACACCAAACCAGTCCCAAATAAAGTCCAGATAAATTAATAACATTTTCCAAGGACCATATCAGTCAATGTGCTGTCAGCTAAAATGGGCTACCCAGCCTTCAAAAGATAGTTCACCAGTTCAGTTTTCAGAAAGTGATGATACAAACTCACACTCAGACATCATCTATTAAGCAGTCTGGCCAGATTAGTCACTTTTCTGCTGCTAAATTGGAGCAACTCTGCTGTAGTCTTAGAAAATGTAAAACAAAGTGAAACAAGAAAGCAGACCTGGCAACTGTTATTTTGAAGGCACGGGGGAGGAGGGGGAAGAAAAAGTCCAGGAGGTACTACAGCATTTGGATTTGTAACTGATAAAACTGAAAGTGAAATACTCATGCTGCCCACGGTTGGATCAGATCCCCTGCTTTCAATATTTTCAACCAAAAACCACCATAGCACCACTCAGCCACATCCCCCCTCTGTTCCAGCATTATTGTTCACTGTGAACAGAGACAGGCTAATGGGGAGTGGATTAGCAAGATAATTCTTTACAATACATCTCAAATTCATCAAAATAAATTTACTGGTTTACAGAAGAAGTTTTGGTACAACCCTTGTTCTACAACCTGTTGCAGAAACAGAGTGCAGCTGTTTCATCTGTCCAGGTGTAGATTGTTTGTTTTCTGCCATAAAATTGAACAGAGAGTTTCTTTTAGGTCAAATCATAAAACCATATTCTGCTTGTCACTACCCTAAACACAGTGCCACAGCCATTCTGTATAGATTTCATATACAGTCCTCACACTTGTGAGGCAAAAATGTTACCAAACGCAGCTGGAAGGCCCAGAGAAAACATGAGCCAACAAATCCATGTTGTAAACTCATAAATTGAAATTACTTTAGCCTTGACAACCTGTAGAGATCCTTTTGGGAAAGGCAGAGCGTGCCAGGTGCGGTCATGGGAGGAGTTCCAGTTTTCTGTGCCACCATCTGGGCAAGGCGCTGTTCTGCTGCCCCGCATTCATTACCCACTGGGTGATGGCTCTCACAGCAGCTGTGATGTCTGCACAGCATCCAGCCCCAAAAAAAGGCTATTATTTCAGTAAGTCATTAGAATTTTATCAACTTTAAAGGATGTATATGACTTTCAAAAATGTGTCAGCTGTTAAATGCAAAACTCCTCCAGCAAGTTACAATGCCTGCTATGCAGATGACATCTTTGGAACATAAAAGAAGATTTCACACTGGAACATTTAATCTCCAGTGGAAGCAGATTACTGCTGGGTCTTCCAATAATAATTTCAGCTGATGCAGCACGATAGTCTCCATGGGAAGGAAATAAGATCTTGGCTTTGAAATAGAAACCAGTTGTGAACATTGCCTTTTGAATGCAGGAGGTTATTTAACTCTTATCAAGGCTGATAAGGAAGTTGTTTGTCTATAGGGAAACACAATACAGTAGGATGTTGAATTTCAGACTCCACTGCAGGTAAAGAGCAAGTTTACATTGTCTGGGGAGAAAAAGAAAAGCTTTTTGTCTTATTTTTAAGTTCTCCTAAACCCACAAAAAGCATCTCTAATTCCTAAAGCATTTCTAACACCATCAGCATTGCACACTAGCTATAAGACAAGAACATTTCCCCTTGTCAGTACCACACTACATCCTAAGCACACTCACAGGACAACTTGTGGACAACTTGTCCATTTGGTCTTGCAATTGTAGGAAGAAATGGTCCAGGTCTGCAAAATCTATTTCCGGCAACAAGCTCCAGCTGCATGGTATGAGCTGCTATGTGTTAGGGAACTCAAGCCTGACCTCCCCAGTTGCTGGAACCAAACACAACTGCTTTTTATGAATTCACTATTTCTTTTCCTTGTTTCTCCTCAAGGAACTACCATGTAAGGTTGACAAGCCTCAAATGCTAAGCTGAGAACACAGATACAGCTTGTGTTCAGAACAACTGAGAGAGGATACAGAAACAGTGATTGTGCTACCACGCTGCAAAGGGACACACAGCAACATGCACTGCGCCCAAAATGTCAAGTGACAACAGACATTTTCATGAGGCTGTTCCAAGAGGTTCAACTCATATACTAGCAATGATCAGAAGAAGATTAATAACAGTTCAGCAACACTATAACAACCAACAGCCCATACTGTCAGAGACCTGTAAGCCATCTGTCCAGATATAAGGGTGGCACAGATATCCTGGATGCCTGCAAGTCTGTTAGTGCTGTGCTGTCTCCACCACCTGTCAATACTGAAAGTTTTCCTGAATTATCTGCAATATTTGAAGAGAGAATTGCATGCCTTGTGGATGGTACTAACAGGATGTATATGCAACTCCTATCCATCCTGTTTCAAGTAGGGATAAGGAAGGTGCATCACCTCCCATGGATCTCCTTTCTGCATTTCACTGTATCAAGAGTTGCTGGAGCAAAACCATTAAAGTGGCTTAAAGCAATTATTCCAGCCCCCTTCAATATTCTCCTCAGAGGGACAATACGTGTTGTTTTTCCTAAACTGAACTTTTCTGTTCCATTTCCACTTCATCCTACTATATTCAAGCTGAATGTGAAGTTTTAAAAACTCTTACTTATATTGCAACACTTTCCCACTTGCAAATCTGTTTTATGCAGAACCATTCTGATGTGAGGACAAAGCTACCTCTGAGGCAGCTACAAGTAACCAGTGTTACAAGGGAACTAAAAAACCACCCTGAGGCTCTGTAAAAGCAGCCCAAGAATTTCTATTCATACAAGAAGTTGAATCAATGGCAAAATACTGTTTCTCTGAAATGTTAATTTACATAAACAGTAATACAATTTAGACATGGATTTACAGTCTGAGTAATTGATGGGATTAACACAAAAAGACAGACTTACTTGCACAGTGTACCATGTCTAAAGAACATTTCTTTCACAGAACAGCATCCACCGTGCCTAGGAAGCTGATTCATCATGATGTACATGAGTCAGGTGCCCATTATGAAGGCATCATGAATCACTCCAGGGCTCTAGATCATACCCAAAACGCACACACTGCACAGGAAAAGCATTCTTACACCATGAGCAAATGAAGTGCTTCCAGCATGCAGTCACTATTACATTTTTATTTTTTAAAAAAAGCCAAAAATAAAGAGAACCATGGGGAAAATTTCAAACAAGCTCAGCAATTCTGACTCCTCCACAACAAAACAGTCTTAATAATGTGACATTTCTCACTAAAAACAAAAGCAGTTTTCTACAAGATGTCTGGTTAGCCAACAAACCTGACTTTGCTGCCTCAGTGACCCCAGCCTTTGCTCAAATGAGACCACAGTCCAAATAAGAAGTGCCACAGACATTTTAATTAGTCTCCAAAAGGCATACTAGAACATTTTCTGTTTGTAATGGGAATCATTTAAAAATGGCAGCATCACTTTTTGGCTGCATTAAAGTAAAAGAAATAGGTACCAATATGCTATACCATAGCATTAAAGTGAAAAACTCAAGCATTTTATCAAGTACTACCAAATTTCACAATGCTCACATCTATATAAAAGACTCCACATTTTCATATGTTATGTTCTATCCTAAGGTCCATACTGTCATATAATTGTCCCATTAAGAAGGAAATACTTAAATTTTCCAAGTTCAGATGACGCAAATGCAACAAACAAAACATTATCATCAGTAAAAGAACAAGCTCCCATTTAATTCCAGTACACACCTCTGCTATCCTAAATTTCTACTGCATTCACCCAGCATAGCAGATTCTCATCTTGCACTGCTCTCCCAGACTAAGAGCCTAAATATGGATGAGATGGAGTCCTAGCACAGGGATGAAAGCCAAAGTGCAAAGGTTGTGCTTGTGGAATTCCTAAACATGCTACAGGTAGAAACAGAAAGGAAAAGCACAGCTCTTGCTCACAGTGTCACAGAGTAGCAACCCAGACCAGCAAATGACATTTTATTCCCTCTAGAGTATTTTTCCCTCTAAAGCATGGAAGTCAGCTCTGGGTGGGGATATTCCAAACAGTCTCCTCAATAGTTACCCAAAGACGATCCAAGACTTGGAGGTGTTATCCCAGCAGGCAGGAATCAGCTGTGTTTAGACAGGTGTGACAGCAGGGTATTGCTTCACAGACTGTAGATGCACTTGGACCCTCACTGCAGGGCAGCATGCAATGCAATGGAGGGCAACAAGTTCACGCAGGAGAGGGGAACTGGCAGGTACAGCAGTACTGCTATTCCCAGACTAGGAAGGCTGTTAATTAAAAAGAGAAAGAAGTCTGACGCAGAAACTAAATAAAAACCACAGAGAAGTTTACTGTGGCTGAAGTGTAAATCAGAAGAAAAAGCAGTTTAAAAAGGGGAGTCCTTAGCCTTTTTTTGCTGCTGAAAAGCAAGTTTGAAAGAAATGCTGCAACTACTTCATGATAGTTTTGTTCTCCTTGTAGAATTATTTTTAAAACTACATAATAATGCCAGATTATGTTTCACAAGGGCATCAGATTTCTTTACAGTATGCCTGCTCCTTCTTCAAGACATTCCCACTCAGCTTTAACTATGTCAGGAGATAGCAGTGGTTGTCTGTCTACCAAAGAGCTGGCCCAAAGACTTTCCCCTTTCCAGAGTAGAAGGGGCAGCTAGCAGTTGCTAAGAGACTAACAAATAAATTAAGGATGGGCTTCCTCACCTAAATTGTCAAGGTGCAGCTTGTAGCAAGCCAAGTGTTTCACATCCCAGCTTTCAGAGTGGGCATCAGCCCCCAGATGCCTCACACAGCTTACTGACAGCAAGTAAGCTGCTGCTTTCTTCAGACAAATGGCATTGTTGAGGGAGGCAAATTATTCTGCTTCATATAAAACAGCTTCCAGAAGGCAAATATTCACAGGTCTGCACTTCCAGCTTTTTTTTTTATAAGACTGCAAGGGCATATTTCAATCAATGCAGACAGGTTTCACTCACTAATTCTCATCAGGTGGCAGAGCTTTTCATGTACAGACAGTTATATTATTAGAATTCTAAGCTTTCATAGTATCCTATGTCAATAGTGTAAATGCTTTCAAAAAGTGATTAGACAAGTTCTTGGAGGGTAACTTGACCAATGGCTAGTAAAACTTAGCTGTTCACATGGAACATCTCACCCCAGGATCTCTTTCAGCTGCTGAGATCGATTCAGACTGGAGAATATAGAAGAGGTGACTTAATTCCCTTTGTTTTTACATGCCTCCCCCAGTCTGCTGCTAGCAGTCTGCTGCTGGAGAAAGCGCCCATGCAAGCCTTTTCATCCCATGACCATTCTCATACTAGTGTTCAGCTTTCCTTTCTGCACTTTACTTTTCAGTATCCATAGAAACTTAGAACTGTTCACATCTCTATTTCTAAAAGCCTACTTCATCATCATGGCTAGGCTTCATGAACGAAGATTTGGGAAGGACTCTACCCACACTTGCTGCAAGTGTGCTGGTGGCTAAAAAGGCTGATGCAGGATAGGCAAGTCCGGTCACAAAAGGCACAGCGGGAAGTCTCCTTTGGCAATATTGATGAGGAACGGTTCTTTCTGTGTTGTCTTTTCTCCTCGATACTGACTCTGTGTGCATTCTCAGAGGAAGCAGCAGTGTCGTGAATGGTGTGTCTCCATGAATCCAAATTGGAGGCCAGAGTGGACCATGGGTGGCAGTCAATATGGCCAAGACTGAGGTGTTGTTTCAGGGAGTCCTTGTATCTCCTCTTTGGGGCCCCTCTCTTGCAGCAGTTGGTGGCAAGTTCACCGCAGAGCACAATCTTCGGGAGGCAGTGGGTGATCCTCCATCCTGGAGACGTGCCCTGCCCAGCACAGCTGCATTCTCATCAGCATGGCCTAGATACTGGTGACCCCTGCCTGTTCAAGAACCAACACATTAGTCATGTAATCAGTCCAGTGGATGTTTAGGATTGAACGGAGGCAGCGCTGATGGAAGCGTTCGAGAAGCCACAGGTGGTGGCGGTAGATGACCCATGATTCAGACCCATATAAAACAGTAGACAGTAAATGGCTCTGTAGACACTGATCTTTGAACTTTTCTTCAGGTACTTATTGCACCAGACTCTTTTATGCAGTTTTCCAAAGGCTCTGTATGCCTTTGCTAACCTGTTATCTCTTTGTCAGTCTTACTGTTGGAGGAAATTATGCTTCTCAGATAGGTGAACTGCTGGACTGACTTAAGCTCCAAATCAGAGCCTAAAAGGCTACTTAAAGGCTTTCTAAAACTCATTAACCTGTATCCACTAAGCACATAAGAGAAATAATCCTTTAAGAGGAATTTTAAACATCTTCAGTGCCTTTAGCATGAAGAAAACCAACACTAAATTGTTGACTGAGACAGCCAATGTTTCCCTACTAATAGCTGTACCAAGAAACAGGGGCATATTGACTGCTTGCGTTTAATCTGTATCTGGCACTTCTGAAGTAACTCCATCATCCTGGCAACCAAACAAGGCATGACACCTCCTGGCTTTCTTCCCCATGAACAGCTGAGCACATGACCTGCACTATTCAACTACAAAACATTTAATCAAAAACTGCATTGACTGCTTGAGTCATGGGTGAGCTGGGAATGAGGAACCCAGCCTGTAACGCAGGTGCTGCACTGGAGCACAGTGTGCCATGGCCCGGGCACACTGCATCAGCTGCGGCCTCCAGACGGGATGCCACACAGCAAGTTCACAAGTAGCACCAGGCCATGAGTCACAAACATGCAACACAAAATGAACGGGAAGAAAGGAGCCAAAGATGGCAGGTGCAGGAAGAAGTACTTCTAACCCCTGTTGAGCAGCGTCACACTTAACTGAGAGCAGACACAAGGGAAGGGATATAGAAGACAGGGCTGCCTACAGACATCAGTCTGGCACTTTTCTCAGTCCTGAACTTGCTGAATCATGCAAACTGCATTAAAAATTGAAAGTAAGGAACAAAAGTTGAGCTGCCCAGGATAAAAGAAGGTTTGATAGTTTCCCCAGGCTGGTCCACAACAGTCTCCTTCTGTCAGCACCCCTAATACATCTTTTAGATTCAATCAGATTAGGTGGCTGCAAAAGTCTGTCTGTTGCATTGTGTAGGCTGCTTCTGAATGACCTTAGTGTCCATAACAAAATGGTTTCTGATTCTCTCCATTAAGCTAAATACTCTCAGTTGTACTGAAGAACGTGGTGATACTCCTACTTACAGCAGACTGGTCCATTCTCAGTCTGAGCAGACAAATGGCCAAGCACAGGAAAAGGAAGCATCCACTACATTTAGCTTTTGGAGATTTAAGGCAAAGAAAAGGGAAATGTTTTTTTTTTCAGACCATACTAAGTACTTGCCTAACTCAGCTGCAAAATGGACAATCACAGTTTGTCTACCCAGATCCCACTATGGTCTTAGTCACAAAATCATACTTATACAATGTAGGTTTCTTCCAGTATTCACTGTTGTTCAGTAAGATGAATTTCATGCTATCACTACTAAATGTAGCTCTATTAATATTATTAACTTTTCAGTTGTTAGAAGATAAACAAACAAAACCCACAAAACACAATGAGCTGCTTTACATTACTATAAATCAAAGGTCCTCAGTTACGATTCAGACTGTGGATACTGCGAAATGCAATTCACATTAACACTAAAGGTCAGAACAATGTGCTTGTGGTAGAAACATTTTCATTTTTGAGCAAGTACAGGTAAATAATGTTACATATCATAATAAAGGGGTTGTACCGGGTTCATATCATGTAGAGACTTAGGAAGTGCTTTTCTTCCTCTTTTCAAATTACTCTCTCTAGATATACCCAAAAGTAAACAGACATAAAAGCCAAGCCTTACCCAGCTGGTTGTCTATCGCTATCATTTCTACATCACTTTCCACCTTAAGCCTCTGCAGCAGTTTTATTTCAGCCTCAAACTCTGCTTTGTTACTGGTCAGCAATACTGCTCTTGTAATGATTAACTGAATAAATTAGCACCAGAGTCACAGCTGAACGTTGTGGAACAAGATACTATCACCAGGGCTATATTTTAAATTATGAGAGTAAACAGTTACACGCAGCTGACGTGGAAAATGGTCCAGAGATAAAAATCTATGTAGTCCTTTCCTTTTAAATTAAAAAAGGCGGGAAACG
>JAWWEV010000172.1:20412119-20492636 GCA_035583235.1 Hafferia zeledoni | reverse complement strand
AGGTGAGGAAAAAAATAACAAAACTCAAAACTTAAAAAGTTTTAATTAGCTTTGGCACTTAGAAATCAGTCTTCCAGAGAAGAGGCAGCAAGAGATTAAAGCATACCTAAAAATCCACATAACAACGCTAAGGATAATGATCTGCTAATTTTCACTCCAGTGTCTTAAGTGCAGTTTATTGAGACACACATTAATTGAATTAATTGACACAGATTCTATATAAGACTAGCCTGCACCAAAACGAGATCCACCAAGCAGCTTTTGCAAACAAAATAAATATATACATCACTACCTCTATAAAATACTGCAAAAGAGAAAGAAACAGGCAATACAGCTCTGCAAATCTGTTAAAGGAATTGTATTCATCAATAAGCTCTTTTTGATGGCCTGCACTTCCTTATCTGTGTCCTGAACAATACAACCACAGTCCCTGATCCTTAGGTGTGAAAATAATGCAATTTAAAAAAAAATAATCATTACAAAAGGAAACAGGTATTTCTTATCCCTGAGAATACCTGAATTTCATGTGCCTGTCATTTATGGGCAACACAGTAGTTATTTGAACCTTGTTTTAGCTGCAGATCTCACACTGCTGTGTTTCACACCATTCAGCTGCTTCTGTTTCTTAGTTTCTAAGCAAGTCCAATGTCAAGAGCGTGGATAAAAACTCTCAAACTACAGACAAGGCAATTTAGCCTTGTTCAGCTGGCTGCTGGTCTCATTTGTCTGGAGGTGGTACATTTCTTTGCTTTCAGGTTGTTCTGTTTGGGGTAAGAGGAAGACATTGTTCAAGCTGAAGAGCAATTTTCCTTCCTACACTTGGGCACATCCAACCTGCACATCTTATCTTTCCTTTAATCTTGGTATCGAACTGGAGGGTGAAGTTTCAGCTAGAACTCTGTCACTCAGTTTAGCTCCATATGCATCGCAGATAGCTTCCCACAGACGGGCTGGGTGCTTAAATCATCCAGCAGAAGTTACCACTTGGCAGCCAACTCCTGGCTTCACACTCTGCTGCAGTCCAGGAGTGCACCATGGTTGGTCCTTCCCAGTTCCTCCCCAGCCTCCTTGAGCTCTAGAAATATACTCCTGGGAATACACGGCCCTGCAGTCACACGCAGCCTAAGTGAGATATTTTGGCAGCAAGAGACACTAAATGCTAATTTAAAGGTTTTTCTCTCCTCTTCATGAATAGCTCCAAGACACTACACTTTCTATGTTTGCCAGTTCTTGTATTGCTGGAGCAAAAAGGTGGCATCCTCTCTCTGGACTGATTATGGTTGCCACATACTCAGCCCTATCATCTGTATGCTTCACACAGTGTCCTCTGATCTGGCAACAGTCCTGAGTACAAGCTAATTTACACCTTCAGTATAATGGCTTTTGTGTCTTCTGCTGCTCTGGAATATATTACATGCAGCTGAAACAGAAGCCCTGCAAGTCACTGTCTGCCATCATCATGTAAAAAGAACAAAAAACAGGGAAGAGAAAGAGATCATTGAAATTTTTATACAGCTAGTTTTGTTTCCAGGCTTCCTTCAGTCCATGACAATCTAGTTTGCTGTTAAATACTTCTCTCCTGCACACCCCTGGAAGCAACCCAGGAAAGGGTACAAATACCAGTGACATAAGAGATGCAGCATTTCACTTACAGAAAAATGTCTCTGAGTATTAAAACAGCTTCCCTCTCAGAGTTTGCATTTGCTCTACGAAAAGAAAAATCCATCTTCAGTTCACTCCAGAGACACAAAGTGCATAAAGAGTAGGATTTAAAGAGCCTAGTGCAGAAATCTTCAAATCAACACTT
Source organism: Hafferia zeledoni (assembly GCA_035583235.1). Lineage (NCBI taxonomy): Eukaryota > Metazoa > Chordata > Aves > Passeriformes > Thamnophilidae > Hafferia > Hafferia zeledoni. The sequence continues at coordinate 20,490,829 of JAWWEV010000172.1, read as the reverse complement.
ACAGCTCCAAACTGTATTTCCAAGTCACAGGGAAAGCAGTGCGGAGTTGGGGGGGGGAGGTGGGGGGGAATACCAATTCTCCTTTTTTCCTTTCCTTTCCCTCAAAAATGTTGCAACACATTTCTAAAACCCACGTCCTTTGCCTCAGGCCACACAACTGTCTCACTCTGCTTCTTGGACACACCTTAAGGTTTACATAACTCTGTGTGTGCCAACTGCACATGAAAATGCACTTCTTAAGGGCACCAAGGTTGTCATTTCACTCTTAAGCCGCTCTACTGTATGCACAGTTTACCACAAGTACATTTATGCCAGCACATGAAAGAGTCAGTAAATTAGAGGGCAAAGCAACCGTGACAGCAGGATCACCCCACTCAGACAAAGTGTCAGCCACTGCCAGGCGAATGTCACCATGAACCTACCTGAAGTGTTAGTGTGCAAGGACAAACCTGACCTCACATAATTTGACTTCCTTTAGGGATTTATTAAAACTTTCAGAGCATGCCTTGGAGACAGTAGCACAGCTTTAGGTATCACCAGAGACCAAATCACAGGTTCTGGGCAGAGTTCAGAGGTGAAAATGAGACTGTAGGCAACCTGTGAGAGACTTCAAGTGTCACTGGGTCTTGTGCTCAGGTATGCAAGAAGCATGACATGAGGTGGAAATGAGCCATACAAGGCTGGAGGAGCAGATGGGCTAATTGAGGGTGAACAGCAGTGTGAGAGTAAGCAGCAGTGATGTTGGGAGGGTTAGAGATCATTACAGACAGTCTGAGCTGAGCACCCATGTGTCCTGGGCCTACCTGCCTTTCCCTGCCTCACCGCACCCTGCACAGAAATGCCTTAGCACTAATTCATTACTGATTCAAACAATTAGGATGACTTTACAGTTGCTTAAGCAGATTTGCCTTTTGTAGCACAAACACAGGCTTACAACAGGATCGCAGCCAGCTTCAGGATATGGGGACGTGCCTTTGCACCGCTAAGCAGTGGAAAATCAGAAAGGAAGAGAAACACTACCTCCAGTGTCTCCAACACTCCACTCCCCACCCACACAACAGACTAGCTGGACTCAGTAATGCAAGTCACTGGGTTTTAAGAGCAAGAGGCATGCTTCTTCCTGCACATCATGCCCACTCTTGGTTTCCAGGGTCCCACCATGCTTTACCTGTTCTGAATGGCACAGGCAAGACATGACAACTGCAGTACCATGACAAACTTTTAACAATGCGCACATGCAAAACCACTCCCAGCCAGTAAACAGAGCAGATCTTTACCATGCTCAGCTACATGGGCCTCCTCTGTTCCTGGCAGTGCCTCCAACAGAGCAGCCAATTTCCACAAGAATTTTGATTCCACTGGGCTGGCTATTCATTTCTGCAAACTCACACGGATCAAACCCAGTGTAACCAAGGATAAGCATGCATAGTTGCACAGAAATGCTGAAGAAAGAGAAGCCAAATTCACAGGGCTGCATGTTCCTAACTTTATTAAAGAACCTTAACTTTTTAATACCATGTTGTCAGACACTGTGATGTAGTGCTTAAGTGATAGTGCTCAAATAAGGACAACAACATTAAATGAATAATTTCACTCTTCAGACTGAACACAGCAAGATATGAGACGTAAATTAAGTGCTCCAATTGACAGTGGTGAGTTACTGACCTGGCTCTTTGAACACAAAAGGAGGGTTGGCACTAATTAAAATACATTCCAATTTACTGGACGCTCTTAGATGTCTACCTCTACCAGAACAGCTGGCTCTGGACAGGTCATCTGTCATATTCCAGGAAGATACTCAGTTTCTTCCTGGTAAATACAGTCTGCCTATTGAATGTACAGGAAGATATCACATCTTAACAGGAAGCCTAGCTATGCTGTCATGCTCCTTTTTCAATTATGGAAAAGCATATAATTTCCAAATAGAAAAATATTTGGTAGTGATATCAAAGAAAACAAGGTTTTCCTATTTTTTTCTTTTTCTTTTAAATGGAACATTTTCGACACCATCCCCTCATTACGATGTGACTCCCTAACTTTCCTATTTGTCAGTTTTGTTTGCTAAGTAAGTTGGTAGTTGGGCTAAGTGTTAGATAGTGACCAAGAGAGAGAATCTAATGGTTCCTTGTGGGTTTTATCTTCAAAAAAAAATGGAAAATAAAGAGATGTAAAGTCACCAGACTGAACTGGCTGAAACAGATTTCACGACACAGTTCTTCCAGCCTACGAGACCTTCAAAAGATTTCAGTATGTGTCTCCACAGATACATCTTTGTTTACAGCACAGACATCCTGGACTCTTCTCTGTAACTCCATGTGAGCCCAGGTGCTGGTATGTGGGGCAAGACAGAGCCTGTCAGTGGTTAAGCCTGAGAGGCAAGAGTGAGCTTGAATGAGTCTGTCTTGGAGTCAGCCCCAACACGCTCCAAGGCCCTGCCAGTGTGGCACACACAGCTCCTGTTTCCATGACTCAGGGCCTCACCCACTACTCCTGGGCAGGATCTCTGAGCAACACGGAGGAGGAGGAACAGACAAATGGCACATCTAAACTAGATACAGATGAGGAAAAAGATGAAGAGGTGCTGCACCACAAAGATGTCTGTGCTTCAGTCAGAGCTGGTAAGTAGTTCAAAAGCTGTGCCCTGGGAAGCATTACTAGATATGTAGTTCAGATTGGCGGTGGTGGAGTAGAATAAAATCAAAGCTAGGAAAAATTAGGCATTTCCGCAGAAGTAGGAAGGGGCAATATGTTAGCAATACAGGTATTTCCAAGTTCTTTTCTTTCACAGCCACAGGAAGGGGGTTACAGCCCCTTGGCTGACCCTACTCCACCAGAACAATCCCAAAGACACTGGGGAAGCCACGGTGTTTACAATTTCTATGCGGTACTCCCAAATCTACAGTGATGATCCTGAATAGTCAATGACACCCTGAAATGGCCAAGAATCTGGCCCATAAAAATCAACAGGGAAGGCAGTCATGCATGACAATCCAAGAAATCACTGAAAACACTACTATGTAATTTACCCAAAGAACAAGGGAAAAAGAAAATGTTTTCTGAAAATAAAACAGGCGAACCTTTCCTAAGAAATAGATACATCCCGCATCTTCTGCCCTGCCCCAGAGGACACTCTTCTCCCTGGGATATGTATAATTTCAAGTTAGTCAAGTCTCTAATTAATCTATTGTGCACAATTTATCAAGTCTTGTGTTTTTTGAGGCATAGCATTATTGGGAGTTACAGCAAAGGTGTCCAAGTCTCATTACACTTGTAACATAGTTCAGCATTGCTGCCCCCAAGTTTTTGTAGTCTCATGTTGCTGCTCCTCATTGTCTTCCAAGAGCTTTGCTCTCCAGCAGTCCTGGATTGACAAACAATCCCTTCCTCTCTGCCTAATGTGTCACAGTGGAGCTTAGATTATCCATTCTTTATCTTGAGGTGCAACTTCCTTTCTGAAAAAATCTCTGCTTAAACAAAAGCAATTCACTTAATAAAGGCTGTTTGAGATTAATATACATTTTACAATGTGGATTGATGCATTCTTGCAACGTAAGCCATTTCTCTGAGTCTTCTGTGCTGCATCCCTATGTGGAATGTTTAGTACAATGGCCTCATTGTAATCAAACAACTTTGGCCTTGTGTTGGAAAAAAATGAAGAGAGCTTCCAGAATTGCTGAAAGATCAAAGGTTGAAGCCAGGCATTAATGACCTAATAGGCAGAGGTCTAAAAGCCAGTAAACCCCCTAACCCTGAAGCACAGCTCCTACAACAGTCACTGCTATTTTCAGATTACTGCTGCTTTTTTGTTTCTTCTCAGCTCTCATTCCACACTTGTGTAGCAGATCTACAGATTCCCTTATTTCCTTAAATGTAAAAGTTAAGATCCTAGGACTTCTTCTCACTTGTTCCTCATTATACTCAGGCAGTGACCCCATCCGAGGCTTGTAGGAGCCTTCCAAAATAAAATGTGAAACTGGTGTTATAGACAACAGTAGCTGTGGTTGCCAGACACAACCACAGTAATAACCAGCACCTCAGTCAGCCTGAAAGCAAGCTTATTGATTGCTGAGTACCACTTTTCAGTTGGAACTGATCTTACTGACTGACTGTCAGTAACAAAAAAAAAAAAAAGGAAATCACCAGCTAAACAAAGAACAAATGCCCCTGAAAGTCTCTTGTGCAGTTAAATTGAAGAGCTTGTAAAACACATAACTATTTTCTGCTGCACAGTTTTCTCAGTAACACTAATATGTTGGTGCTCTTTTCTAATATAAAAGGTATTAATGCTCACTGATAAGAACTGTGGGGTTCCTACCTGAAGATGAAGTTGTCATGGTCTCTAGTTCTTCTCAGGGTAGCACTAGAGTGTTCAAAAGACCTCACCTTTAGTTACCTTAATGCTCCAGACAATTTTGTAAAACAGACTTGTGATTTTCCAGACAAAATAAAGTGTTTGAGAGAAATTACTGGTTTAAGTTTCTATAGTTGAAGTTGTTAATTCTTTTATTGTTAGCTTTAAATCAAGACAGCATTTTGCCTATGCACATATTGTAATGTCTTTGATTCCATTGCAGTAACTAAGATGTATTTGAAAATCATAAACATCGACAGGCACAAGAAAAAGTGTTATACACCTAATAATAGAGAAGAAGGTACTTAATTTTATAAAAGAAACTTGTTTTCAATTAAAATATTTGTTAAACCATCACTCTCCAATCATGATCAAGCACACTTCAGAGGTATAAATCCAGGTAATCTGGAAACTTTTTGAAAGCACCAAGTAAGAAGGATAAAACTTCTTTTAAGGAATTTGGCAGATACATCTCAGCTAAGAAAAAACAAGTTTAGAAAGTTTCTACTCCTTGTTGTGACTGGTGCTCAGTCAAAATTGGCAATAGCTAAACACAGCAAGAATTAGTGAAAGTACTCAGGCTCAACAGCTAAGACACTATTACACCAAGGAACACAAGGAAGAAGTTAAATATTGCAGCTATCCACTCACACACACATCAATCTCAATCTCTTTGATGACTCAGCCAGTACTTAGTACTTCATCTATGATAAGCAGCTATAATCTTGTTGCATAATGGTGTAGCTTGTTATTTCTGTAAGTCTTCTCACAAGTTTTACACAAGCATGAAGCAGTGTTGTGGAAAGCATGCTGGCAGCAAGACAAAGACCTCACTGATGTGAAAGCCAAAGCCTTTGTTATAAGCCGGGTGGTCAGACTGCCCAGTAATGCTGTTTGCTAATGCTATGCATTACTAAACACTGTTCCTCTGTGCGTGATCTTTAAAGTTAGTACTGTGTTTGATGGAGCAATATGTAATATTAATAGAGAATATTTCAATTAAATAATCCATAAATTAGTAGCTATGCTCTGCTATCCTAAGAAATATATGTACTATGCAATTTCTACTGAAATGTGATTTCCAATTTATGATATTCAATGCTAGCAATACAAAACAGGTAGAACTACTAGTGGCTATTAAATGAAAACAATTTTCAAATCAGGTGGAGTCCATATCTTTGCTTGGAAACACGTTGGTAGAGCTTACACTAAACATCTGTGACACTGCATTGCTCTTGTTTTAATTTTCCTGTACCTCAGAAGAGGTCACAGCATTATGAGGCTACTGGAGATCAATAACATAGAATCAAAGAATGATTTGGAGGGTTGGGGGAGACCTTAAAGATCATCTCGTTTTGACCCCTCTGCCATGGCCAGGGAAGATGACACACAGACAGACTAGCAAAACCATTTCATTTCCCAATTTCTCCATTCAACAAGTTATATAAGAGAAGATACAAAACTCCAGCAGAGATTGTATGCTGTAGACCTTTATGCTATGTTCAGGATGATTTCCCAAAGTCTTGTTCTCACAGAAGACATGATGCCGGAAATTTGAAGCATCCCAAGAAAATAAAAATTTGTCAAGTTCAGGTGAAGTACTAATTTAAGAAACGAGCCAGAAGAGGGAGATAATTAAGATGACAATTATAAATCTACAGTGCAGCCAAGTGGACATATTTAGAAAGCACTAATTCATTAATCATCTTGTCACAAAAGTGATGTTTGTTCAAGAGATACTGCCATGCTCCAGTGACAAACACAACAGACAAATTTGGTAACAACACGGCTTTGAAGTTCCAATTTTGTGCAGGAGAACATTCAGGCACTGCTCTTCTCCTTCAGGAAATACCTAATGCAAACAGGGAATTACCTAGGGATGCTTCTCTCCATGAATGCTGTGTGCAGATTAAGTGCAAACACTACCTTCTGGAAACCTCCTGAAGGAACTGTATTAAGGCTGCAAGATACTTGCTATTCCCTCTGCAGGTTCTGTAGAGAATTGTCTGAAATTTCCTGATATTACCCCTAAGCACAGCTTAAAGCTACATGATAAAATTGTTAAAACTATTTTCACATTTTTTAGTAAGACTGTTGTGGCTTACACTGACTCCAATTTCAATTATCCATTTTCAATAGTGCATAATGGAAGGGAATACAGATGTAGGAATGTAACTACTGCTATTGGAAAAGAGATTTTTCTGTCAGCTTGCATAAGTATATAGCTGTATTTTTCACCTTCAAGTACCATCACCAAGGAGGAAGACTAAGTCTGCAGAAGCACCTCTTAAACTGCCAATGCAAACTCCACATTTGTGTCTGTGGATGAACTTAGTATTGTTATATATCAATTGCAATTAAGCAACAGATATGATGTATATTTGTTTTTAAATGTAATTTTAAATATAACTCCATCCTTGACAACTTCTATGCAAATGTGGCTCACCCTTACAGTAAAAAAAAATAAAAACAACAGTATAAGAAAGAAAGGATACAGCAACAAGAATTAAAAAGTAAGAAAAATTCCAAGAGATGATGCATCACTGACTTCCTGGCTTAACAACAGACACTAGACTTGTGTTAAAAACAGTACATCAACTCTATCAGGTTAGCTGCTGTCAAAAAAGAAAATACATAAGAGGCAACAAGAAAACAGCTAGCTGTCAGACATGTCACCTGAAAAAAGAAAGGTCCAATTTATTTACCTCCCTACAATATGCTTAAGAAACTGCTGGGCAGCACATGAAGGAAACAAGGCAGAAACTGGCACCACAGCTTATTTATTTACCTTTGCTATCAGTTCACCAAGCAGATCATCAATGGTAATACATTTGTTGAAGCTTGGTATTTCTAGGAAGAACTCCTAATTACAATGTAAGGTTATTATTAAGTCTCTGCAGAACTCTAAGAACCATAACTAGTTCACTAGGTCATGCAAACCAGGGACAAACAAAAACACATTTTTGTTTTAAAAACAGATAGTCTCACAAACTACTAACTTAATTCTATCCAGTTCTTCCCAGAACAGTGAGGACACTTTTAGAATTCAAAAGTATTTAATGTCTTCTTCACACATAACAAAAAAGAAGCTTAATACCAGTGAAGCAGCTCTGGTTCAACTTAACAGCAAATCTCTGGACTTTAAAACACATTGTTCCCCCATCTCATTTGAGAGATGACCGTGTTCTCTCCTTCCCATTCCCTCTCCAGAGTCAGGTAAGTTTCACACTCAACGCTACTCTCTTCTGCCCTCCCCAGCTTCCTTACCAATGAAATAATAATAGAATTTAACATGCACAAGTATGCAAGGTAAGTACCAAGTGGAAGCCACAGCTAGTTACCAGTTAGAGGAATGCTTCCTGTCACACCTATTTTACCATTCCAGACTTTGCCAGGAAAGATCTGGTTTCATCACTGAATAATTTAGAGATGAAAGAGAGAATTTCCCTCTCAGACGGAGACTGGAGTCTGCCTGCCAACACAGCTGTGCTGGCACAAACCTAATGGAAATGTGCCCTCTCCTGGAAGAAAGCTATTTTTCCTGACAATGTGGGTATGAACACACCTTCTTATTTGCCTCTGCTCCTGGGTTTTGTCAAGACTGGACGAGCTAACATGAAGGTAAATCACCTGGATGTGCAGTGTTTCCTACCCAGTTCTAATTTCCCAAAGTCAAGCTGGCTGAGGACACAGCACACATTTCTTCAGTCACACATTTCTTCTGTCACATTGCTGAGACAGCAATATCCAAATCCCCATTCCCACAACAAGCTGGGAGTTGCTACACTCCAGCCAAGGCACCACTGCATTCCTGTGCCACACAGACACACAGGGAGCCAAGAGCCATGCCATCATTGTCATACTGTAGGCAGAGGGCCTGAGACCATATTTCTTGTTGCTGCCTTGTCCTAACAATTTACAGGGCCAGATCCATAGAATGAGATAGGGAATGTAACCTGAACCCACCCAAGGCAGGAATTCCATCTCCTACCTCATTCCTGCCAGGGAATGAGAAAATGAGAGAATTCATAACATCCGGGCAGATAGCTCTCTCATTGAAAAACTGCACTAATTATTCCCTATTCCAGAAAGGTATGTGTATGCAGAAAGGAAAAAGGAAGGCAACAACCAAGGGGACACGAAGAGTATTCTAAAGCAAGCCTTATACTCTATATTTATGTCTGAAGGCCAATTATTCCTCCAGTATGTGCTGCCTCACATTGTTCAAGAGCAACTGTTCACAGCTCTTCACTTAGAGCACAAAAATCCCCTGCTTGTAAGGCAGCATTTTCCTTTGCTGCAGTGCACTTAGTAATGCAGTTAACTCTTCCAAGCACTAAGATTCATACAACAGGATTCTTGATTAGCAGCACTGCAGGCTCCTTCCAAACTTCATCACTCAGAGTTCAACAGCCCAGTTGCCTATCCATCACCTTCCCAGCTCACAGGATCTTGCACACAATGTATTGCAACTGCAGCCTTTCAGTTCCAAAAGCACTGTGAAAGTTTTATCTACTTGGTGATCAGCTTTCATCACTGGATTCCTTCACATCAGTCAATGTAAGAGTTGAAGGACTAGGTCCAAGTGAAGATTTGCAGTCTCTGGATATATGAGAGTCCCATTGTTTTGAACAGTTATCCCCACTAACAACTCCATCAGAAGGGGTTTTTTCATGCAAGACTCTCTCTGATGTCAGTGAGCTAAATAACTAAGCAGGCAGCAGTAGCAGTAGTATGAATCAGGACCAGTGGGAATGTTGCACATACTGAAGTGGATGATAACATACATCTCCTTTATAAAAATCCTTTCACACTTGTCATGAAAATCACAGATACAAAAAAGCTAACTTACATTTCCACATAAAACTCCCAGAAGGTATAGCATGCGGGGAAAGATAAAACATTTGTCTCCCTCTAGGCTCTTTCAATAATAAACATATATACAGTCATACAGATTCAGGTAGCATGTCCTCATGGACAGGAACAGACTTAGATCATATGTAACTGAGTGCTGTATCCCAAGCTTACTTCTAAGAGCACTTCTTAAGAAAGTAAGTGCAAATTCACCAACTCCCAAGGAAGTACCTCTAGGTGAAATGCCAGTCATCTGTTGTTCGCAGGATAATTACTGTAGTTATTTAGAGAACTGTGGCCTATACAGCTATTTGAAATAGGTTAGACAATCCAAGCCTGGAAGCTACCAGGTATATGAGACTGCAGAATACTGCTGGTACTGCAACAGTCAATTCAGTAAGAAAAGATAGGTACCACTGACACAAAAATATAATTCATAGGTCCTGCACTGTAGAAAGGACAAACAAAAACAGTAAGTTTCTTGGGATAGGAGAGTTTCCTCTTCAGGCTTTTCCAGAAGGCTGAATGGCCACATGTATGTAAAAAGGTATCATCGTGGACATATATCTGTCTGTACCCAGTGTATGCAGACTCATTGCTTGAATTTTCAGGTACAACAGGCTACCCAAAATGTCATTGTTTCTCACCTAAAATACTGACTTCAAAACAGAAATTATGATTTTCAGAAGTGCTGAAAATCTAAAGCAACTGGATATAGGTATAGGTAATGTAGCTATAAAGAATTCCTAAGGAAAGTATTGCTGCCATAGCCTACATGTAACAGCATGGTCTTGGTAAAACATACTCAGGAGGATGTCTTAACATGAAGTCTCAGCCCTAACATAGAGCTCCTTATGCTTTATACTTTTTATACAATCATGGAATGATCTGGTTTGGAAGGGACCTTAAAGATGACCTAGTTCCAACTCCCCTTGCCGCGGGCAGGGACACTTGCCACTAGATCAGGCTGTGCAAAGTCCTGTCTAACCTGACCTTGAACACTTGCAAGGAATGGGGCATATGTCCTTGAGCAGTACCAACCACAGTCTGATCCATCACATACAGGACTTACAGAGCTTTGGGACACATTTGCTATTTAGAAGCCATGGTGTAATTTTTTTTCATTGTAGCAATTCTCTGCACCAGCTTCCCACCGAGATATATCCCTTTTGCAGAATGACTCACTTCTGCTTAAATTAAACCACTTCCACAGTAAACCACCCTAATAGCCCAAAAACATTACTTCTACTTTCACACCTTAGTTTATTTGTTGTCACCAGTGTTGTTCAGATAAGTAAGCCCCTTCACTTTTTTGCTATCATCAAGGTCATGGGTTTGATCCCCATATGGGCCATTCACTTAATAGTTGGACTTGATGATCCTTGAGGGTCCTTTCCAACTCAGAAGATTCTGTGATTCTGTGAACAAGCAAACCAACTGCAGCAGGTTTTTAGCAGTGGGTAGAAAATTACCTTTCTGAATAAATTCTCCTTCTGAGTAACCAAATTGCACTCAAATGGAATAAATAACTTATTATAAAAAATCAAGTCTTGTCTATTCCCAATCTTTGAAAGCTAAAATAGAAATTAAGCAAGCCAAGCCAAGCAATTCCTTTTTTCCCTTTTGCCTCCATCATACTAGATGTTAATTGGTTGCCCTGCCAAATAAACACTGGAAATAGGAAAATAAATGCTAAAACCTCTAAAATACAAAACATCATATTTAACAAATATGTCAAGTTTTGTACTACAGGTTAAATGGCCTATGAGGATGCATCAGCATGGAACAGTGGGGACATCCTGTGGCCACTTACATTCTTTGCACATTAATGTTCACATTATTAGTTTTAATCCATTTCTTAAACGACTTTGGCAAATTACATGCCAAGACACTTTATAACATGAGAGGGCTCAAAAGAATTAGAATTTACTTAGTTAACTTCCCACCTACTGCCTTATGTAATCTCTCCTCTGAAGCTGCTGCACTCTCTCAGTTTTCAAGAACTTTCCTTCTGAGTTATACAGCTTCCAAGCTGAAAAGAAGAAAAAAAAAAGGAGCTTGAGCTGGTCTAGGAGACAATCCTAAACCCTGCCAGCCATGCATACAAGTAAAAAACAACATTCTAATTTAATTTATTTAGATTTACAACAGTGTTTATAAAAGGCATGTATTTCTCAGATCTAGGCATTCTGCCAACAGAAGAATTATTATCAGATGAAATACATGTGCAAAGTACCTGCCAATATTGTCAGCTAAGCAACTGCAAGAAAACAAAAGCCCAGTAACTTGTGAATCTGAACACAGTCCCTTTCATCCCCTTCCCTCCAAGGGAGAAACAGTTTCAAGATAGATATGTGTGCAGCCTATGAAATGTGAGTGCTCCTCACAGACTATTCACTGCTTAAAACTCCCTCTGTTTTCATACTTACACAATGGACTTCAGCTGTACAGTTTGAAGAAAAGTCCCCCAGCCAGTTCACGGGACAACTGTGGCTTCACCAGTCAAGATTATATCAACGTACTCACTTCTGATCATCTTGACCTCACCACTTTTAAAAACAAAAAGCAAATTAACTTCAAGGACAACTAAATTTTAAGGTTTGTGTGAATATTTTCTCACTACAGGAAAGAAGAAGATTTTCTTTTAAATTCACATCTTCAAGTAATTCACCATTTCTATTTAAGCTGCCTACAAAAGGCTGGGGATAGCCAGTGCCAAATCCCAGAGCATATGTCCAAATGTTCTCATGAAGAGGCTCTCCAGTTGCATGATCCACAGTTTGAGTCAATTTAGTGTGGCATTCCAGATGGAAATGTAACCATGTAGGACTTTCCCCAAGTGTGTTGCACCTGTATAATCCATTTAGAAGATCTGTTCTTGGACATGTCTTCTTTAATGCAAAACAGACATCTCATCCTTCCAATGAGGACATTCACATTTTCCATCAGGAACAGACCTTGTTATTTGCCAGTCAGAGGAACTGTCAGTTCAAATAACATCTTGCAGGAGAAACCGCACTCCACACCCCAAGCAGCTCACGGGCACTACAAATCAAAATTCATGCAAGCCCACTGAGGTGATACAGCATTTCTGAGCTCCAAATATCATGGTCCACTAAATTGAACCCTTAAGATAATCACACTTAAGCTAAAACAAAAGCAGTCTAAGTTATTCTTAGAGTTGAACAGTTTGCTTAAACTGTGCTTAGACTACACAGGTAAAGGTTGTGCAGATGCTACAGTCAAGGCAAAAAAATCTGTTCTCCACTACCTGTGCAAAACAAGAGCTCATAATGATCAACTCAGCTAAATCTGCTCCCACAAAATACGCCTCTCAGCTTCTCTCACACTTGTCATCTACAGCAATATTAGAAATTATCTAATGATTCCTCTTGAAAGCATTTTTCATCCATGCTTATACTAAAGAATTTTTTCCATCTAAATATTCACATACAAAACACTTTCAACAAAAATTTACCTGCGAGTTGAACCTGAGCTTGCTCAAATCCATTACCAAGTGGGCTTGTAAGCACTTGTTCCAGAGTATACATGCACCTGCAGCCTCGTTTGCCCAACCTGTGGCTGGTTAGCATTCCTATAAAACGCTATTAAAAAGATTACTTTCTAGCTCCCATTCTATTAAAAAAATGCCACATAGCTTTTGTCAGTGGTATTACTTACAATACATCTGGTAAAGAAAAAAATACCTGGAAGCACCAGAGGTGATCAGAACAGCTTGAGGGCCCTACTTTAGCACAGGGTGAAAATTCACAGTCTTAAAGGAGGTAAGAGGGACTGTTTGGGCATGCTCTGCTTTATTCCCAAACCCCACGTGCCACTTGCAAAGACTGCTGCTCTACTGCCTTCACATTCTGCATGCAGACCCTTCCCTCCCGCCCCAACATCACACATCTCTAGTAATAATTAGACCTATGAATGTGCTGATATTAGACACTCACCCCAATGCATCAGGGTGTGCAATTCCTCAGTACTGTACAAGGAAACAACTGAGAAACACCTGAGCTAAATAATACCAGACTAACCCACTATTAAAAGTCACAGTTTGTGCTCCGGTCTGCACAGGTTTCTACTGAAGAAAGGTGTTGAGCTGCCAGTGAATCATCACTGGAAAAGATAATCTGAGACCAAGACAGCTTAATAAACAACTCTGAAAGGATTTTACAGAGCCCGTGTCTCCTATCACGCTTGTATAAGCCGTTTACAACAAGGGGCTAAGAAAGGAATCCTCAGGGAGTCACACAAGGGGGCATATTCTTCCCAGAAGAGTTATGTGATTTTTGAAATGAAGTAATCTGATGTACAGATGAATGAGACAATAAACAGTTTTTAGATAAGAAAATTATAACACTGGATTCTGAAACTAATCACAGCAGGTAGCAAGCTTACAGAGAGGTGTTGAAAAGACTTGTACAATTTCCTAAAAGGTGATATGCTTAATCCCTCAGAAAAGGAAGATTTAACTGTTACCATCACTGTAGAGTGTAATACCAGATCTCATAGGTACAATGCAAGCATAAACCCTTCTCACGGCTTCATCTGGCACATGATTTAAATCACTCTTCTATTATTAAGGCAAGTACTCATGACTATACCATGCACTATATGTATCACCATAAATCCACTGGAAAGCATTTCCCTTAGCTATGAAAAAAATCCATACTTGTTGACATGCCACTGCAGTAGAGACTGCTGTCCGATTACTTTTGTACAACATTATTCACCACATTACTACTGAAGTAAGTGAAATGGTTCAGCCCAGTGTGGATTGTAATGGGAAAAATAATGTTAAAAAGTACAGCAGATTAAAAATTAATCTCTTTTTTAATGCTAAATGTGGTTCTCTTCAAGTGAAGCTTGGGAGAAGACATCATGGAACAACTTGTTCCACTGAACCTTGGGTTAAATCTATACCATGTATACAGAGTGAAGAACCAGCCTTTAAGTGCTTTCACATTTTTCTTAGATGAAGTCTGTTTTACAAAGAGAATCATAGAAATAACACTTACTAAAACATAAAACAAAACATACCAACCAGGAGTTACTGTAGCCATTTCTATGAGTCATAAACCACTGCCCTGTTTAAAAAATAAATTTTAAAAATAATATAAACTGATCAGCTGGAGATGATGATTTTGAAGGCTGATGGTCCTTTCTTGTATTTACACACACTGTGTTTAGTATACTTGGTAAACAAAATATGCCCACAGTCCTAGCAGCATGAGGATGCTTCTAAAACAAACAAGTCAACAACAAAGCCAGCTCAACTGTTTTGCAGCCTCTGGCAATAAGTGCTGTATATTTATTTAAACCTCAAGACCAAATCTTTTGAATACTCTTTGCTCTGCAATGAGAAGGCATCTTTTTCCCATGTGTAACTAAACGACTGTCTGTAAGATACAAAATATATATCACTCAAACATTCCTTCTCACAGGATATAAATAATAACACATGATCTATTACACCAAAACAAAGCAGAGCTGCCAAGTCGTGAAGAGCAGGTACACAAAACACTCCTAGTCTCCTCTGAGTTTTACCTCATGCCCTAGTCCCTAGGTCCTTCCTAATTACCCATCCATGTAACATTCACAATTCCCAAAGCAGAGGCAAAAAAAAGTAGAATTATTAGCTCGATGTGAGTACATGAAAACACATAAACCTGGGCCAGCTTAATGATGTTATTTTTTTTTTACTTTCTAATACGATGACTGATTCAGAGAAGTCTGTTTTAAAACATTCACAGCAGTTGTCTCTTACCTAATGCAACATTTTCTCCTTCCTCCCTACTGCCTGATGTCTTCTCTCCCTCTATCATAAACCTGTTAAACTTCATGGCTCAGAGAGTCATGCCTTTATTTATGAGTTGATGTTTAAAACAACTATCATACAAGCAAAGTTCAAGTAAATTAGAAGTACTAAAATCAGATCTACAAGCTCGGCCATGTGAATATACGAGTAACTAACTCTCCAGTGGTCATTCCAGCAGTCTGTGCCTCCACACAGGCAAAACAAACTGCAGGAACGAAGCCATAAGATTGTGACAATTCATTTAAATTTGTGAGCCCTGTGGTAACTTCCGAGGAACAACTTGCATGACACTGTTCATATAAGTTGAAGTAAACAAAATCATGCCCTTTAGTTTTTGTATAGATCACCATGCATATGCACAGACCTACATAGCCCTAAAATATTTAGCTCAGTTAGAAAATAAAACCTGTCATACAGCAAGATGAATTCCTGAGTAAGTCCTTTGCTTTATTAAATCCTTACGATGAGACAATATGACATTCTTTCTCCTTTGTATTTTTAACTATCTTGCAAGCTTTAAAACGTGACTAATTCAGGGCAGCTGATTGCCCTGATGGCTGTTGGCAGTCACCAAACGCTGTCCTCCCGCGCCAGCCAGCGGCTGTTTCAGCCTGCCGGCCCTGGTCCAACAAGGGACAGAAACAGTTGTACAACGACGGCGCTCAGACAGAGGATTGCAGAAAACAGGCTTTCTTCTTCACTAAGCATCGGACGTATTTGGGAGAGTCAGCAGCACGGGAGCCACTGCTGTGGGCCCTCTCCGTGACCGCCCCTGCTCCTTCCCGGCCGGTCCCGGGACCCGTCGGGCCCCGCTCGCCCCAGCAGGGCCGGGCGCCAAGAAAAGCCGCGGTGCCACTCCGGGTCCGGGCAGCGCCCCGGGCTCACCGCCGGCTCGGCCGAGCTCTGCACCTCCCGCACCCCGCTCCCGGGGCCACCTGCCACCGCGGGAGGCAGCCGGCCAGGCCCGGGCCCGCTCCCCCGCCGGGCACAGACGGCGCGGCTCCAGCCGCGCTCCGACCAAAGCGGCCGCGGCCGGGCCACGGCACCTGCGCCGGGCGGGACGAGCGCCAGAGGGTCCTGAGGGGGCACGCGCAGGGGCCGCGCCCTCGACCCCCCCTCCCGTGCGAACAGCGGCACGGAGGCCGGTCTCTCCTCTTTTTTACCTTCTTTTTTTTACCCATTTGCAGCCACCCTCGCACCAGTGCCGCCTCCCTCCCCTCCCGCGCTGAACACCCGTGAGATCCCCGCAGGGACGCGCCCCCGGCAAGCGGCCCCTCCGCCGCGGGTCAGTCGAGCGAGGGAAATAACATAAAAGAATAAAAACCAGTTCCGAAGCGCTTCCCAGCTCTCCGGAGACACCTCTCCGGCCGCGGCCCCGCGGCGCTGCCCCGGCAGAGGGCGGCCAAGGGCAGCGCCGCCGCGCCCGCCCGACACCCGCCCCGACGGCCCCGGTGCGGCCGCCAGCGGGCAGGGACACGGGCGGCTGCGCGGGGGGGGGCCGGCACCACCTGCCTGGGCCGCAACAACGCGCCGTTCGCGGCAGCCGCCTGAAGGGACGTCCCGTGGGTGCCGCAGCTGCTGTGTACAACGCGCGCCAGGCGGAGGGTCGCCCCTCGGCGTGTAACGTTGCGGAGGTTCCGCTGGGAAGCGCTGCTACTCTGGCACGGAGAGCAGGATGCTGATCTCCCCGATGCTCTCCCGGAGTTAGAACAGCTGAGAGACACCCCCGAGCGCGGCCCTTCCTGCTCCGCCCGCAGCCAGGCGCGCCCGCGTGGGGACGCCGCTCACAGAGGCATCGACGGGCGGGCCTGTCCCTGGGGTCCCCGACCGGCTGGGGACAGTCACTGGAGGCACAGCATGGCAGAAGCGGCCGGGCCGAGCCGCGCCCCCGAACTCTCGCCGGTGTGGGTCGGACCGCTTCGTCCCACCAAAGGGGCGGCGATCTGAGCCGCACGACGGGGACTGGGAAGGTGGCAGTGCCCGGGATGGTGCCGGTGCCCGGGAAGGTGGCAGTGCCCGGTATGGTGGCAGTGCCCGGTATGGTGCCGGTGCCCGGGAAGGTGGCAGTGCCCGGGATGGCGCCTGTGCCCGGGAAGGTGGCAGTGCCCGGGATGGGGCCGGTGCCCGGGAAGGTGGCAGTGCCCGGGATGGCCCCTGTGCCCGGGATGGTGCCGGTGCCCGGAGGCCCCGCGGGGCGCGGGCGGGCGCGCCATTGGCCGTTGCTAGGTGACGTGCGCCGCGCCACGTGACCGGTGTTAAATGCCGTCCCGGCGGCGCGCGGCGCGCAGAGCCCGTCCCGCGGGCGCGGTGGGAACGCGGTGGCACCGCCCCGGCGAAGCGCGGAGGACATGGTGGTGGCGCGGCTCTGAGCGCCTGGCCCCCCTGGGGACGGCCCGGCGGCGGCGGCGGCGGCCCGTGCCCCGGAGGGCGGGGGTGCGGGATGACCGGCGTGCTGGAGAGTCTGGTGCCGGACATGCACGCCAGCCAGATCTCCGCTGGCAGCTACCACCAGCACGGCGGCCTGCACAAGCCGCAGGAGTCCCCCACGCTGCCCATCTCTACGGCCACCGACAGCAGCTACTACACCAACCAGCAGCACGGGACAGCGGGCGGGCCGCCCTACGGCCCCGTGGGCTCCTACCCCTATACGGGGGGCGGCACCGCCCCCTACTCTGCCAAGGCCGCCTACGACGTGGGCTACGCGGGCGCCTACGGCTCCTACGGGCCCTACGGCAGCAGGGCCTCTCCGGCCAACAACGACTCTGGTACGTCCGAGCCCCGCGGGGGGGACAGCTCGGTGAGCCGCCCGGCGGTTCCTTTCAGCCCTGGCGAGGAGGTGGTCGGGGCTCGAGACCCGGGGTGGGCCGGGAGAGCGCTTGTTCTCGGCAGGTCGCCCCGACGGGGCGGGCGGTGACGCCGCGCTGCGGGCAGGCCCCGGGGCGACCAGGGCACCTTCCCTCACGGGGTTCGCCGTTTCTGCCGCAGCAGAGAAGGAAGATTGCGAGCCGGAGATCAGGATCGTGAACGGGAAGCCGAAGAAAGTGCGGAAGCCGCGGACCATCTACTCCAGCTTCCAGCTGGCGGCTCTGCAGCGGCGCTTCCAGAAAACCCAGTACCTCGCCCTGCCCGAGAGAGCCGAGCTGGCGGCCTCCCTCGGCCTCACCCAGACGCAGGTAGGGCTCTCACGCCGCGGGGCCCCGGACACGTCTCGCCCCTTCGCGGGGTCGGGTGCGGGTGTGGGTCTGGGACCCACGGCGTCTCGACGGCCCCGGCGCGGGAGTGCGGACGAAGCGGTCGCGCCGCCGAGGCAGTGCCGGGACTGCTCGGGGCCGCGCTGCCCCGCCGCGGGCGACCCGGGCGTCGGGACGGCGCCGCAGAGGCTGCGGCCGCCTGACCCCCCCGCTTTCTCCGCAGGTAAAAATCTGGTTTCAGAACCGCCGCTCCAAGTTCAAGAAGATGTGGAAGAGCGGAGAGATCCCAGCGGAGCCGCCTCCCCGCCGCAGCGCTTCGCCGCCGTCCCCCTCCTCGCCCCCCGCCTGGGACTTTGCTCCGCACCCGCGGACGGCGGGAGGTGCCGGCACCGCCAGCCCCAGCCCCGCCTCCGCCTTCCTCGGTAGCTACTCGTGGTACCCGCCGGCGCCCGGCGGCCCGGCGCACCTGCCGGCGGCCGCTCCCCTCCCGCAGCCGACACAGCCCCCGCACCACCACGGTGGCGGCAGCATTTTCTAGGCCCTACGGAGACTTGAGACCGCGGGCCCTGCAGCCGCGGGGCACCGAGATGCAGCACTGGTGTTTTGGTGAAGCCTGGCTCCGGCCATTCGCACGGAGAGGAACCGCTCCGTGCCCCATCCCGCCCCGTTGCCGCCAGTTGCGGAGCCCCATGTGCATTCGACCCGTGGGGTCCGCCCTCCCGCCGCCAAAACAACCACGCTGCGGAACAACTATCCACTTCCCTCCCTTCGTCCTTCTTCCTCCTCTCTCCCGGCATTTTCATCAAGCCACCGGTGCAGAACTCTGGTTAACGTTATTTTTTATTTTTTTAAAGTTGATAGGTGCCTTTGCGGATAACCTGACTTTGATGTTGGGGATTGAAAAAATAAAACGATTTTAAAAAGATAAATAATTTTTATATGTAGATTTAAAACAGAAGCCTCCCGTGTTCATTGTATCCTTTTCAGTCGTTAACGAAACCGTCCGGTGCGGGTGGGGGCTGGTCGCAGGCGGCGGTGCCGGCGCGCCTCCCGCCAGAGCGCTGCCTCCGGGCGAGTTTCGTGCCCCGACGGGGCTTCCCCTGATCGGGCGCTGAGCCGCGGCGAGCCCTCGCCTCAGCCCCCACCCTTCGCCTCGCCGGCAACCTTGCCACTAACCGTGCCCTTGGCCCTTTGATGTCTAGAATCGTGAAAAAACGACAAGAGGGTATTTTTTGTTATTTATTACGGAAAACTTAAACACTTTAATGTTTCTTTTACAATCAGCAGAGATTATTTAAATAAATTATTGTTTCCATGGTGCCCACGCTGAGTTTATTTGGGGATCGGGGAGGTTGGGGATGTCGATCCGGACCCGAGGGTTCGCTGAGTCCCCTCCGCCCCCTCCCCATTGCAACTGTTACCGCAAGCCTGCAACCTCCCCCCCTTCTTCTCCCCTTTCCCGTCTACAATAAAATCTCGCCCCTGCCAGTCTTCTCGGCGAGGCCATGAATCACTCAACGCTGCCTGCATCAGCCCAGAGCCGTCCCCCCTCTCCCCTCCCCCGCCTGCTGGCGCCATCGACATTTCACCCGGGACAGACTCCTGCTGTCTCCCGGCTTCCCAGACGGTCCGGAGGGGTTTGGGGCAGAGCCGTGTCCAGGGACCTGGAGCTGGTCCCCGGGCGCAGCCCTGCCCCGGAGACCTTTCGCTGTGCCCCTCCGACGGTGGCACCCAGGCCGGTAGCCTGCGTGGGAGCTTTGCTGGGGCCAGAGCTGGTGGCTGACCCCAAGTGCCTCTGTGGCTCTTCAAGGGCTGGAGGCACGGACTGGACCTCTCTGAGATGTGCCCCTAGGGGACTGGACCCCTCAGGTTGTTGCCCTCAGGGATTCAGCTCCCCAGCCTTCACACGAACTTCTCTGGAATGTACTCCACGAGGGTAAGATCCCTTCAGGCCTAACCTCTTTCCAGGCAGCATCCCCTCCAAGTTGCACCATCCTGAGATATATCCCTCGAGGTCTGGACTCCTCCCTGATTTAGCCCACTGGAACGCTCACTCCATACCATTCCCTGCACCCCTCTGAGGTGAACCCTCACTTTTGATGACGTTGGCTGCACCCTTTGGGGCTGACCCCCTAGGCATGCCCACCTCCCGGCTGTGCTCCTCCAAGCTATAACCCTGAGGGGTGTACCACTTCTGGCTGTGTCCCTAGAGGTGCTGGTGCTGCAAGAAGCAAAAGGGGAGGACAGGAGGGGTCTCTGGCCCTTGTCACCCTGAAGGCCCCGCCATCCTTAGAGGGGGCAGATGGAGAGAGCCGTGAGCAAGGTCCCGCTGCAGACAAGATGTTTAAGAGACTCAGGTCAGCTTGCCCCGGGTAGAGAACGCGTAGCCTGGCCGAGACTCTCCCGGGTAGAGAACGCGTAGCCTGGCCGAGACTCTCCCGACAGGCCTCGGCATGAGAGGCCCGGGCGGAGCCGGGGAAGCCGGAGGGGGGCGGCCCCACAGGAGACATGTCGGGAGAATAGGGGGAGGCTGGAGGGCAGATTGCTTCTGAGAGCCTGGGGAAAGCTTTGGGATGAAGGAGGGAGGGGGTGTCGAAGGAGGAGTGAGAAAGAGAGAGTGATGGGGAGGGTGTTGGAAAACGACAGTCCGGTGCAAAGGAAGCGAGAAGAGGGAGCGGGAGAGACAAAGGAGGAAGAGGCAGCTGCCCTCCGGTCCCGACACTGACCCGGCGGCGAGGACGCGGAGGAGAGCCCGGAGTTGCCCCAGGAAACAGCAGGGCCGGCCCATCCCGCGTCTTTTCCCTCAGTCCCCCTCCCGCGGCCGCGGGGAGACCTGGCGGCAGCTGCCTCAGCCCCCTCTCTGCCCCGGGGGAAAAGCTTCCCCGCTGTCGTGCGGCGAACCGCCGGGGCGGCGGGCACGGAGCGGGGGTGCACGCGTGGCGGGTAGCACCGTGGGGACAGGGGCTGCGTCCGCAGCAGCGCGGTGTTTCCGCGGACCCCGGCGGACGGGTGGTGGGGATGCGGGATACACCGCTTTGGCAGGTGACAAGTTCTGCTAAACCGGTCGTCCGCGATGCACGAGGAGATGTCCCCGTCCCCCGTCCCGTAGTTTTCACCGGTGCTTCTCTCAGTTAAATAAAGTTCCTCTCAACCATCTACGCCCGGCGTCTCCAGCCCAATGTAGCAGTGCTGGTGCGCAGCGCTGCTCAGCCCCCTAGGGTCGGGCAGGATGCCGACAGTGGCTTGGGATCCCCAGGACGGAGACTTTCCCAGTCTGGGCACGCTTGTCAGCGGTCAGGGAACAGAGTACACTGCACCCAGGACGGGAGCCTCCGCCCCTTCTTTCTGCTGTTTAGTTTATTTTGTATTTTATTATTTATTTATTTCTAATTTTTCTGCTGTCTGCTAGTAGCAGTTATCTCTGTGCTGTCCGCACCTGGTGTATGCGATGGGGGTTCCGTGCTTCAGAATTCCCATATTTCCCTGAGCTCGTCCAGGCTCCGCATTTCGCCCACTGCTCTCATCCTAAATACGGCTCACACCGTGCTGGGGTTGGCGACTGCAGGCGGGTGCAGAGGCGCGCTGCAACTCCGCGCACCGCAGATGCATATGTACAGATATGTGTATGTTTGTATCCTGATTTCTTCTGCCCTTTTCCTGTCCCATAGACAGGACATGATCTACCTATACGATAGACAGGGCAGGCACCGCTGAGAACCATCCGCCCCCACACAAGACACAGTTACGCGGGACTCGGCTGCCCGGGCCGGCCAGAGAAGCGCGGAGCAGGATAACCAAGGGGCGACAGCTGCCCCGACCTCGCCACCCCCCCGGGAAGGGCTGGGAAGCGGGGGAGGGAGCCTTGTGGTGGGGCTGGGACGGTTTCACCCCACGTTCCAGCGCCGAGGTCCCCCCCCTACGTCGGACCTGGGCTCGGCTCCGGGCGGGGGCGGCTGAGCAGGGCCGGTGCCGGTCCCGGTGGGGCGGCCGGGGTAAGTGACAGCTCCGCGGCCAGCCCTGACGCGGAGGGGGGGGCGGCCCTGCAGCCGCCCGCACGAGAGGCACCCTCTGCCTCCCCGGTACACGGGCGGGGCCGGCCGGGCTTGTACCGTGGGGAGGCAATTTACTCATTTGCCCGGTGAAAAGAGAAAGCACGAGAAATTCAATTAAAGCGGCTCTGGCAAAAGGAGTTATTTGAGGCATGAATATCTCCCCTAAAGCTGCAGCAATCATGTGGCATTAGACACTTCCGGAATCCTATAGCCAACTTGAAAAATCCCAGACCCCTTTTTTCCCTAATTTTTGCTCTGATCTGTAATTTTATCCACATTTGCACTAGTTTGAGCATTCTGGCTCTCCCATCTGAAAGCCTGCAATTACTATATAATTCTTCGCAATTTCACATGTCCTAATATGGACTGTAATTTTTGCGCAAGACAATTTCCTGCTATTTCAAGCATCAACATTGTCAAAGTTGTATGTACATAATAAATGGGAATATCAATGCATAGTTTTTAGCATAACATCTTGACTCCTCGATAATTATATCCGTTCGGAGCCTACGCAGAATTAGCCTGAATTGCATGGTAACTGCTGCTGCTTTAAAATTTTTAAAAATTACTCATAATTTTCCCAAAGATTACCAAGATCTCGAGTGCACAATGTCATCAGCGTAATGAAGAGTAAACATTTATGCTAATAATCTGCAATTTTTTTCATCAGCTATAAAGACAGAGGCTATATAGCAGAAAATTTCAGTCATATTCTGCAAGAGCAGAGCTGCAAAAAGGCTGCTGCGCTCAGAGGCATGTGCATCTCTGGGGGATCTCAATCCACATTTGCACTCTCAGGATATTATTATTATTGTGCTCGGCTTCATTTTTTTTTTCGCTTTCTTTCTTCCTCCCCGATCCTCTCCCTCTCTCTCACACTCTCTCGGTCTTCTAACTTTCTTAGCAAAAAGCCGCGTTCGGTCCTTTGGTTTGTTGTAAAGCAAAGACTTGTGCCCAGAGCCTCAGGGACTGAGGCGGAAGGTAAGGGTGGCGACACAGGCTCCTTTCTCGCGGGGGTAGGTGAGTGCATGGGGCGCGACGTGGACGGGTGCCCTGCGCGGGCCACGAGAGCGGGGAAGCACCGGCGCCGGCTCTGCCGGCCCAGTCTCTCCGCGAAACTTCCCGCCGGCGGCACCAGGGCGAGGAAAGGGAGCGGGACAGCGGGACGGGCGACGGGGCTGCCGCGCAGAGCCGCGCCGCGCCGGGGCATCCCGCGGGCAGAGCCGCGCCGAGCCGCGGAGCCAGCGCGGGCAGAGCGGAGCGGGGGCGGCGCGGGGGCTCTCGCCGCCCGGCGCTGTCGCGGTGCCGGGGGCTGCCGGTGCCGGGGCGCGCTCGTTCTCGGCAGTGGTTTCGTGGTGTGCGTTTGTCGGTTCCTTGCGGAGGGGTGCGATACTGCCCGGTCCTCAGACGGGAGCCGGGAGGCAGGAGGGGAAGGCGCCGGCGCGGGGGGGACATGGCACTTTTTCACCGTCATGAGGGCGGCGGTGGCGACGGGAGCGGGGCAAGTGGGCGGCGGCGGGGAGAGCGGAGCAGCCGGCGGCGGGGATTTCTTATCCCCCTCTGTCAAACGAAGGGAGCAAATTCCCAATGCAAACGGGCTTGGGATCTGATATTTTATTTTTTTCCTAGTTTCAGGGTCCGCTCTGTGCTCTGCAATTAGATTGACACATGTACAACATCCCCAGCCATTCAAGGGGGTTAGCAGGGACACTCCAAGAGGAGTTTTTTTGCCTTTTTCTTTTAGGGTGGAAGATATTAAAGAGGTATCTGTTGTTTGGCAATTTTGCTAAGTCTGTCTTCATTACTTCAACATTGTGCATTTGCTAATTTGGAAGCCCCTTCCTATTGACAGCTCTGCTCCATACACCTGCAAGCAATTTGCAGAGCTCCAATATAGGAGAATTGCAGAGATGGCAGCTCGCACCTATTTTATTTTTTTTCTTCGCTTTTCTCAATGCACAGCAAATTTGGCTTTCAGTGCGTTATCTCTTTTGTTAATGCAAAAAGATTCCCTGGGCGAAAAAATTGCTCATAATTACCAGAGAGATGGGGAAACTGCATTAGAATAAATAAACCTGAAATTACTGTAATTATGTTGTGTTTGATGGGCTCGGCTTGTAATCAAGAAGAGAATACAGTGAAATGATGCTGACCCTCTTGGGTTTGCAGCTGTACGCGCACTTTGGGGTCTTTTTTTGCAGAAAAGAGTCATTTTGATCATCATTAAGCTGTGTGTAACCTATTTCAGAAGTGTTTGAAAATGAGGGGCACTTTTTTTTTCCCCAACAAGGAAAAAATATATCCCAAAATTACATTTTGCCATTTACAGGCTCATCCATAAGGTTGTGTTTGCCGGGTGACAATTGATAAAGGTATAATACTCAAAATCAGGACTTAATCATTGTAATGAGGTATTGTTTCAATATAAGCACCTTTGGATTATTCATAGTTTAATTAATATCCTCATTATGAAAATCTTCGAATCAGATATTTGATGAACTACTTGTCAGCAACAAGGCAGAATTAATTAGACCTGTATTGAGATTAACATTTTCAAATGTACAATTATAATAGCCTCTAACTCAAGACCGCCTCGCTGAGCGAAACTAATAATTTCTCGATTTGAACTGTTAGCAAGACGTTATTGAATTAGGAGAAGCTAATATATCTTTAAAACGCTCCGAGCTGCTTGACCACCCCGTTGCTGTCCGGTCAAAGGCATTTGGTCTCCGGCTGAGCCGCCGCGGGAGCTCCACTCGGGGCTTCGGACCTCTTGGGACCGCGGGAAATGCAGAGATGGGGAGCGTTTTCCAGGTCGGATCGAGCATCCCGCGGGCCACCGCGCCGCGTGTGCCGCCAGGGCGGATGCTGCGCTGCCGCGCATGGGCTCCGCACGGGTCCCGAGCGCTGGGTAGGGGGTTGCTTCTCTCGGGGCTGGGTGAGCATCGCCCCCGCGGGGCTGCGCGGCCGATCCGCCGCGGAACCTGCGGTCAGAAACGCGCACGGCCAGTAGGCCAAGCCCAGCCGGTCCCGGTTCCCTCCGCTCTGCAGTGCTTTACTGAGCCCAGCAGCGGCAGCGGGCCGACCCCGGCGCAGGATGAGCGCGGCGGCACCGGCACGGCTTCGCCACAGACGGGATGCGCGCGTAGGCAGCTGGTTCGGCTGTTGAGACAGGGGCGGGGGCTGCCCCGGCCTTCCCGTATCCCCCTTCTGTCCCGGGAACTGTTCCCGGATCCCCCCCGACCCCGAGAGACCCTTCAGCCCAGAGTCCCACGGCCCAACGCGCCGCCTGACTGGGACCGACGGAGCGCACGGGGAACAGGCTGCCCTGTCCAGGGAACGTCGCCCTCTTATTCCGTCTCTCCTCCCGGTTACGGTCACCGCCGTCCTGCCGCGGAGCGCGGAGCCTGGTCCAGGCCCCGGTCCCGGCCGCGCCAGGAGACAGGGAGCACGCGTGTCTCTTTTTCCAAACCATAATTTTACTGTCTCAAAGAAACTTTATAACTTATGTACAAAGATTTGTGTGGGGTTTTTTTTTCATTTCCTCCCTCAGATACAAAGCAATAAGTTAACATTCTCAATATAAAACTAAACTTTGACATATAGAACACTAAACACAGTCGAGCTCAGTTATCACATCTTCAGACTTTCACAAGAAAAATGTCAAGATCTCAGTACACAAAGCATCATGTTTTACAGCCACACGAAACAGAACGGAAATAATAATAATTAAAAAAGGCTAAATTTGTGCAACATGTTTACTGAACAATAATAATTAATAATAATAATTAAGAATAAAATATGTACAGCGAGTAGCTCCTGCACGTCAGTTTGTGCATTTCAACTTCGGGCCGGCTTTGCGCGGGGAGGCCGCGCCGGGACTGCGCGGGTGCGCCTGCCCGCCCTCGCTCCCGGCGGGTCCCCCCCGCCGCTGCCGCCCTGGGGGCTCTCGTTCCGTCCTCCGCGCCTTGCTTCACCTCAGCAAAGCGCTCGGCAGCTGCTGCGATTCCACTTCACAGTACCAAACAATATGCATTTATTTCCTTTGTTAAATATGCGAGAAATGCAAACCATTCGGGCCAAACCTCTCCACACCAGCGAAGTATGAAAGTTATTGTAAAAGTTAAAATCGCATCCTTCCCTCGTGGTGATTTATTCGAGGAGGGGCGGGGGGAACGGGACGACGGACCGTCTGTGGTTTTGTTTGAACTGTGCGTCCGAGCAGTGCACTCAGCAAGCTGAGCTTGTTTCTAGCACTCTCATAGTGGTAATTTAAATCAATAAATAAAACCCCTGTCTTCCCCTTTTAACAACAACAAAAATACGCAGGTGGATAGTGAAAGGTACAGAAAATATCGAGGGAAAGAAGCTCTGGTAAATTGTACAGCTTCCTTCCACCTTGCAATTGAAGAGACCGTCAGATCATGGTAGTAAATAAATGACCTACATTTCAACAGACACAGACAGACAGACAGGACAGAGGAGAGGGCTTCCCCCCCCCCAAACATCTTTTTCTGATTGTCCCACAAAGCCGCGGCCGGTGCTCGCTCTGCTCCCAGGCTGTTGTGCGGTGCTCGGGGCCGCTCCGTCAGCTGTCAGCGGTGGGAACCGGCCCGCATCACATCTGTGCTCTCCTGCACCGAGCTACCGCGCAGCGTCCTAATGGCTGGATGGGCAAGAGACCTCCTGTTTGTTTGTTTGCTTGGGTTTCTTTTGCGGTTTTTTCCTCTCTCTCTCTCTTCCCCCCTCTTTTTGTGTTTTTTTTCCCCTTTCCTTTTATTTTACTTAATTTCTTTCTTTTTTTCCAGTCATAATTTTAATTCTTTTGGGGACCAATAGTGCTTGCATTAGGGGAACACGTATGTATAATCACATCAGTTGCGGCTGCTGCATAGCTTCTTGGTGGGCCGAAGGATACCACGACGTGTAGCTGGGGATGTAGGTGCCCGGGGTCCCCGACGAGGCCTTACCAGAGGCTGAGGTGGT
Source organism: Hafferia zeledoni (assembly GCA_035583235.1). Taxonomy (NCBI): domain Eukaryota; kingdom Metazoa; phylum Chordata; class Aves; order Passeriformes; family Thamnophilidae; genus Hafferia; species Hafferia zeledoni. The sequence goes on along the minus strand of JAWWEV010000172.1, from coordinate 20,463,568 downwards.
ATTCCACACTGGGGGCACGGGTGGTGAGCTGCCCGAGAGAGCTCTGCCGTTGGTCAAGGCGCTGCTCTCCAGGGTGGCCCCTCCTTGCTTCATGAGCTTCTTGAATTTGGAACGCTTGTTCTGAAACCAAATCTTCACCTGCAAACGGGAACGGGACTGGGCTCAGCATCCCTTAGCACGGTCCAGCATTCCCCCATCCCTCCAGGATCCAACGGACCCCCGCACCCGGCGGCCCTCCAGCTTCTCTCCCTTATTCCCTCGCGTCTGTGTTAATTTGTGATGCCAAACCACCCAGTAAGACCCCCTGCCACCAACCCTGGCGGGCTCTGCGGGGGCCTTCGCGGCAGCGGGTGCGCCTCCGCGGCGGGACAGGCGTCGCGCCGGGCCCCGTTGCCCGTGACTGTGACTCGTCTGCATTACGCGTGGTGTTTCCCATGACGGCTGTGGGGACAGGGAAGGGAACATGGGAGAAGGCCCGGCTTACTCAGAGCTGTACCTGGGTCTGGGTGAGTCCCAGAGATGCTGCGAGCTCGGCTCTTTCAGGAAGAGCAAGATACTGAGTCTGCTGGAACCTCCTGTTCAAAGCTTGTAGCTGCAAACTGGAGTAAATAGTCCTGGGTTTGCGGATTTTTTTCCCTTTCCCATTAAATCGAACTTCCCCTCCTTCTACCACAGTGCTTTTCTCCGATTCGGTCCCTACGAACAACAAACGATGCAGAAAAAAAATAATAATAGCAGCAATAGCAATAATAGCAGTAACAGTAATAGCAGCAGCAGTAACAATAACAGCAACAACATCAACAATAACAATAATGAGAAGGAAGAAAAGTGAAGCTCGAGTAAAGCTAACAAAGGCTCCGGGCGATTATGGCAGCCCAGGCTTCTTCCCAGAGAAAGTTTGCTATTTTTACAGGCTGCAGTTTAGGTTTAATTACCCTTAATTGCATACATTGTTTATAGCACTACGCAATAAATAATTACAAAGACTAATACGTGCACATCTGGGTCGGTTTCTTTTCCAGCCAGGCATTGTGTGCTCTGTGTATTGGTCCCCTGTGATCCTCAGCCTCTCTTGACTAATATTTTGTAATTTAATTTAAATTTTTTTCCCCGATACATTTTTTTTTTAATACAAGCACCCTCCCTCCCTCCTCGCTTTCCCTCCACCCATCCCCCCTCCCCAAAGCCGAGTGCACCTACCTGTCTCCTCTAACCGGGTCTGAGTCAGGCTGGAGCTGTTGGGGTAGGACTGCACTGAACTGATGTAGGGGTTGGTCGAGTGGCTGCTGACCGAGTTCACATAGGGGTAGCCCAGCGGTCGGGAGAAGGACGAAGCTGTGCTGTACGAGCTGTCAGGCTGAGAGTGGCCCGCAGAGTGTAAACAGTGCATGGAATAGTGTCCATGGGACATGGGAGAAGGAGACATTTGCTGGCTGGGCGGCCCAAACTCCATAAAGACAGCCTTCCCTGAGACGGGGCTATTTAGACTCTCTGGCATGGTAGTCATGGTCATTTCTTGTCGCTTGGTCTGTGTGTGTGTTCTCTCTTCAGCTTGCCTTTTTGGGGTCTGTTGTGTTTCTCAGGACAGGAAAGAACCCAATTTAAGCGGAACAGGGGTTTTCACTTTCCATTCATAAGAAAATGGAGTTTGTCTCTTTGAAAAGTCTAAGCATGATGCTGTAGATCTACACAAACTCGCCTAAAAGCTTTGACTCAGCCAAGTCTATGAATATTCATGAGACGGCGGAGCTGATTGGTCCGCCGTCTTGCATAATCGCTTTGGATTGGTCCGAGGCGCTCGGGACTCGCCCGGACCCCGGTGTGCGCGGAGCTGGCAGCGCCTCCCCGAGCGCCGCCGCACGCCCGGCGGCCCCGCGCCCGCCCGGCCCCGGACACGGCCCTGCTCCCGCCGCGGGCTGCCCGCTCCCGCCGGCGACCGAGGGCTTCGAGCCGGAGCTCGGCAGAAGGCAGCGCAGCCCCTCCGCTCTTCTTCGCCCCTCGCCGCTCAGGCGGCGCGGAAGGGCATCAGCCGCGCTCCGCCGGCCCCGGCGGGCTGCGGGGGTTCTTCCGCTCCCACCCCACCCCGCTCCGGCAGACGGCGGCGGGACCCACGGACAAAGCGAGCGGCCCCCGCCCGCCCGCACCCCGAGGGCGTGCAGGGGCTCTCGGCCCGGCCCGCGAGTCCCAGCGCCGCCCGCACCTCCGGATCGCGCCTCCCAGCTCTTGCCATTATTGTTTTAGAGGGGGGAAAAAACAATCTAATCAAACAAAAATCGCCCTGAAAGGGCCCAACGGCGTATTTGAGCTGAAAATGAAAACTTCCGCGTGCGTGAGAGGTAAATGAGGTGGGACTTGGGAGATCCTCCCCAGAAAGCCCACTATGAATCCCAAATTACTTTACTAGATAATTAGAAAGTGTTGATAATTATTTCTTTCATAATTCTGCGGTGTGACTGTAACAGGAAAATGATCTTGTGAAAGTTCACACGTGCAGATGTATTAGTTACTGATTCATTTGATTAAATGCTAGTCTCAAGTGCTCTGATCCACAGCTGAAGGCGGCCCCATTAGCATAACACTGATGTTTAATTTTCATACGCATAATTAGCCATATATTTAACACTAATAGCAACATGCAGCCTTCCAGCATTAAACAGCCTGGGATTTGATCTGGCCTGGGCTGAACTTTCCCGGTTATACCTAGGCTGTCTAGGGTGCGCAGTTATCACGGCACCACATCTATGTAATCAAGCACATTTTGGCAAAGGGAGAACACCAACATAAGTGAACATTCAAAACAAATCGCGGTGTTGATGTTGTTAGAGGTATTAGCGCCGGCAGCGGGGCTGGGGCACCCCCGGCAGCGCCCGCACGGTGTTCAGGCTCCCTCGGGCAGCGATGGTCCGTGAAGCAGCTGGCTCCTGACTGTGCAAAACTGGCACAACCGAGGCCCTCCGCTCCTGATCTTCCCCCTCCCCCCCCCCCCGCCCCTTTCATTAGTGGCTCTGTTGGCTTTAATCGCTCGTTTCCTAATGCGTCTTTTACTTCCTCTTTCCCTCCATTTTTCTTTTTAATGTTTTAATTATTCTGCTTTGCTCGCAATACGCAAAGTTCATTCTCACAAATTCTCCCCGGTTTGTCGTGGAGTGGGCAGTGGCGGCGTGTCCCTACACACACGGTCTCCCCCGGCAGCCGGCTCTGCCCTCCGGCCATGTAAGTGATCACCCGAGGAGGGTATGCGCGCTCGCCCGCGGAGGGGACGGGGTGCCCCGGCAGCTCTGACACCTTCGTCGACCTCAGCCCGACGGCTGCAGGGCTGCTCCGCATCCGCAGGGTCTGCCGTCACTCTTCCGGCCGGCCGGGCGCAGGCAGTCCCGAGGCGAAGCACAGCCCCGCCGGTCCCGACAAAGCTCCGTGAACCGGTCGGTGAGGCTCTGCCCACACCCGTGTTCCGGAGCAGCGCCGCCGCCCCTCCGTCCATCGCCGGCCCCGGGCAGCACAGCTGCGGAGGGCGCAGAGGGGCCGCGGGACGCCCTGACCCCGGGGGAGCGATGGCCACGTCGGGGCTCTCATCATGCTGGCCCGGCAAGACCGCCCGCGTGATGGGCTTGTGCGAGGCGCTGGCTGGCTCCGCACAGCCGAGACACCTCTTTAGTCTCGTTCATAATTAGGATTACAAACGTGCGCCATCAATGCCTCCGCCTGGCCGCCACGGCTCCCACCAGAGTTACCGGCGGGACTTCAGAGCGAACAGCGATTACCAGGAGCCGCCAGCAGTCTCCTTACGCTGGGCTGAGGGGGTTTCCCTACTCCCGGCTACCCCGTTCCCGCCTCAGCCCGCGCCGCGGTAAGCGCGGGACAGGAGGCAGAAGGGTAGACGACCGTGAGAAACTTGGCACCTTCGGTCCTATCCAGGGGCTCCCGGCATGGCCAAAATCCACAGGAGGCGCTCCCGGTGTGCACGGGGCGCACGGGACACCCAGCTGCCCCCAGTGCCCCTCGAAGGGGGCAGCGCGGCTCGGAGATGGAATGTACAGGGAACAAAATACATCCCCCTCCGGGCAGTGCCGACTGTCGCTTGCGCTGTTTAATCTCTGCGTATTTGTAAACTTGGCTGCATCGTTTGTTTTGCAGGTTTTATGGCCTTCCATGCTCCTCTCGGGGAGGACGACGATGAGCGGCTGCCCTGCGGTGTTAGCCGCGTTCAGGGAGGGTGGTCCTGGCTTTTTGAAAAGATGCTGTTAGAAACTATTAAAGCTGAGAGCTCGATGTACTTAAGTGAAAGCAAACAGCCGTGTAAAGCTGTAAGAAAAAAATCTTACTTCTGCCCAGAACCACTGAAGGAGCTGGTGCTGAGCTGCCCTGGTTGCCTGAATGTGCAACCGGCCAGCCCTCAGCACAGGCCTGCATCTGCCTGCAATGAGGAGCAAATTATTTGTATCAAACCACACTGCTGCTGCGGTGGGCCTGGGGAACTTCTGGAAGTCATTTATTTTAATATCTCCAAGGCTATCCTGAGTTTCACAGGATCAGGTCCTGCTCTGGTAGCCTCCAAATACCAATGCCAGACCCCTCCAGCCAACAGGGTGGTCAGCAACTGGCTAAATTGCAAATCACACAGTGCACCCCTGACAGGCCCAGCACAGGACCTGAGAGCAGGGGGTCGAGAAAGATGTGCAGCTCCTCTGTTTCCATAAAATGCTTAAACTGCAGAGCACCTTTCCCTTAACTAACGTGGGCACCGCAGAGCAGTGATTACCCCAAACCGGCTAATTCTTCAAGCAGGGCAATTATTAATCCCCACAGAGGCATGCTTCGCATCTCATTTTTAATCATTTTTTGTGCTGTGCAAAAAGAGGTGAGAAGGGAGGGGGATGCTGCTGGGAAGGATGTGGGGAAGAGGCTGCTGCCTCTGCCTGACACGTTTGGAAAACTTTTTTCCATCCTAGTAGAAGTTACAGCCTGGGAAACAGCACTGTGCTAATCGCAGTGAAGACAAATTGACTGTATTGCTCAGCTATAAAGGGAAAATACTGTATTTCTTGGTCCTCTCAGCTGCACCAAGACTGTGACATCTGATATCTGTTTGTCCCACATCGGATTTGGAAGAGAGGGGATACACTCTCTGCCCCTCACCCCAAATAACCCAAAACCTTTGCACTTGGCTGCTTCAAGGCTCACAAACAAGCCAAGGAACTTTTATTAAATACTCACCAGGTAACACACAGAAAGGACTATGTCCAGAGCTGATCCCTCAAGCTGCTCTTTCTGTTCCCTGCAGTGACTTAGGCAGCACCCATTCCCCAGAGGAATTACAGAAACCTCTTCTCTGTCCTGAGTGAAACTGGAAATCCCAGAAGTACAGCAAATGCCTCCACTCCTTGCTCCATCTTTAGGCTTCTTCCACCAGTTTAGTGAGGATTTCTGCTCCCTCTGAGGTAATCACAATGGTATGTTCAAATTGTGCTGATCTGAAATGCACATTTAGCAGTTATTAGGGGGTAAACGCATCCACCACGCACGACAACTCATACATTTGGGGTTTTTTGTCTGTCAGTGATGAGTTCCATGGCTTAGGAAATAGCAAAAAATAAAGCCAGGCACCTTTTATTGTCTACAGAAATTGCCGTCCATTTATCCTTCAGAATCTTAAATTCGGGGGATCCTTCCATTATTATTGGCTCTGCAGCAAGAAAAACAAAGTGTATTCTAAAGTTAGTTGCACTCCCGCGTGGATTGTGAAACAAGCAAGAATGGAGAGGTGTCCCAGCAGGTAGCTCCCCTTCAACACAGGTCCCGTCCTCCCTGGGCTGGCACTCTCTTGACACACTAAAATGTGAATTAAAAAGGAAGACAAAATATCAAGGTAGGAAGTTTCCCATTCCTCTTTTTTAAAAGCAGGGAATTTCAATCAGGGTTTAATTAAGACCCTGTGGATAATAACCAAAGCACCAACCACATTTATAAACAGCAGATAGTTTTAAATATTTGAATTTTTCAAACAGGCTTAAAATGTTCATTAGATCAGCAAAACAACAATTTTCTTATTTCCCTCTAATTGCTGTGCCATTTAGCCACACAGTGAGAAATAGGGTTTTTCCCCCAGCAGTTTTCCACCATTGGAAGTGAGCACGATCAGTCCGCGGGGCGAGGCTCCGGCTGGTTACCGCCGCCGCAGTCCCCAAACCCAACAGCAGCTCTGGCAGGCAGCGAATGACTAAGTGCCACCGGGCTACTCGGCTTCGGGCACATGATCACATCCTTCTTACCCTCCTCAACCCAAGTGTGCAGGCAGAGTCTCTGCCTTGCCAAAAATATGCGTCAAAAATATTAGTAAGATTTGTAATAAACATTTTGGTTTTTAAATCTTGCCATTTCAAAGCTGTTTAGCCCACATGGTTCCTTAAGGCATTTTTTAAAATGGTATTTTAATCTGCTTCCTAAGGGGTCAATGTCACCGATATCTTCCTGTCTGCATGACTATCTCTATATCCTAATAAAGAAATGTTACAGGTCTGGGGTGCTCCGTGTGCGCTTTTTAGCAGAAAACCATAGCGGAGAGTTACTAACCTATTGTGAACGCCATTCCTTCTTCCATTAACAAATCACTGTCATTGGCTACAAAAGAAAATAAAAACGTGTTCATGGATCTTGGATCTTTTTTTTTTTTTTTTTAAACAGAAAACGCAACCAGCACATTTTTAAACCCACTTTTGGTTCTATGAGGCCGGACCGAAAGTGATCCCAGCCCGGCCACAACGGGACCTCCCCGACGGCGGCTCCGTCCAGGCCGGGGGCTTTAATGTTTCAGCAGAGATTTTTCTTTGCCCCGTGTCAAACTTTGCCGGCGCGGTTCGGGCGCGGGCGGGGTGCGGGGGCGCGGGACAGGGCGGCTGCCGCCCGGTGCGGGGCGGGGAAGGCGGTCCGCGGGGCTCAGCGGCCCCGACAACGCCGCTAACGAGCGATCTATCCCCCAAAATACCCGCGCGACTCTCAGAAAACGAGGCCGGGGATGCCCTCCAGCTTCCCATCGAGGAAAGCTCCCCGTCGGCAAGCCCCCGTCCCCCGAGCCGGCAGAGTGCGTGGGTGTGTGGGGGGCTCCTCTCGCTTTACCGCCCTCCCTCTCTCCCTCCGCGGAGCCCCCTCATTGCCGGCGGCGGAGCGGCGCGGGGGAGGCGGCTCCGGCCGCGGGGACCGCTTACCGTGGTGCCACACCTCGGGGTGCCCGTGGAAGTATGACCCGATGCCGTGGCCAACGAAGAAGGGGCAGACTTGGAAGCCACCTCTCCGCGCCACAGAGCTGCGGGGGCAAAGAGGACACCGTGAGGGTGCGTGCCCCGACAACAACCTCTGCTAGACAGCCCCAGCCCGCACCACCAAACTGCTACCGACACCGGGTCACCACTTGCCACCCGCTCCGAAAGACAGCAGCCACCGGAGTGAGCACGGTGAGCCATTGTTAGGTTTCAGAGTTAACACGCCTGCCAGTAGAGGCTGGTAGCTCCTGTGCCAGCTCTGCTGCCTTAGCAAGGCAGCATCTCATGTTGTCTCCTTGTCTGATGGAGGGTAACCTTTTTCACAAGAATAGTGGGAACTAATTTTAACATGGCACAGCTAAAGTTGCCAAGCTGGACAGCCAAAGGGCCCAGCACACCATCAAACCACAATCTCTACCCAGTCGTCTTCACGTGCAGAGCCCATGCTGGACTGCATCCCCAGTGTTTGTGCTGGGTTTCCTGAGGAAAAGAGGTTCTTGCTGCCAGCAGGGAGAGTTAAGAGCCCCACTGCTTTAATTTATAATACTGCAAACATTCAGTATAAAAATGTATTTAAAATCTAGTAAATAAGTTAATGGCAAATAACAATGTGTTTCTAATAAAGCTATCTTTCAGTTCTGCCTGGGAGATCAGCCCTGCCTTTCATGGACTGCCTTGGGAGGAGCATCTCCGAGAGCTGCCTGCAGGGCCATGGCTGGGCATTGATCCCCACCCATGCTGGGAAAGCAAATTCCTATCCCAGTTCCTAAAAACTGGAGGATCTAGAGCTATATGGAGTATCCTCTGGCTGCTGGGCCATCCCATGTCTACAGGCATCACTCTCAGGCTCTGACTGTACTCAAGCAGTGGTGGACACAGCGGTGGAGGGGGTGATTTGAGGCAGCTCAGACAGGAGGGCTGCCCACATACAAAACAGAAAAGTGCAGAGATTTGGGAGGACCTAGAGATGGATTGGAAGTGACAAGGAAGGTACTCCTGTCCCTGCATATCATCCCCACACTATTCCTAAAACCCAACAGGAGCAAAATAGGAAGGCACTTAGCCCAAAGAGATTTCACCTACAACATTAAAAGCTTAATTTCTTTATTTTGAATCAAGGTAGGCACTAAGAACTTCAGGTTTGCCTGTATTTACACCCTAACAAATGTTCTCGCAGAGTTTCACTACAGGTGGAAAAACGAAAAAGTTAAGAAACTCACATAAAGGTGTAAGCCCTTATAGAAATTAAACCATGTTAAACCCCACAGGGTAGCTCTTATTCAGGTGCAAAGTGGCCTCAACTTGCTGTACAAAGTAATCCCTTTGCACACCAGGCTTCACATACCCTGCAGCGCTGGCTCCAGTGCCCATGGGTCATAGTCCCAGAATTTAATGCCACTGCAATTGAGGAACATGCTGCTCCACTACAGTGAAATGGCAATGAGAGAGTAGAGTTGGGTCAATGGTTAATAATGCTGCAGTGTTCAGACCTTAGAGCGTTTTAACAGGGTTTGTATATTAGCTTTTACCTACCCATTGCTCTGATACAAAGATTCATCACATTTCTTCGTTAACTTTGGAGAAGAATGGAAAGTTCAGGTTTAGCTGCCCCCAAAGTACTGGCAAGGAGGAAATTCAGGCTTCATTTGTCTGCATTTGAAGTCCAGGCTTTTGCCTTATATATCTTTTATGTTGAAAAAAGCCATGAAGGATTATGCAGCAAAAAGTCCTACTAGAGATGGCAAGTACTTTCTTCCCTGCCTTTCTATCACATACCCCACATCTGGGTCAGAGACTTGGCTTGCTGGCTATGATGATGCTGAAGGCCAAGCAAGAAGAACAGGGAATGGCAATGAGTTAGAACGCCAGATTCCTCAGAAACATACACAAAATGAATGGAAGATCTCCGGTGACCAAGAGCAATGCAGATGATGATTCCCATATGGGTGAAGTGATTCTCTAAAGAGAGTCATCCATGCAATATGCAATAATGTTTTCTTTCACCTTCTGCCAGTCATTTTGCAAAACCAGAACAACCCCACTAACTACTCAGCTTTGCTGATGTCCTTGCATGGCAGGTCATGGTCATGAAAGAGCATGGTCATTTTTTGAGATGTTTTGTATTATTACAGGATTTTTTCTCCCAGCAAAATCCATCTTTCTAGCAAGACAGAAAACTTCTTATTTCTGTGCAGCTATTCTTGTGAGCACCACGACTACATACTCTCCACTGGGCAGGAGATGTTCTTGCCCCAGCACTCAGCTGTTGTCAAGGAGGATGGTGGCAGCAGCAGCAGCTGCATGCTCAGCACCAGGCGCAGAAGCACTGGGGGACACAGAAGGCAGTGTTAAGAGAGTATCCTGTCCTCATGCACTGAAAGAAGTGATTCTCATGCATTTTAATAGTGAATTCTGCCACTTTCTTGCCAATCAGCTTGAAAACAACTCTGTTGGCATCAGTACTGGTTACTGTGATCAAAACAGGAGATGCTGGAGCTCACAGGGTTTTGCCATCTGCACTGACAGACGCCTGTGCCCCTTCTCCTTTCCTCTTAAAAATGTCTACATACAGAACCTTGGTATTCTTTACATAAAATGTAACATGGTCAATAAATCTGAAGTGTCACACAGAAAACTTGTGGAGAAAATAAGCTACAGGTATGAAATTCAGTCACTTTCAATCTGTTTTTAGTATTTTAGTATGTTTCAGATGGATCTATGGGGAATTTCTCTTCACAACTACTAGCTTTACTTTGGAGTATTTAAAAAAATCACAGTAAGCTCTTACATCCTTGTGGAGTTACAGTTAACCACCCAGCTTTCATAAAAAAAACAAAACTGCTAGTCCCAACTACAACCTGCAAAGGTAACACTGTAAATGTACACGTTGGCTGTAGCTTTGAAACAGCTTTGAGAAGAGTGAATTGAACTTGGTCTTGGTTAGCCTCTCTAGTCTTCAAGATTTTCAGGCTGTGGAATCTGTTTGAAAAATAATGACATGGAGTGGAGCATTTTTGCACACATTTGCCATTTGCTGCTGATAACAGCTCAATATTTTGGTTGAGCACTGTCTAGATCAGCATCTGTGAGTGGTAGTCTTTTACAGGACTGCAGCCACAACTTCATCAGCTGCTTTTTGCAGACAGGCAGTCTATGCTTAGGCGGCTAGAGCAGCCCTGGTTGCAAGTAGCAAAGCAGTGAAGGCAGGAGGGAGAAGCTGCCATGGCTGAGCTGGGCTGCCTGGCACCTGTTGTGGGAAAGGATATGCCAGTCTGTCAGTTCCTCTGGCCCATGGGGTATGCATATCCAGACCAGGGGCTGAGACAGCAGAGCCACAACTCACAGCCAGCATCAAGAGAAAAAAAAGAAGGTTCTTCAGAATAATCATTGTTAAAAATAACCACGGATATTTATCATCACACATATTACTCTTTGAGTCATGTTGTATGCTTGGGCAGAGGTGAATTGGGCAGGATTAAAAGCTTAGTCATTCAGTGAGCCCAGTACTTGATTTTATGTTTTGTTGCTGTATGTTCCAGCCCAGTGGCTGCAGAGTCAAGAGTACCTGCAGTGCTCCTTATCTTTTGCTTATGGTAAAGCCGGGCAGTGTCTGGCATTGAGATGATCAGCAGCGGCCAAGCTGGTAAAGTAACATCACTGAGGGCCAGGCTGTCCACCTAAGCCATTGTCAGAGCGTTTCCTGGGGTGGCATCATGCTCCTGAGACTGGAGACATGAGAGATGGGTGCCAGTTGCCATCTGAGCATCCTCCTCCCATGTTGCCAGACAACAGCTAATTCTCTGAAACGAGGGATACGTGTGGAGACATGTATTGCTGTCCTGTCAGCAGCCTAAGGGAAACTGCCACAAAGCAGGAACAGGCAGGACAGATTCTATAAAGCTCTCCCCAACACTTGAGCTTCCCCTGCAAGGAGCTCTGGGGTGATAAATTCCTCCTGCTAAGAAGCTGAAAAGCAGGTTGAAAGAATTTCCTTAGGGGCTGCCCTGTGCAGATAGCCTCTAGAAGCATCTAGAGAATTTTCTTTTCTTTTTATCAAATTTTGTCACTTTTTCCTCAAAGTAGATCTGGCTAGTATTCTTAACACTCACTGAAGAATAAAAAGTTGAACAAATCCCATTTTCAGCACTGATAGCAACTGCTTCTCTGGGCTCTCTGGTGGCACAAGGGAAGAAAGAATCTGGCTGATCAGACAAGATGGCAAAAACTTCTTTGCTGCCCAGGAGGAGCATCCTGGTGAACTGATTCTCAGCTGGGATGCTTCTCCCACAGTGCCAGCTTCTCTTCTCAGGGATGAAACTTTATTAGAAACAGTCCTGCAGAGCGGCATGACATGAATGGCTGAGGTTGCTAAACAAATCTGTCTTACACTTCTTGGCAGTGAATGTACTTGAGAAACACCGAAAGCGATAACAACCCTATGATAATTGTGTTCTTATGCAGGGATCTGGTTTTTTTTTAAATTAGAAGTAACCATGTTTTTCTTAGATATATTGTTAGCAAAATGCCACTGAATGGCATGTTTCCTTATTTTTTAAAAGTGTTGAAAACAGCACCAGCCTAAACTGTATTTACCTGTGATAAAATTACCTATTTTGAACAAGTCCATAGTATCTAATTCGAGAAATTACAAAATTCTACAGGAAAAATATTCAAGTGGGGTTTTTTTTCTTAAACAGTAATCCTAGACTGAGGGAATGCACAAGTTCAGGGATTCCCTATAATGACAATAAATGTTGAGGTATAATTAGTAGTATTTTTGAAAGCCAACAATTGTTTTTTGAAAGAAAGGTACATTTTAGTTTCAAACTGGAACACAAATTACTGTATTTTTCTTACAATAGTGCTGAACTTTTATATTAGGTTCTCTGTTTCTGAAAGCAGACATGATGGATTGAAATAAAAGATAATTTATTGCAATGCTTACTTTCAAGTGCAGAGAGAAGCAGTGTAATTGTAATTTACAGTAGCTGTCAAGGAAAATCTATCACAGATGACATTAAAATGACTTATTTTGCCTGAGCCACTTATTGTTTAAATGTGCATAATCTGATAGAAACAGATTTTTTTAGAAATCTGCTTTATATTGTTCTAAATTAATATCAAAACATATACTTACGAGTTAAACATTTTAAACCATTTATTAATACTTTCATCACTACTATTTTTTGTAGGAGTTGGAAATTGGTTTATTTAACAAAATTATATTTAAGTTTTTTAGCTCTCTACACTCACAACACTTTCATGTACCTAAAATCACTGTCTAAAAAGCAGATTTCAAACTAGATTTATTTCTGTCTGAAAGAGAAACATCAGAAATGGTAGAAGAAAATGGATCATAAGGCCCAATTCCATTTCCACTGGAGCAGACCAACAGTTTTGACACCCCTTCCAATGGAATTTAGCAGAGACACAAATTTTAGGCAAAGTAACTCATAAATCCATGTAGTCCTTCATTGCAACTGCTAGCCAATGGGATAAGGAAATGCTATCAGTGAAATACTCAGTGTTGGCTATTGAGCTTCCATAACAAAAACTAGGGTAGAATACTGACTGTAACTTACCTCTGAGATAAAATTATTCGCAAACCTATTGTAGAAAGAAGATGTTCTGATTATTTGTAAGATGGATTCTGCGTATCATGTGAGCACCTTTACAGAAATACTGATGAAAGAAACTTAGACGCATTTCCATTTTAATGGATCTAAATGTTTCCAGGTTGTAGGTGCTTGTTCTCAGGTATTTATGATATCTAACTCTTGTGAAACTTCAGATTTTGATGTACATATGTATGTACTATATATTATATGTCTGTCTGCAAGCAAATGTTGAATGACAAATAATCTGAAACACACAGCTTCACCAAGCCAAGGTGATCTTTCAGCAGAGGCACTGTTACAGTAGTTCTAAACAAACCAGTACATTTAAACCATCAACATGGTAAAATCTTGAGAAATAAAGTTAACGACCTGCTATTTCATGTGTAGTTTTGAACAGCTACAAGCTTCAATTAATCTACTTTTCAAAGGGGGCGCTGACTATATATTTACACTTTGCAAGTAAACTGACCTCCTTCCCAACACAGCAAAAATCCAATGTCACATTTGACTCTGCTCTTTTTTCTTCTTCTTCCTTTTTTTTTTTTTTAATACAGCTAAAATTAATGTAGTGAATCTGTAATGAAATGCATTATCCTGCATGGAGATTTATCAGATTTTCCAACTGAATGCCATGCTTTGCTAGCACTAGCTGGAGTTCACCTGCATGTTGGTGTGGCGTGTGGCTCCTTTTTGTAAAGAGTTAAGTTGAACACAAAAAAAGGGAACAAAGGTCAGCACCCAGCCGCCACTTGAATGTGAGATTTTTCTTTTTATTCCCCTTGATGTATACTAGGCTCTGTGTTATTAGTCTTAATGATGGAAAATTGTAGTGTTGATACAAATCTTTTTTTCAAAGTAGTAGGCGGGAGCTCCATTTGTTAGTAAGTTTTTTTGTGACTAAAAGCCATGGACAGTACATTTATGTAGCAGTAAAAGGCCTAGATGCTCTTTCCATAGCAGAGCTAATTATTCCTACTGTGACCTTACTGATCTACCCTGTTCCTAGTACATCTCATCTGCACGCCTGTTCCTCTGTGTAGATGGTGTCAGAGAATATGAAAAACCCTATAATGAAACCATTTTCATGATGGAGAAAGGCTACTGGAGTTGCACTTGCTACAAAGAGGCTCAATTATATGAGTAATTGTGATAATTTTCTACATTCATAGCCTTCAATGGGGAAAAAAGAATGAGAGCCACAAAGGAAAATTACTTTAACAAGAAAGTACAGAGAGTAAAAATGGAAGAAGAGACAAAAAGGGGGAAAAAATAACCAGAAAAAAAGTTTAAAAAATAGATCTGGAGGGAGGAATAGCAAGACAGGGAGAACAACAGAAATGCTCAAAAAGCCTATGTGCAGCTGTGTTGCACAATTAAATTGAATTTTTTTTTCTGCAGTTGATGAATGTGACTACTGCAAATGTGCCTCTGTAGTTAGCTATCATTTGTTGTTCCGTGACAGGAAAAGGATAATTACCTCTCAGAGAGAATCAAAGGCTGACATGCCCTTTAGACACAGCCATGAATGCAGAGCTCGATAGAATGCTTGAATAAGAATCCAGTGTTCTGTGCCCCTTCTACTCAAGAATAAATTTTGTTAAAATGCAAGAGCACCACCAGTAAATTTGTTGAACCCTAGGTGTTCAAAAATATGAGGTGCATCTATCGACTCATCCCATTTGCAAAAATAAAACTACATTTTGAATTCACTTCTATTATATTCATGGACAGTAAGATAGTGAGATATGCATTAAATTTCTTTTCCCAGTAGGGGTCTGATTCAACATTTCCTATGAAAGAACAGAAAGACACTATCCTTTTTCTCCAGGCTAGTTAGCCTATAATTTAAAACTGTCAAAAACACAATTTTATACAAAGTCTTCAATAAAAGCTTCTCAGATATAACCCAAAGAGGTTTTACTAAAGTTTGATTCAGACTCTGTTACAATATTTTTAAAGCTATAAATACATCTAACTGATATTTTGCTGTTCTCTTTTTTCCTAAAAGTATTTGAAGATTTACAAAGAAAAAAAAAAAAGCAGCATCCTTTCAAGGTGACTAAGGCTTGCAGCTTTTAAGTAATCAAAATGAATTCAGTAGCATGTTGGGACCATTAGCAGTCCAAAGAAGTATCGCTTAATGAAATGTATACGATATATGTTGTTTTTTTTTTGGCAAACATTTTAAAATAATCCATAGGTACCTTCAAAAAACTAAGATGCCTTTTTATTCAAAACCATCAGCAGGAAAAGTCATGACTGCATTTATGTGAAGGCTAGAAGAGATGCAAAATAGGGAAAAATCTCTGAATGTCAGCTCTTTTTTTCCCCGTGACGTTAGCAGGCACTGCTCTTTGTAAGATCAGAAGCTCTCAAGTTAAATATTTTTGTAGTTTTTAAACAAAGAGACTTATTCAAGTTGACTAATTCCTTTGTAAGATTCATTATTGCTATACAACAAAAACAATGGTTTCTAACCTTCTTACATTCTTAGGCAGATGTGATATAGTGTCACACACAAATAAAAAATAAACAAAAGCCCATTGCAAATTAGATCTATTAATTTAAATCTCCCTTATAAATATCTTTGTCTCTTTCTACAGTTATCTTTGCTGACCCTAGTGTAATTCACTTAAAAAAAATACCTCTTACCCAAGGAACAACATTATAGCTTGGCAGTTCACATACTGATATCAGACTGAAATGATGGTTTTGAATCATAAAACATGTCATCAGCTTTATACCAAACCACCAATAACCTTTGTCCCACTTGCCAGCCCTCCTTTTACTTGTCAATATAAGGCTTACCTGATTGTGTTTCCAATTACAGAGAAGGGAGCCCCTGGTCTGCAAGCTGCAATTGCTTCATCTCTACATTTCCTGGCAACCTTCACTAACTTTTCACCAGATTTATCCACATTGCCCACCAAAAAGGTTTCAGAAGTGTCACCATGGTAGCCATTGTAATACACCTAAACATATGCAGAAATGTAAAGACATTTTCTCATTTTGCACTCAGAAACAGATTGTCCCCTTAAATAAATCTACTCTTTCTAGGAACAAGCTACATATTGCAACAGATGGACAGGTAAGCTGTATTGGCAAGAATGAGACTGGAAAAGCAAAACATTGCAGAGGAAAAAAAAAAAAGCCTGAAAGATTGCAGGATGCATAAGAGTTGCCAATGCTGCCAACTAAAAATTCAAGAAAAGCAGAAGCTGTGCATCACTGCCCAGCAGTGCACCAGGCAGTGACACTGCTCAGCTACAGGACATGAGGCAAATGGGGCTGTTTGCGAGAAGATGGGTCGGGGCAGTGCATGGGCTGAACGGGGCCTTGGGGGCTGTTGGGTGCCCACCCAGCCCAGCTGTCTGTTCCTGTGGCCAAGGACCTTCTTGCACCCTGGAGGGGCAGAGTGTTCCGCCTTGGCCCTGGGCATGGGGACACCAGGTGGCAGCTGGCAGGGAGATGCATGTCCACAGTCAGTATCCCCCGCTGGAGCGCTGAGGGGAGAGCTATACCCTGCCACCAACATCCAGACTGAACCCCCAGGAAGGCATGGGCCAAATCCACAGGCAGCTCTTGCAGGTTTTCTTTAACCTCATTTTTAAACTACAATGTGGCATTAACAGTAGACTTACGATTTCCAGAGATGAATTTGGAGAGAATAAATGTACTGCTCTGGCACTGCAAAATTTCATGTGCCGAAAATGTGACACGCTGTTGAATTACATACATATTGGGTGTTTCTTTTCTTTTTGATAATTCATAGGTTTTAAACCTTAGCTCTCCCAAAATTCTCTGTCAGGCACAAGAAACCCTGTCTATGCACTATGGAGCTGTGCAAGGCGCCATTAAAATGGGGTTCACAGCTTTGCACCATGGCAGGCAGGCCCATAATTGTCAGGCCAAGCCAAATTTCCCCACAGAAAGACAAATAATACTGGTGCACATTTTGATCTTCTAAAACATTTTTCCTCCCCCAAACAGTGGGCAACTATGCTTCTACAACTAATTACTCACCAAGCTCGAACCACTGAACTTTTGCCACTGGCAAGCTATTTGTGAAAGACAGACTCACATTCTTTTTGGTTGATTCCCAACTTAAAAAAAAATAAAAAAGGGGCTACAGACAGTTTATCCCAAGGCCAGGTTTGTCTTCAGGCTGAGATGTGAAGCAGACCATGAGGAGCGAGGGGTATTTTAAAAAAAGGTGAGTGCCAGCAAGAGACCATCCGTACTGCCACTGTCCCAGCAAAGAGGAGCTGCAATCCCTGCTCCACACCTTTCTCGGCCAGTCCAGACTACCACTAAATCTTTTTTTATTTTTTTCTTTAATGTCCATTGGGCTTGTTCATATTTAAACTGAAATAGTTTGTTTTTAGCTCTAGCAAGTAAAACACACAAATACCCAGCATTAAACATCATCATCCTGGCAAAGCAAACACAGATTTAAACATAGGAGAGCTTCAAAAATAATGACAATAATGAAACCAATAACATTTACTGCAATTACATGTTTCTGATGTTAATAAACTACAACCACAGCAACGGTAACACACTAACAAGTTGTAAAAACCAAGTTGTAAGAAACATTAACCTGGTAACAATAGGCTGAAAACTGCACTATCCTGCGGATCCAGCAACAGTTAACCCTGTTGTTTGTATCCTAAAACACATTTTAAAGTCTACCTGATTCAAGCCAATAAAATTCGTATTTCATCTATCAAATGCTACTACCTTAATTGTGCAGGAATGGATTTTTTCTTCAGATAATTTGGACATAGTGCTAGGTATTTACTCAGAACCTGAGTATTATTTAACTATTTTATAGAACCTGTACACAATTATAAACAATTTGTTGTGCAATACTTACTTCGATTTTAATCTGCCCACCTGTGAAACATCCCAGTTTTGCTCATTAAAAATAATCAGAGAGGTCAGCTAGTAATGCTGAAAAGTAGTATTTTTTTCCTCAGTTCAATTTTAATTGATAAAAACAATCTTACAAGGATAATCAACAATTCCCACCCCTGCAGGAATCTTCACATTCAAAAAAAGTCAAGATTTATTTTGTTTTATGAGAGAAAAGAGAAAGTAAAGAAATACGTCTTCAAAAAGACCAGTAACATTTAGTCAGACATTTGTAAAGAAGAGTGGACAAGATATGTACACTATGTTAATATAAAAATGTTTCATTTATTTTATCATGGAAATTTTAGAAAGCTTGACTCTCATGCTCAGAGGTAGGGCAGCTGGAGATTTCTTCACTCTGCCAGTATGAAAATATTATCAAGTTACAAAGAATTTCTGTAATGTTTTAAAAAGCTTGTTTTTATGAGATGTTACTCCTCTGAATGTGACACATTGTTGCAAAATAATGGTGGGATTCAAAAGACGTCTGTGTTCATATTAGAAATAAACAGCAGTTTGGAAAAATAAAAACACTCACAGTAAAATGAAAAAAAAACAAACTTCTGCAAGAGATGAGTATTTTTTTTCATAAATGAAATGAGAATTAGGCTTCCAGTTCCTGGGCTTTCTCGCTCCTTAGAAAAATCCAGCCCATGTTTATTTTAAATAGCTATAATTGATGATTCTCTGGAAATATTAAGTCATGGTCATATCACACTATTTCTGTTTCTGCTCAAAAGGTTCAAGGCTTTTGTATCAGAAATGGAACACAACACTACCTTCAGGGATTTTAATAAATGTAGGGAACACTGCTAGAAAAAGAGTTGCTGTCCAAATAGACTGACATACACAGGCCAATGTAGCCTCTAATGACAGAGTAAGATAATGTCAGGCCCCACTCAAAATCAGCAGGAAGAGGAAGATCAATCTTGGCAGAGTGAAGGAAAAATGCTGGCTTTCTTCATGTTAGCTCATCTCATACATATCTATCTTCAGCTGCTGCCCAGTACTGTGGTGCTCTGCATTAACTACACAGTGGATCAATAACAATTACACCTTCTCAAAAACATGACACATAGCAGGATTGGGTTGACATTTCACTTAGGCCAACATTGATCTCAGTGCATCTGATTCCAGTCCCAAATTCAAGTCAGGCCTGCGTCTAGCTGGAATAAACACACAGTTAAAAACAAAAAAGGAAACCAGCTGCTTGTGCCTTGGCTCAGAAGTAAACAGCACATCCATCTGTGCATCCCCCATTTCCAATCCACTATTCTTCCTGTTGCTACTAGTGATTCTAAAGTTGATCAAAGACTATTTTTTATATGAATTACTCACCGTGACATCAATGTTGATAATATCTCCATCCTGAAGAGGTCGACTGAAACATAAACAGAAAAAAAAATAATGGTGATAGACAGCTCCCAACAAAGGGAATATAAGAATAAACACCTAATGACATACATAAAAAATCAAGGGGTAGATATTTTGTGATGGAGGAAGGCAGAGGCAAACAGACTAACCATTTTTAATGTTCAGCTCTCACCACTTCGAGAACAAGTGCAGCTGAATATAAAATAATGAGAAACAACTACAAGAAAAACGTATCAACATCTGAAAAATCTATCATTATATTTATTCTTTTTCTCTCACTAGGGTTCATATTTTACTTTTTGAGTAGCTGAATGTATTGCAAATATAAAGAAACCCCACATAAATTCAAATATATTTATTCCTTATTTTGCTGGATGAAAAAAAAAATCACTGTACTCAATTTTTTTTACCACACACTAAACTCAAAAGGCATTATGCTATTTTTTTAAAGTGTCTGGGCAACCAGGACAATACATTTTTTTCTATTTCACATACATTTCTGTAACAGCTATCAGCAGTGTGTGCTAACATGTTCTGCATCTGCAATATGTTTATGTATGACATTAAGTTAAGCTGAAGTATGTTCAATATTAAATAAAATTTATTAATTTCAGTTTAACATTTTAATTCCCAGTGGTAAAATGTATATTATTGGGGAAATACCTGTCAGGAATACCATGACATACCACGTTGTTTACAGAAGTACAAACAGATTTTGGAAAACCTCCATAGCCCAGAGGTGACGGATAGGCATTCTGTCTGATTATTTCATGATGAACAATGGAATCTATTTCTTCAGTTGTCATGCCAACCTAAAAAATCAAACATAACATCCTGTTAAAAAAGCAAAGGTAGTTTCTCATATTTAGGGAATATGATTGTAACCAAGCTTCAGTGAAATACTGGATGTTTCAAAAAAGCTGCTTTGATACAAAACACTATACTGCCTGATATACTTTATTGATATATAAACATTTTTTAAGAGAAAAAGGTTCTCAATAAAGCATGCAGTACAAATGAGCACTCAGAGGTTCCTAGAAACCTAAAGTACTGTCTACTTCCTTTCTGGCTTTTTTTTCCACATTTGGTTTCTCAAAGACACCAGTTTCCCATGGCATCTTGTTTCACTGGCTGCTGTAGAAATGTCTCTTTTCTGTGCTTTCAGTCCTTTAAAACACAACATTACTTTCCCTTTTTATTTGGAAAGGAAAAGATATTAAGTCTTTTAACTGCCCAGTACATTTACCATAATGTACTTGTGCATTTTATGAAGTTGTTTTTCAGGTATTTTAATTTTATAAAATATTTTATAATTTTATAAAATATTTAAACATTTAGCTTCATATTTTGAGGATATTAAAGTTGCCATAGGCTCCATCACAATGAATCTACAAGCACAATGAATCTACATCTATCATTTTTAGAAATCTTCATTTTTGATTTTTGAGTTTGACATGTTCTAAATTCATCTTTTTCTTACAATTTTACATATTAAAAAAACCCCTCCTAAATCATTCATCCATTTTCAGAGTATCTATGGTGTGGAAAATACACACGCTTTAAATAACATTATTCTTGCTTTTCTTTTGGATCAGCTCTGTCTCTGAAATGGTTAGAAATGAAATTTGAAATTTGGCAGGGAAACCTCCCTCTTTGAGAAGTACTTTTGAGGGTTCCTCTGCAAATTGATTTTGATTTGAACAGGTTTTGAGCCTTTGGAAATCATACTTCATACAGATATGAAGATCAATCTTGGCAGACTGAAAGAAAAATCACAGTGGCTGTGATTTTGGAGTAATACAAGGAATGCTGTTTAGGCTGTGGGGCAGGAGATATACGTAGTCATATACTGAAATATTGAGTGACTACGCAGAGTGAATACAGAGGAGTGCACTTGTGTACTGTGCTGAGGACAAAACCATGTCTGTTTACTCAGCCTGAATTTAGTTCAGCCCCAGTGTCCTTGGGCAGATGAGGAGCAATGAACCCACTCAAGAGCTGGATTTGGGGTACAAATCCCCTGTGTTGCAGTGGCCATTGCAGCCCCTGTGCTGGGATGAGAGTGCAGCCTTGGCACACTGTCTGTACTGGATACTGCAGCCATTGGTTCTGGATAAACACAGCTTTGTTGCTCCTGCCTTTGCTCACACATCCATCACGTTTAGCCCACAGACAAACTGAAGTCTGATGTACCCCACTGGGTGCTGTCTGCTGCTGCCCTGCTCAAGGAATTTGATGTGGCTTTTGGACACTCAGTAGACAGACCTGTGGTCTCTGCATGGCTTACACCCTGTGAAAAGTTCTGCTTTTAACAGTATCTGCTTTACTTTTAAAGATGCTTTTTCTATCTGGGCAAGGTTGTGGGGGCACCTGCTGCACACCTAGTCCCTTATCTGGATTATCTGGCAATCTCAGGGTTTCTAACAAAATACTTCCACGTCTTAGAATCTGCTGCTTTATTCCCAAATTTGTAATTCAAGACCAGGAATGCTATCATATATAATACCATATTGTAATATCAAATTCCACAGGCAGCAAAAGGTAATATCAAAACCACGCACAGCCCAAACTGTATCTCTCTGTATCCATGGATTATAATGCACCTTTGTTATATTGGGGGATCTTACTGCCACTAGCCAAAGCCAGTTTGCAGGACTGCATGCAAGGTGGGTTCAGCAAGGCAACAGAAACAGGTGGAGGGATGGGACTCTTCAGATAAAATAGCAATGTAGAGTTTACCTTATGAGAATAGCCTAAAAGAGCTTGGGGTTTTTTTGGTCTGATGCACAGCTCTACTCCTGTGTGAAGGGAAAGACTCAAGGAAGGGCATAAAAGAGCAGTGTTGGCACAAGAACAGATGGGTACAAACTGACCACACACACAACAGGCTGGAAAGCAGAAGATGCTCAGTTGTCCATGAGGGAGGGTTTTGGAGCATTCTCCCACTCAGGGGAGTCTTGGACAAACACTTATTTGTATAAAACAGAGGTCACCACTAGTCTGTGACTGAGGTGGGCAGTGGTCTCAGCACTGCAACTCCAAATGCTCCCTCCCTCCCAGCACACAGCTCCTGGTTATGTAATTCTTACCTTATACACGTTCTTGCTCCAAAACACTTTTTTGCTATAATGTATGATTTGGCAGAAACTATGAACTGTATCATAAGGTACACCATACTGCATACATGTATTTACATATGATAATAACTAAAGAACATCTGTGCAATACTGCTCTCATTCAAAACCCACACTGCATCCTGATCCTTCAGAAACATGTATATGCTCTTAGCTTTAAATGCTTAAGTTTGACTGTACTGGGAAATAATTGCACATTAAAAAGTTAAAAAAGCACAAAGCTGCATAAGATTAAAGCCTCAGGCAGTTTTGTTATTGGCCATCGCAGCTCCAGAATTAAACCTCTGGGAATGAGTGATGATAGCTGGAAGAAAAATCTCCTTTTAAGTCAATGGCATTGACCTACAGTCCCCATCTATCTCTGCATCTCATAGCTACTCAACCCATTTCACCCTATCCAGTATGCTATTACATGAAATACCAAGGCAAGGCTAAAAAAGCACTTCTTCATCTGCAAAACCTGCTAGTAGTCTCCTCCCTGTACATTTTAACTTGGGAGGTATCCCAAAAAGCATTCTGTAGAAACATTTCTGAAAACTGTGAGGCTTTATTATCAATGCACTCTGGAAAATTGTGTGGAATTTGGCAGCTGTTTTTTCCAATGGTATATCTATGAGTTGTGCCAGATCCTGCAGGACAGCAAGGAGCTGTAGGATGGACAGGAATGGAGAAGGCAGACCAGCCCGCCAGGCTTGCACACATGCAGAGCTGGAAAGCACGACATATGAGGAAGATGGACCATGAAATGGAAGGAAAAAATGCAGCATGGGCCTTATGAGAAATTCCCATGATTTGGCACAATCCGAACGGAGGGAGATTACAGAGGTATCACACCTGAGCCAGCAACTCACTCTAAGTGCTACATAGCTTTAAAATACAGAAATAAACAGGCATACCATGAACTGAATCAAAAGTTAGAAAATCCTTATTTAGGATCTAACTTAAAGTTGGGTCAATATTAGGAGGAAGTTAAAAAAAAGATGTAGGAACAAAGCCCAAATATGTGAAAGCATAAAAGACAACCAGCCTGTTATGGGACTTCTGTAACTGTTACCTTTAAGCCCTTTCCAGCCAGAAGCAGGACATGACGGGCCAACTGACAAGCTTGACGAAGCCCTTGAATCTGATCTTCATTCTTAATTTCTATGTCGTCTCCCCAGTCTGGTACAATGCCTGTCGTCACATAGTCTGGCTTCTTTATGTGCTTGGAGAAAAAGGATTGAAAATGAAGATCAGAAAACTGAGCATGACAATGGGATCATTTTCTCAGATACTGCCTCCTGCTTCATGGCAGCTTGCCCTTTCTGTCGTAGTATCGACCTTCCTAAGCCATCAGGGCAAACCCTCAAGGCTGCCTCAGAATTTCTTCCACTGCCCTTTTGAACTTAACGTTGCCTGTTACTACTGACTTACAGTCTGTTAGCCTTCCAGTGCTGAAACCCCAGATACTGCAGCTGACTTCCAGCACAAACAGTCCCAAGTTATGAAACTGTGACAAAACTTAAAAACTCTTCATTTTCTTATGCAAAGAGTGGCATTTTCTACAAAAGGTACCTAAACACTGAAAGTGATGGGACAAAGATACTGAATGAAGCTCAGACTTAAAACTGATCATATCCTTAGTTTCTCATTCAGACAAAACTCCTATTAACTTCTCTGAGACTGCTTTTTGACTAAGAACCTTAGGATTTAACTTACTTTAACTTAGAGAGTTTTATTTAATCAAGTTCCTGTGTTCTACCCAAAGTTGTCTATTTACAACACTAGACAAAGGGTATCCCAGTTTCCTGTGTCAAGGAAAGTGTAATAAACCTCACAAGAACTTCTCAGCCCTGGTATGGGGTAAAATCTAATTTATGATTTTTTAAAATCCACAGCAATTTCACGACTTGTATAAACACAACAAGCTAATAAAAACAGTAATGTCTTGCACAGAGATGGAAATGCACTTTCTCTCAGAGGGTCCTGGGCTGCTTCGCTGGCTGCAGAAGAATCCCTTTGCCCATGACAGCTGGGCTGATTTTCTGCCATGCTGGCTACAGGATGAGTTTTGCTCAATTTCACAAAATACAGACTCAAGCTGGCAGGCAGAAAACAAAGTATGCACTTAGGCTGTACTCAACACAACCATACAACTTCTGCAGGAGTACAGAAGAGTGGGACTTTAAATAGGAAGACTATTGTTACTCCTACAGGTATTTGATTTCTAATCTCATAAAAAGTGAAACTATTTTTAGTGGACTTATGTCAACAGAACTTCGAATTTCCATTTCTTTCAAATTAATGGCATATCAACCCTAACAATATCCTACTGCAGTAGTTTGGGCCTCAATTTAGAAAAAAAAATCCCCACCATTTTCTGGATTAGCAACTCCATACACAGCACCACCCTCACTTTCCCCTTGGAGGGCACTTACCCAGTAACTGCTGAGACATGACCCTACTGACCTCTATGGTCTGTTAAGGGAGAAGCCCAAAGCAGTACTGGGACATTCAAATGTCTATGTGGACAGTTTCACAACAATGTTTTAAAAACCACTGTGTTATTTTAGAGTGATTTCTGGCATACTCTATAAAAGTAATAACTTTGCCCTCAAGTTTTCAGAATTCATAGACATGGACTGATTTTTAGACAGTCTGGGAACTCTGATCTGGGAACTTTTCATTATGACAATGAATTTCTCCCTCTTTATCCCAAAAGAAGCATCTAAATACAGAAATTGAAGCTTGTAAGCTTCACGATTTTTAAACTTTTGAAAATATATAGAGCATGGAGCCCTATATTCTTGCTGCACACAGAGCTTCTACAGCCCCCACATCCAGCATTCTTATCTGCTTTCCTATCTAGAAACTTTTAGTATTTCTAGCCCATGGAAATACTCTGTATTTGGCATAAGAAATCTGTAATAAAATGGAAAACAAAATTTTAAAAAGTATTAATATACATGCTGAAAAGCACTGTTTAGAAAGGGTACTTTGGTTTCTTGTGGCTAAAGGAAAGATACTAAACAGTTAATCTGTATGCTGTAATTGAATGGGGAAAAAAAAAAAAAGGAAACCAGAAGAGGAACACATGTTAAATTTGCATTTGCATGAAAAAGTCTCTGTTGGCTCTAAAGTAAATAAAAATTAAAGTATATGCTTCAAGGAAAAAAACCACTCAAGACACAAAAAATTCAAGATAGAATGTGCAGTGGGGTTGTGAGGCAGCTACCAGCAGGTACTGCATGTTCCCTTCCCAAATCTGACACAATCAAATAACAAAACCTTCAGCAAAATATAAACATTTTTCTAATGAGCCTGCTAGGCATTTATACAGGAAGGGACTCAGATGATCACGAATTATTCCTACTGACTTCTGGTAGGACTGCCTATAATTGTCCAAAACGAGAATCTGGACCCGGAAGTATTGACAGATAATTATAAAACTCCATGTTTATACTACTATAACTGAACAAGCCCCAGGTTTGAACTCCCAAATAACTAGATGTGTCTGTGTTTATCACGGTAAACAGCTGAAATCCACGGCTCCTATTTCAAATACCAGACCAAGCAACAGGACAGTGATGGAAGCCCCCAGCTGTTGGACAACAAATATGCTTGATCACAACCGCGATCAAACTCTGTATGGGTTGACTGAAAGATTAGATAACAGAAACTGCTGTACCTTAGGAACTTGGTGAGCTGGAGAAACCATGGCTGGCCAAACGACACTATAAGCAGCATTTCTTTGTCCCTGAAAAAAGAAGCATCTTTGCTGCCAATTGCTTGACTGCCTGTCCAGGTAGTTACGACGGCACGAAGAAAAGATTATGTGGTAGCCAGTCACAGAACCTGTTAACAGATAAGTTAAAAAGGGTTAACATTTTTTCCTACTTCCACATTACAAAATGGAAAGTATGCAAAAAGAAGAGCATCTTGTAAAACAAAAAGCACAGAACTAATGTAGTTGCCAAGAGTAGTTCCAATCTTGTACTGTTAAAGAAAGAGCAGTAACAACAAGAAGTAATGAGAATAAAAAAAACTTCCCAAACAATACTTCGAAGCTTTATAAAATACCAGATGTGTTTTGGTTTGATGCTTCAGAAAGCAGTGTGAGTAAATTCCCTGCAGTTTACAGACAGAAGTGATGCTCCAACCGCCCCCTGCTTGGAGAATTTTTATGGCCAGAAGCTGCACTGGTCAAGGCCTGGCAAAACAGTGAGTAAGGGACAATAGAAAGAAAAGAGACGAGGAAAAAAAAAAGTTATTTCTGACAATATTTTCAACTGTATTTTTGTAAAATTTGTCACAGGTTTGAGCATAACAAAGGTAATGTTGCTCTCTGTCTTGTTGCTCCAGACACAAGGAACAGGGGTCATTTTGTCTTGACTAGAAGGGCAACAGAACAAACTTCAGGAGAATCTTCGCCAAAGACGACCAAAGTGATTAAAATTTGTAATTTATTTGGAATATTTGAATCAGATTTCCATTTAATTCACATGGAAATTCAGGATGATAGTTCCTAAGTTTCACTGCTCAAACTTAGTTGCTGGGCAATGACACATTTTGCCCCCTCAAAAAAGACAAAAAAAAAAAAAGAGGAAGAAAGGGGAAAAAATGGGCATTGGGGTTCAAAGGTTCTCAGAGACACCAAAACCAAAATCATGCACCATTAAAAATAATGCTAGCATCAAAACAGGGAAATTCAAAAGGATTATTGACACTGCCCAATTACACTACAATTACACACAGAGTGTATTTCCATTACTCAAATGTTCTACAATCAAAACAGAGGTTTTTTTCTGAAACATTGTTTAACATAATAGTTGATCTGCTTCTGAAAAATGTCATTATGTACACAAACACAAGAGCAATTTTGTGGCAAGTAATCCAGATGAATAATTATTCTTCAGTAAAAAGTTTTTGTTTAACCGGAAGTAACTAAATATTTTTATATAGCAGAAATTAAGAAATTATTCTACTGCATCTTTTGTAACTACCTAAAAATGATTTTTTTTTTGGAAGAGTTTCTTCCATATATTGCTTGATTTTATTTACTGTACCTTCCTTCCTTTCCTTTGGATGCATTTACCATGTTCAGATGCAGAAATTATCCTTCCACACCACACTCATTCACAGACAGCCCTTCTACAGTATTCCATGACATACAGGAGATTCGAGTTATGCAGTTTTGGAGCCCCAAAACCCAGAGTGAATGAAATAGTTGCACTGGGTTTGTGTTCAAAGTGTTCCCAACTGTCTCTCTGCACTGATCAGTGCTACATTTAGTGAACAATCTCTGAAAGGTTGTAGAAACTTTTACTCAATCCAAGCAAAATTTTACTGTTTTTTGTTTGTTGGGTTTTTTTTTAATTGTTGGTAAGGAACAAAGTGAAGCTGAAGGGTGAGGCTCAGACCAAGGTCTCGGTATAACCCAAGTACCCCAGTGGAAGTTGCCTGCTTCAAAAGGGAAGAAAGTGTCTCCACGGAAGTGGAGCTGCCCAGTCAACAGAGGGCTGGAATGGTTTGGCGGTCTATTAATTAGAATTTAATCAGCAGCCTCATAATCTACTGCTTTCCTAGAGTCTCCTTCACAAGGGAAAAAGCATTGTCCAATTAACAAAAAAAACCCCAAACAAACAAAACCAGAAAGGGCCACCTAACCTGCCCCCTGTTGATGCCTTAGTTTAGACAACACCATAAGCATGTCCAAAGAACCCAAAGCATCCTGCAAACTCCCTGGCTGGTTTGTACTCATTTCTGGACTTAGGAAGCACAGAATCCTCTGAAGCAGCAACTTTTGCATCACGATAAGCAGAATTCACTCTGCTAGTGTAAGCTAAGGTACCTCTTCTACAGAGTGCAGTGGAAATACCTTGCTCTTACCACAGCTGAAGGTACTGTATATTGAATATTGAAATATCTTGAAATCCCACACTCACAGAAGTGGTCAGCTAAAGTCCATGTGGACATCACTACATGAGCATGTATTTCAAATGCTCTCCGTGATGCACGGGACACTCCCCAGGCACCTTGAATACTGGGTCCAAAGTTAATCACGGGAGAAAAGGTGAGAGTGTCAATTATTCACGATACCCAACCTCAAATACCCTCTCTTAAATACATTAAAGCACACTCATGGGTGCACACCTATTGACTAACCTACATTCAGAAGGGATACCTTTTTATTTGGAATCACATTTTTACCTCTGTTCTCCCCAAGAGACATTACAAGTGTTGTCACAAAATAACAGGATAATAAGGTACTGTAACCTGTTTTTATTCTACTAATTACTCATTATAAACCAGATGCATACAAAAATATCTACTACTTGAACAGATTAAATATGACATGCAAATAAATATCACCATAGTATAATACGATTCCTAATTTATGTCACAAGAATTATAAACATGGGACAACTAAATCTTTACTTGAAATATAAAAAATTATAAGAAAAAACATTCTTCTACAAAGTAAAAATTAAATAAAATGCCATTAAAATATAACAAAGTTACTGGTTTATAATGAAAATCTGGACTCCATCCACACACTTCCTTCCTTAAGAAGGCCTTCTAATGCCTCCACAGCTCCTTTTGTTTTTTAAGCTCCCATATTCACAGCTAATTCAATATAGCAACATCATCAATCACTCGAGACAGGAACAACTGCCCATATTCTCCAAGTCTGGCTCAGAGATTCCCTCAACCTCATCCCTTACAAGCATCAAGGCTTTTCTGAGTGCCTTTATTTACTTCTGCAACACGGGTGTTCAAGCACATCCCTTTTGTTAAGCTCTCTGTGTTTATTAATTACAGCAAGGCACTTCATAAATGGGCTTTATGCATCTTCCAGCAGGAAGTGCTGCCCTGAGCAGAGCCCGGCGTGTGCAGCCAGGCAGCCTGGGACAGGCCAGCACAGCCCAGGCACAAAGCCGGCCCTTCACGTCTTTATTCTCTCCCCCAACAGCAAGGCCACGTCACCTGCCACAAGCAACAGAATATTTACTATCAGCTGCAGTCAGGAGAATTATCACCAGTGCTACCACATCACATCAGCAGACACGAGGCAGCAAGCACAGAAAATTACTGCCAACTGCTCCGTTGACTCTGCAGCGAATCCCACTGTGCAATCTGGGTGCACACACGTCCGAACAGAGCCGAGATTCCTCTGCACACCTTCCAGACCTTTATTTGTATTAATAATAGAAATGTGCACTGTGAGCTCTTGTGAATTGCCAGATGAATTTATCTTGTGTGGAAATTACTTTTTTTTTTTTTTCCTTTTAAACGAGTCATTCAGAGGGGTTGAATATGGTATTCAAGAATTATGATGGGTGGGAGCATTTAAAGTGACTGATTTTGCAGCACAATGTGCCCTATATTTATTAGCCTTTTACTCTAGGGCTATTTTAATTGTTATCTGTTCATGCATGCTACACTATATAATGAAATGCTCCCATTTCACTCATAAAGTGGAGAGTTTTTATGTGTATCTCTATTAATGACCCTTAATTAAGTTGATTTTAGTAATTTAAATGAGATTTTCCTCTGGTCAAGAAGTATTTTTAACAGGAGATGTTGGAAATGAACTCTCATAGCCCTTTTCTAATGCTTCTTTTTACAGTTACAGCAATTTATCAAGCTGTGTTTCCAAGGAATGAGATGTGGGGTAGCCATGCAAAAACCTGTTCATATACACGATTCATCAAATGTGATTGCTAGCAACCATTTTTTTGGTATTTATTTATAAAAGATTTCAATTTCAAAAGCAATTAGCAAAAATGTTACCAATGGATAAACTTCATGACCATTCTAGGCTACAATAAATACAAGAGTACATCTTAAAAGAGACAAAAAATAAACTAATGTATTTCAAAATAATTTAGTCATGGTATCAACAGGAGCACAGTACCAAAATTATTTAGGATTACAAGCATCCAAACCACTTAGGAAACAGAATCAACTCCCTCTTGATAAAGTTAACAACACCAAAAGCATTGTTTTAACTCTTTTCAAAATATGTGTTGGTTTTTTTAAAACTTTTTTTTAAAAAAAGAATGACTGTGGAGATTTTCTTTGTATATACCCACTTAGGGGTAAAACACTAGAGATCTTTAATTTGACTTGTCGAGTGATTTTAATATTCCATCATAATTCATCTTCTTGTCCAAATATTAATTTTGCTGAAACTTCAGAGGAATAAAAGTTTAAAGTGAGGTATTAAAAATCTCTGTGGGTAACAACATGTGGAATCCAGCCAATGCAACTAGGTAAGAATATATGGCTTTTTACTGTTAATTACCAAACGCTCCTATTTTTCAATCCAAAATAATGGCTGCGGTTTGAAAGACCTTTCCTTGCAATTGTAATTCTAACTGTCTAATAGAATACTGACTTTGTAATCCCCCTGTTGCAAAGGTATGCCAAATTCAAAAATAGGATGGGAAAGATTAAAGGTTCTTTCCAGCTCTGTGTAACCTGTGTAGCAGAAGAGCAGCTCACATTTCACAAGCAATAACCTGTGCATTTGCTACAAAAAAAAAAAAAAAAAAAGGAAAAAAATTCCAAGAACAACATAGGGAAATGCCTGAGGCAGAAGTTGAAACTGATTGGGCAAAGTAGAAGGACAAGAGCCCTTGAAATTAAACAAAAGCAAATTCATTCTGTTGACAGATGTTGATTACATCAAAGCCACAAGAGAACTTTTTTTTGTTTCTCTTTTTTTCTCCCTTTTTTGCAACTAATACCTCCACATTTTCTGTACACTAAGGATATAACATATCTTAATCAACATAATCCAACACATAATAATTTTCAAATTTGGTAAAAGTATATTGTAATGAGGTCTTAACGACAGGCTTCTCCAAACAAGAGTGTATTCACATGGTCATGTCTGCATACCCGTGCTGGTCACGCCATCATCAGCCCCTGACTTCCAGGGGTTAACTGCTCTGGCAGCCAAATAAAATACAGAGAGCGCTGTGTAATTATGGAGACAGTCAAAGGGCAGACTCTATTTTGAAATCTATTTGCACAGACAAGGTCTTCCAATTTCGCTTACAGGAAACAAGCTGGTAAAGGAGGTCTCCTCCTCTCCAGATGCTTTCCACACGTTTTCCCACATCAGGAAATCGTGGACATGGACACCATGCAGCACTGTTTCCTGGATTGCAGAACTATGTCATTACAAGAAGAAGAGCAAGCCCATGCTTGTGAGAAATATTTCCTCCTAATTGGACACATTAGGGGAAAGCAAAACCCATAAGGACTACTGAATATGTGACTAGCAGCAATTTGTAAACAGGACGCAGCCACAGCCATCAGGATGGTACTGGAAAAGAGAAAACAGAAATGAAAGGGTAAAACCACTCTGTTTTTAATAGCGTGATTGGGGAAATGAAATATTCATCAGGATAGATGTGACTTCAGTTACAACAGCAACACACTGGTGAAAACATCAACAACAGCATGCTTATGACTCTACCCTGATAAACTGAAACATAGGCCAGGATCTTGCAAACATTATATTCTAATTGGGATTGTTTTATTTAATTATTTAAATTATCTGGAAATTAATGACAGGATTTGTTTAGTTAATGAAGGCATTAACAGAATTGCTGTTCTCACTACTCTCCTAAGAGGCAATAAAGCAAAGGAACAGTCAAATGCCAACCAACTCCAAGGGAGCAGAGTCAGCCCCTCTGTCAACATGACTGGGACTCATTCATGTCTCTGAAAAAAAGTCAGTTTTGGCCCTCAGTTATGCTCCCTGCCAATTACAATTCTGCCCTTCCTTCATGCAGAGCAAAACTGGGCAATTTGTTTTGCTGTATGCCAATACAAACCAGTTTTTAAATTTGGCGTAAATTTATAAATTATATGGGAACAGATTCTTTACTTATTATGATTTAGTCTAGACTAACAGACTAAAATGATGAATCAGTGCCTTCTGGAATAGTTATATGCTTCTAATTCATTATTCAGTCAAACTTAGGGCCAACAAAATAGCTGTTCTACAAGTTGGTAAACTGGGAAACCACAGAGAATCAGAACCTCTTCTATTTACAGGAAGGATGACAGCCTAAGGGTACTTCATCCCAATAATAACAACATTCAAGTACCAGTGCCCAGGTCATGACAAGCCATGACCCTCCTCAGAGCTCCTTCAGGAAGCTGGCTTGGTGCCACCTTTTATCAGCAGCAACCGACAGTGTAACTTTAACAAACAAGAAGAAAAGGAAAAATTAATATTATATCCTTAAAACATCCTTTGACCAACTGAGCAGTTCTGTATATATTTTTGTATCTACACACACAGACACACACAGAATCACACCAAGGCAGCATAAGAAATAAATGGACTGAGTAAAATTCTGGTATCATTAAACAGTATTTCCCCATTTTATTACAGGATTTAAAGGATGAAGAGTACAATCTAACTATATCTGAATGATATTCATTAATATACCGAAGAAAATGAATTGTCTGTTACAGAAAACAGGATCAGGCTGTACAGGCTTAACTTTGGGAACAGGGCATTGCATTGCTCTATTCTTCAATAGAGCCTTCCATCCTACTGTTACTTCTACTACATTTTCTCTCTCTGATAGAATAGCACAAGTGGAAAATAAAAAGACAGTGTTGTCTAAAGCAGTATCACAGCAAAATGGAACAAGTCCAGTACAAAAGCTGGACAAAGCAATATTAAGAGTTTCAATCACAGTTGATATCAAGGGAATTTAGGCTCCAGATCACAGCATCTGGCAAGTATCAACTTCTGTGACTAGCAGGAAAAACATTCCTCTTATGTTACTGCATTCCTATATTGAGTAAATTAATTTATCATAAAGTGAATAAATTAGAATGAGAAACATAACTGTTCAGGCTTGCATATTTAAATATATTTTTCAATCACTTTCTATCTATCTTCAGGTTTTTTAAAAGATGAGAAAAATCACTTTCTCTTAAAAAAATGGTTATTGTATTTATTATTTTGATTTTTTAGGGAAGTAACAACTATTGCAACAAGTTACTCAGTTTAAAAAATAGCAGTTGTTTCAGATTAAAATAATAAGCAATTCAAATAGTCCTTACACACAGCACAATACTAAATCTTGTTTATATGCACCCACCCACAGCTTCAACATTCATTGAATCCTACTGGGATAAAATCTTTTCAGGTGTTCTGCGAAACAACTGCTTTCCAACTGGCATGTTTATATCCTACATGCATGCCTGAATCAATATTAAATGTTAAAAATAAATCCTATTTTAACCTCTTAAATTTCCACCTGAAATAAAAAAGTCTGTCTGGATCACAAAAAAACCCATTTCCCACAGAAATCCTTTCAGTGGGTGAGTCACAGTACCAAAATAAGAGTAATCTTTGCAGAGAAAATTTAGGAATGCTCCTGAACATTGTATCGGGATTTTCTGTGTAGTTTGAAACATGGGAAGAGAATGGGCAGTCAGTCTTTTCCTGCACAAAATATCACGACCCACTGCAATAAGTATTTTCAGTACACCTGCAGCCAAGTCCCTACGGACACAAGATGATTTCTGAATCATAAGCCAGTCTTATCCCAAAACTGAACAAAAAAAAAAGTGCACATGGTGAGCAGCTTTGGGATGAATACCATATTAAAAACACATTTGGTAATCACTCATTTGGTAAAAATTCCAGCTAGCAGTGTTTCTTGCTTTCTGTTAGAAGTTGTTAATTACTTGCATTGTCCCATTTTCACATGAAAACATGAGTTATGTTACGACAGTGAAGTCTTTAACTGAGAAAACATGTATGTGTTCTTTGCTAGACTGACAAGCGTTAAGATTAGGGAACTACATCCTATAATCCAAATTTCAAAATATATGAGCAGAGAGGTGTAAGAGTTTACAGCTGTTTCTACTAAACTACTGTGGTAGTAGTGGAAATAAGCTCTTTTTTTTTTTTTCAAGAAGATGCTCTGCTCAAGGAAAACATTCCAATCAAGAGCTTGCTGCAGATAACTTGTAGCATCCTGATTAAAACATTTATTTTTAAACCTGTCAGTCATTAGTATGTGCTATTAATGCGTAACTTGGAAGCTTATTCATAAATACGTGACATTTGGGTCACTGAACAAATTATAATAACAGAATTATAGATCAAATTTGGAAGAGTACAGTATAATGTTTGAGAGCTGTTTTAAATGTTTTTAAAATACCTTTCACTTATCTTCTTGCTTAACATTTACAAAGACCTCTTTCTTAGCATAAAAGTCCCTGTTTATCAAACAGTGATACAGGAAGAAGTTGTTTACATTTTCAGAAGTACCAACATACATCACTTATGACAAAAAAACCAAGCACTCCATAAGAAATGCTCAATCACTGTCAATCATACACACTAAAATATACATAAACCAAAGCATGTGGTGTGAACTGTATTAGATTCAAACAGAACACAGAATTACAACTATAACAACAAAAAACCAAATAATTACTAGTGACTCACAGGCTGATTTACACATCTCACAAAACTACTGGAAAGATGGGTAACCATAGAAACCTGTCAGACTAAATTCTGTACTTTAAAATTTGTATTTAGTTTAAAATGCTGACAATTATGTTTCTATTTGACAAAATCCATACTTTTAAAGGCTTCAGTTTTTGCTTTGGTACTTAAATAAATGCTTAAATTTTTTTTGTCTTTTGGTTACTAATAATTTGCCTTTTATATTTGATTTCACCCAAGTAAAGACAGCAGTTTACTCTCTGTAATATCAAATGCTAATATATTTTAATATTGCAAATTATTTTCTAACATTTCTCTAATGGCTGAAATTAAATAACAGTATAAAACAAACACTTTTGCATTTACTATTAAATGTTTTGCATATAGATTTTTTACTGCTGCACACTGGAAAAAAATATTTCTTAAATTAACTGTAAAAGCTGAAATGCTAATAGCCTTTTCAACTTATAGTTCTTTATCACTGACAATTACAATTTTCATGGCTTAAAATTTAATACTATGATTAGTACTAATGTCCTATATTTTACTTCGCAATCTAAATGAGTAAAATATTATTTTTGTAGTTCACTGGCTCTTAGGCTGTAATGTTCAGTGTGTATTTCATTATGTAGATGAGCAATGGATGTTGTCTAACATGATTTAAATGGGTCAACAGTATTTTCCTATTCACATTAATCACCCAGACAGCCACACACAGAAAAAAAAGAACCTTGAAAACTAACCTAGGAAATCTCTTTTTATCTCTGACTCTTCCCACTCCTCCAAGAGCAGCAAACACGCTCCAGGAGACGGGAGCCTCGGAGACTGGGCAGCCAAGGCCGGGCACTGCTCCTCTCGCCACGCGCAGCTCCCGCACAGTCGGTGCCAGCAGCGCTCCCTGGGCTGCCACGGCCCCGTGCCAAGAATGATTCTGGTCCTGCAAAGTTCAATGGGAGCTGTGTGTTGACAAACTGAGCAAATTTGAATCAGCAGAATTCGTTCTTGGCACGGGGACCCGCAACTGTGCTGAATGGGAAGGAGCGCTGCCCGCTGACGCTGCGCTGGCAGCCGGGTTGTTCATTGTTGGAAAACTCCCTCTAAAGTCAAAGGACACAGGATGAGGCCATTTATTGGCAGTTGTTTATAAAACACATCAAAATTAAGGGTTCTATTCTCAAGCCATGTAACTACATCTACAGCCCATTTCATATATGGCATATTGCAAATAAAATGGTAATTTATAAATAATGTAGTGCTTCTGTAGAAAGGGAAGCTGTTCTAATAAATGAGAAAGGAAAAGAACATAAATGTAAAAGAGGCAGAAAGTAACAGGATTGTCATGTACCAAACATTCACACTCATTTATTCAAAAAATATATTGTTCAGATAAAAAAGAAGCCATCAAAATTTCCTCAAACACCAAAGTACTGCCATGGCACAAAACCATGGTGACACAATTGGTGACACATTTTCTTATATCATGGTGTAACAGCATTGACAGAACTTGCCTGGTAAACCCCACACTGTTCATATCACAGGGCAGATCCTGCTGGACAATACGGGGGAGGTCTGAGCTTCTTGGAGATGGGACACATGGGCTGTGAGACAACAGGCAGCAGGTGGTGGGACTCCTGACCTCCTCCCTTATCCCTGCTGGATAAGCTTTACAAAGTGACCACTCTCCACAGCCATCCTTATATCACGATGATATCAACACAGCCATAGATACTTCAGTCTATTTTCCAGTATCAAACTTAAACCCTTGAAATTGGTCTTGTTTACCACTGAAAGTAGCTGTTACTCACTAAATAGGTGTCAGTAATACAGCACATGTAACATCTCCAGAAACTATACTGGCCACTCACTTGCTGCCATTTATTTGCCAATACAATCCCAAATTACTCACTTTGAGATATAAAAACCAACAACGTGGTTTGGGCAGTGGCCACTGACTTTCTCTGACAACCTTCACCATGTTTTCTCTTCCAATCTGTACATTTAAGTGAAGGGGGTAGAAACTGAACTCCAGACTTAAACTAATCAACATATCACAAAGTAGGAGCTTTCCAACGTTTCAGACCTCACAAGATTTATTAACGTGCAACACTCATGCACTGGACAAATGTTTCTCCAGGTACAGCTGGGTATAACAAGCACCTTAACTGGATGCAGTAACTTATCAGTGCAGAGCTAAGGCATTCGTGGGCACTGACCTGGTGGCTAATTTACACTAAACTAAACAATTACCACCACTATGATGAGTAAGGTTCAGTCTTTGCCACGACCATTCCTAGGTGTCAGGAACACAGAGAAGTCAGTGTATTTCATGGTGCAACAACCCACGTGCAGGTCAGTATCCGGCACACTCACTTGGCCCTGTGCCTTGTCCCACGTGCTGCACATCAGGAGGCGTTGCCACAACTGACATTCAACATCTGCAGGCTTCTAAAGCACCTCTTTGGGACTGGCTCCAGCCCTGCCCATCTGGCCCTTTGCTTTCCAATCAGAAAACATCACATCTAAACCCCAACAGTTAGCTGGGAGCCCTGAGAGGTAAGGAAAGACCTCTGGTTTTCTCCACTGCCCAATATCCCATGGTCAACACTCCAGCTACTACAAGGGGAGATTTCCTGAGATTTCCTGAGTGCAAGAGGCACTCATTGAAAGAAAAACAGTAAATCACAAATAACAGCAACTATTTAATTCCTAGAGAGAAGATCATACAGTCCAGCTGTACTTTCAGCAGTGCCTCTCACCTTCAAATCTTGACCTCGGTCCCTGTCACTTCTCTTGATGGACACTGTACAGAGATCAGCCGCCCACACAACTGGTCCTGCAGACAGTGCCCCAAGGGTGGGTATGGCAAGGCCCACGACAGCCACTCTACATACTGGCCAACTTAAAAAAAACAAAACAAAAAAACTTCATTTCTAAACTATCTTCACCAGGCTATTCACTCACTTTTGTACAGTTTACTAAACTATTCCACTGTCTGATTTTCTAAGCTGGATACAGTAAGCAAAGGGTCTTTGCAAGAAATTAGGTCTCCAACTCCTTTTTCTAGACTGAAAGGGGTTTATACAGTTCTTTTCTGTGCAGGTAGTAAATCTGTAAGAAGAAATAAATGTTCTTTTCAGAAGATGAAGATAATCGAACTATCTAAATATGACAGACACTTCTTCAGAGCAGGTTTAGCTTCCTTGTCTGAAAAGCTGGGCAGCAATCTATGAAATTCTCTATGGGGACATCCACTAATCAATTCCTAATTTGCAAACTCGACTCATAACTTGCAGATTGTATTGTATGATTTGTCAAACACCCACCTCAATTCTCTTTTATTGTTGTTACAGGTCTGTGGTTTAAATATACAAATTTGCAATAGTACTGTGCACTGAAGAAACAGATTGGTGTGGGCAGCAACCCACACCTGGATCTCCCAGTTGCTCTGGCAGGAGCCAGCTGCTTGCAAGTGAGGGAAAGTTTCAATAAGAACACATCTCAAGCATGTATGTATTTATTTATTTATTTGGTGTTTTCGTTAGACAGAAAGAGCTCCAGATGCAGAGCTGATGCAAGAGACAAAATTTGTAAAGCTATTTATTGCATAAAACGAAAAAAAATTGCTATGGCTTCCTATTCAATTTGATACAAAAAAGGGGCATTTTTTACTCTAAGTCAAATATAACCTGACTGGAAGAGAAGGGGGCATAGCTGTCTGTGTGTCACACAAGGCATGGGCACATAGCGAATTCCTCATGGGGAGGACTGATAAAAATAAATAAAATATAGGGTAGTAGTAGAGCCATGCATGTGGCAAGAAGTACACACATCAGTGCTGTTAAGAAAGGGCAGTGATCTCCCAGCAGCCCCTGATAATGTGTTGAAAGTGCAGACCCACCATGAGAGTGCTTTACTAAACTGCAGACCTCCACGGGAAACATTGATGCCTCAATTTTACTGGTGATTATTTTTCTAGTTAAAAAATCAGGTCATTAAACCTTTACCCAGATGTTATTCATGACACACTATAAATTATTCTGAGAATTATAAAATAGAGCTGGAGAGAGAGTGTAAATCCCTCAAGTCTGGAGCGAGTGCTGGTGCTCCCCCAACTTTCTACAGAAGCCTGGCCACACAACCAAGCAACTTCTGTGTTCAACTTCATATCTTTGGTCTGACTCTTGGACTATTTTGGCTCAATGCCTGATTAAATTCTGAGTGAGAAGCTTTGGTGCTAAAATACAAGGAAGACATGATCACAGAGGTTATAAGTATTAATAAAATCATAGCTGAGTCATGTACAGGAGGAGGTCTCAAATCCTTTTGACTCTAAAGCCATCCCCAAATCAGTGAATTCAATCAATTAAGTGCTAAGAATCCCCCTGAATATTTTTATCATGGAAAATGTGAAGTCTATTTCAATCCACCTGTATGGCCTACTGAAAAGTGATGTGACTGTGAATTTGAATTTACAGCCCTGGCCACAACTGTATGAATGTCAAGGCTCCTGATTTGCATTCAGTAAGCAAAGAGCTACAGCAAAGTCGATTTTGACGTGGCTGCTCCTCTGGCAACAGCACAGTCACCAAGAGTGATGTGCCCAGGCCTCTGCAGTGCAGTGGTCAGTGGGCCATCATCCCCTCTAGTCACACCAGAGTGGACAGGAGAGAACCAGTGCCTTTACCCCAGCAAATTATTTTCATCTGGCTAAACTTCCAGCTGCCAACATCTAACCAATCCATTTACAATCTCCATCTGGTTCCCACAGCTGGGGATACTGTTGGGGATACTGGGGATACCTGCCAAAGTTTGTCCTGCAACTACTTTATTCTGTACCTGACTTTGTGAAGCAGCTTTTACAAAAGAGTTATTTGGACAAAACAGACTCCAAATGAACAAAAACAACACTGTCTTTATCAAGTAGGCTCTAGAAACAGCCACTTCTGCAATCTTTGGGTTTCTCCCCAAATAAATTTTTACCAGAAGACACATATTAGTTAAGAAGAGCATTCTACAACCCCAAACTCTTAGATAATATAATGATACTGCTCAGAAAGCTTCTGGGACAGAGCTATACCAGCAAAACAATTCTTCCTGGTACAAGTTGATCTTTTTGAGAAACTCATTTAAGATTCCCCAGAAGTGAAATCTTCTCATGAGCTGAGCTTCTGCTGATCTAGCAGAGTGTGTCAGAGTATAAATAAATCTTTATAAACCCAGACAAGTCCCACTACTTTATGTATGTCTTTGAAGAACACCCATTTTTGCCATGACTCACAGGAAGTATGTTAATAATCACTGCAGAACAACTAGAAATAGGCTGCCTCGTCACCTGACAGGTGTCAGTTCAGAAAGCACATGGCAAGGACATTAAGTCTTGTCACCACCCAGTGATTCATCCACAATGCATGAGTGTCATTCAATGTTCAGATCTGAACAAAACTGTATGGTCAACACTTCCGCTCAGTGTCAAACCAGGATGTCTTTGTAAGATGACTGTCCACTTGGTCAAGTGGTGAAGGACCTCAACTCAACAACTCCAGATGAATTTATAAGCCCACTCCAGAGCTGAGAACTCAAGCAGCACATCAGCAGATCTGCAGTGACTGCACCATTGATTACATACAGCATGTTCATTTTACTTGGAAGGAATCTGGGAGCATATTGGTGCTTTTGTCCAACTCCATCTTCATCTGTGTCTATCAGAAAATCTAAGGCTGAACAGCTGGAATTTATGTGAGAAACAATTTCTCTGCCATTTCTTTCAATGTTATGCCACATCTGTTGACTTTCATAATTTAAAAAATACATAGGGCAGGACCTAATTTAAGTTTATGTACAAGAAAACATGAAACAGATAATCTGAGAAATACTGTATTTTCCTCCTTGAATTGCATCCAATAAACTACAAGGCCTTACCCTGTGGTATACAAAGTCTCATGCATATTCTCTCACATTTTAATCCTACAATTTAAACATGCACTGTTCTGGTTACACAACACACCTCATAAAGTGAAGAAGACTGTACTTAAGGAATTATACATGAATGTGAATCTATTAAATACGGGGCATTTGTTTTCTGTCACATCTCTAACCCAGTGCAGCAAACCAAGATCAGGATAAAGTGAATATTCAATTATCCAAGCTGGACAGACTACAATAACAAACAATATGCAGTTCCTTTCAATTTGTGTTTCGACAAACCCTGGGAATTTGATACCAAGACTTTTATTTAGAAAGCAAGCTCATTGTCAGTTTGTTTCAGCTTCCTACATGGTAGTCCCCATTGCCACTGGAGGGTGCTTAGAAAAGCCTATGCTCAAAACGCCTGCAGAACAGTGAACCAACAGGTCACAGGCAGGCAGGGCTGCTCTCAAGCACAGAGCAGCTTTGCCCCTTCTGTGGATGACTTTGCCTGTCTGACAGGCAGTTCACTCTGACATTTACTGCAGAAGCATCCTGAAGAAGAGCACCATACCATGCAGCACTGGCTGGCAGGGAGCACCTGGGGCAGGACATCCTGCAGGGCAGGAGTGCAGGGGAAGCCCCAGAGTAAGGACAGGGAGATAAAGGGCTAAGGAAACCTGTGCAATGTGGCAAGAGCCACTGAGCAGAAACAGCACGGAGAACATGAGCTTTGATGGCAACTGCAGAGACAGATG
Organism: Hafferia zeledoni; assembly: GCA_035583235.1. NCBI lineage: Eukaryota > Metazoa > Chordata > Aves > Passeriformes > Thamnophilidae > Hafferia > Hafferia zeledoni. The sequence continues at coordinate 20,422,132 of JAWWEV010000172.1, read as the reverse complement.
TAGATGTCGGGGAGAGAAAAGTTACAGCAGTTCAGACAAGAGTGCAAGGATCAGAAAAAGAATTTGGCAAAACAAAAAAGGGCAGAAAACCTGGGAATTTGGCAATCAAAATCTAAGTCATATAAAGGAGGCAAGAAATGACCAACTGAGAAGAAAACCTTATTTATAAAACATCATGATTTTAATGCTTTGAAACAGTTCCTTTTACAAAATCTTCTAGAGTCTGTTTTCACTCTAGATAACACTGAAGGCCAGTAGTGTGACCTAAACTACTGTACACAAAATATGAGTGACTTTTCTTAAATAGAAACTAGAACTTGACTTCATACAGTGCTTTTCATACTTAGTGTGTTATAAATTGCTTTAAATACTGGCAGGCAAACAGCCATTATGCACTCAAAAGCTCATACATAATAATACTTAGCATTTTGATAGTGCTTTTCATCTTCAAAGTGCTTTACAAACAAATCATTAATCTCAACCAATGCACCTGCAAGACAGATAAATATCTGCCTTGTAGGTGGAGAAAGACACAGAAAGTTCAGTGACTTATCCAAAGCCATGTCCCAGATACCCCTGTCTCCTGTCTCCTAGTCCCATGGAGGACCTGAGCCCACTCTGTTGAGAGTGTCCCTTCTCCTCAGCCACACAGCTGTAGAACTTGTTTCACTGCAAGAAGAGGGGCAGGGTAGCTGGAGAGACTCCCCTTTCCAAAGCTGGTAAGTTCCCAAGGACTGCAAGCTCCCTCCAGGATCACCAACCCCAGGAAGCTGGAAATCCATGAGACACCAAAGTGAGCCTCACAGCACAGGTTCTCAAACTGATTCACCACCCAGCAGTGAGCTGAGAAAGCCTCTGCCCCAGCAGAAGCCTTTGCCTCTCTATCTATTTATTTCTAACTGCTGCACAGACTCCAGTGCAGCAGATTCCTGCAATTCTGACAACAGAAATGTGAAGTCTGTGGCCTCCAATTACTGCCACAATTCAGTAAAACAGTTCCACTCCTCTGGTGTTCTCTAACTATCACAAACTTGTAATGAATTTTTGTCTATCAAGAACAGTAACACTCTCACTTGCTGGTGGCTAGGAAAAAAAAGTCCTAATGTGATTACACTGAATGATTGCACTTTTAAATTTTTGAGGTTTAAAAAGATATGATAGGATTTTTTTAAAACCTTCTAAAAAAACCCCCTCAGAAATATCAGGAATGTCAAAGCTGGAGCACTCAAGAAACCTGGAAGGTGTGAACAATACAATATCCATACTGTGCCTTACATTCCCTCACACAGTGAAGAAGAATAATGAATTTTTTAGTAACACCATCTTTATTTCATGTTTATTAGTCATTAGATTTAATAAATAACTCTGGGAATCCTTATCTGTTCAGTCTTCTCGTTCATGAACCCAGCGCTCCACAAGTTCCCCAGCCACTCCAGTTCCTCCCTGGGTAAACAGCTCATGTTTAAAAGGTAAGTCAGACACACTGTTACAATAATAGAAAAACAAAACCCACTTTTTCTGACGATATCAAAGAAAATAGTCTCTCTACATGTTAGTTAAGTGAACATGAGCACTAAAAGATAAATGAACAGCAAAAATGTATGTAGCTAAAAGAGTCCTGGGCAGGCTGCTCAGTCGACCTGGATATAAGAGCTAGAAAAAGAAAGAAGTAGCTTTTAATTACTCTCCCCCATCTAAATTACTTCAACTTACAAACTAAAAAACTAACAAAGTCACATAATCCAAAAAACAAATCCAGAAACAACTTCCGATCAATAAGCAGAAACTACAAGTTCCCAACATTTAGAAGAATTTTAGGCTAATTATTTCATTGATTTAAAGTGGGCTTATGTCTGACTGTCAACACCATACTTTAAAAAAAAGGTCAAATTTCCAACTCCCGATGAAAATAAAGGCACAAGATCAAACTAAAAATAAATCATACAGGAAACGCAATTAAATTTAATTACATTGAACACTAACATTCATTCTGCAATCATAAAAAATTCTAAAACCATTTTCTACATAAAAAAAAATCATTATATTCTACAGCTAAAATAATATACAATCTTTATATAATGCAGCTTTTCCAACAGAATGAAACAGATTTAAAAGCAACATGCAAGAACAAAATTAAAATATGCAATTGTATCCACTAAACTCTGGAATGATGCAGCAAAAAAACACACAACAGGGTAACACTAATGCTGGAACATTTTTTGTTATTTTGTTTAATAACTTGTCACTTTATTTGTAAGCAGTAATCAAAGAGATGTCACAGCAACTTCTGTCTCTGCTCGTGCTCTACTCTTTGCTGCTTCTCCTTTCAGCCTGGGTTAAAAAGAATCTTTTCTCCCAATCATCAACAAACTAATACCAGATTTCACTTGGGGTTAGGTACGCTGCCCACCAGTACAAGGCAACACTACACAAAAACAACAAAGAAAATTTAAAAAGCAAGAGGCAAGGTCTGAACACAGTTTTCTTTCAATTCCCTTGGGAATCGTGGTACTCTAAGTCTTGAATTGCCAGGCAGAGGGGATCATGTTCATCAGTTACGGCAGCTCCCTGGGCCCAAGTCCAGGTAGACTGCCTGTCTAAACCTGATGAAATATGGGCGCCATCAGGTAACAGCAGCGGCCACGGAGACTCCAGAAATGTGTAACTGAAAACTGAAAAATGAAATTAAAACAAGGCTGTAGCCAAACAGCCTCCTTCTACGGGAGGCCATAACTGCGGGCAGAGAGCACACAATGTACAGGCTGCTCCTTGTATACGATCTCTTGCTTTTCCACATACATAACATGAAAGTCAGACTGGGCACACAACCATATTTTGATAAACATTGATTTTAGATAGAAGTACTTAGGAAAGAAACCACTGGCTTGAATGGGCGAAAAAGAGAAAAAAAAAGGAAAAAGAAATCTACTGCCCTGTAATCTACTCCCCCTTCCACTTCATTACTTCAAAATACTTTCAAATTAAACTTTAATACTAATAAATATTGCTAGTTCAACAGCACTGGGATGTGGTGTCTAGAAGCACTGCAAGCTACCCATCATGGCACATCATCACGTCAAACTGTCAAAGAGAAGAGGCAGCAAGTCTCTCTCATCAGATGTGAATTTTCAATTAATACAGGAATGGGCTTGTTTGGGAGCAGGCAGAAAGAAGGAGGAATGAAAAAAAAAAAAGAAAAAAAAAGAAAATTATACAATCCCCAGTTGAGAAGATCACTGTACCTAGGGGTCTTACAGGTGGTTTTAGCACAGAAAAAGCCTTTTACACACCACATACATGATCAAGCATTACTTTGAAATCCCAGATTGCAGTGGACCAGCAGAACTGTCACTGAAGAATGCTCAAAAACTCCTAAGCTTTTGCTTAAATTTCCTCATGATTCACAACTGCCACAACCAGAACATCCTGTCTACTGTCTCTGAATATCATGGAAATGAAAACCAGCTTAGATTTCATGACACAGACCTCCACTGCAGCTTTAGCACCAACACAGGTTCAAAACCAGAAGTGGCTTGTCTTCAAGGTGACTTCAGGAGAAATCCAGGTCTCCTCAGAATAGAAAAAAAATACCACGACACTATAGAAATACTTTTGGTAGACTCAAACTTACATTCCAAGTATAGCCATATGTAGGCAGCCACACAAGAAATGAAGGGAAGCATGCCAGACCAGCTCAGCAAGGTTTCCCCTGCACAACTGGAGAACACCGACAACACACAAATCCCAAACTTCACAGACACGTGTTATGTTGTTTTAATGTGGACCTTAAATCCAGCTTTGGTCTAGGCAGGGTAATTCACTGCAAAATCCTGAGTAAAAGGAATTAATTATCTAAATCTAGAAAGCCACTTTATGTCCACTGTTAACTGTGTGTTTGCCTGGTGGCTTAGGAGGAGCAGGCACTGGGGCAGGCACAGCTCCTGTTTCATCCTGCTGATGCTGCGCTGCCACAACACCCCCAGAAATGACTTCTTGGTGCTGCAGTTGCTCCATCCATCAGATAGTGCTCACCATCTCAGTTCCTTTTGTCTGCCTTAGATATCTGCACTGTGAGCTCTCAGAAGCAAAAAAAAAAAGTTTTATTTTATGCTCACAGGACATTTGATAGTGTGGTTCTGGGGAGTGAAGCTATCTGCTCTAAAATACAATACAATTCACAATTTGAGGTCCCTAATTTCTTTAGGAATGATTTAGACCTTCACTCTTTCTCCTCAAATGCTGTATATTACAGTAAACAAGCTTAGAGACCATCAGAGACCTGTGATACACTCTACCACTATTCCTCATGTTTTAAATAACAGAACATGCAAGGACTGAGTAGCCAGAGACTTCACAGTTCGATCCTGCACACGGGCTCAGCAGGGTCATCTTCCACTACAGATTTTACAAGCCTTTATTTTTCAATCCTTTAATTTAAACTCTAAATATTGTGCAGTGGTATTGTTTATTTGATTTGCTGTATGAGTATAGAGGAGTTTAAATAAGTAATTTGGTTCTTCACAGAACAACACTAAGATCTGTGTGCTGGTTAACATTGCATTTGTGAGCCTGAAGCAACATCTAAAGGAAAGACAAAGTTTGCCTTTTGTGCTGCTCAGAGGCAGCACTGAACTGCACATCTGGAATTAAAATCACAGACAGGACTTTCCTTTTTAGACTTTCCATGCTATTACATGGTATTATGTTGAGCCTTTGCTTCTCCATCTGCAGCCAGGTAAGGAAATGCCAGACAAGGACAACAGAACAGCCTCTGGCAAGCAATGTAGAAGTGCATGCAAACCATCCTCACTCACACACATGTCCAACTCTGAAGACAGAGAGCACTGTAAAATGCACTTTGGAAACATGGCAACAAGCCAAATCCCTCTGATGAGGCATCCCACTTTCTTGGGAGAGGCATTCCCAGAGCTTTCTGGCATTTTCCTTCAGGGTCAGTAGCCTGGGCACTAAGCTGGACAGTGGCCCTTCAGCCAATCCCACACCAGGGCAGTGAGCTCCTGAAGATGGTGGGAAAGTCTCAGGGGTCCCTCACAGGAATGGAAAGAGAAAGCAGTTTTTTCTGTTTAGGGAAATGTCTACATGAGCTTTAAGGAAATCTGTGCAAAATGAAAAGGGATATATGCAAAATACATTTTCACAAAAGCTCAATTTTTGCCTGAAGGATTTTTGCTAGGCTTACTTTTCAGCAGTGAAAACGTACCTGTTCCATATATTTCTCACAGCCTGTGCACTGACAGATACAGGACACTGCCTGGGACCTGGGCCACCGAGGATACAAGGCACACAGAGCAGACAGAGCATTCACAAAAACCTGAAACTAGGTACTTTTCAGGAACTCGTCATTGACTTTGTCTCTACGTGGATTTTGGCTGTAACCACAATGGTGATGCTCCAGCCCCAGGCCAATGGGCATCTCTCTAAAAATAAGAGAAAACTTTTTACATACCAGAATTAATGACTACTAGAGTAGGTGTGGGTCAGTAAAGCTGTTGATGTGGCAGGAAACGTAGTTCCAGCAGCTGTTCTGGACATCTGCTAGAGACTTTCCTTCATTTAAAAGCAATCTTAGCTAATGCTGATTGAGAAATCTAAGCTCACAGAGAAACCACACCCTACAAATCCACCCACAGCCAGAAGTGATAGATCTTGGCAGAAAAAAAGACACTGTGTGCTGCCAACAATACATTACCTCTCAACTGAAAGAAGAGACAATTAAACACTTTATTGAAAGGGGAATATTTTCTCTCTCGTGCCTCAAACCATGAAAGTGCATTTCTCCCCCAGAGTTGCTGCACTGTTGAAATGGGAGTAATTCCTTGTCTGCCTGATTATTTTCAAGACAGGGAAGAAACTACCTTAGGATCATTTAAAAAATGTTAAAAGTGTACTACAATCAAATGGTTTGAACTTCCACCATGCATCACTTGCAGCTCATAATGCTAATGTTAAATTCTGGAGACATGAGTCTGTCTACAAATTAATGGAAAATGTGAATTAATATTTTCTTCGAGCTAATTGCAGAGTGCAGCCAAGCACATTTGATCTTGAAAACTCTCTTGCACAAGTTTTCAATCACTTTTTCTCATTCACCCAGAAAAAGCAAAATTACAGGACATACTTAATTACAAGTCTGGAATGCCAGGAAATATTTAGTCATATCTGCCCAAAACCTTATCTGTATATTCTATGGTTAATTTTTAAAAAACCATTAGCTTAAAAGCAGTGGAAGTTACTATAGGTAAGGATTAATTGTTTGAGTTGTACATTTTTCTTTTTAATGGTAAAGAAGACATAGATGAAGAGAGACTTGTAGCATTTTAATATTAATAGAGCTAAGAAGATTTTTATCATTTATTCTTAACATGAGAATAATATCATGTATGTTGAAGTTTCTGGTTAAATAATCTTATCAAAGAGGAAGCTGCAACAATTTTTTTAAAAGAAACGTCATTCCTACTTCAAAATGCACCACAAAGAAGATGGAAACAGATTGATTCAGCATCATATAGTAGTTAAAAACATCTGACATGCATATTTTGATTTCAGAAGAAAAAAAATGTGCCTTATTTTGAGCCCTTTTGCTTCCTCTTAGAAATGCTGAAAAGTCTGAACTTCATGGGAACATGAAGGTCTGCAGATCACCAAATGCAAGAAATTAACCACGTGTATCAGAAATACTCCTAATGAAAGATTCAGTTAAGTTTTTATGGATAACTCAAGAGACATCAGTCTTGTATTAGACAGTCACTAATTTTCCATCTCCTAACCCAAATTCATTCAATTTCTTACATGGGTTCAATGTTTTATGACAACTCCAGTTCTAATGCAGAAGTGAAAAAAACAGGTTCCCATTTGGATGGAATGAACAAACTGGCTAAATATTGATAAAGATGGACTCCAGATTAAGGTTAGGATAATGGAAATTACATGTCCCTGAAATACAGTACCTTATTTATCACTGGGGGCCCCTGTTTCCAGTAGGCACTCGCAGCTGCATTCATGAAACAAAGCTGACCTCAGGTGTTTGATGAGCTAGAGATAATGAGTAAGTATTTTATTTTAAAAAAAGTAAAATAAATATAAAAGGAAAGGAAATTAAGCACATAGAGGGGAAAGATGCCTCAACTGAGCTGTGATACTGATTCTGCTAACTGTTCAGACAGATTCTCTGCAGCAGCTGTGTGGGCAAGGGGGTGACATGTTCCTGCCTGCACAAGAAAAGGGTTTGTGACAGCAACAGCCTATCAGAAACTGCTGCAAAAGAGAGTCACAGAGAGTGAAGAGAGTCCTCTTCCCTCACAGGTGGTGGAAACTGCAATGGTTTTGCATAGATATTATTCAGCAAGGTAATTATTTGATCTGACTGTATTTCTGGAAATCAAAAAGCCAGATTTGGAGAGATTTACAGCAGTCACTTTATTTATTTATTTAATCACTTCCCAGCTAGAGATTCCCTAGCACACTTCTGTGTATTAAAATGCACAGTTCAACATAAAACAGTAATTTAAAAGTTGACTACCAGTTTTACCATCCTAAATGGCAAAGCCACATCCCACCACAAAAGAAAAACACTGTGTAAAATTACGTTTGCACTCTGTCTAAAGGATATAAACCAAATCCCTTCATATTGCCTGTCACTTCCATTAGTGACTTCTATTAGTCCCATTCTATTAGATCTCCTTCTATTAGTCCCAACTAATATTTCTAACTTGTGTAATGTTTCATAATAGTTTGATAATGTTCATATAAATACTCTGCTGGAGAAGAGTTATTATTCCTTTAATATACTCAATTTTGCCTAAACTAACTATGAAGTACAGACAATACTCAACCATGCATTAGTGACAAGGCCTGTGAACCAAACTTGTGATCTATATGGCCAAAAAAGGAATTAAAAAAAAAAAAAGGAAAAAAGACTCATTTCTAATGAGACTCAGCACTTCTGGGCAAACTTGAAAGCGTGAGGCTTTGAAACTCTACTGCAACAAAATCAAATTCCATCTATGTCCCCCTGTCCCCCCAGTTTCTGGGGGGAGCCTTTTCTTTTAAAAGAAAAGGTTTCAAAACACATTTGTGTATTTCCTCCTCATTTTACTAACAGAGGGGAAAAGAGTAACAGTCTCCAAAAAAGTTTGAAAACAACCATCTGTAACAGGCTCTGTATGCGCAGAAGAAAAGTATCTCACCCCATCTCACTCACTGTGGTGCTGAGACAGTTGTAGCTTCTCCCTGAGTGCAGTTTGCAGGTTATGCATTTAGGGGCCTGCATGTGAACTCCCAGTTCTGCAAGGGGCTTAACAAGGCACTGAAGCCCCTGAGCAAACAGACAGCCTGGGAACACAAACTACACATCTAGGAGATGTATCACACCCCGTCAGTCCACAGTGACTTAACTTTAAAAACCTGGCCACTAATACTTCACATAGATTATTATAGAATATTTATTCATTGCTAGGAAAGTAACATCAGAAATCAGTTTTATCCATACTTAACATGATTAAGTAACTAATTTTGCAAGAGATGTCTTCTACTTGGTTATTTCCCTGTGGCTCTAAACACTGAAATTTCATAAAAAAAATTAGGGGCTTCTACTCCACAGTAATTCACCTATCTAAAATAAATAAATCAGTAAGAGAGTACTTTAAACCATCTAAACTGTATTTGTAGACAAGCAGTTCTTTGATGTCTTCTACTTTATTTTATTACCAATAAAGTATCATAGATAAAATTACTGTAATACCTGAAACTGAGTTAATATAAAATTAAACCTTTTACCAGCAAATGAATCAGAACATAATCCATACTATTTCTAACTACAAACCCTGTCAGTGATTTGACATGTCTGTGTTCTGAATGTTTCTCAGTTTTAATTTACAAAACTGTAAACTCAATTCACATGCCAATGCATCCCCTGTGCAGTTCAACGCACTGCAAGGCCACTCAGAAATGCAGTGTTTGAGCATAGAGAATTTCACAAAGGCTTCTGCAAACCACTCACACTCCAAAAAAGTTTAGTATCTTCTCCTCAGGCTGACAGTGTTTCAGTTCTGACATCAGCAAGGCAGAGACTGTATTCAAATAATTTTCCCATATGACTACCGAAAAGGTAAAAACTGTCTTTTTAACTTCCTAAGGTCTTTCATCCAACTTATTTTATTTTTCAAATAAAATAGATTTTTTTAGGCTAGCCTAAGTCCTTCTGGTATGTGGAGGAAGAATACAAACTTCCAAGATCTCTGCTGCTCAAACACACTTAGGTGGAAACAGTTCCATAATAAAGAAAACTTTCATCCTTTATAGAAACATAACATCACATAAATGAAAAAAAAAAACCCAAAACACAAAAAAGGCTATAAAAAAAGTAATTTTCCTTCAGTTTAGGTAGAACAAATACTCTTAGGTGAACAGAAAGCTAATTTAAATTACTTTTATCTTTCAGTATTTGCAAATTAAATTATACTTAACTGTCCAATTCAGGGAAAATCGGATTTAGTTTAATCAGTCTTGTCTTAACTATGACAGTTTTGCTTTCCCAGTCTCTGGAAAAGCAAATTCCCAAGGGAAGCTGAACAAGGTTTGATGCCTGAAGGGCAGGTAGGAAGGCTTAACAAATTTAAATCGCTTGGTTATCTTAACTGGATGACAGACATTGAGTTTCTAAGTGCACGTGGGGCTGGAGATGGAGGCAGGGCACGGACACACAACTTTCACTTGAGAAGGGCTACGCGGTAGAACAGGTGCTTTTAAGAAGAGAACCTCAGGACTCGAGGGACAACGGGACCTGAGAAGCCTTTACACAAACGGACGTGCCAACAGGTAGTAAATTCCGCAGCTGGACGGGCTGGCAGAGGAAACACGTGTACACGTTATGTCAGATTACTGTTTCTGTCAAACACCCTGTAACAGCAAACCCCACCACAGCAAACCCGGAGCAAAGCACTCCCGCACGGCCGGGGCTGCCGACACGGCGCTCCGCCCGGTGTGCGAGGCGA
>JAWWEV010000172.1:20383053-20412019 GCA_035583235.1 Hafferia zeledoni | reverse complement strand
TCTGAGCCCGCTCTGTGCCCCGAACCGGCCCCTCTGCTCCGCTCTGTGCCCCGCACCGGCCCCTGTGCCCCGCTCTGTGCCCCGCACTGACCCCTGTGCCCCGCTCTGTGCCCTGCACCAGCCCCTGTGCCCCGCTCTGTGCCCTGCACCAGCCCCTCTGACTCTCTCTGTGCCATGCACGGCCACCCTGTAACAAACAGAAAAAAACCCAACACTTTTTTGTACTTTTATGACTAAAACTGCAAACTATTCTTTACGAACCATGAGGGGTTCTCGTTAATGTGTATAAATATCTCAGTGGCTGGAGCCAGACTCTTCAGTGGTGCCCAGTGACAGGACGAGGAGCAATGGCCATAAACTAAACCACAAGAACTAAACCTCTGCCCTGAGGGTGGCACTGAACAGGGTCCCCAGGAGGGTCATGGACTCTCCCCGCCTGGAGACATTCAAATCCCACCTGGCCACGTTCCTGCTGTACGGGACCCTGCCTTGGGGGGAGGCTGGTCTGGATGATCTCCAGAGATCCCTTCCAACTCTAACAATTCTGTGATGCTGTGAACTAAGCTTTTGACACTGCATTTGTTGTAAAGGCCTATACAGAATCTGAAGGCTAACACTTCAACCCTAAGGGTCAAATATTTTTATAACTAAACTCATTATTTCATATTCAGCCGAACTTCATGCATTTAAAAAATAACTAACAGAGCAAACTTTTCAGTAGAGTAGCATCTTTCCAACCTTTTTTTGTACAGATACCATTTGGCCTTAAAAATATCCAAAGACCACCTTACAGTGTTGGTGTGGTAGGTTTCATTTTCAGTCAAATAAAAATCAAACTAAACTTCTAATGTCCATTTATAATTTTTACTTTCCACTGTTTTGTTTCCTTGGCTGCATCTGGCTTGCCTGTATGAACAATTAGACACATTTTGAATTTATATTCTTATGGCTTATAAAAATTTGAGAAGCACTCTTACAGGACATAAATGCAACAGCCAGCAGGCAACTACTAAACCTAAAGGAATGAAATCACCAAATGAAAGAATGAATAACATGCTTTAAGGTAATGGGCACAAGAGTAGAGGAAAGAAACTAAAATGTAGAAGTGATACAAATTTCTTATATCCTCACACATGCCACAATCTTTCTATCCTGACACACATGCACATGTACACACACAGTGGTAACTTGTGGGATAAGTAAGCAAATTTCAAATGAGAACTGAGGCTTTTTGTCTCCAGACTTACTGAACTCCTGGTACAGCCATTAGTAGTTTTTAACTTGCCCTGTTCAAATTTTATGATTTAGTTAAAAATAGTCTCAAAACCCAAGGTGGTTGGGAATGCTGATGTTATGTACCTCCCTGTACTTGGGAAAACCCCTGAACAAAGCATGAACTTAAAAGTTATATTGCAAGTATTTCTGTCTTTAAGGAGCAAACTCCAAGCATTCTCTATCAAAAAAATGTTCTGTGATCCTCAGTGGTCCTATACAGATGTTGCTTTGCAAAAGTACATCACTTCATCAGCTGCCACAGCAAGACAGGCAGCCATCATGTAACTTCTTATATCCAGACCACACAGTAGGTTAAAGATCAATACAATACCTTGCACTGCCTCCAAAAAATAAAACAATCCACTGTTTATAGCTACATTCTGCATCAACTGACATGTTCCATCATCGTTATTCAGTGAGGGGAAAATGACAGGATTTTAACAGAAAAATAGGATAGAAATAAAAGTAGAAAAAGCACTGCTAAGCAGCTCAGTTACACTTCACAAGCACATTACCCACTGCTCACTGGTGAGAGGTGTGCACACATTTCATTTGAGGGGCAGAAATGCACATCTTCACCTTGTTCCTAATTCCACAACATAGCGGGTCTTTCAGGAGTTTGAATCTCATCAGGCATCATTTTATCCTACTTTGTATCTTGGCAAGGCTTTAGAAATGCAGACACCCAACCACTGGCTCTACAACAATGATGTACAGTGTAAAGCAATCACACATTGTGCTGCTTGGCCTGAGCAACTACACGTATTCTGGGGTGGATGTGCTTGTGTGTGCCTCAAGAGAACAGCACACTTCACATGAAAGTAGCCATGTACGATGAGTAGTACACCATCTTTTCCTGATCTGTCAGTAAAGGAGAGAAACAGAGTAGCCTAGTCTCACCTCTCAATTTATTGAGTCAGTAAGTATTTCCCACTCTGTGGAATGGGGCCATTGTTAGAGAAAATGAAGTGAATGCTTGGCTTTTATCTGCAGCTGTAAGACCCAAATTCCTTATTGTAACAGCCTGAAAACTGGTTGATGGCATAACAAAATGCAGAATCTGGAGGCAATACTAGTTATGCTGCTACCACCTTTGTAATTACCTTGTCCTTAAGTGTCAGGCTATTTCACAAATACTTGCAGGTATTGGCTAAGGGTTAGACTGGACCAATTTTTTTTTCATGTCAGAAACCAAAAGGGGATCGATCAAATTACGATTGATCACATTTCAAGCGAACTGTGTAATTTTTGCAGTTTCTGGATGAATCTCAAGCCTAACAACAGTCATTATGCAGTAGTCTCTAATTTATGCTTAGATGTAGGCCTTCTCCTTTTACTAAGAAATACAAACAACAGATAGAGAGTTTAGGAGCTTTATACCAGTAAAATGGGGATGAATATCTCAGAAAAGAGATACACCTATCCTAACACAGCAAACCTGAAAAATCATACTCTGTTGCATTCTAGTTCTGTCACCAAAAGAAAATACATCACTTTTTTCCTTATGGATAATTGTCTTTTGGATATATTTGACAAATCCTCTGCAATGTTTAAGGGCATTGATGTCTCAAGCTGTCCTGAGCTTCAGATTGAGAGGCAGCTTTGGAGAAATCACTTTTCAGCCCAGAGTCTTTTCAACACTTGTATGTTACATTCTTCAAGGAGAATCTTTCATGTCCCATCTCACTTAGATTGGCTTTCTGCTATCAGAGCCAGCAAGTTCTAAATGTGGAATCTCAGCTTTATTATTTCCTCCCATGATTGGGCAAGCTGATATTAAAATAAGGAAAAGATGTTCTAGAGAAGACAAAGCTAGGTTTTGTCATGCAGGTTTGAAAGCGGGTCTGTAAGACAGTTATGCCTTATGTACACATGAATTTTTATGTAGAACAATACAGAAGTATGCTCCTAGTTCAAGTATAGCAGCTGGATACTTCTGGGGCTAGGCTTAGACTTCCCTGCTGAAGGGTGTCTTAAAAGATGGTTTAGCTCCACAGCAGCTTTTGCTGATGGGGCTGGTGCTCTTTGCATCCTGCTCTATTCACAAATACATGTTCTTTTTTTCAGCACTGGTGTTCATCTGATCCACTGTGAGACAGTTCGGAGTCCTGAACTTGCAAAAACCCATAAACCTCCTACATCAGCAACACAAAATATATATAACCAAGAAAAGCTACACCAAACTTACATCATAGCTGTAGGGAAAGCAAAACGACATATTCACAATCCCTATCATATTAAACTCATTCTAGGCAAAGATTTTCTCTTTTCCACAAAACTATGAAAGTTTTAAAGACACAAACACCCCATACAGCTCAGAGAAAAGCTTAACTGGAAGAAAGAGAAGCATCTAAAAATAGCAGCTATTGAACATGAACACTTCCCTTATTGCTGTACCATTTAGAAACAAAAAAGGGGGTGTCAAGCTCTTCCCATTGATCTAGATTTTCTTTATGTTCTATCTCTTCAGCTCAAACTGTGCAACTACCACAAATGGAGCACATAGATCCTGTGTGAGGAATGTTTACAGCATTACATGTTCTTTATTTACTAAAGAAAGAAGCTAGTGCTACTCTTGGAAAAAAAACAGTGCACAGTACTGCTCCTGCTATATAGATTTTTTGTAAAGGCCAAGAGGGAATTCTGAATCCTGTTCCCAAAGCTTTGTCTTCATTGTGTCATTACCTGAGATTCCTTCAATTTGGATGGGAGCCTTATATCTGAAATGAGCTTTGAAGAGCGGAAGCAGGACATTTTTTTTGCCTTTTCTCTCTGCCTCTAGTCTGGAGAATTAACAATATTTTGAATATGGAAATCTGAAAACTGCTAGATTAATGACCCTTTTTACTCCAGCTTGTACCATTGCAGATGTAAAAAGAAGCTCTGAGACACAGTCTGTAATCTTGTTTCTTGTATTGTGTGTTGCTGAAGGCTTTAGTGTAAGGAACAAAGAAGCTGGTAAGCATGTATTTGAGTGAGTAGTTATGGGTAGAAACTGGTATTTGCATTATTTTTCTTTTTACATTGTCAAAAATGAGCGATAGGGAGGCAAGCCCATTCCTACAATTTTCCCACCACAGTTATAAGCCAGTAGGATGGCAGATATCATACCCTGCCTGAGCTGAGCTTGCATCTATTTGTTTTGCTTTGTGTAATAGCCTTCCATTTTTACTGGCTGCACTAAATTTTTAGCCCCACAATTCTAAATACTGCCACTGGTGTGGTTAACAGCCCTTTGTAAATGAAACATTTTAATAGAAAGAACTCGGTTAGATTGAAATCTTTCTGATCATTGGAGAAAGAGCTAGCAGGGTAAACCAGCTGGAATTACTGACAGCACGGGGAAAAATATTCCCAATGACTTCAGGTCGACTTTTTTTCCAGAGAATGCAAATACCTGCAAGACATACTTGCTTATGAGATACAGATTTTAATATTTCACTATACTGTCTTTTTTAACTTCAAGTCCAAATTATCCTAGCAAGCAACATTTCACAAAGCAGTCGCATTAGAGAATAATAATTTTCAATTTAAAAGCTGAAATTCCTAGGTTTTAAGTGATAAGCTACAAGTATTTCCAGCTCTAACAGTTTGATACTGAAGAAATCAGGTCAGAACTGTGAGGAAAGATAAAATGGCAAAATACGCAACATAAGATTTTTCAAGCGTTCTAGTGTCTGACAGTCATAAAATATGGTAAAGGAAAAGCATAAAGAGCAACAAAGTCTCAGTGAGAGACAAAAAAAGAATTGAAAAAATCTATATAAGCAGACACAAATCCTTCCTACAGGCATTATGGGCTGCTTACCCTCCTGCTGACATTGCAGAGAGAGACAATAGGTCAGCCTTGAATTGCCTAAACTGCCACATAGCAGCTTTGTGCGTTAGTTCATGGGAGGCACAGACACTTGCTGCCCAAGACTCTCCTTCAGCAACACACAAACCTTTATTCCCCCAGCTACAGCAGTTAGTGTCCTTCAAATCCTGCAGCTTCTGGTAGCTTGCTTTCTCAGTTCTGAAGCCATAGGCACTTCTTGGGATCAGCAGTTGCTGAGGTAGAAGTTGCTTCCTTGCAGTAGGTAACTTGTGTTTCAAAATGAAAGGGATCAGTTTGATGCAGGTTTCTAAACATAAACATTTTTCAGAGCTTTATTTACCTTTTAGGACAAAATCTTGGATTAGCACTGTTGACAATAGCTTTATATGGAAAGAAAACTTGCATCTTCCAATTGAACTAAATTCATCATTTCAGATACTCTACTGCATTTTCCTGAAGTAGATTTATTGATGCTGTGACTGGATTTGTAAGTGATGGAAGGGCAAACCAGCATTCTGATGCCAGCAGCATCTACAATGAAAAACTTTAAATATACTTATGGATCTTTATGTACATTCTGAAAAGAATGATCAAAATGCAAAAAAGCTCTCTTAAATGCTTTATCAGTATGTTGTGCAAAGTTTCCCTTGAAGTTTGAGTGAAGTGACTTAAGAATCTAGATTTAACCAAAATGCAGGAAAAAAGTCAGAGTAAATTAAATCACATAAACCTATTATTAATAAGCCTATTATTACTGTTCCCTCTAAGTTCCTGTTAGCATATAATAACTCAAAAGAAGAACAATAGCATCTTAAGAAACCTGGGATAACAGATTAAGTATTTGAACAAAAATATTTCTAATCCAGGATTACTTTAGTGTCATATTGTGCCCCGAATAGGAGAGGGCTCTAATAGCATGCAGCTTCAGCTATCCAGTTCTTACTCTCACTGCTAACATCTAGAGTGAAGAAGTTGCTGCTAAGCCTCAGTGTTAATTTGTCAGCTCACAAATCCACAAAATTGAACCCTTCCAGTATCTACCTGCAGTTCCATACAGACAGTGGTTGTTAGTTCACAGGTCCTCTCTCAGCGTGCAAAAGTCAGACACCACTAGTGGTATCTATGCCATCCTCCATACTACACAACAAAGTATTTGTTTAAATACAGCAGGAGGTCCCTATTCTTAATTACATTAAATACAGAAATATAAACACTACACAAAACTTAGTAAATGTTTATAAAAAGTATTAAACTTTTTATTTTATAAGTATGACTCATTGAACAGCTGGAGTTGCTGCTGTGTGTACTTCAGAGAGCAGGCAAAATTTGTTATCCTCTTGAAAACCATGGAACGAAATATACAGACTGGCAAGCTAGGAGTTGGTATGTGTAGTAGCATCCTGAATTCTGGGTATTTAGTAAATTTTACCATTAATGCATAGTCTCTAAAATGTTAGTTTGAACAGACGCACCCTAGAAGCCTGAACTAAGCTGGCATATGTTACCCAAGCAGTGCCAGAAGAACCATCACTTTTTTCTAGCTGTCAAATGAGATTATTGCCTCTTTCTTTGCCAAGGGATAGTCCAGACAGTTAAGACCACTTCAGGCAAAGTCAGCAGGGCTAGATCAATTTGCTGATGAAGATTGCTTCAGATAATTGGCTTAATTAACTGTAATGGATTAGGGAGTACTCACATGGCCTTTTCCTGGCAGCAAAGCAGCAGAAGCTGTAGTCTGCTGTAGGATGGAAGGATTCAAAGTTTCTAGACCTCTATGAGGCCATTTATTCCTATCTTTCATGCAAGAATTAGTAACAAAATAGTTCCTGTAAATCAGGTAGTAAGTTTTGCTGTCCACAGGCCCATTCCAATGGCTTAGAATGCTTCCAAGACCATGGTGGAATGAGAAAGCATCCTTGGCCTAAGACCACACCTTCACCACTAAAGGAACTAGAAGCACTCTTTCAATTGTGTCACCATAAAAGGGGAAAAAATTCTGGTAAATTATGAAAAGACAAATCTGGTCTCATCACGGTGTGAAAGGTTTCACTATTTGTGAATAGTGGAGAGGAAACTGTGAATAAGGAAAGTAATTTTGGGCTTTTGGCTCAGTGATTTCTAAGAGGGCAAACAGTCCATTAGGCAGTGTTTCTTATCAGTCCTATGGTTTCTTAAATGGCTTAAGCTTCTTCGTGAGTGGCGTCAGCCTCAGTGATGCAACAGCTCAGGGAGTGTTAGTGCAGACTTCCCCAGAAGCAGTAGAAGTATCCTGGACTTCTATGCAGAAACCAAATTTAAGCACAATTCTTCAGTTCAGCTTTCCCCCTTCTGGCTTGTCACCAATGTCTGAACATGTTTAGCAAGAAACCAAAACCCCTCACCAACCCCCAAGCCCCCAGCTTGGCCTCAGGCTTACTACTACAATCACAAAAGGTCTTCTAACCAGTGTTTCCATTGATCAGTATAGTAGATTTGGATACTACATATGAAAGACATATCATACAGACAAGATATCCTAATCCAGAAAAAAATAGAATTTCTAAAAAAACTTAATAGAAAATACAAGACCAAGTTCTAAACATTTGGAAAACATCATACTCTGTCCACATGACATCAGATGGTAGTAGAGAACTGTCAATCTACAACCTCCAGTTTTGAAAGCTGGACCTGAATCCAATTAGGACCATGAAACATGGTTAATAAATTTCAATGATCCTTATTCTGATTAAGTCCTCTAAAGTCTGAACTACCAGAAAAGATATAATTTATTTCTTTGAGGGAGGACAGACAGGATATTTAAGAATTAACCTCAAGTCTGAGAAGTAATAGATAGCAGAAGAGAATCAAGGAACTACATAAAGGCACTTGCTTCCTACAGATTTATGTTTCTTCCACTAGTAAAAGGGCTATTGGAGTCCTTACAAAGCCTTGGCTGGTTCCCCCAACTGTAAGGTATTTTCCTGAAAACCATGAACCTGAAAACTTGGGGGTTTTTAAAAGAAGGTGCTCAAGGCACTTCAGAGGCTCACGCAGAATGGGTCTGTTAGCTCATGGCAGCAGGATCCACTTTTAGGAAAGGGTAAAGAGCCTGCACTCAGGAAGCACAGGGGTAAGACCACAGAATCAACCTTATAAACTGCTCATATGACATTAAACCCAGGAGTGCACAGGCCCTAAGCTGTACAACAGGATTACAAGTAGAACAGCTTGAGGAGAATTTAGGGGATTTCTGACATTAATATATTAACTTACTATTAAGTCTTGATGCAAAACAGAAGGGTAAAAGAAAATTCATACAACTGAAGTGACACTGTATCTGAGAATCTACATTGTTTATTTCATCAAGAAGTGCCCCCAAACCTGAAGTACAACATTTTTAGATCTACAACACAAAAATAGAAAATATTCAAAATGCACAGAAACACAAGTCACCTTTAATGTGATTAAAACGTCACATGAGATTTTTTTTGCAGTTAAGTGGCAATTAAGGATGTGCTTTACAACACTGTATAGAAATCTGCAAGTTTCCTGTACAGGCAAGATCCTCATGCTTGTGCAAGTCGTTCTAGGACTCTTCGGTAATCTGAAACAAGCTGTTGGAAGCTCTCTTCTAACTGTTCACGCTGCATGTTTAGGTCTATTTGGTTCAACTGATTAGTCATCTCCTCTGGTCTTAGACACCTTCTCATCTTGGCAAGTTCTCTTTGTTTTTTCTAAGCAATCAAACAAATAGTAGTTTGAACACAACCAATAATTATCAAAAATACAGTATTTCATTAAAATTTATTCAATTTCGGTATCTAGTTCTTTAAGATGTTTCTAATCCCAAGAAAAGCAGTAACAGTGTTAGATTAATATAGCTGTTCTGTTAAAGAGTCATAGTTCTTGTATTACCAATGAACTAGTGAAGTGAAAAACAGTTTCAGTTTTTTTCCTTAACCAAACAGATTAGGTCTAACAGTACACCAGCTACTGAAGATGTATGGCATAAAATACTTGACTGTAGAAAATCATCAGGATATTTAGTTCTACACTGACATTAAGCACACTGGTGGCCCATTATGTGGCTGATAACCAATTAATTTCCCAATAGCTATCAAAAATCAATTTTAAGCCCTCTGCACACATAAAAAGTTTCACAAATTATTCAAGTAACAAATTATAGGGACTAGAAGTAACAACACAAATGCAATAAGATTATTTACAAGCATAAACATATTTGTACAGCAAGAAATGAGTTCTTGCTGTGTCACATATGTGATATATTTACCTGTTTCTTAAAAATATGTCAAAATACTTTTTTATTTCCTTTTCCCAGATAGACCTTTCTACAGCTGATACCTATTTCTGAACTACTCAGTTCTTTAGGTACTTTCCGTTCTTCAGTCTTCTCTTGCTTTGTAAAAGCAGAATGTTATTCAACATTCCATTAAAAAAAAAAAAAAGGCATTATGTATGCCTGGCATCTTATCAATAAATCTTTGTAATGCCTATGGGATCAGAGTTTACTGAAACAACAAAATTTCACCAAACTACTTCTACCATCAGTCTCAAAATCAAACTCCTGTACTCTAATTTTTCACTTATCCCTCAAAGGAATATTTGATTTCTTTCTGTGGTTGATGCTGACAGTGAGGAGGGAGGAGTGGAGACCAGAGTAAATTGCAAATGAGTAAGATCAGAAAAAGATAATCTCCCACAGATAAGCAAAGTCAGTTCAAAAAAGGAGGTTCTGTACTTAAGACCTAATGAGACCTCCAGGCACATTGCCGGCCAATAATCAACAAACCTTTCCTTGTTGAAAAAATGTGAAAAGCAGCACAGATGTTCCAGTTCTGGATTCATCCTAGCTCTGTCTAGACAAAATGAGTAAGATACTCAAACCATGTGATGAGTTTCCCAAATCAAAACAGAGGAGTACCTTCTGACCAAGCTTCTGTCAGCAGAAAAACTAAAACCTTCTTATTCTAGAATTAATTCAAAGTCTGCTTAATTAACAGGAATATCAATTTAGATTGTATTAGCTCGGAAAAAAAGTGCCAGCTTTTAAATGTACATTACACCTGATTCTGTAACATTAGTCCATCTCTAAGTTCCAGATTCCTGGTAAAACACAAGTTCTCTTTGCATGTTTCAAATAACCAGTTGTCTCAATATCCATTTCCCTCCAAATATACTACCAGCATATCCAGGTGCACAAGATTCTGAAAACTGCTATCAGTAACATTTTACATGGGCAGTTTCAAGAGGATTCTTTGGGAACAAGTTATTGGGCTGGGCAGAAAAGTACATTCTGTTGAAGTAGCAAACCCAAACAAAGTATCAGCACAGCAATGGTATTTAATGTTATGAAGAACACAGACATGATCAAGGAGAGCTGTCTGCCACAGCACAGTCCACTAATAAGCATCAAAAGCAGTGTCTTAAAAAACGGAGAAGCCACAGTGAAACTGAACTTTCACAAGCTGCTCACTCTCTTAACTACCTTAGAGTGATGTCCTGTTCACTAACATAACAAATTTAATTTCCTGTATTAATACTACTTATACAGAGAGCAGCATAACCGTCTACATCAGTCATTCCTATCTAGTGGTACCATATACATAAAAGTCTCGGTATTTTATGCAATCTTCTTAATGTGACGACTTCAATGGGAATAGATGTATTACATGCCTTTCCCTGAAGTTTGTGCATAGTTTTATCACTTCTACTGTTGGTGAGGAAATAGCTGTGAGATGCAATACCATTTTTACTAAGGTAGTGACAATTTAGAATCATTCTACATCTGTAGAGCACTACTAAAATGAAGCTATCATATGCTTCATGTAATAAAATGATACCAGTATTAGAGTATGCAGTAATATTCCTGATTGTTTATTAAAATTTGCTTCCCCCTTCCAAATTACCCTCTATATATTACAAGTTAATTTAACTTTATTTCTGAAAAGTTTTTGAAAACAGCACTGTGACTATAATGTATTGGAAATTGTTTAAAATGAGTGTATGAGTAAGCTGTTTACTATGTAGAACTATCATAAACAAGATGACTATTTCAGAACATGGAATTTCAATTTAGGGAAAAAGGTGTTGGCTGCTTTAAGGATTCCCTTGAATCCTCATTGAAATAACAGAAAAATTAAAAATGCAATATTCTAAAGTAGCAATATTGCATATCTAGCAATACAAAATCCATCCATTATCCATGCATTTATTGCATGCAAAGACTGAAGTGGAAACACCTGCTAGAAGCACTAGAATTGAAGTTGCTTACAGAATTTTGCATTTCCCCCACAGGACTTCAGTGCTGAGTGAATGAACTGAAACCATGTAATAGTACTGTTTGCTGAAAAATCACCTTATTTGTAGTGGACACTGAGTGAAATTTAGCAAATGAGACAAGACGCTATGAAAGTGTATTGATTAAGGTCCTACCACTCAGCATGACAAGGTGTTATCTCCAGATCAGATAAGTATTGAATCCAGTGCTGGGCTCTCATTTCTGCAAAGCCCAACATGACTACAATCAAAGTTTTGCTGTTTTGGTATAACAGGGTAAGTGCTGCTTTAGAAAGACTTGCCGCCAGCTAATTGAGGTACTCCTCATATTCCTTTTTCAACAGGATTTTGGTTTGCTTAGCAACTGCTTAATTGATGAGAGCAGCTAATGTGCTGGTTATAGCAATAAACATAGATTTGTTCTCTTTTTGTATCGAGTCAGAGACACAAGTCATTAGCAACTATAACTTTTTAAATCTGTCTCTCAAAGGGTCAATTTATGCAACATGGACCAACTATATTAAAGATCCTAGAATGCATAATTACTAGGAACTAAGAAAATTACTTTGTACCAAGTTTAGTACTTGCTTGAATTTTACTGCTGAAATTATTTTTATTCCTTGGAGTTGTACGTTGATCACTTCCAGCAAGCTGTTTATTTAAGACCTAGGCCTAACAAGTAAAACAGGAATCTAAACTCTCTATAGCTAGTCTGCAGTGTAAACTTATTACAGCATTTACCTCTCTTCAAATTTTTGGCTTGTCTAATTAAGGGATACTTTTAATCTTTTTGAGAAATTGTCAGTTTCTTCCTCTTAAACCTACCTGGGCATAATGCCACTTGTAGCTAGATAGCATAAGCTTAATAATAACCTCCTGCTGAAATTGGGCAGGAAACAGTCAGGAGCTAAATGCAGGATCTTCAGCACTGTAATGTATGAATGTTCTCTTCTGTACACGTGCCAGTCGAACACTGCATAACTAATAGTAGTTGATTGGCAACATAATTGGCATCAACTACATTTATGGAAATGAAAGTAAAATCAAACATAATTAGCCTTGAAAAAAGTATTAAATGATACTTAAGTAATATACACCTTATAGGGGCCAATCAGTCTTCTTTTAATGTCCAACCGGTAGCTCCTGGACTGTTCTGCATCACCCATATTTGTTGCCCGCAATCGAAGAATTTCATAGACTCGTCTTGTGTGTTGCTAATGAACAGAAAGGAGAATAAAAACCATGTCTGAATAAAGAGGTCACTCAACAGAACTCAAAGAGCAGAAATGTTGAAATATTAGAGTAATTCCTCAGATTATCAGAAGACAGTCAGAGGCATGGACAAATCCTGTCAAATCTAACCTCTCATCTGCTGGGTTAAATGAATAAACATTTTTCTTTTTACTTCAAAACCACTTTCTTCTATACAGCCAGGGTCTGGTCTCTCAAAGGTCTTGCACCACCTGTAGAGGTGCTTTAAGGACAGCAGAAAATCCAGAAGCCAGAGCCCAAAAATACTTGAAAGAAGTGAAGGACTGAACTAGAGTGACATTAGACAATATCAAACAGTATCTACTTGCTGATATTAATAATCTCCACAAACATATTGCCCTTCAGAAGCCACCTGGAAGTTCTAAATATGAAAATAAAAATATTTAAAGTTTTCTGTTTACTAGAGCAGAAAATTTATTAGTAAATGGAAAAACTGAAGTGCTTTTGGTACCAGGATCAGATAGTATGACATCTGGAGAGTTAGAAACCTCGCATGTTGCATCTATATTAGCATTAACTGTTGCATCTGTATGAAAGCAGAATTTAAGACCAAGTATAAATAAAGTGGTTTGTTTGCAACACTAGCATATGGTTTTATACTGTTAAAACCTCTCCCCCAAACTGAACATCTATCCTTTCAGGTTTAAAACATAGAAGGCTGCTGATGCAATTTCCATATACAAGCTATACCATTTTCATGAACACATTTCAATATGGCTTCACACTCCCCCTCCCTCAACCCTCAGTTTTCACTAAACCACATTCAAATACTTTTTTGTTAAGCAACTCTGCAATTTCACTACCATACTCATAAATGAGTTCAATAACTTACTGAGATTACCAGCAAATTTAATTTTCAATTTAACTGTTTAGTTCTCCAAGTGTTTAGAGTTGCCTTAGTAGCAGCTGTTTGCCACTTCAGTGGTCTGCATTCCCAAAGCAACACTTATTGTTTACATAAATACACTTGAAGGAAATCAAAACCATGTCAAATTCTATTACAACAACAGAATTTTTAGTAAAAAAGGCATTTATTTAAAACCACTAGCAAGGTATCTCCAGATACATTCTAAAAAACTGTCAGAATAAGCCAGAGTGTGAATTCCTGGTTCCATCTCTGAGTTAAAATTATTATTCTATTAATTTGATAAGAATATATCCAACTACAACTGTTCTTATTTAATACCTTATTTATTTTCAATTTTTGTTGAGCTTCCGTCACCATTTCTTGACTGAAACCTTGCATTAACTTTACTGGGGAAAAGCAAAGCAAATCTTGACAGAGCTTTACAAGAACAAAGTCCCTTAGCTTCACATAGTTCTCAGATGGATCTTCGGCTAGAAAGAATAAAAAAGGCCTATCAGCATTATTTGTTTTCTCATCTCTGGGATGTAATTACAAAGAAATATGAAAAACAAAACCAGATGAAGTATTCACCAGTATAACACCAAGATTGTGGGTTTGATTCCTCCATGGCCATCCACTTAAGAGTTGGTCTCTATTATCCTTGTGGGTCCCTTCCAGCTCAGAATACTCTGTGATATAAACACCTGTGCTTCATTAATTTTAAGTACTGCTGTCAAAGGTTTAGGTGTTTGACAGCAGACATCAAGCAGGTCGCAGAAACTTGTAATATTTTGTGTATGCAGTAGTGTAGAGTATTATATATGATTTTATAAGA
This sequence comes from Hafferia zeledoni, assembly GCA_035583235.1. Taxonomy (NCBI): domain Eukaryota; kingdom Metazoa; phylum Chordata; class Aves; order Passeriformes; family Thamnophilidae; genus Hafferia; species Hafferia zeledoni. The sequence goes on along the minus strand of JAWWEV010000172.1, from coordinate 20,397,697 downwards.
AACTGACAACATACATGTTTGATTCCATTTAACTCCTTTAGAAAAGAAGACTACTCTGTGTATAAATCTTTTCTTCTATCTTCCATCTATTCTATATTTGACAGTGATGGCACTACTGGAACAAATTATGTGGGAAAAGACTGGTGAAAATATCCTACTGTCTACAAGTAAACTAGCTGAAGACACGTATCGACCACAAGTTACAGTCTTTGTTAGCAAGGAAGACAGGAAAAGGTAGAAGGACTCAAAGGACAGGATTATCATGAATTAAAAGGCTGGAAGGACCTAAGCAAAAGCTGATCACAATTTCAAGTTACTACCACTTCGCTTAAAATGATAGCATAGCTATCAAAATTTTTATTTAAGGAAAAAAACATTGAAGTTGAGAACTGGCCTCAGTTAACATCAGCATGGTCCTATATGCATTGGTTCTATGTATGAACAACACTGTGAATGTATTTCTTTCTTCCATGTTTGTTTAGACAGGCTCACCACAAATAAGCAGCAGGGCCACGTTTTCCCCCAACACTCATCTTTCCATGAACTAGCACTGTTGAGATTGTTACTAAACAGCTTATACCCTACCTGTGTCTTTCTTTAGTTTTGAGGAACACTTGTAAATACTTGAAATTTGCAGGTTTGAGATGATCAAAAGCAAAAGTTACCAAGGATGAGGACAGTTGTTTTGCTATGTATATGCAGCACTGCACAACTGTATTTTGGGTTGGAGGATGCTTATGATGGTTGTATCAGTTAAAATGTTCTGTGCATGAGGGGCCTAACCTTGTATGGCAAGTCTTATAGCAATTATTCTACAAAAGAGATTGGAGAAACTGCCCTAAAGTTAATCAATGTAATTCCTTTGAGCTTAGTTAAGAGAAACATGAGGCAGCTTCTGTACCATAAGCACTATCAGCACACATTTTGCTTGTGTCAGAATGACAAGAAGAACAAAATATTTGTTATAAATGTGTAACTCCAAAGTAATTTTTAATAAATGATTATTTCTTTCAAAGAAGTTTACTAGATCTTCATTTCCTCTTTTCAGAAAGGTTAAAGGCTTCACTTCACAATTTTCGATGATACATAATTAAATATCCTGACAGTATCAAGATTGTCCAGCTGAATTTCCCACTCAAAAAAGACAAGAAATAATTCTGTAAGAGCCTTGAATTCCATAACCTGAGTGCCATGTAGAATACTGTAAGCTTTCTCTTGCTTCATTCCATAAAAAAATAAACTGTGTTTTAGTGCACAATTACTGGTTGCTACAACCCTTCCTTTAAAGCATTAAGCCATGAACATGTCAAATGATTTATGCAGTACCATGTTAAGACTTTATTCATCCTCAAATAAAGCTTTGCCCTATTAAAAGGAAAAAGTAAATGCATGATGTACATGTTTTACATGATTTTCTGCAGCATTAACAAAGTTATACTTCCGTAGGTTTCTATGGACTGGATTAAAACTAGGAGGTTGATTACTTTTTGTTAGGGTTATCCTGCAACCACGCATTATGAAAGCAAGCAATCTATTGTGTTTTAATTAGAACGGGGAGCTATTTCTCACAAAGATGAGACTGCACATAGAATTGAATGGTCAACTGGTGTTTGAACTACATTTCTTCCTATACTAGACTTGGAACCACAGGACAGATGCCACACTTGTGGCAATTTTTAATGTTATTTTTGTTATGCACATGGACCCTTGATCCTCTCTGCCATTTCCTCAATAATCTTTTATTTTTGGGTATTTGTGCATACATCAAATACCAGAGATGCCTTCGGCCAGCAATACATGGTTCTGGAGCACAAGTTCTCTATAGACTTTCACTGTCTGTAAAATTTCATCTTGCACAGTAATATTAACATGCTATCATAGTTAGATGTGGTGTACCCCCTCAAGTTTGAGTTTTGACTAACAGGAGTAAGTTGAACAAGGAATTTGATAAAGTCTGATCTCTTGGCAAACTCAGCTGTGTGTGTCACAATAAAATGGCTAATTAGCTGGTAATCCCTTCGTGCTAGGGACGGAATTTTCCTGGTGTGCTGTTCTCTACTAAGTAAAGTATTTAAGGAGCTACATTAGATACACTTCTGTAAACCAGGGTACTATTAATGCTGAACTGAGCGGAAGCTGGATCTTCAAAAGGCTGTTTGATTCCCACAAATGAACATAAAAGCTACCGTGTGGGCTAACAACCTGTGACTCTTACAAGTTGCTTATTAAAAATTTAACACAAACCTGTTATATCAAGTACTGTAGGAGAAGACATATAGTATCTATGAACTGTTTCAAGCAGCTGAGCACCATGGCCTTCTCCTTGGAATGGTGGCAAGATCAGCATCTGGCTACAGACAAAGGAATGCATTTTCAGTTTTAATTATGCATTTGCAAACATAATGTAAAGTCTTAAAAACAAAACGGTATTTCATTTTAGACCAAACTATGTGTAGCAACCTTAATGTTAAAATGTAATTTTTAATGGAGTCTTAAAATTGTTAAATATTCAAAAGTTGTTTGAGATTCCCTCTGCTTCAAGAAGGAAACAATAAAATAAATCAGTGCATAGACAGCTAATAATGGGGATTTTTTTAAACAAATCAACACCATTATAAACAAGTATTGGGAACTTCAGCAGTTCCCTCTTCTGAAATAAAAGGCAAGGCACGAGTTACACCGCCAATTACCTTACACGTGGCCGGGTTTTGTCTGGGTACACATAGTAATTATAGACTGTCATGTAGCCTACGGTCGCAAAGAGCGTCGCTCCATCCTTATTATACTTCTCAAATCTGCAGATAAAACAGAAAGCCAAGCAGGTCAATTACAGTCGCGCTCCCATGCAGTGTCCATTTTCTTTTCCATTCTCCAACTGAATTTTCAGTGTCAGCAAGCTACTCTGTGAGGGCCCAATGGGTACACCTGCTATGTTCTGAATGTACAATTCACTTAATTGGTGTGCAGCAACTTGGATAAATCAGACCTCTTTACAGCACTTCAGTGCACTTGCCTATTATAAAGATGAATAGGTGGCAAGTAAAAGAAAACACAGGCAAAGCTCATTTTACTGTTTAAGCCTACATTCAGGGCTCTAACGGACAACAGCATTTAATTCAGCTCTATTCTCAAGCTTTCCCAAAGCATAATGGAGGAAAACTCAAGCCTCATAAACAATGGTTTTTCTTTCCTGGGAAAAATATCATTATACTGCTCCAATAATTGGCCAGCCACAATTAAAATGCAGGCTTTGTGGAGGTAATAAGGTCCACTGTTGCTTTAGAACTGTACTTACACTAGAAAGTAGTTCCATCTTTCATCATCTACATCAATAAAGCTAGCAGTTTCAATAAACCACATCAAGAACGTCTGAAGCCTTTCATGATATTCTCGAAAGCCTGGACATGTCATGTCAGCCTAGGGAAAAAGCCAGGAGAAGTCAGGTGAAACCTATCACAGATGCAAGAGGAAAAAAACCATGCACAACCTAATTAAATTCTCAGATATAAAAAAGCATGTTTACAACCATAAATAAATGGATAAAATGATAGTATTTATATACTATAGTAGAATCATTACAGAAAGTGGATCCTTGCATAATAAAATTGCATTTGATTGCTCAAAATCAGAAGTTTAACTTGATTTTTCATACCTTGTATATCTGATATGTTATATCTTCACCAGCTTCCTCATTGTGGATAGAATATGTGTGTAGCAGCATTCCAAAGGGCTTGAAGTTGACCTCTTTCTCCAGCAGAGACACAAAGTCATCTGTGTTTGTGCAAAAACCAGGTGGAATGATTTCTCTAATTTTACTTTCAACATCATCTGCCTGAAGATTAGAAAAAGTGGCAGGATCAGTGGAAGATGAGAAAAAGACAGCATTGATTTCATTATTGTATAGGAAATGAATATATGAGCGATGATATGGCCTAGCAGTAATTAGAAAAAAAAGAAGCATTCCTGTTGTTCAGAAGTGACCTTCCAGCAAGTAAAGGGGCTGCACCGGTGAGACTGAAAAGGTCACAATCCAGCCACTGTAAGCATCAAAAAGCTCTTGATTACAGCATAAGTTCATGAATACTATCATGTTTAGAGACTGCTACATCTGTCCAAGTTTGTCTAAGAGTGTTGGTAGCTATTCTGTAAGTGCAGCACGTTCAGAAGCTAAGACTTTCCAAACAGCAATTCTCCAAGACTATGCTATGCTTTGTAGAACTCAGGTTCTACAAGCAGCTTGCAAGGGGTATTAGGTGATGCAGATCTAAGTGGAGAAGAAGGGACAAAGATCAAAAATGGTAGCTCCCAAACAGGAAAGTGACAGCTAGCACACTCTTGCATTCTTATGTCCTCCTGCTTGAAATGCCTATCTATAGGATCAGCTGCAAAACACATTACAAACTGACAAACACATCCCACATCCTGATAAAAGACAGTTTTGAAAACAAAGTTTGACCTAAAATAGTACAATTTAAGAAGACTGTCAGGAAATCTGACCTGTAGTCTAACATACTGTGGAAGATAAAATATTCTGACATCAAAATTTAATTCAGAGATTACTCTTTTCAGATAACCAAAGTGAAAGTTAGAGACCATCAGCTGAGCAGGCTTCATAATCCTTTTCAGACCCCCAGAAGACCACTTGATTGAATACATTTACTACTTCTTTTTAACCATGAATATTTGATGAAGTTTCACAATAACGTATTACTGCTTCTCACCAGGCAATAAAACTTAATGAATTGGTCTCAACTTAACAAAACCGTATTCCTCAATACAATCCCTAAAAGCCTGACATTACATTCAACAAAATGAGCTTACATTCAATTCAAACTTTCCTCTAGACAATGAATCCAGGTTTTCACTTAATGGAGTTTGCCGTGAGTTCAGCTGTAATGTTTGTATTGTATCTATTTCCACAAGGACGGACACAAGAACACTTTGTGTTAACTTACTAAGCAGCTCTTTCACACCGTTTACATGCATGATGGGTATTAGTTCAAAACCAAGACCCTTGCTACTTAGCATTCAAAACAGGGAAATTAAGATGCTTAGAACAAAATACACTACAAAAGGCTAATACAACATGCTACTAATTCCTGTCCTTTCAACCACAGGCCCTTAAGTAGAAGCAATGCACCTGCAAATGAATAGCACTTTATCATTCAGTTAATTTTTATTGTAGAGAAAGATGGATTTAGTTCAGTACAAACAAGTTTTATTCTTAATGGTTTGGTACTACCAACATTTATATTTATATTTGGAGAGCTATTAAGCTGTTAAAATACAGCTCTACAATACTTGCTCTAAGAACCAAGTTAAAATGTGTACAGTCTTTACATCCATTTCATTCTCAAAACAAAGATAATTTATTGGAGCCTTTACTATTCTTCATAGACCAGTGTTAACAAAACCATATTCTCTTTACACTTAGGGATGTGTGTGACACAAAATCAGCCATTTCTTCAGAATCAATGAATTACATTAAAAAATGTATTTGTAGGGAATACATTTAAAAAATGCTTTTTTAACTGTGAAATGCATTGTTTACACAGACATTAAGTCTGCACTGCTTACAGAGCTGTAGAAAACCACAACTAAGAATCCACAGTGACTCATTTTATATAGCTGAAATAGGCACATAAAAATAATCTACAATTAAAACAATACTTCCAAGCATCAGTTCAGTCTCTCAGACTATGTGGAAACTATCTAGAAAAGGTGAACACACAGTATGAAGTACTATATAAATAATGTTTAAGTAATTTTCTCCCCCTCACATTTTAAAGTTCCTTTGTTAGTGGTAATACAGAAGCCAAACTTTCACCTGGTGAAAGCCTGTAAGATAACACATCCATCACTGGCTGCCACCAGAGAAAAGTCTTATTTTCAATAAAATAGAAAGAATTAGAAGATGACAGAGGCTTAGCAGATAAAGCACTAGATAATACTGCTTGGTTCTATACGACTACAACATGTTGTCACTTACTGACTCCTGAAAATTCCCTCCCCTTGAAACAGGATCTGACATAATTTAAGAAAAGAAAATATGATCTTTAGTTACTTTTAGGATTGGCAGTATTTTGCTCTCTTACAGAGCAAATCCCAGAATTCTCAGTTTGAGCAGTGGCAGAAGTTTAAGTGATCCAATTTTCAGTTATTAAGTCCTGGAATACTGTAATCTTGACATATCAACAACATAAAATATAATTTGTTTCATTAATACCTGTAATTTTTAACAGAAACATTAATTACTTACTTAGTAGGCCCTTTCCAAACTCTTCTGAGGTGCTCATAATCCAAAGAAGCTACCAAAATTTGACTGCTTTCCCTCGTGTATTTCTTTGATATTGTTGAGAGGTTAATTTCTTTTATCAGAGCAAGGCACTCATATCTTACCAACAGGAATGGATGCACATAATGACACACAAACTTCTCTCCAGAAAAACAATCCTGTTGACTGTGACAGCAACGTTTAACACAGGCAAAGCCACTTACAATGAAGCATGCAAAACTCTGAATTAAACCAGCCATGGCTGAGCTTCTGGTTCATGGAAGCACTGCCTGTAACATATTACCTTCATAATCAGAATTATGTGAGGTGATGACAGGGAATTTGGAATAGGCTGGTAACTACACTTGATTTGTAGCAGGACTGCTTAAGTGGGTAATGTCTTTGTCCATTGCATTTGACTCTGGATAATTCTAGTACAGAGATTATTCTTGTACTAACAGGCCGCTATGACATTTGTATACCATGTAGATGCTGTTTCAAAGTGACTTAATTTAAAATAATTACAGAAGCATATTTAACAGCTGAATTTCTCTAATAAAGATATGCATGTATTTCAGTGGGGAGCAATGGAGTGATCAGCAGTATTATATATATAAAAAAGAAAAACAGGCCAAACATTAAAATAACATTTTTTCATTAACTTTTGTATAAAGCAAATGTACAGAGTAGCTGCAAAGCAAGATAGAGTTTAGTGAAATACTTCCCCCCATCACAAAATGCAGATGAAAAGGAAAACACTGTAACAGCTGCAAATCTCAAAGCAGCAATTCAGAGGTCAATGCTATTAATATTTACACTAGAAAAAAGCAGCTTCTCTTCAGATATTTGAAAGAAACAACTCCATCCAAGGGAAAATTCTGCCTATTTTCATTAAATGAAGTGCCAGCTTCTGTTCAAAACAAGATCATACTTTACTGAGCCTTCCCCAATATCATCTCCTCAAAGATGGACCTAAACCACGTTAAGATGCATAAATATGACCAGAGTTCTGGCTCTTGGCATTTCAGGATTGTATTTTCCCTCATGTTCAAAAATACCCTGGAGGAAAAAATACAGTGGTATTGGGATAAGTATTTCTGTCAGTTTGTAGAAGGGATAGCAGCAGCTGCTTTAGCTAACCAAACCCAGCATCACAGAGTAAACCCACATGCTGTTGAATGGGCTTGTACGGGTATTTAGATACAGAACACTAAGCTGTGAGTAACTCTGTGGAGGATTAAAGCCAACCTCTTCCTTGCAACCAGTTATGTTAAAGGTAGAAACTGCTGTCCTTTCCTAAACACCACCTATTTACAGCAGAGATTACCTGTCACACATGGTGGATAGTCTGCATCTCAGTATAATTATCCTCAAGGAGCAGAGATCAGCAAACAAACAGTTAACTCAGAAAAATAAATGTTAATATGCATTCAAATTAACATCCTGCTGTAATGACAGCTTATGTTTTAATCTCTGCAAATGCATTCATATCTTAAGGTGATAATGGCAAATACAGATGCAGAACAAGATTAATTACAGCCATGTCTTTTTTTTCTTCATAAGTTCAGATACAGCAATATGAGCAGCCTGTTTGTATGTACAGTGTCAGTAACACCAAGGACAGCACAGGGGAAGTGACCACATTCTTCCCGTTCAGTCAAAACCTGTAAATGTTCTGGAACGTGAACAAAAGCCTCACTCCTCATCTCAAACCCTGAAGTAATTGGAGGAATAATTCAGTATAGGAAAGAGGGTTTGACAAAAGCAACCATTCTGAGCAATCAAAAAAGCTGCAGTGTGCTTCAGGCAAGACAGATCTTGTTTACCTTGCTTGTACCTCCAGAAAAGTAAAGAGGGTTTGCCATTTGTATAGAAAATAGACTGTGAGTAAACAGGTGCTATGGGTGTGGATTCCTGTTGTTGACACAATTTTGAAATTACACCGGTGAGAGGTTGGACCATTTGATTTTAATATGTTTATTACACTGCCAACAGGTTTCCTTTTCCCCTTAATTCCAAAAACCTTCTTAAGAAGAACATGATCTCACACTCCTAAGGTATGTTGCTTTAGCCTTGAAAGTATTTCAGACATGTCCAGGCACTTGGCCTGTTGAACTGAAAATATTCTAACACCCCCTGAGAACAAGGAAGGACAAATCTTTAAAATTCAATTAACAAAGTCATTCCAATGTATTTCTCCCTTTACAATAGGCCTCTCTTTGAAATTATTTAAATGCCAATGAATTTGAAATTAGTCACTCAAATACAGCTTGAAGTCATATTCTGAAAGCACATAGAAAGCAGGACATTAAAAAAAAATCTTTTCCAGAAGTGTTCTATAAGCTCAGAAAAATAGCAAAAAAACCCCAAAAACCTTGCATGTAATTGTATCTCATAGTCCTTTAAGATGTAAAGCACACAGGATACCTGTCCACAAGGTTATAATCTCTTTTCTGCCTTACTTGTTCTCTACATTTGAAGATACACAGTCAAGTAGACTGTCTCATGAAGCACTTACAGAAATGTCCTTTTCCTTCTTACTGAATTCTCTCCAACATAAAACCACCAATGCCAGTCCTCCTCCTGGACTCAGTTAACATGAAAACACAGACTTGCCAAGGTGAGGGTTTTTTGTGGAACCTGCTTTGATATTAGCACCTTATGTCTGACTGCACTGTGTGACACAATTTTGATGGCACTGGAGTCAAAGAAGGGGAAAATGTAGAGATGAAGCCCAAAGCTTTTTTCAGCTTAGCAACAGGGGAAGCTGTTCTTGTTTACTTTGAAGGTAAATCATGTTTAGGTGGGATATTAGCAAACCTAGAATTCCTGTTCATACCCAAGTCAATCTTCTAAATGTTATTTTAAAGACAGAAGCAGACCTGCACTTACCTCCACACAGTCAAACTTTTCATTTACTTTGGATGTGTATTCAATGCGGAAAAAAGTCGACAGGTTACCAGCGATGTAGTACAGAAGGATCTTCAGTCCCTTGTAGCCAAAAGCAACTTCACTGAGAAAGCAGAGAACAACAATCAGGAACTCTACGCACAAAAAGTATTCACGTCACACTGTGTTCATCTCATTTGAAGTTCACATCATCTGTCACAGTAAGGTACAGGAAGCTTCCCCACAGGAAAAGGGACTCAAACTGGCTGTGCACTTCCCAGACAGAGATAAAGCCTTACACTATTTCTACTATTTTGCTTCTCTAGTGGAGAAATAGAACATGTTTCTGAACTGAGTAAGGCAATGTCTGTGCCCTTACCGTAACAACTCAAGAGAGAATACCTGAAATAGCTGATACTATGTTCATGTTTTTTTCAATAACTTAAATTCATTAACAGTATTTATCTTAATTGATCAATAATATTTATTAAAATAGTGTAGTATTTTGGAATAAACTCCTGCAATTTATACTGTATAAAACACAAATAATCTGACACAGCAATATGTGGACAGTTTTTGGCTGACAGTTTCTATTGGTTACCCAGTGTCACCAGAACTGAGCAAATCCAATTAAAAAAAAAAAGTGCATAAAAGCCTTTTCTACACTTTGAAAGTATGAGTTGCCTGAACACAAACCCTATATTCTCATGAAGTACACAGAACTCCTTTTCTGATAAAATCTGCAGAAAATAGTAATGTTCACACAATAAAAGGCCAATTTTTTTTTATTTTAAAGCAAAGCTGTATTTCTCTTTTACTGGGATTTTTCTTTTATGGTAGCACATTCATAATTTAAAACTTGAAATGTAAGATTCAGAACAAGAATTTGGTTGTTAGTTATATTAACACATTGGAGAGTTCTCCCCTTACTAGAATTATTGTCAATAATAGCTGCAGTAGATGCATAATACTGTAACTAATTTATTACAATTAATATATGTAGTTCATACTAACTGGAGTACTTAGAATGCTTTTAAAAGGAAATGGAAATTAAGAAATATAACCAGTTCAACAAGTCCACAGAAACATGCACATGGATTTTCCTTAGTAGTTGTTTGGGTTTTTTGCTGTTGTTTTTGAACTGCAGCCAGATTGTTAACCATCACTCTACTGGAAATATTAAATAACACTTCAGCACCAGGGACAGAGCAGCAAACTTCCCCCCAACACTAATTATTAACTTCCCCACAACACTAATTAAATCAGCATACTTGAAATAAACAATACTTTTCTACTGTGACTTCAGTAAAGACTCTGACACCATTTCTAAAGCACTCTCCTGCTCAAGGTGTGGACAGGTGCCCTGTTCATGGGGTCACACACTGTCTGCCCTGCCCTGCCCAGCCCAGCCCATCCCACAGGGCGGTGGGGAATGGAGCTCAATCCAGCCGGCAGCCCATCACGAGCCGTGTTCCCCTGGGCTGTGCTGGGGCCAGTCCTGCTTCACATCCTCATCAATGACCTGAACGAGGGATCAGGTGCTCCCTCCATGGTTTGCAGATAGCACCAAGTTGGGGGGAAGTTGACCTGCTGGACTTTGGTCCCAACAACCCCATGAGCGTGACAGAGTTGGGGAAGAGGAGCTGGGAAGCTGCCCTGCCCTGCCCTGCCCTGTGGAAAAGGACCTGGGGGTGCCGGTCAGCGCCGACGGCATCCTGGCCTGCACCAGGGATAGCGTGGCCAGCAGCACCAGGGCAGGGACTGGCCCCCTATACTTGGCATAGCAGAATTTCTTTGTTTTCTAACAATTTGGAAGCAACTTTTCCCTTCTGGACTTATTAATTTGATGCTGGAAACTTTAACTTACTCATCTCCAAACACTTGATGGCTATACTCTGGATTGAATGTTGTGTTGTCATCCTCCAAATCCTCAGGAAAGCGAACTGAGGGGGAAAAAAAAGAGCATGACTAAGTAATCAGCTTTGGTTTGTTTATCCACAGGTGCCCTCGTGCATCCTTCCACTACAGACAACTGCAATCAAGAAACTATCCATGTTAGGCTGCTGTACAAATGAAATAAAGACATCTTGTACAGCTTAGGTGAATGTTACTTGATCTATCAAATCACTGATCAGAATAAAACAGACATTGACACAGATGCATTCAGGTATGTATTTCATGCATGTATCTCCTGCATATTTCTGCCTTTAACTTCATCCTGAACATACAAGGACACTGCCCAGCTGGCCATTCCCACATTGGCACATCAATCAAGTACTCAAAGTTGCTTTCTCCTTCTGTCATTCTTTTCCTAGATGCATGTGAGAACACTTCATTGTAGAGGATTTGCACAGACTGGTGACTGCAAAGAAATGTTTATGTGCGTTTATATTCATGTCAAAATTTTTGAGAACCAGCTGCAACAATATTATAGTGGTACTTGTATCAATATTCCAAAACACTTATTGATTTTCTTTTTGCTTCCTGATTCTTTACTTTTCTTTAAAGTCCAGTATTACACAAGGCTTTTTCAGATAATGTAAAAACATTCACTGTAACAGCATCCATTCAAACTCAGTAACTCACTGAACAAGCATTTGATTCATACTTATGGAATTACAGCAGTTGCTCCACAGCAATTCTGACAGAAGTTCTTCCATCATTAAATACATGATTTGGTATTAATGGATGATATTAGAGATTAAAGCAGGATTTTCTAGGAAAAAAATTTAAAATACTGAGAAACTTGATCCTAAACATTTTCTGTCTGTTTACAGTTAAAAAAGGCCCAGATTTGAAAGGGCTGTAACTCTTAACTTAGGCATTAAGGATACAGCTCAGCCACACTAACAAGGTATAGGTAGCTCCAAACAACTGTTACTCATGTTCAGTGTTGAATGAGTTGATACAACATTAGCCCGAGTATGCAGTGCTGTAAGAAGCAATATTGCCATCAAAAGCCTCCTTTTTAAAGCATCTGCAATACTGAACCACAGCTTCATTGCTGCTTTACTCCAGTAAAAGCAGAAGGTTTTTTTTCTGATAATAGTAGAAAGGAATTATTCGAAGAGAAAAATGTGAATGGAGGGTGTCCAAGTGACAGGATAAAAGTCTGACCCTCTCGAAAGCAAAGGAGATGGTTGTGCTTGTCTTCAAAAGTTTAATTCAGAGAGCAAGAGACTTGAGGCAAAGTAAAAACTGTTACAAAAAGCAAACAAGAAACAAAACGAAAACCAAAGAACAATTCTCAGAAGAAATTAGGACCCTGAAGATGAAAATATATGACTGGTTTTATACCCCATGAAAAATACATGTTTTGTTTGGGTTTTTTTTTAAATGGTACTACTTAGTAGCATCTCGTCTTTTCCTCTTAATATAATTTGTATGTGGAATATCTAAACTCCCTAAAAGAAAAAAAGAAAGGCCAAAAAATTTAACTGAAATGGCAATGGGCACCTTAATTAAGAATCTGACATAGTAGCTCTTGGATTTCTAGACAAAATTCACTTAGATGTCATTATCTCTCATTCTTTATTTTGGTTTTAGAAAGGTGGAAGAGAAAAATCAAACATTTGATCTAGTAATAAAACTATAGTTTGAAATCATGTTTCAGAGGAAGAGAAATATTCACACTTGCAATACTGAAAAACTTCAGTATTTTGCTTATAATGACATTTTGGCTCACAAGCCAAAGGTGATTGGGTATTAAAATGCTACTAAACTGTACACAACAGACTGCTGAGAGTAGTTCTGAAAAGTGCTGAAGAGGCTCATTATTTTAACTTTCTTAATAAATTCTGCTACATGTACTGCTAAAGGGAACAAACTGCTGAGGGGCTCTAATGACTAAAAATTAGACAGATATGCCTTATTCTTCAAGTTATCACAGCTGCATGTAAGTTTGAGATATAAGCAAGTCCATCAAGAGTTCTGTAATTCCAACTGTGTTCCAAGCAAATCAGCTAGAGAGAACAATAAACAGTTCTTGAAACACTGGTATTTTTCCTAATCAAATTTTAAACAAATTTCACTAAAAATGTGTTGTGTAATCCAGATGTTGGGAGGGAAGTGCAACAAAAACCCCAACCCAACCACACTTTCCAGTCTTTGCTTGCTTTTAACTTTTTCCCCCCCATCGAAGAAAGAGGAAAGATGTTAAAAATGTGCAATTGGATATTTGTAGCCTTAAAGAAATGAGTCCTGTTGCTTGGTCACCACGAAGTCAACACATACTTAGGACTACACCATGTCATACAAATTTCAGAAGAAAAGTGAAACTCAAGAATATAACAAACACTTCAAGAAAATAAGATGATGTAAATCCAGAGCACTCTGGTAACATGCTAATAACTTGCTGATAGCATTCCTGTGCAGAGACAGGACTGAATTTCTACAGCTGTATTTTAATTCTGGTAGTTTCAGCAAAACTAGACCATGTATTTTTCTTCTTGAGTTGTATGTTCACATTAAGACCACATATTTATACCTGGGTGGATTTAAGTGTAAGAAGTTTCCTAGGAAGGGACTAAAACACCCCAGTATCAACTGTACAGTATTTAAAAAGTGACATTACCTACCCAGCTTCAGCTGAATGGCTTCGTTTGTGTTACACTTGTATTCAGCCAGTTTCTTCTCCATAGCAGTAAGTCCTAAAGAAAAAGTTGGGTTGCTTAAGATTCAAGAGGTGTCCAATCTGTGTCACTATTGCTCAAAGACCGTACTAGATAAAGGGTTGTAAAATCAGAAAACATGCAAAACAAAACCACTAAATCAGACTGATTTAAAAACAGCTAAAATATGCTACAATGTGTTAATGTGGAGAATATATTCTTCTCAACCACCTCTCTGGAGATAGAAAGAACTAGAAAACGGATAAGAATCTTCCTTTTTTTTCTGAAATTTAAATGCATTACCACAAAATTACAAAGTGTTCTAAGTTATTACCAATTAAACATATATTTTACAAGGTAAGTAAGAAAATAAGAATTCAGTCTAACATGCTATTTACAAGAAAGATGTTATGTAACACATGTCAGGACATTGCAATGTTTGCATTAAGTCATTTTCATAAACAGCTGTTCATGAACTTCACTGGCATGTACCCCACCAGCAATTATTGAGCTACCACTGCTCTTCCAGAGCAGATCTGGGGGAAAAAACCCAAATAAACTGTGTTTTTTTCCAAAGCCGAAGCCAGCACAGAAGGCACATTTCCTTATGGTATTTTCCAAGTGCTTTACAAATATAGTCCCCCTTCACTCCGGAAAATCACCAGAGAATTCCCATACATGTAACTTCAGCCAGCGAAGTACAAACAGCGTCGGGTTTTTAATTCCTGCCCACCCCCAGCGAGCTCGTGGACATGGGGGCTCCTGAGCGAGGGGGCCGCGAACCCGAGGACGCCCCCCGGCAGCAGCGGCGGCGGCACAACCAGGGCGGGGGGGGGGGGGGCCGCGCCCCCGGCGGGGGGGGGGGCCCCCG
>JAWWEV010000172.1:20371374-20382953 GCA_035583235.1 Hafferia zeledoni | reverse complement strand
GAGACACGGCCGGGGCGGGGGCAACAGAGACACCGCCGGGGCGGGGGGAACAGAGACACGGCCGGGGCGGGGGCAACAGAGACACCGCCGGGGCGGGGGCAACAGAGACACGGCCGGGGGCAGGGGCAGCCGCGCTCTCCTCCCTAACACCCCATTCGCAGCCCGCTCGTGTTCACCGCGGCCCGCCCCCTGCCCCCTGCCCGGCCCTGGTCTCGCCCCCGGCCCCGGCGCTCCCCTCGGTGCCACTCCGGGCCGGGCCCGTTCCGGCCTCACCCGCCATGTCGGAGCCGCCCGCGCGGAGCGAGACAACCCGCGCGCCGGAACTGAGCGCACTTCCGCTTCCGCCCGCCGAAACCCAACGAGGAGCCAATGGCAGCGCCGTGCGGCGCGCGCAGCCCGCGCGCATGCCCAGCGGTGCCTCGAGCCCCGCGCTCCGTCTCCCGCGTGCCCGGCCCCGCCCCTCCCCAGGGAGCGCGCATGCGCAGTGCTGGCGGCGCGAGCGCGCACGTGCGGCGGCCCGGGCGGGGCGGGAATGGCGCCCGAGGGGCGACACCGAGCGGCGACACCGAGCGGCGCTCCCGGTCCGGCAACACACCTGGGGCTCTCCCCGCTGTCCGCACACGCCGCGGGGCTCTCCCCGCTGTCCGCACACACCCCGGGGCCCTCCCCGCTCTCTGCACGGACACGCCGCGGGGCTCAGCGTCGCAGGGCGCCTCGGCCCAGCAAACAACCACAGCTTTAGCGCTAGTGAAAAAAAAACGTATTCTGAGACACTTGTTACAGCCATTGTGTAAAGGGTATTTCTGCCATTTTCTTTCAAGAGGCTGGTTTTTGATGTGCATTGTCACTCCTTGTGCTGGTTTGGGCTGCGGTTGAATTTTCTGATTTGAGGCTGTGTTTTTGGGTTTGTGCTGAACACGGGGTGGATAATGTAGAGATGTTTTTGTTATTGCTGAGCAGGGCTTGCACAGAGCCAAGGGCTTTGCGGCTTTCCGTGCTGCCACGCTGGCAAGGAAGGTGCATGGGAGGTTGGGAGAAGACACAGCTGGGACAGGTGACCCCAGCTGACCAAAGGGATATTCCAGACCATATGACATCATGCTCAGTGTATAATGGGGAAGAAGGAGGAAGGGGGAATGTTTGGAGTGATGGTGTTTGTCATCCCATGTACCTGTTAGGTGTGATGGGGCCCTGCTCTCCCGGCGGTGGCTGAACACCTGCCTGCCATGGGAAGCAGTGAATTAATTCCTTGTTTTGCTTTGCTTGTGTGTGTGGCTTTTGCCTTTGCTATTAAACTGCCTGTATCCCAACCCACGAGTTTTCCGGCTTTTACTCTTCCAATTCTCTTCCCAATCCTGTTGGTGGGGCAGTGAGTGAGTGGCTGTGTGGGCCTTGGCTGCTGGTTGAGCTTAAACCACAACACTCTGCAATCATATGTATGAGTGGGCTTGCTGAGCGAGACATTTTAGTGGTCAGATGCTTATCAAATAGGCAGATTGCTACCAAAACTGTTCTTGCTGTCAGCTGCGACACAAGCACACACGTAGTATGTGAACTCTTACAGTATATTGAGAAAATTTTTGTTGACCTGTAACCAAGAAAAGTCCTGCTTTCTGGAGAAAAATAGTTGTTTTAAATGTAAGAAATGTGACTCACTGTTTTGTGACCACTGCCATCTACTATATTGTAGTTTCATATTTCACTGTGTTATTTGAGGTGTGCCAGAATCTGCCCTTTTTATGTTTTCCAGTAGTGTGTGATAAAAGACACCTTGTTGGGGGCTTGAAATAGTGCAGCAAGACAGAACATGCAGGATTATTTAAGTCAGGCTTTACAAGCACGCACTGTGATCGAACTGTCCAAACAAAATATGAACTTGTCCTTGCTTAAGGCTGTGGCCTGCATGCTTTTCATTTTGAGGTATAACAAAGCAAGTGAGTGGGTTCTGCTGCTAAAGGACTGCAGGACCCTGTTAGAAGTTGCTGAATTCTAGCCAGAAGTGATTACTTTGTGCCTTTGATTCCTTTGTTTGCAATACAGGCCTAGCACCAATTTGTAGCCAAGCTGCCAGAACATCAGTCTATGAACAGTCTCAGCACTTGGAACCAACAGGTACAGCTTGGCCGCCCCTCGAGGGAACGGCTGCGTCTGTCGCGCCAGAAATGAGATTGCGCAGCTTTTACGGCCACACACTGTGGAGTTGGTGCCGGCAGCCCCCGGACAGGGACCCCCACCCGCGCCAATGGTACCTTGGTGGGGGCAGACACGGCACCCGGACCGCGCCCACGGGTGAGCAGGGCAGGGCAGGGCAAGGCCGGGCAGGGCAGGGCAGGGCACGGCGCTCGGTCCCACAGCGCTGCTGGGCTGAGGCGGCGGCTGCTGCGGCGGCGCGGCGGGCGGGCGGCTCCTCCTCCTCCTCGTCCTCCTCCTCCTCGGCGGGCGCAGCATGGCGGTCAAGGTGACTCTCCCGCTCCCCGCTTGTGGCAGGAGGAGCCGGGCGGCCCCTGCGCGGGGCCGGGGGCAGGCGGGTGGCGGGAGAGACAGCCGCGGCTGCGGGAGCCCCGCGGGGCCGGGGGGAGGCGGCGGCGGGGATGGCGGGGCGGCCCCGGGGAGCGGCAGCGCAGCCCGATCCGCCTCCGCCCGCCGCTGTGCCGCGGGGTCGGGCCGGGCCCGCGGGCTGGGACGGGGACGGGGCCGTCCCGTGGGGCTGCGGCTCTCTCGGGCCGCCCCGGGATGAGGGCTGTCACCGGCGCGGTCGGGGCTGGGCCGGGGGGTGTCGGGGCCCCCATTGCCGCCCGGACCCCGCGCTGTGTCCGCCCCTGTCGTGGCGCGGCTCGCGAAGCAGTAACTTCCTTGCGTTTACAGGTGCATTCAACCAAAAGAGCGGATCCCGCCGAACTGCGGAATATTTTTTTGCAGGTAAAAATATCTGTCTGGTGGTGTTTGAGTGACGGGCTTCTGCTTTCTGCCTTCCCAGCAGTTTGCCATGACATCAAACACTTGTCGTGCTGCTGGGACACTTAAAAGTTCAGTTTACAGGCACAGTATATTGAAGGGGCTGTCAGGCATTGAGGAGAAAGTGCTGGTGACACAAATCCTGATTAACTACTTCCAAATTATAATATTCAATAATTTTCTGAAGTATTTTCACGTTTTCTGTAAAGCAAATAATTATAACTAAGTACTGTTATGTTTTAAATACACCCTTCCTAGACTAAGAAAAAATTCTTCATTCTGTATGTTTTGTGTTTGAGGTTTATATGTGTTCCTCTTACAAATGCATGGATTGCTGGCAGTGTTTTTAGAACTTAAAACTGATTTCTCAAGATTTATGTATTCCATAATATTATCCCTTGCAGAGCCTTATAATTAAGATCTCTATATATAAGTGTATGAAGCCTTCTCCACTCCCTTAGTTACAGTAAAGCACAATCAGAAAGGAAAATCCAGTCAATCCTATAACTTTAATAATAAGGTTTGAATCAGGCATATGAAATAAGAACAACTATGTTTTGGTCCATTGTTGGGCCACTGATATTTCAAGATCACTAAAATACCTTCTTTTCCCTTTATATTGAGTGCTAACACATCATATTCAAGAAGCTTTTCTCTATCAAAAAGTTAAGAATGTGAATTTAATATTAGGGTTAATGCTGTAAATAATGAAATCTGTTATTTAATTTTTGACATATATCTTCTGGTTCTACTGTATTATCTAACGATTCCACATAATACAAGTAGTCAGAGGGACTTTTTGCCCAAGAGAGAGAAGTTCTATCCCAGCCTTAATTTTGGCAGATGTTTGCTTTTGCATGCTGGAGTACACTGGTGACCTTGCTGGAGAGCAAGACCAGAACGCTGACATCAAACTGTGAAATCCCAGCGTTTAGTTACCAGTAAGAAAACTTCCAGCTCAGGTTCTTCTTGTGGCATTCAGCTTTCGTAGATAAGGATTATGGTGCAGTATGTTAATAAAATGTGAAAACACTATTTTTAAAGATATGTATTAATACAATATAAAAATGTGATTACAGAACGTAATTTTCCAACTTTTTGCAAGATACTTTTACATGTTTGATTGAAAAAAAGTGAAATAAGGTGTCAAAGTACTCTATTGAACTTGTAAATGTGGACTTCTTGTGATTCTCGACTTCCAGTCAGTGGAAGTTCTTGTTTCTGGAAAAAAGTAATTGAAGTCCTTGGTATTGGTCATACAGAGAAAAGTGGAGAGAAAGAACATAGTACAACTGGATCTTGACATTTTGATTCTGAAAGGACAAGTTTATTGACCTAGAAAGGAGATAGTCTTGTTTTAAAACAGCTTTTTGGTTTTCTCCATGTCCTATCTTGTCTTCTAAGAAACATGCAAATTAAGTTGTGGATTATTTCATGCTCTGAGGAATGAAAAATACTCCAGGAGAGCTTTTGTGTCTGAGGTTTGTAGTAAAAAAAAAAAAAAAACAGCATAGAAAGTTTGTACTCATTTTGCATTATATTTGATTACAGTTGAGTTTGAAATTGTGTTTTTGTTTGATGAGTAGCAATCAAACTAGTTGCAAGTTTCAAAAAATCAGAAGAGATTCATTTTTTCCAAGACTTGTGTTATAGAGGGTTGTTATGAAATATTGCTAGTGTGGCACACATCAAGGGTCAGATATGTTGTGCTCTTTGCTGAGAGTGCTGGCCTGTCCAGTGAGCTCCAGCTAAAGGTCGTGCATTCCTTCCTAAATTTGGCTCCCCTTGGAAATGGCTAGAAGGGAAGATGTGAACCCTTGGCCTCGTCACTATCCACCTTAATCATAGAGAGTGTGCTTAAATTTCCTTCTGTTATGCATGTCTTCTAATGTGATACGTGCCCTCTGCCCATCCACTTACATTGTGCCATAGCAGATGTTTGATATATACCTTTCTCTTAGAATTTCTGAAGCATGGTCTAGGTTTATTTTTGCTATTTTAAACTGTTAAAAATCTGAAATTTGCCTTGCAATGAAAGGATAAACGATTGTGTCTCCATAGTCCTGTAACTATGAAATGCAGGCATTGAAATGTCATGTCTGTGCACCGTCATAAAGTCAGGTGTTTGCTAAACACGGACTTCAGTAACAACCATGAAAGAATAAATTTGATAACAAATTATCGCTGAAGGATAAAAGACTTAGGTAGAACAACAGTTACCATATTTGTTAGGGAACCTCCCTTATTTTTTTCTTAGGGAAGACAGTCAGCCTTTGAGAAATACAGTTTTATTATTCCCTGCCTACTGACTTCAAGTGTAACCTGTTCAAGCAAAGTGCATTAAAAAACAAAAACAAATTTCCGGTTTTAATACAGGAAACTTTGCCCACCACCACTTAAAAGCTACCTGAATCCTTGGCCATAGCTTAGCTTAATTTTAAAGAAGTAATGCTAATAGGTCTCTTCTGTTTTGAAGCTTCTCTCTTCTCTGTCCTGACAAGTTGTTGGGATAGAAAACCCCTTTAAATTGAAAGCTAACCAATTACAGAAAGAAAGCATTATTTCAGGACTGTACAACTAGAGTATGGGGTTTGTGTGTTCATTTCATGAGATGGTGTTTAAAAAAGATCTCATGCAAATTCATCAAGTGATGAGACAGTCTGTAAGAACTGAGGAAAATACAGATTTAATTGATGTGTTTTATATTCAAATTAAGTTATAATTTACAGTTACGTATTTTGTGTTAAAAGACTCTTCTTAAGTTGTATGGTGAAAAGATAACTTGAGGATAAATGTCTTTACATGCCTGGCTACTTTGTTAGGCCCTAATTTATTGGTGTGCTGCCAAGCTCTTCCAAAATGCCATGACCTTCTCATATGGAGCTCAACGTATCTGTCAGTTAATTATTTTTGTAACAAAACTTCCCAGAAACATTTTTTATTGTAGAACAAAGAATTATTTGTAATAAACTCAGATAAACTGGTGTCTGGAGAAAA
The DNA here is from genome assembly GCA_035583235.1 of Hafferia zeledoni. NCBI lineage: Eukaryota > Metazoa > Chordata > Aves > Passeriformes > Thamnophilidae > Hafferia > Hafferia zeledoni. The sequence continues at coordinate 20,377,001 of JAWWEV010000172.1, read as the reverse complement.
AAAGATGGCAATGTTTAGATTTTGACTGTCTTTGATATGCACTCTACTGTCATACAGTTGAAGTCCATTATTATTGAATCTGTGCTCAATACCCTGCATGTTTGATGGTCCTTCATACATAACATTTTCTTTGGATTTCATTTCTTGCAGCAGAATTGTGCTTCGTAATGCATTTTTCAGTCACTTGTGTATAGAACTGAGAAGAGAACCTTTCAGAGTTGATTCAAGGAAGCCACAGTTTTTGTTCTGCTGTCGTGTTGGCAGCAGTGCTGAATTAAAGGATTCCTGTCCGCTGCTTTGTCTTCCTGTTTTTGTGAAAATAATCTGCTTTAATTCTGCATAAATTCAGTGATCTAGTTTACAGTGCAGTCTTGCAAACAGCTGTCAACACAGCTCTAGGGTGGAAGAGGGAGAGGTGATGAGGGTGTGTGAGGGGCTGGTATTGTGGAAAGGATACAGGACATGCTGATGCTGGTGTGAGCTCCTTTATGAAAGTGTTACCTGACAACTGGTTGTGAAATGAGTGAGACATGGGAAAGATTCCCTTTATCATAAGGAGTGTTACACCTTAACAGGTATTGTGTGTATGTCTTACTGTTAATATTCCAATTCCTGGGGGTCCCTGGCAGGTAAGGGCCTGTTTTGTTGCTCTTTCATGTACAGGTGTGTCAACTGAATCAAGATACTGCAACATATAGTGGAAAAGTTACAGATAAGGCCATTAGTTTGAGTTTGAGTTCACTAGTAGAGATGTTGCACTATCTGGAGACATTGCTGTTTCTTTTTCTGCTGAGAATGCTTGTTTGCTAGGACTTAGAAAGGCAATACACATTTTTACAAAGAAATTAGAAATCACTACTTAGAATGCAAATCAAAATAATAAAATTTGAAATCTGCTTTTAATTTTTATTTGAAAATTCAGTGCTAGTAGAATTAAAACTGAAATAACATTTCAATCTACTCAAATCCTGTTTTTGTGTTTGCGAATTTTTACTCAAAAGTGTTAGTTTAAGGATAAAAATTAATCTGAAAATTTATTCCTCACAGAAAGGGGAAAGAAATAATGTATATTTTCCAAAATCATTATAGGAACTATCAAGAACAATTATTTAGAATATATCTGCTACTGTAAGTTGTAGGAAAACTTACGTGCTTTGTTTGCAACAAGTGGAAAGCTGCAGCATGGTTGTAATACCTGACAGTTTCTGAAATATATAATTGTCTTTTAATTAGAAGATATTTGTCATTATGTGAACTTATACTGTACTACAGGGAAGTCTGATTGGTGGTGGTATAAAACTAGTACAGTAACACTGTTAGTTAAATCAAGCCTTTAAATTCAGAGCAGTTGGGTGCAGACAGTTGTGGACCGTTTTAAGTTGCATTTGGTAAAGGTACGAGTTTGGTAATCACTGATGATTAGAATCTAAATGGATTAATCTTATTTTGTGTGGGTTTGTTTTTTTCTGTTCTTACTGTAGTATGCAAGTGTTGAGAAAGATGGTGAGCATTACATGACCCCTGAAGATTTTGTGCAGAAATACCTAGGACTTCATACAGATCCACGCCACAATCCCAAAACAGTGCAGCTGTTGGCTGGAGTGGCAGATCAAACTAAGGATGGGTGAGAGTTTTGCTTTCCATTTGAAACTTGTAATTCATTAGTAAATGTGTAAGTGCATGAGTTTAATAACTTCATCTTCTTAAAAACATTATTGATTATATTACACTTAAGACTTATTTAGATGATTAATTTTTTTTCCCAACTAAAGTAGACTGTAGATTTGTCTGTAGAGAGAACTGGGAAAAAAGTATGGTGTTTAACATGGATTTTTTTTAAGTAAAGATTTATTTTAGTGATGTTTTAATAAATACTACAAATACCAAGGAAGTCAAACTGCAGATAAGTTCAGCACAGTATGATTGCCTTGGAGAAGTTCTTTTCTGCATGTCTGCATCTGTGATCATATACTGTACAGAGTCTTCAGTAACTGTAATTAATGTGACAGTATGGAAGAGCTTATGTAGTGTGCAATTCAAATCAAACCATTGAGGTCTTTTTAAAAGTGCTAACTGACAGAAAAGAGAGACACCAGTGACTACAAAGGAAGAGGATGTTTGCCTAATGAAGATAAGGTCACAGTACGTAAAGCTTTTCCAATGCTACTTACTGATGATCCTCCTTGCTTTTGGACAAGTCCCTGAAACCAGTTTACAAAGTGTCTGCTCTGCTGAGGCAGTACCCTCTAACTCATTTGTCTTCCAGGGAGCCTTTTCTTTTGCTGTATGTGGGCTTCTAGTTTTGACCTTGGATAGTGGGAGCAGGCCTGGACATTGTTAAAGTAAATTGACAAGGTTAAGATGGGTCAGAGCAGAGGTCATGAATGCAGAAGTGAGTGGGTATTTTGTGTAGAAGAAAATGCTGTTAAAATAGCATACATTTGTAAATACATAGATGTAACTTACTATAAATTGAATACTCCTTAACTTCTATGGTCACTTAAATGTTTTTGTTTTCCTGGGCTCTGCCTTAGAATATTTTATTAATTTGCTTATTATCCTCAGCAACTTCCACAGTATCTGTGGTATACAGGTGAAATCACACATGCTTTTTGCACTAAATGACCAAAGTAGAATCTCCTGTTTGATGTAATGTTACATGATTTTACTTTTATAAAGCTGCAGCCCTTTGCTAATTTCCAGCACGTGGCTGCAGTTTGTTACTTTGTTACAGCTTCAAAAGGATATTTTGTTTGTTGAAGTAATAGTCTGTTTGAGGACTAGTAAACCAACAAGCTTAGTATCTTGTTTCTCTGAGAGCTGTTGGTTATCTTTTATGGTGTGCATTTCTTCAGAAAATGCTTATAAGAGGACGTTTATTGCAGTGAGGAATCAATAATTTGTTTTATTGCTAGAACAGAACTTTAAGGTATCACTTTTTGTTGCTTTCCCTGTGAGTTGAATATAAAGGCTTTTTGTTTGTTTGTTTTTTGTTTTTTTTAATCTGGGTAATATTTGAAGTGAGTTAATCACAGCTGGGTAAGTATGCTTTATCAGCTTCTGTATGGGAAGAGTGGGATTTTTCTTTTGCACTACCATAGTCTGCAGTGCAAATGTCTGTCTGAATAGTTGTCTGAAACTTATTTTTCTAAATGTTTTAATCTATATTTATCTGTAATATGTATTTCATGTGAAGAACTTGTTATACCCCATCATCATCAGTTTATTTATTACTTTTACATTCACATTCTTTCATTTGTAGTGAGTTGTAATACATCAAAATCCAGACTCTAATAACTATATCATCTGCACAGAGAGTTTAATCTGTAGCACAAATAACTCTAATCTTCAGCTGAATTCCAGAATGCATTGCATCTTTCCAAGGACTTAAAGTTACATTATGAAGTCCAAGGAAGCCCTAATTCATACATACATTTGTAAATTAAATTACAGCCCAACATCACACAGCAAGTCATTGAGAAGCTTTGGGTTCTCTTACAAAATTTCATTCCTGTATTTGCTGTCATATCCTCTTAGCCTTGCTTGCCTTCAAATAAATTTACTCACAATGTTATTGGTTGCTTTAATTGTTAATATGTTTTTATTTCTTCTAGGTTTAAGTTTGGCACTTTACAGAAAGAGCACATTTTGGAACTGGCTATCTGTAGGCGTGTGTTTAAAAAAAAAAGTCTTTACACTTTTTTTCTGATAGTAACTTGATTCCTGCTTAACTGTTCTAGAGTACTATTGCCTTCTCCCATTACTGCAGTACAAGACTGGTTTGCTTTAGTGGAACTCAGTAAGACAGTTCTTAAAACAGATGACTGTTCACTTTCAAAATGTTTATTCCTCGTTGTAACAAATGCATGTTCTGAGAAATTAATGCAATGACCTCTAAATTAAAATTTTGCCTAAACTTCCTTGACTTCCATCTGTTTAATACAACAGAATTTCATTGGTGCTGTAAGCATTCCCATGTCTTCAGACCATTGGCACTAGTTTTGAAATTAGGATAAATCCCTGTCTGAATAATGTGCCAAAACCAGCTTCCCAATTATATAAGTCAATTAACATTAGTAGGTATTGCAGTTTTAAAATAAAAGATTTTTTCTCCCTTCGAACCTTCAAAGTTTCACAGTAATTCAAAATTCTTCATTTTAATTGCTTGTTTCTGCATACTCTTTTTGTCAGCATATCGTTCTTAAATCTGGAAATACATTCTTGAGCCAAGTCCCAAAACAAGAGTTGATATTTCCCTCAATGGAGAGTTCCAACAGAGCTGTACATAATGTCTGAAAAGCTGTGTTGAGTGGGGGAAAATGGGCAAAGAGTTGTAGTAGGCAAAAAGGAAAGAGAAGAATTGTAAACACATGGGTTACTTTGTGTGCTTTTGAAGGGTAACAGGACAAGAAATAGAAAAGAACTTTTTAAAAATGTTACAGATAAAATGAAAGGGAGTGATTTGATACTGTTCCAAACTTGGGAATGCGGTGGGTTCACTGTATGATACTTGAGTAGCAATTGGGTGGGAAACTCCCATGGTTCCATTTAATCCAGCTCCTGTTATCTCTGCCCTAATGACTCATGGAGGATGCTCTTAGACACAGTATCAGCTGTAATAATGGGGCATAGAAATGCATAGAAGTGCAAGTTGAATATATGGAAAGGAAATGGAATGTATCTGTCTCCTTTTGCTGTAGGCACAGTTAAAGTGAAACCTCTGAAGACATCTTCTTTCAGGTTCAGGCTTCTACAAATGCATTCTACAGAGATTGTCACTTGATTTTGTCAGTCTTAAAGCTTCCTGGTTAGGAATTCATTTGTGTGTCAGCTTCATGCTTGTATGTGAGGTATCTTTTAAAACGATAGTATTTACAATCATTTTAAAGGATCATCTGTTTCTTTGATACTAACCCATCATTTATCAAGGTCATCCTTAGGATGAAATTGACTTTGCATCTGAAGAATCATTCTCATATCTCTGATTTTTGTGGCTAAAATGTGACAAATTAATAATAATTCAGTATTTGCCATATCTTAATTATTTTTAAAATCACAAATTCTTTTTTCTGTATTTTCTGTATAATGTGTATATGCAAGAATGTTAAATCCTTCTTCCTCTGTATTAAGATAGAGAAAGACTAGATAAAGTAATGAATAATGTGGTTTGATTTTCTCCTTTTTTCCCCCTTTCGTTACTCTCTGAGGAACAGGATTTATCCTTGGCTCTTTAGCAGTGAGCAGTATTGTGTGAAGTGATCACTATAAGCTAATGACTTCTTGTGAAGAGTACTAAGTTCTAGGAAAATGCACCATCTACAGTGATACTCTGTTTTAGCAGCGTTTACTGAAATAGTAATTTCTTGTTTAATTTAAAAAATATAATTGAAATGCTTACTGATAAATTGATAATTTATTTGATGCTAAAATATAGATCACATAATTTATCCCATCATTTTCTTGTGCCAACATTAACTTTTATCTTTTCTTAGCTTAAGACTTACCTTTCAGCAAATGTTTGTACATACAGCATTAGGATCCCTTCTAAATTTTTTTTTTCCTGTTAGAATAAGCTGAGTTCCTCTAAAAAAGTAATTTACTATCCTAACAAGTGATCTGTGCATACA
>JAWWEV010000172.1:20340987-20362273 GCA_035583235.1 Hafferia zeledoni | reverse complement strand
AACACTCGCTCCAAGGTTTTACACAGTAATACGAAAAGTATCATGTTGTGTTTCAAATATATTTTTATACAGGTCTGCAATTATTCTTAACAAGCTAAAACGCTTCTTAAACAGCTGCTGAAATCATCATTTGTTTGTATTCTTCCTGGAATGTTTGTGGATTTACTCTACCCCACGGCTCACTTGTTGTTTTTCCCTTCCCCAAAGCAAATGTCAAAGAAATATTTGAACAAACTGTTATTCATCTTCAAATCCCCTTCAACTGGGACTGTGAATTCATTCGACTGCACTTTGGACATAACAGGAAGAAGCACCTTAACTATTCAGAGTTTACTCAGTTTCTTCAGGTCAGTTATTAACCTTCTTCCAAAGCAGAACTGAAATTCATTTCACTTCTAATAACACACTAATACCATTATAAATTTTGAGCTTATTCAGGTAGCGATAATTCCTATCAGATACTAATCCTGATAGTTATGATGAACTGTTATTTCTCCATACCACTTTTGTAAGCAGTGTGTAGTCATTGTGCTTTAACTTGCATGCCATCCTTTAGAAGAAGGAGACTAAACATACTGTTTATGAAACCATTTTACTGGTGGTTAAACTGGATTGAGGGTCTACTTTTTCTGTCATAGGAATTTAATAGCACAACTGACCTCTACCAGAGAAAGTTGGCGTCCTTAATACAGGCAGTTTCTACTGACCATAAAACCTCCCATCTAAAGGTTTTAACTTCTGTAACATATCTTTTAGTTTTAAAAACATTATCCTAATGCTTACATTTTTTTCTCTCGCTGGCATGTATGCTACCACACATGCATTGGGAGTTCTGTCTTAAATGCAGACAACTTTGCAGGAGGTAAATCTGATTTCCTGAGATGTTGCTCAAGCATCCTCTAGGGATTGAGCTTTACAGGATTTCACTTGTTGAACTGCGCTTTGTGCTAAGCCAAAAAAATGCAATTAAAACATACTATGAATTGAACATTATAATAGAAGAAAGTAAAGGAAGATGTCAGTTATAAAGGGTGGAGAAAGAGAAAATTTACATTGTAATTCATGGAAAGGGAGTTCACAGAATTGTAAGTAATTGCACTGAATTCTGTAAATTAACGTACAATGATCACCTCATGATGTAATTTTATGTCTACTAGCCATCAGGAAAAATAGATTATATGCTTGCAGAGCTGGCCTTTAGTGCAAAAAAAGCTTTGTACATACTGTCTTGAAAGTAAGGAGTTATAGATGTGTTTGGGTATCTGTAATTATTGTCCAGGATAAAAATAGGGCGTAGTATCACAGAATAGTTTGAGTTGGAAGGGGCCTTGAAAGGTCATCTAGTACAACCCTCATTGCAATGTGCAGGGCCATCTTCAGCTAGGACAGCTTACTCAGAGCTCAGTCAACCTGACCTTGAGTGTTTCCAAAAATGGGGCATCTACTACCTCCCTGGGCAATCCAGTGTTTTACCACCCTCATTGTAGAAAATATCATCTTTACATCGAGTCTGAATCTACCCTTTAGTAAGTTTAAAACCATTACCTGTTCTCCTATCACAATTGGCCCTACTAAAAAGTCTACCCCATCTTTCTAATAAGCCTTCTTTAAGTATTGAAAGGCCACAGTAAGGTCTTCCAGGAGCTTTCTGTTTTCTTCTCTTCTGCAGGCCAAACAACCCCAACTCTCTCAAGCCTTTTCTCATAGGGCAGGTGTTCCAGCCCTCCATAATTTTTGTGGCCTTCCTCTGGATCTGCTCCAACAAGTCCATGTCTTTCCTGTACTGAGCTCTGTTTTGATCTAGAGCAGATTCTAGAAAAACATAGACCTAACTATAGGAACTCTGTCCCATGTTTGCTACTACATATTTGAAATGATCCCAGGCACAAACGTGGGATGTGAGTGCGGAAAACAATCCCCAGATTACTAGTGAGAAAAACCTTTTTATTGGGAACTCAGACCAAAGTGATAAGTGTCTGTTCTGGTTTTATGTTCATTGTTCCAAGATACTGCCATGTGAGTTGAAATAACCTCTTGCTGTCAGTCACCATATAATAGAAATCCTTAGTAGGGAAGGCTCGTATGAGTTGCAGTAATTTCAGTATGTACACAAATTGGGTATTGTTATCACTTCTTTTAGGTCAGGTGGTTTTTCTCATTTGGTCTAGCAGCATCTTTTGGGGTTTGGATCAGAGCACATTTGTTGCACCCTGATCTAGAAAATGTTGATCATTAGGTTATGAGAGTTGAAAAATTACTGTAAAGGTGATATAAGCTACATGGTTTTCCCTCTTACTTTCTGTCAGAATATGGTTATTATTTTAGCAGCTTCTAGAGGTCTGAATGACAGCTGAATGTGCTTTTATTGTTTGGTTGAATAGAAGGAAACAACTTTTTCTGGACATAGAATTTACAATCATCATTATTATCTTGAGGTTAGGTTAGCACAGTGTGCTTTATGTGAAGGTTCTTACAGTTTGTATAGGAGTTTTAAATTGCCTGAAATGAATGACCATTTCTGACATTATGGGAGATAGCTGTTTGGGGCACTCTAAGTCTGTATTATATAATTTTCACTGTCCTGTTTATTTTCAAGTACTTTTCAATGGGTTAGTTTATAATAGCTCAGTCATATCTCAGCTTGGATGTAAGAGATCAGCTCACTTTGAGTCTTTAAGATCAATACTAGAAGTTTCTCTAGCAGTTAAGTATTTAATAAAGAAATAGACAGCAGACAGAACAAGGGTATGTGAAGTTCATTTCTCAAATCACTTACTGAAAGTGCCTATTTCCTTACAGTTGAATTCAGGCTTTCCTTTTGGCAGAGAAATTAAACTGTGGATAGAATCAGAATGCAGACTTCTTGTTTTAGTTGGGCTGGCCTTGAAGTTTAGACTGTAGTTGTGCTGTGTTCTACATGCACAGACCTGTAGGAGCATAAGAATATGAAATCAGTGAGTTTTGTGAACAGTGAGTTGCAGAATTTTTTTCTAATTTGCTGTCTCTGAATATTCATTCTAGGAGCTGCAGTTAGAACATGCAAGACAAGCCTTTGCAATGAAGGACAAAAACAAAACTGGTCTGATAACTGGGCTGGATTTCAACGAGATCATGGTTACCATTCGCTCGCATATGCTGACTCCATTTGTGGAAGAAAATTTAGTTTCAGTAAGTGTGAAGAAAAAGTGCCTTCAGTTTGGTGTTTAATAGCTGTAATGTTTTAAGATGGTATTGCTTCTGTCCCAATTTGTCTTCTACCTGTCTAGGTGCTAGAGGTTATAAACTTCCTAATACACTGGTCAGAGTGAGACATGGCAGCATTCCTTGGCTGCAGTAATGAAAAGGGTGGCAATCTGGTTTACATATTGGAAGTGTCACTGGAAGCAGTTTGATTTAGTCTACTCTACTTTCCACTAGAGGATGGCAAAATGTATTTGGCAAAGAAAGAATCAAAGAATTGTAGAACCATTTAGGTTAGAAAAGACCCTTAAAATCACCAAGTCCAATGGAAGTCATTTGGGGCAAAAGCATCCAATTTTTGTATTTGAATAGATGACAGATCTCAAGAGTTGGAGGCTACTTACAGTTTTGTCCTTTTATATACTCTTGCATTCTTTTCTTTTTCAGATCAGAATTTGGAAAATCAGTATGTAGATTCTAGAGATAGAATGGTTATGGCTGTGATAGTTTGGCAAGATCTGTAGGTAAAGTAATGACATACAAATCATAAACTAAAAGTAAATAGTATGAAAATTATGTAAGAATAAAATTTAAATTAAGATAAACTAATAACATTTATCTTACTATCTTACCTATAAATCTTGTCTTGCCTTACTAATAAGGCATACTATCTTCCATAAAATGTAGAGTATCTACTAATTTTAGACTTTGAAGTAGATGGTCATTGATGTATGTGATACAAGAAGTCAGTACCTTTATCTAAAGTAGCATTTGCATGCATTTTTTTAGAAAATTGCTCAGTGACACATTTAGTGTGTCTTCAGATAAATGGGACAATAATCTACTTACGTGATTATTTCCTAATCATTTCCTAATGTTCGATTTTTACTACAAAAATAGTATCCTGTCTAAAAATTCTCCCCTCATGTTTCTATTAAAAATATCTTAAAATTACAGGAATAGAAGGGTATCTTTAATTCTTCCATAATTTACTCAAATGAATGTTTCTATAATTTGTAATAAAATGTTGTAGAGGGGCTTAAGGCACTTAACTGCATTTGTTTAATTTTTAAAGGTAGCTGGTGGAACTGTTTCACATCAGGTCAGCTTCTCCTTTTTCAATGCATTTAATGCCCTTTTGAATAACATGGATCTTGTTAGGAAGATATACAGTAATATAGCAGGTACAAGAAGAGATGTTGAAGTCACAAAAGGTAAAGTATACTTCCTACATTTTATTAAATTTTTAATTCTGTCTATTTTGTAATCTGGTGATGGTTAAGGCAAGTCAGAAGCTGCAATGGTATGCAAGGTTAGGGCTACTGTGAAAGTGGCTTTTTAACTGTAGGTGATTTTCATCCTCATAAGTTAGTAAGCATTTTCATTTAGCTCATTAAAAAGAAGATTCTGGCAGGAGTTGTGTTGCCCTTATTAGTCTGAGTGGGTAACTGCAAGTCAGTATCTTATTGAGGATTTTACAACTCCTTGAAAGAGATGCATTGTTGCTAAGAGATAGAAAGTTCCTAGGGAATGTGGTAAAATGGTTTAAGTTTGAAAATCCATCATGAGTAATCTCTGTGTTGTTTTAGCTCTAGTTACTTTTTTCATTACTAGATCTCTTTTAGAGAAATTGTATGAATTTATGACCTCATAAGTGCTTACTTGCCTGAGTGGTTTTATATACAGTTAATGTCTGTTAGGACATGGCAAATCCCTGTGCCTGTGGAAGGTTGCCGTATTTCAGTCTTGCCACAGGCTTGCGCAGTTTGCTTTTGTAATCATTTTATGACAGATTTTATCACCAATTTTATTGCCTGTATGGATGGCACCAATCAAACCATTGTGTGGTAGAAAGCATGCCAAGATTTTGGTTTTTTGTTTGGTTTTTTTTTTCCTCTTTGTTTGGCTTACATTCCTATGCAGAGCACAGGAAATCATAAAATTCCTGGTTTTTGTCCTCCACATGGTTCTAACAAATTGCCTTGCAATATATTTTGGTACAGATACACCTTGCTTGGATTTGTGTTAGAAAAAGGCTGCTGTGTTTTCAGTGCTCAGGCTCATTAACTGTAACTTGCCAATTAATGTCATGATCGTGTCATGTAATTTGGCTGGATGAACACCTAAGCTCGGGGTCATTCAGAACTTGAACAGGCGGAAGTCTGGACACGATGGCAGTAGATGAGTCAGTTGCCCTTAATGCTGTGAATAATGGAGCATTATTCTGTTCTGTTCTGTTTTGCAGAACTTCAGAAGCAGGAATCATAAATTGTGGGTGTCATTTTATTAAGCTTGCTCATACGAGGCGTTTTGTTGCCTTTGACGAATTCTTGCCATAGATCAGAGGTGCAGAGTCAGACTTGCTCTGTGTTGCAAAGGCCTGTTTCAGGATAGATGTTCTCCTAAAGATATCTTTCCTCTTGAGCGTTATGGACTTTGCTTCTTGGTGATAGGCTTCATTTTTGTGATATTAAAGTTATTAGTGACTATTTAAAGGGGAAATTTGACAAATAATACCATTGTTGTATTTCTCTTTCGCTTTTAAATCCAGAGGAATTTACCCACTCTGCAATCCACTTTGGACAAGTTACACCACTGGAAATAGATATTCTCTACCAACTTACAGATTTATACAGTGTTACTGGGTAACATAATGATTATTTTATCATTTTACAAGAATTAGTTTTCTGTGTGAAAAATGTTTATTTTTGTCTTAATTTAGAAAGTTTTATGTTCCATTTTGTTTCGTTACAGTAGTTTATTCAATGTTAACCGATTCTGGTGTGTTCGTGGGTTTTGTAAGTGAACTGTGTATATCAAGCAAAATTATTAATTGATCTATTACAGGTATACATATGAAATAGCAAATAGCATAAAATACAGTACTCCCAAAAGGGTGCAATGCACTGTTTGATGTTTTGCATGATGTCTTTTATGCATGCAAGATCTTAGGTAAAAACAGTAGAAACAGTTTAATTTCTTTATTATATTCCTTATTATCAGTAATCGAGAACTTGCTTCTGAATAACCCAAGCTCCCTTCACCTCCAAGCATTCTTTATTGCAGCGTAGCAAACTTCTTAGGTGTGCATTCAAATATGACATGTGTTTTTTCAAACTTGGATATACTCTGTGGTGTGTGGCCAGGAATACTGTATTGAATGTTTGATGTTTTATCTGACTGTAATTTGTTTTTCTCCGCCTTGTGTAAAGGCGCTTAACTTTGGCAGATATTGATAGAATAGCACCACTGGCTGAAGGTGCATTACCTTACAACCTGGCAGAACTCCAGAGGCAGGTGGGTAGAGGAGTAAAATTGTTGAAATTATGTGAATGTTTGCATGTACTTCCAAATGAAAAATAAGATTAATATACTTTAAAAAAGTGAAACATGCTGTGTGTATTGCTGTAAGGATAGAAGCAGGACAGACTATCAGACACTGTATGTGTCTAAACCAGGTATTAGATGTCATATTGCAGAACGGCCTGATTAGATACGAGCACAATTCCTTACCATGAATAGATTTGTTCACTCCTGAAAAGGCTTGTCATAGGACACATCTCTCCATGAACTTCTCCAATGTAAGTCCTTCCCACGGGCTGCAGTTCTTCACAGCCTGCTCCAGTGTGGGTCCCCTTGTTGGAGTCACAGCTTCCTTTGGGCACATCCACCTGTTCCTGTGTGGGGTCCTTCAGGGGCTGCAGGGGGATCTCTGCTCCACTGTGGTCCTCCATGGGCTGCAGGGGGACAGCCTGCCTTGCCATGGTCTTCATGGGCTGCAGGGGAATCTCTGCTCTGGTGCCTGGAGCACCTTCTCCCCTCCTCTTTCACTGACCTTGATGCCTGCAGAGTTGTTTCTCTCACATGTTCTCACTCTTCTGCTCAGCTGCCATTGTGCAGGGTTTTTTTTCCTCCCTTCTTAAATACATGATCCCAGAGGTGCTACCCCTGTTGCTGCTGGCCTTGCCCTTGGGTCCATCCTGGAGCTTGCTGCCCTTGGCTCTGTCCAACATGGGGGAAACTTCCATCAGCTTCTCACAGAAGCCACTCCTGTCCCTCCCACCCACAGCCTTGCCACACAAACTCAATGCAGGTAGTGAAAACTATGAGTATTAAATGCAAAGTTTGTAAGTGTGTTCTTTTTTAAAAAATGGAATGACTTAGCCATTCCTCTAAAATAATAATTGTATTTTGCTCACTGGCAGTCTGATCAAGGCAGTAGAAGCAAAGTTCAAATGTGTTGGGACTCATGGAAAGGGTAGAAATAGAAGATGAAAAATACCTTAGTAGATTGTTAACCCTTTATTTCACCAGACCTTTACATTCATGTTTGCTAACTTTGCTTTTATCATAGTTTCCTTAATAACATGCAAATGTAGAGTACAGCATAGAAGTCCCATGCTGTACGATATTGAATATAAATTGTTTCTTACTTCAGTGGCTTTTTCCAGAACTGTAAAAATTCAAGATATAGGACCAAACATTATGCAGTTGTTTAGCCTATGTTTAGACTTTCCACCACAGTTACTGGATACCATATTACTCACTTTTGAGAGTATAGCTTTCAAATTGTGTTAAAAATTCCTTTGTAAAGAAAATTCTAAATTTTTACATAAAATAACTGTATATAGATTTGGTAGAAATGAAAATTAGCCTGCTTTCAGTCATGTTTACTTCATTGTCAATTTTTTTTATTGTGTAAGATTTTTTTAAAGCCTAGCAGCTGAATATCCTATGGGGATGACAGCTACAGTAATTTTATGTTTATAAATATTCATGATTTGAAAGCTATAGCATTAATTACATTCATTTACATATCCATCTGAACACACAAGTAGACTGAAAACTTTGTGAACACTTATTTAATAATATAAAAGTGACATTTCCTTCAGAAAGAGTTTGATTTTTAACATTCAGTGATGTATTCATTAAGATTAATGTCTAAATGCAATTATTGGATTTTGATGAGGGCTGTGTGAAGCTTAGAAAAAAAGAATAATCTTAAAACAGCTGAAAGGCAGCAGGTGTGCTAAACTAGGAGAAAATTTTTGTGGAAGAAGTAGTTCTTCATCTAAGGCTTTTTGGGATATAGTATTGAACGTGTCTTTTATTTACATGTATCAAAGAATTGTATTTGTATTTTTTTGTGGGTTTTTTGGTTTTATTATCTTTGTTTTTCTTGTTTGTTTTTTTTAAATAGGAAATGAGTGCTTTTGAAATAGTAAGGATATTCTTCAGATTTATTGCTTCTATTTACTTGTAAAAATGGTACATGAGGTTTGTGTTTATTATATCTGGTCTGCATGTGCAGTGAGTAATTTTGGTGCTACCTAGAACTTCACTATTCCTCTCTGTTAAGCTGTGTTGTGTGGGAGGAAAATGTCATGTGGAGGGAAGTGGTTTTAGGTGTATCTTTCTATTCTGTGGGAAAATTCTATAAAATATAATCCATGGTTTTTTATGTGTAATCTCATCTTGGTCTCTTAGGCTTTTGCCCTATATTGTGTATATACCTACACTGTGTAACCTTATGCAGTAAAGGCAGGTCTTTGCACATCCAGTGTGACTCCAGTCCCAGCAGAGTAACTTGCACTGAGGTACATGTTGTCCTTCTGTGGGTGTGTCACTTTTCAGAGCTTCAGAAAGCTGCAGGTACCTCAGTTGAGTAGCCTTGGTGAGTGGGCTGGGCAGCGTGCATGTGATAATCTTTGTGAAGAATTCCTGGTGTGCATCAGAGCAAAGCCTCTGGGGGCAGTCTGGGGTCCGCTGACATTCCAGCTGTGCTGTCAGGAGCACATCTGCTAACAATACAGGGGACTTTTAAGAAAAACAGGTTTGTGTTTGGGACTTCAGTATCTGCTTTTATATGGAATTTAACAATGTCTTGGCCCCTTACATAGCCCAGACAAGTTATACTGCATGATATAAATAATCATCTTGTTTATGTTTGAAAGAAAATTTGGCCCATCTTACATATTTTATAGTACAACTTTGTGAACACCTACATCTTGTTTATCTGTTAACTTGTTTCTAATAGCCCTCTAATAATATGATTATGAGTCTCTGACAATATTTTCTGTGCAGACTTGTATTTATCTAGAACACTAACATGTTTGTAGTAGCATTTGTCACTGAAATGAGTGACGTCAGCATTGTATCTGTAAATTAACAACAGCAAAAGTCCTGTGGAGAATTCTTTGGGGGATAATTGACCTTTTGCTTCTTTTGAAAACATGAAATGTCATGTTTATGCTATGCATTAGTGTATATGTGATCTTAAAATACAACCTGCACTGATAGATCCTGTCTGTGAGATACTGAATTACTTTTTGAGCTATTTGGAGTCAAAGGGGGGTTCTATGCCTTACAAATTCAAAGGCAACAGGATGGAAAACAGCAAAGCTGTTTTGAGTTTGTCTCATTTTCTTGACCATAGTTGTTTGAGTTATAGCAGTGTGCTGGGTTTGGCACAACCAGGAATGAGAAAGGATGAATATTTTCTAAAAGGAGTATTTGAAAAATGTGCTTCATTAGGTGTAATAGAGATTATATAGTAATTATTTTTTATTTTTTTCTTCCTCCTTAACATAAAGCTACCAATTTTTATCATGTTCTTTCTGTAACATTACAAAAGCCAATTCACAGATATCTTTGTTTTCCCATGCAGATTTTCAAGCTTTTTTTTTTCTTTTTCCTTTGCACAGCAATCTTTTGGAGATCTAGGCCGACCTATTTGGCTCCAGGTAGCTGAGTCAGCTTACAGGTTCACTTTGGGCTCAATCGCTGGAGGTGAGTGAGTAATATTTCTGCTTTCTGTTTTCAGGCTTGGATTAGTTTAACAGTTTTACCAGACTATTTTATCTCATCTGAGGTGCATTTCTTGGTTCTACCTGTGAAGAATTGGGTGGTGGAACCATTTTGATTGAGCTATTCCCTTTCTTTCCTTATCACTTGGGTTCTTGAACCCCTTCAAAATTCAACTCCAGTAAAAAATTTCCTTACGGGCCATTCAGATTGGTTTGCTTCATTCTGCACACTGATTTTTATTTAGTAGTGTAATCTATTCTCCTTGAGATGTTTTTCTAGACCTTTGATATTGTTCTTTCTTACTTCCAACACATCTTACAGCTTTTGTATGCTTTGTGTTTAAATAAATGCCGTAGAAAATCATTACAATGATCACGTACTACACCAACAATGGTGTTGCAGAAATAACACTCCACGTGCTTTCTTCCAGCTGTTGGTGCCACTGCAGTGTATCCCATAGATCTGGTGAAAACTCGTATGCAGAATCAGCGCTCCACGGGCTCTGTTGTAGGAGAGTTGATGTATAAAAACAGCTTTGACTGCTTTAAAAAGGTTTTGCGTTTTGAAGGCTTTTTTGGTCTTTACAGAGGTAAGTGAATTAAAAAAAGATGTATGTATATCCAGCTGGTAATTTTCTGACACCCCGCCCCTTGTTTTTTTTTTTTTAACCTCAGCATTTCATTTCCTGTGGGAAAATCAGGGTACTTGATGCCATGTACAATTTTGGTTTCATTTCAGAGCTCAGTGTCATCTTGCATTGAGCACCCTTCATCATGAACAATTGCTAGGAAAAGCTGGGCATTTTTTTGTTGCTGTTACTGACTTGCTCCTTGCTGCTGAAGTTGTTTGAAGTCTTAACTTTTTGGGTGTAAGTGTTGTGGACAAGATTGTTGCCTTGCTGACTGAGGATTGCAGCTTTTGGCTGGGGTCAAATATCAGGAGCAGATTAGCATCTGAGGAATAAAGATCCATTTTACTGCAAATATTTTTTTCTTGAGAGAGAAAAGACAATCGTTTTGAAATGTACATGTAAACTGGATGCCAGATATGCCTCATACTTTTTTAAGTAGTGGGGTTTGTTTTATGATTTTATCCCCCAATCAAAAATTGCATCCTGTTGTTGAATTATTTTGCTCTATTTTACTTTAAAATATCAACAGCAGAACTCAGACAATTGGCATTTAAAAAAAAGAACAAAACTCTGAAATACAGGTTAAGAATTCAACTCCTTATCAATTAGACTGAAAGTTATCTAATATCTTGTTTTAGCTTAGGAGATTCTGAAAGTTTTTATCACATCAATAATGTGATTTACATACAGGGTACATGATTGCCAGTCCTCTGAAATTAATATTTAGTTGAATTATCTATTTTTAATTGTAATTTCATGTAATTTAGTGAAGTTCACAATTTTCATAAGGATCTGTAAGGTATTTATTAATTGGCACGCTTTTTGTTTAGTTGGAGCGAAGTCACTTCTGTGATGGTCACAGCATTTTGCTTTGCTTTGTGATGTGTTGTCAGTGAAGGCACAGGGCAGTGTCCTTCATGGACAGTATCTACATGCACGTGGGTTCTGGCTAAAGAGTCTTTTGTAGTCTTGCAGGATTTTGCTATGCAAGTGAGTAGAAGGAGAAATAAATTGGTGAAAAATAAATGAAACAGCTCTAGTCTCTGTAAAATTATACCTTACTGGTAGATTGTTTTCCTTTTTTGTTGTTAAATCTTTCACAAAAGCAAATACTCCTTGAGTTACATCTATGAGATGATTTCTGCAGTGCTACTGCACAGTACTGTTTCTTTCTCTTGCTCCCCCCCACCATTTTTGCACAGGAGCATCTAAAACTTATCATTAATTATTTTTAATTTAGTTTTCTAACCTTTCTCAAACACTTTGAAACCAAGGATGATTCCACTGATGAGTTAAAAGCAGTGCTTTATACTTAAGAAAAAATATGCTTGTTTGAAATAATGTCAGTTTGCTAAACTTTTTAGTAGTCTGTCTAATAATTGCCTTTAAGATTGTTTAGCACAGGAAGTTCATGTAGTTGTTTTGAAAATGTTACAGTTAATGGTAGAAAGTGACTAAGTTACTAAGATTTTGGACTCATAAAATTAGATGGTCTGTGGAATTATATTAAACAGCAGAGACACTTATGGTTCTGAAGGGTCCTAAGCTTGATTATCCTAATTGTATTGTAATATAATAATACATATATACCGTAATGTAATGGTGCAATGTAGTTGTTTACTGCAGTTTAAAAGATAGAACTCAATGCATACTGGAAATGTCATAATTCTAAATAAAAGCTTAGAACTTTTGGTCAAGAGAATTAAGATGCTTTTGAGTCCTGGCATCCAACTTCAGAACCAATGAAGTATCCTCTAAGGCCCCTCACTAGACCCTGCAGTATCCCAGGTGCCCTGGCACACCAAGTGTGTGTGCCCAGTGAGGTCAGCATGAAAGGGAGTGGGGGGGTTTGTTTTGGGGTGTTTTGTCTGGTAATTTTGGTTTTTTTCAGTGTAGGCATTGCTGGACTTTGTTGTATTTTCATGGTAGGTAAGAGATTCAGACTAGGAGGGCACCATTTCTTTTTGTTTCTTTTCTTTCTTTGTATTTAGTAACTACCTTTCCTCAGCATAGTAAGTCTGTAAATCTCACAGAAAGGGCTATGTTGGAAGAAAACACTACACTGCATGTATGAACTGCTGCACTTTCTGTTTAGGTACATTTGTTCTGAGCTTCCTTTTAAGAAAGGAGTATAAAAAGTTCTGCAGGCTGAGCACTTCAGGAATTTTGAACAGTTAAAGTGAATTTTTAGCTATGATTCTTTTTACTTAATGCACTGATGCAGTTTTGTTGCTGTGGGATTTTTTATTAGTTATCTGGCAAACACTTTTGACAAATGATATTCCATAACCATGGAGTAACATTAGAAGTGACCACATGTAATAAAAAAAGCTTTTAAGTTTCATAATCTATACATATGCCAAAATGACCACGGAGAAAATGGATTTAAAAATAACAGTTTTAATATGGTGTGTTAGGAAGTTAAGACTGCCATCTACTGATTTTTTTCTTAAACCTATTAGTTCCCAGAAAAGTGTGTGTGCTTTCATCAAATGACAGTTCCTTTTGATAGTAGCTATTTTCAAGGAGCAAGGGCCTTGTCAAAATCAGTTTCTGTCTGCTAATACTTCCTCTTAGTGAGATAAAAAATGCTTAATAGGAATAGGGTTTGAAGAAGTTCATGCTACCATGTTGAACTGAACAGGGGAAAATCCTTTATATCCTTATTTGACTGGAGCCTTCAGAAAACTCAGGTTAGTGAGCCAAGTACAAGTGATTTGATAATTTATCATAGTCAATTGTATATCTCACAATCATGCTCCTATTTGAAAAAGTGATTGCAAGCCTTTGCATGGGAAAATGATGTTAAGGGGCTAAAAAAGTCAAACAAACTTTTCTGTAGTAGGCATATCCAAGGTGTATGTTTGGTCCTTTTTTTTCCTTCTGTATAGCAACAGTATCAGCCTTGACTTAGTTGAGGAAGGCAGATTTGGTCACCCTTTTCTTTACGATTTTCAACAGAAATTGTAATATAAAATTGTACTGGTATGAATATGCAGTGCTCTAGCAGCATCCCATACCTCAATGCCATCCACCTCAAAGGATATCCCTTGAGCAGAAAGGCATTTCTGTATAGCATTATAACATACTAATTTCTCTATTAGGAAGATAATGTTGCCTTATGATGTCTTTGTTTCTATAGGCTTGTTACCACAGCTGATAGGTGTTGCTCCAGAAAAGGCTATTAAGCTAACTGTACGTATCTTTTTTTTTTCTCCCTGGCATCCTTTTGTTTGTTAACATGCACAGGATTTATTTCCTAAAATGTGTGAAAGATGACCACTTACAAGCACTCTAATATATATGGCTACAGATATACTTGATATATATTAATAAGGAGGAAAAATAATTCAAAATAGTGTGTAATATATTGTATCTTTATTAGGTTAATGACTTTGTCAGAGACAAATTTACTAAGAAAGATGGTTCCATTCCATTCCCTGCAGAGGTCCTTGCTGGAGGCTGTGTAAGTATCTGTCTTGTATTCCTAGGAAAAATGGATTCTCAGTCACATGCAGAATAGTCGGAATGATTGGTAATGGATGTGCTATGCCAATTTGAACAGGAGTGTTCTTTTTTTCTCCCAGTCACAAGTGAAAAAAATACTTCTTCTGTTTGGAAAACTTTGCAGAGTTTTGAATTAAATTTCCTTGAAATTATGTTCTTAAACAACTTATTTGTTCCCGTATGTAACTTTCCGTTTTGGCAGTAGTTTTATTCACAAAGGCTAAAGAGAGGGTGCTTGTTCTCCCTGTCCATATGCTCTGTTTCGGTGCTGTTTGTCATTAGTTTGGGAAGATACAGGTATTTCTTGAGAATGGATTATAGACCTGATCGAGTTTCCTTTATGGGGAGGGGAGGTGGAGGTTGGAATAGTTCGAAAAATCTGAAGATTTTAGAAGGCAAAGAAATACACTCTTCAACTTGCTATATGTGGAAGCTTTTCTGTTTGTGAAAATGTGGAAAAAATGAGTGTTACCTTTCAGGTAATAGGTATGAGTGAATTGTCTGTTTAAATGACTGTATAAGATGTAGCTGTGTTACTCCAGATGGTAATTACCACTTCCCCATCTAAATACAGTTCAGAAATATGTTGTGTTTTTGTTTAGATTGAGGGTTGAAATTCAGTGGATGTTTTAGCAGTCTGTAGGTGGTTTGAATTGGTATTGGTGATAGATTTCTTTTGGTTTTGCGCATTGGCTAATTTCATTAGTGGGATTCTCCTACAGTTGTTAACCCTACAAAATGTTTGAGGCTTGAGTTAGGTTTCTTTTGTAGCAGAGAACACTAATAACTTCCAGTTGAGTAGGCTGACAGGCTGGTATAAAACCTCCTCAGCTTACAACAAAACCTAGGGCAGAAAGGTTGTTGACCTCTGCAAACTTTTAATTCAAAGAAACAGCCCTGAAGGGAGGCTGCTTATAGTTCTGCCTGATTGAATTTGGCAGCCCGGTACATGCTTGAGTCTTCACCTGTCAGTGTACAAAGTTTATTTTCTGAGAAATGTGAGAAAGCAGCTGTAATGTGTAGCCAGCAGAAGAGGAACCTTTTTCTAGAAAGCTCAGTAACCCAGATAGCACATACAGGTCGTTTATAACAGAAGCAAATATAATTCATTAGCATTTTTCTCTGTGTAGTGTTTAAATTCTTAATTAAAATCAAGCATCTGATAATGAATTATTTTACATTATTTTGTACTGAAATATTGAAGTTCAAGCTAAAGGCTTTTCCACTTCTCAGTAGGTACTCCCTTTTCAAGATAACTTCATCTTATTGTAGTCAATGTGCAAACCTTGGGGAGAAAATTTTTAGATGAGCTTTCAGAAATTTGGATGTTTCTGTGACTCTGAGGAGATTTGTAATCTGTCAAACACAACGCTTTGTTCTAGCTGACTGTTTTAACAGATTCATCTTTTTCAAGATAATCTTCATTTTGCTCAATCTGGAAGAATTTTAAATAAAATTGTAGGAGAGGTGTTGGCCACAGTATAGCAACTTGGGAGGTGTTTCTCTGTAACTTCCTCAGGATCACCTGATACTCTTACCAGTTGATGACCATTCTGTCTCTACTGCTGTGTGGTTCCATTTTAGCAATTCTGCTTCTTCCTAAATACCAGAATCTTTATTAGCAACCCTCTAAAGTTGTGAGTATGAAAGTGTCAATAGACTAAAGCAGTAGCGAGTTGATGTTAGTCTTTCTTTTCTCATCCTCATTGTGACAGCTCTTTTCTACAGTGACTTGCTTGGAAATAGTGTTGATCTTTGCACTTTTGGTGTTCATTGTGTACTGTTTTTCTACAAGATATTATGGGATGTATCCAACAGTTACCTCCAAGGAAGTGCCACAAGTAAGCTTAGTCCATTTCCTTGTGCAGAGGCACACAAGGCTTTGTGTTTGGGTGATGCTGCGTTTCTTTTTCTTTTTTTTCCTTATTCTCTTCCTTCTCTTTTATTATAAAATGATGGGTTACTGTGGGACTGTTTAGGTTTTATATATGCCAAAATTATTTTAAGCATCTGGATTTGGGTAATCTCTTTTTTTGTGGCTTTTGTTTACTGTTCAACACTTAAATAATCTTGCTAATAGTACACTATAGATAAAGGCTAAATTTAAAACATACTTTTTACATTACTATAACATCAGAAGAAATAGCATTATGCCTATATGTAGTTCTCAGAGATGTACTTATCACTGTCTCTGACCATCAATTACCTGTGTTTAATGTTGAACCATCTCCTCATTAACAGGAATAATGCAGTTTTTCATTCTGGTGTGGAACTGCTAGTGGATGAGCAAGATGAGCGAGCCATTTTATAGAGTTTACAGCAGAGGTCTTCCATGCTTTTGAAGGCCTTCCCTCTTGCAAGGTATACAAAAGCACATTGTACATACCACAGTCCTCAAACAGCAACCAAAAAAAATTCTCATGAGGAAGTGGAGGCAGCCTGGGAGATGTTCCAGCAGAAACAGCAATTTCTCCTCTCTGGATGGCAGTATCAAAGCTCAAGGATGGCATTACAGTCTTCTAAGACCTGCACATGAGGACTGGTGAAACCTTTGACACTGAGACAGTAGTGATTCAAGAGGCCTTGTGTGGGCTGTTCAGTGTCCTCAGCTCTGGAGTGTGTGCAGGCAGTGCTGCACCGCCAGCAAAGGGGCTGCTCATGGCACGGGCCTCCTGCAGCACTGCCAGTGCACAGAAACTGTATCTCTTTGGCCAAATTCTTACTTCTTAGGCTCCAGTTATTCTCAGCTTCTGTAAGCTTGTGGAATAAACTCCCCTTCTCAGTAAGAGGAAAACATCTTCATTCTCACAGCAGTTAACAAAGACATCTGCCCAGACAGTGGCCTGTTTATATAGTCAGCTGCCTGTCTGTTGCCTTTCCTTCCTTTCCTGCAGGGCAGGGACCTCCCACAGGCAGCCGGTGCCCCGTGCTCCTTTAAACCTACCTGCTGGCTGCTGCGCAGTGTCAGTGTCACTGGAAGTGTAGGGTCTGCGCTGTCAAAGCCCAAATATTCCCAGCTGCTCTCAAGCTGTAGCTGTATTTGAAAACTGCAGAGCAGCTTCATGGGGCAGCTCAGTTACAGCAGTCAGGTCATACTTGTCAATGAAAGGGCTCTGGTCCCTGATGGATGAAACTGATATCCCATCTTTCTACCTTCCTGAGGGTATGCTGGTTTGGTAATCATCAACAGCACTGTCCACACTTACGCATGTTCAGGGCAAACAATTTCTTTCCCTACTGTTACTGCAATTAATTGAATTACATTTCATTATAATTCAGTGATTAACCTGCATTCCTGCCTTTGGAGTTTTCAGCTACCATTAGTTTTGAGTTGCAGGGAGACAGAGTGAGGCTTTGGCAGTGCTTTCCTCTCTCCCGAGAGAGGCCTGGGAAGCAGAGAGCGCATACCTGATATGGACAGTGCTTCCCAAAGGAGCTTACACCCCTGACACATGTGAGTACGTGGTGAAGGGCAAGGTGCTGTAGGGCAACTGCTCATCTCAGGTGGGAAGTGATGTTGAAATGGACATCTGTTGCTGAGTAGATGATTCATAATTACTGTTACAGTAGACAAGGATGCCAAGGATGCTGTGATTTTAGGCTGTAATTCCTATGAGTTACACAGGAAGAAATGGATTCTTCCCATCATTGTGATGTGTGTGGTGCTCAGCATTTTGAATGGATGAACTGTGTTACATTGGAAAGATGCTTTTGCTTTATGGTGCATAGAGGACATGGAGTGCCAGGCAGAATGGGTCTAAGAACCCTCCTTGAGATGGAGGCAATGTGTCTGTTGATAATTAGGGACTGGGTTGTGTGTGTGTGTGTGTTGTGTTTGTGTTTGCAAATACATACACAGAGAAATCCAAATTTACCACTGATTTTAAAAAATCTATAAACATTAAATCTAACATTTAGTCTAAATATTTTTGTATACTTGTAAAAAATAATTTTCATACATATTTATACACATACATAAAAATGTATACAAATTTATAAAGCAAGTAAGAATGTGTCAAATATTTATTTTTGAAAAATAATTTAAAATGTAATGGTTTGGTTTAACAAACATAAAAATACAGAATCATAGTTGTCAGACTGCTTTTCTTTCAAAATCCTGATGATACTCTACTTCTTTTATTATACTTTAAACAGATAAAGTTAGAACCAGAATTAAACTTTACTACTTTATCTTGATCTCTGTTGTGGACATTTACAATCAGGGAGAAAATGGTTGTTTTTAATAAAATAGACAGTAAGCTTCCTGTAGGTTCATGAACAATGACAGCTTTGCCTTGAGAAAGAAGTGCAAGTTTTTTTGATGTTTTTAAACAAGTCTCTTAAGTAACATCTTATTTTAGCTGCTTGTTTGGGACATAGCTGTGGTCCAGGATGTGGTGGTTTCAAAAAGGAAGGAAGGAAGGAAGGGCTTGAAATAGGCCTCTCCCCCATTGCAGCATATGCCTCTCGGGTGGAATTGGAAAGGGCAAGAGGTCTCATGTTGCAGGGTCATTTGTGTATTTCCTTCAGCCTTTGGCATGTCATGGGGCGTTTGCTGTGGGATCTCAAACTACATCTTTTCTCTCATAACCTTTGCTGTCAGATTTAGTTCCTTTATTTGCTCCTTGTAGAGTTATTTTACATGACATTAAGGTTAAGTAGAAGCTTTTATTACTGGTATTTTTGATGTGTATGAATAACCTCCGTTCTGAAACAAATTTGTCAACCTTTTTTTAAAGTGTCTGTTGCAATTTATGTGTGAAGAGAGGTTTTTATGGGAAGGAAATCTAGATTTAGTGCACCATCTCCAAAAGTAATTCAAGGACTGCAATGTGAATATACACGTGCACATGGATTTAACACACACAGCTGACAGCTGACGTAAGATACTTTGAAAAAGAATGACACTGAGTGCCAATGATTTGCACAGAACATGGAGATTTGTTTTGCAACCCTGCATGCTTCCAGTTCATTTTTATTTGAAGATCCTTTGTGTCATTCTCCTCTGCATCCTCTTCTGCAGAGTGCCCTTCTGCTCCCCAAGGCAGCACTCTCCTCTGCCTCACACGTTCTTCCTCAGATACATAGTCCACCTTTTACTTAAAAAGAAAACATAAACAAAACCCAGACCTTATATTCATTCTTTAAAAAATACACAGTGAAAGAGAGTTTTCTTGTGTTCTGTGTTAAAAGTCAATGCTTGTCTGACCTGTACTTGTGCTGTTGAAGGGCCTGACTCCTTGCTGCAGCTCCCCTGGATGCAGCGCTCCTCTCCCTGGGAATCAAGTCACTGCTGTGCAGAAGTTTGCCCGACTGCAAGTCAAACAGTATGATAAGTCAGGACTTGGATAGAAGTGCATGTTGCTCATAGGAAGTATTTAACTGGTTATCTGGCAGTTACAGCTCTTTTTGAGAAAACTGCCTGTTGAGAAGTTGGTCAACACTAAATACTCAATGTTCAAAGTGTTGATGTAATTAACAAGCTTTTCGATTGGCTTTTTACTGATAATATAAGCACAAAGCTTTTCTTATATTATATTTTGCTCAGTAACCTGGTCATCAAATCGTATTTCAATATTGTTGGAATACATAGTTCTGTATTCATGATGTAGAATTTGTAGCATCGTATATATAGTTAATGTTGCTGCTAAATTATTAAAATGTGTTAAGGGTCTTCTCGTTTCCTTTCTGTATCAGAACAGGGCTGTTGCTGATTTTAACAGCAAAAGTGGGCAGTTGTGTACCTAGGAGAAGAAAATGTTAATTGCAGGAAGATTGAATTCAGGGTAGAAAATAGAAATGTTTACAAATTGGCCTATTTGTGTTTCTCTGGTGGGTGTTAGGCAAATAGGAAGAGTTATTTTCGCTGCTCTGCAGGATATGCTAATTTTTAACATTAAAAATAAAAAATGGAATTTCATGTATATATGTAAACAAATAATGCATATTTAATAGGCAGGTAGCTGGTAATTGTCTAGAAGAAGTGAATTTCTAGCCTAGTGTTGCAATTTAAAGTTATTTGAATTTTTCATGGTAGTCCTTTGTATTATATAGTCAGAACATGCTGCTTAACGTTTTATCTGCCAAAATTATTTTTTAAAATAATGTAGGGAAGTGATAAACATTTGAAATTGGTTTTCTGCTTAATGCAATACAAACAAAAAAATAGGTTGTTTAACAGAACTTGCTAGATGCAAATTTTATAACTATAACTTGTGTTTAGATTGGAACTTTGCCTAGCAAGACAGCCATTTCATCCTGCATGCATAGGTGTGTGTGTGACTGGGAAGGAAAAGCTGAGATGAGAAGTAAAGAGTCTGAAGAATGCCTTTGGACATCAGTGGTGTCAGATAACTGAGTAAACACCATGCAGTAAGTCCAAGGAACAGAGAAAATGGGAATCGCTGGTCTGGGACTTCTGGTGATCTTCCGGATGGTTGCAACAAATGTCCACAAAAACACGGGCTTTGATTTTCTTTTTGAGAGGTGAAGTGAGGAAATAAAATTAACATGAACAATACAGACTGGCAATTTGAGTGGAAAGTGTTAAAGACAGTCACTAAACAGTGGAGATGACTAATCAAAAGTGGGGGTTGATCTCCCACTGTTTGGGTCAAAGTGCTTCAGTAAAATTCTAACAGTGATGATTTTAAATGCCAATATTGGGTGAAGTAATAACTGGGGCTTGCAGGGACAGGCTGGCAGTGTGCTCAGCAAAGGCCCTGTGAGGTACCAGATGCTTGGTCAGGGAAGATGTTGGTGCGTCCTGCCCCTGTCCTGTACACAGAACCGAAGGGCTTGGTCATTCTCAGCAGGAGCTGATGAGGTTTGCAATGCTCTTTTGTCTCTAGTCTAGAATAACTCAGGTTACCAACTTCTAAACTGTGCTTCAGGGCTAATCACGAGTTTATTCTGCCTGCTGCTGGACGGACACACACGGACATGGATGCACACACACAGACACAGACACACAGACACAGACACACAGACACAGACACACAGACACAGACACACAGACACACACACAGACACAGACGCACACGCACAGACACACAGACACAGGCACACACAGACACAGACACACAGACACAGGCACACACAGACACAGACACAGGCACACACAGACACAGACACACACACACAGACACAGCCACACACAGA
>JAWWEV010000172.1:20267728-20330324 GCA_035583235.1 Hafferia zeledoni | reverse complement strand
TCTCTTTGTTAACTACTGGCATGGACAGTTAATGGCAGGGGAGAGAATTTACATAATAATTCCAAACTACAACAATACGGACAGACTAGGGAATTAGCCGTGGGAGAGCAGTGCATGGAAAGGGACCTAGGGGTCTTGGTTGATGGCCAGTTGAACACGAGTCAGCAGCGCCCTGGCAGCCAGGAGGGCCAACCCTGTCCTGGGGGGCATCAGGCACAGCATCGCCAGCCGGGTGAGGGAGGGGATTGTCCTGCTCTGCTCTGCACTGGGGCGGCCTTACCTTGAATATTGTGTGCAGTTTTGGGTACCACAATATAAGAAAGATATTAAGCTCTTAGTGTCCAAAGGAGGGCAACAAAGATAGTGAAGGGCCTTGAGGGGGAAGTCATATGAGGAGTGACTGAGGGCACTTGGTCTGTTCAGCCTGGAGGAGACTGAAGGGAGACCTCACTGCAGTTACAACTTCCTTGTGATGGGAAAATGAGGGGCAGGTGCTGATCTCTTCTCTGTGGTGACCAGTGCCAGGACTCGAGGGAATGGCCTGGGCATTGCTGTGAAGAGCTCAAACCATGTGTAGATTCCTTGAGGGAGCTTCCTATAGTTAGTACCTGAGAAGCAAATGAAAATAAGAAAGAGGCTCAGAGTACACAAGACTCCCTGGTGACTGTTACAGGCTTGCAAAGGAAGAAATCAAAAGCAGCATTCTATGTGATTCTGTGCCAGAATATTTGACTTCTTAAAAGCAGGTAAAAATGCAGTACAGGTACAGTCAGAGACTGGAATTACTAGAACTCTACTGTCTCTGAAGTCAACTAAAATCTCTAGAAGCAATTCTTACTTAAATATACTTTTTTCAGAGTGGAGTAACATTTCTGCAGGGGCTTTGAACAGCTGTTGATGTGCAAATGGCTGACTGCCTGTATTGCCTGTGAATTTTCTGTCATTTATTTGAGGATGGGATAGCAGTGCTTAGGTCCATATGCAAACTCAAACAGTGCTTGTGGTTAAACACTTACAGTCTCATG
Organism: Hafferia zeledoni; assembly: GCA_035583235.1. Lineage (NCBI taxonomy): Eukaryota > Metazoa > Chordata > Aves > Passeriformes > Thamnophilidae > Hafferia > Hafferia zeledoni. The sequence goes on along the minus strand of JAWWEV010000172.1, from coordinate 20,329,299 downwards.
GGTAGGCAAATTCTTCTCAGGCTTTTGCAGTGCCTTCATTAATGCTCCCACCACTGCTTGGTAGCTGAGAAGAGTTCACCCAAATCCATGTACAACAGTGCCTTCTTTGCAGGGCTGCAGTTGTTATTTGCAGCACCAGCTGTAGAAAGCCTAGAACATTTTGAGAGCTGCTGCAGTTCTGTTTTGCAAGGACCTTGCAACTTCTGCTTACAGTATGCAATTGAGTCTATGCCTGGGTAGACACAGGTGCCCTCATGTGGCTCTCTCTCCTTCCAGGGCCACTTGTCTCCTGGTTTGGCTTTCAGGACTACAGAGCCTGGAATGCAGGAAGCCTGGCTCACCCTGGCACAGCAGCACACAATTCCAGTGGGTTTCCTGAGGATGGGGCTCTTAGTCCTGGGAGGTCCTTTGAGCAAGCCCTTGGCAAGCTCTGCAGGGATCGCTTGCCCTCTGCTGGAGCCGAACACAGCAGCTGTAAGTGGCACCACTCTGGCAGGTTTCGGGAGCTAAAAGGATGGGAAAAGCCCTTTAACTGGAAGCACAACAGCAAGGGGGAAGCAGCCATGCATGGTTATCCCAGTCCTGGCCAAGTCCTCAGGGTGTCACATCCCTGATGTTGGGCTTGGAGAGAGATCTTCCCTTGAAAGCTCTCTCCCAGCTGAGAAAGACCTAGAGTCCCAGAGCAGGGAATTTTGGCATATTCTCCAAAAATGTGGACCCTGGTGGGCCCTCATGCCATCTCCAGGCTCGGTGTCCAGCCTCCTGCATCATTTGGAGCTCTGGGGTGGTTTAAATTTGTGGCAGGGTTGCTTGCCCTGACCCTGTAGCCCCTCCTTACATAAGCTCCTGGGGCACCTCTCCCGCAGGACAGGTGCAGAGGGGAAAACCCCAAAAGGATGGTGTGCTATCTGTTGCAGGGCTTTTCTCACCATACCAGAAGCTTCTGCTCTGAATGGGTGAATGTGGTATCAGGAGCAGACGTTGCCCACCAGATGGCCTCTCACAGCTAGGACAAATCCCGGGGCTCAGCCTCTCTCAAAATGCTGTGTGCATCCCCTCACATGTCTCCCTGACAGCCTTTTAGAAGCTCCTCTAAAGATTTTGATTGTTGTTGCTTGCCCAAGGAAGAATGCAGGATGAAAAGACCTTTGGTTAAAGTCCAGTGTCCTTAGAGCTGGCAGGCTCACTAAGGACAGTCAGCAGGACAGCAGGTGAGAAGAAGAGTTCTTGGCTGTGTTGTTGAGGCTGAAGAGTGGGAGGTGCGTGAAGGTTTGGCTGTGTGAGAGGTGGTGGAGTTGGTGAATGGTTGGCATGGGGGGTTTGAAGTGGCTAAGTGTGGGGGAGGTAAATAAGGGGTTTAGAAGGTGCAGGAGAGGAAAGGGGTAATGGAAGCAATAAATGGAGCTATCCAGGGGATACCAGCAGGCCCTTTGGGCTCAGCATTTACAAATCTTTTGCCTTTTACATTTCCGTGGTAGCAAATGTGCTGGCCTTGGCTTAGGGCTACCCCTGCACAGCTAAGCAAGCTGGCACTCAGGGGGCTATTTAAATGCTCACTGGCTTCCTTTCTTTGAGGTTAGGGTGAGGCATGGAACCTACCCAGTGTGCACTGCGCTCTATGGTAATCTCTGGCCTGCCATTGGTCGGCATGCCACCTGGGGGTGTGGCCACACACCTGGCCTCCCGATTGGTCAGAATGGCACCTGAGGATGTGACCCTGCACACCCTGCAGGGCAATGGCCCTGCTCAGGACGGCCCCCACTCAGCTCACACCGCTGCCTCATCAGCAAGGCAAGTCCAAGCCTTGCTTTGCACCAGGCTGCTGGGGAGCCCAAAGCTGCCTACGCACACTGTTGCCTTGTGGAGCAGTCCTGACAGAGGCTGGGGCTGCTGCCCATGCTCACAGGCTGGCGTCCAGGCCCTCTTGGCAGCAGGCTATGGGGCTGGAGCCCACTGCTGATGGGCTGTAGGGCCAAAGCTTGGCTGTGTCAGGCTGTGGGGCTGGGTGGAAACATAACTTTTTATGCAGCTTTCAAGCAAACTTTTATTTTATTCTTTTTAATTAAAAATTTTACATGAAATATTTGTGTAGAGCATCCCTGCAAAGTACTGAATGACCTCAAATTCCATAGGTCTTAGCATCTGTGGGAGAAATCAGAGCTGTAAAAGTGTGAAGAGTACCAGAAAGTTTATGTGTTAGCCATTAAATTCTTCTGTCTGGTATATGGTTTGACTTAGTCATAACCCACAAGATCAGTCAGAGCAATATTTATTCTCAATCTTGTTAATTTTTCATGGATGTCAGAGATATAGGCATTAATTTAAGAAGTGATGTGGGAAACATTTTCCAAGTGTATGATTTTCGCATTATATGATGTCATTCATACTCTCATTTTTAAAATGAGGACTAAGCATGAACCAATACAATATAATACATTTGGGGCATACTGCAATTTAAACTCATGTGCAGAGAACTTGAGCATCTTTGAGCAAGCCATACTTAAAATAACCCCCCTATTTATTTGTCAACCTAACTATAAGCATGACCTGTCCTGGTGGGAGGGAAGGGATCTGGCAGTGTAATAGTATTTTTATTCTTTGTATTTTCTTTACATAGTTGACCTTTGGCCTGCATCATCAAATTTGAGGTTTTGTTTTCTGGCTGCTTCAGTATTGATCCTCAAATCAGATTTATCTGCATTACTGCTGTGTGTCATTGTGGATTCTACTTCTGTGCCTTCAGGAGTCTCTCCAATGGGCCGCAGAACTTTAGTGTGCTCTTCTCGTGGGCGCTTCCAGTGGGGCCTGCTTGCCATCCACAAAATAAGTGAACCAAATACGACAAGCAGAAGACCAAGACAGTTGACCAAAGTTGCTTCTGGTGGGGATGAACTGTATGCAGGATTTTCCCTTTGAAAGGGCAAAAAGAAAGAAAAGGTCAGCAAATATTGTTTTAAAGACAATCCTGGTCTAAACCCATTAGTATTCTGCTTTTTGAAACAAAAACCCCTCAATATCCCAGTACTAGATTCTTATTATTCTGTGCAAATGGAAGTATAGCTTCTAATGAATAACCTTACAAAACAAGTGGAAAAAATACTTACAATGAAAATATAAGCTTTTCTGTGATTCCCATGAGAGCAGTTGCAATCACTGTTGCAAAGATGGTAAGACCCGAATAAACATGTATTGGCATGAGAACTGCTCGGAGATAAAGTGGAGCAAAAGGGAGCAGGAAGACAGCAAAACCCAAGAAAAGCTAAAGACAAAACAGATTCATAGTTAAGGCAATACAGAAAACAAACTGCACTTCTCAAGCAGAATAAAAAGAATCATAAAAATTCCATTGTCAGATGCCTTCAGGTAAAAATTTGAAAAGAAGTTGCATTTGTATTTTTGAATGTGTTTCCCTTCAAAACCAAAGCAAAATTCTGGATTAGTATTTGGGAAGCAGACATTAAATATTTTTAAAATAATCCTACCTAATACCAGTGTCCAAACTTAATGGTAATGCTAAAACTGCAACCAAACTAAGTAGTGAAAACACAAGTTTTCAGTGTCACTAATACAGTAATATATTAAAGGTGTGAGTAGCTACTTTTTAAAGTTTCTTTAAGTCCTATTCTCTGCTCCTGTTACACATAAATGAAGATCAGAAGGCAGTCTAGCCTTCTGACTTGAGTGGGTTAAATAATTTTACCTTGTTAGAGTTTTCATTAAAATAAAGTACGTATTTTCAGAAGGGCAGTGGTCTCTCCATATATAAATCAGATGGCATTTACAGAGTGAAGATGTGTATGGATGGTGTCAAGTTATTCAACGGACATTAGTCCTCCCAGTAGCCCTAATTTTGTGATGGAAAATAACCCATCATGTCACATGGTTGCAGTCACAGGCTTGCCCAGACATAAGGCAAGGGTTGCATCTCCTCTCTAGTTTGTTTTACTGTTACTGACTCCTGCTGCTAAATTAGAAATAGCACATGAATTTGTATTTCCTCTTGCTTTAACTTCCAGTCTTATCCTTGTTTTGTCTTTCCATGATGGATTAAAGAGCCTGATACTTTCTCCCTGGAAAGCTTTTTAATACATCATAATCAAATAATTTCTTAACCTTCCTTAGATCTGCTAAACAGTTTGCGGTTTTTAAAGCTTGCACTGGAAGATAAGTTTTTCCAGCTTTCAAATTACTTTCCCAGATTTTTTTGCCTGGTCATTCTTTTTCTATTTAAAAAAAAAATAAAGATTCCATAATATTTCGTGTTAATTTTGCTAATGCCATATTTTTCTTGTTGTCACAGCTTTGGGACACTCATTTTGAGCTTCATGTCATTTTTGAGTACTTCTTTCCAGAGACATTGTTTTCTGAGACACAGTTTCCATTTTAGATTTCTTCCCTATTAAATTTATGTCTGTGTGCTATACTGTATTAACAGACATTTGGCATAAATACAGTAATTTACACTGTTGTTACTGGAGGCAGAGTATTATGTGAGCATAAGACTGACCTGCCATTTCTGGCCAATGCCAGATGTCTTCTCTATTAACAGAGATACTACTTTATGAGTATTTTTCATAGTGCTCAGTCACTTAAGAAACCTCAGTCTCTGACTGGACACTTACATCCCAGTTTAGAGGAAGTAACACCACTGATGAGATGAGCAAAACATTAAGTGCCACTGATCATGTTTACAGTAGCAAAATGGAAAGTAGAATGAAGACCTTATTCACAGTTCTTTGTTTACCCATTAGAAAAAATGCTGATACTCAGTACAGTGGTGGCACAGATTTCCCTGAGATAACTGCATTATTAGGACAGGAAATATCTTAGCATAGTTCCTTCTTATTCATTCATATTCATTCTTATTAACTTGTTCAGCTATAGGGAATATACCCAACAATGCTGCAATACACCTTCTATTTTTCTAAGTGTTAAAAACACTCTTACAGCACTCTGTCCTGTACCTCTACAGTGAAGAAGTCCAGAACTCAAATCCCTCAGCTAAGAATTTTCTGTGCTTGATCACACATAAGGAAGTATTTTTTAATTTTAGTATTTTGGGAAAAAAAATATGTCTGAAGGAACAAAATAAATTTCCATAGTGTAATAACACAATCTAGGGAGTTAAGACTGTATATGCAGAAACATCACATCTGTATGTGTACTGTAAATGCCAGGGCATGCCTGCTCCTCTTCTATGCCAAATGCAAAGCATACGAAGTTAGCTCATTGTACATTATGGTTACACTAATTCTCTGCCAACAGGAGCAGCTAAAAGCATGCCCATGAACATCTATCAAAGTTTTGTTGATTCAGGAAAACTGGTTAACCAGTAGTAGCTCATTCAGATATCAAATCCTTTAAATCTTTACTGCTCCCTGCAGCACTTGTTCTGCTGATTAACTAAAGTCTTGAGGCCAAGAAGTGACTACTTAAAATTATGACATCTGAAAAAAAAAAAGCAGTTACTTAATTTGAGACTTCCTTAATAAAAGTTCTAACTGTATTTAAATATGCTTTCAGCAAACCAAATAACTTGCTTTAACTTCAGGAGTTAAGAGAGCTAAGAAACACACTACTGTGTAACTGTATAGTAAATGAATGGTTACTATCCCAGCAAATAAACAAAATATGCTTTAAAATGCATTTTTCTTCACAATCAAGGACCCAGTATTTTCACACTTACATGTTAATTTTCCAAATCATAAAGTGTAAAATGGCTATCTCAGTAGTTACAATGTACTAGTGAGGGCCGTTTGTGCCTAAATTACTAAAAACATCCTTCAAATTTACGACCTGTTTATCAATACAGTTAGATTCTGACCTGGAGAGAATAAAATATAACAGCAGCCAGGCCAATCCAGCTGTGCAGACTGTACATGTTAGGAATGTTCTTGGCATTGTGGAATTCAAACACAGCTACCATAGAAACAATTGCAAGAATCAGAGCTATGGTATTTAATCCAGCGTGTATGAACTTCATTAGGAGTTTGCTGCACTTCCAGGTCCAGGGCAATCTGTAAACAATAATAGCTGCAGAAAGAACAGAAACAAGATTTTATGCCTTATAACTTCTCTCAGATGTTAATAATTATGCATAATTCACTTAGCTCCATTTTAAATGTCAGCAAAATCCAATCTTTAATCCTCTAAAAAAGTCTATTTAAAGGCTTTTTCTCATGCACATAGCATAGCATATTCCGAATATAAAGCTGAGGCTTAAATGTAACTTATAAAGAGACTTCTTCCTAATTGAAAAACCCCCAAACTTAAGCATGTTTCAATAAAAACCAAACCAGTAAACAACTTGATGTCATCCTATCCTCAGTCATTAAATTGATCTAACAGGGATTCTGCATAAGACTGATTTTTCTGCTACTAGTCAGACTGGAGGAACAGAGCCTGATTCTTACATTGAGAAGGCTGCTCTTGTTGAGAAAGTGTCAGATTATTTTCCAGTATGTCTTCTCTTTGCCAGCTTTGGATAATACTGTTCTCTAATTGCATAGATATTTATATGACTGTCTGTTGCATTGATATTAAACGGGAAATGCTCTTCAGCATAAGGGAATCAAAATCTGTTAACAGACAAACACATTTGGCAAATACAACTCTTCCACCACTGTTGCATGAATGTGGGGGGGGTTGCCTATACTTGCATTAGTAAGTAGCAGACAGTGTTTCATACAGTCTGAACAAAACTATATCCAGTGATCTAAAACCAGATGGTCCATAAGAGTAACTTAGCCTAGAGCTGCTTGCCAAGTTTTTTTCAAGATCCCCACTGCCCCTTCCCTGCCACAACTGTCCCCTGCCTCTCACGTGACCCAGGTGCTTTCCGCAGGGGACACAAACAGGCCAGAGCAGATCACTGAAGTCCCAGGCATGTCTGATTACAAACCAGTAGTAATTCTGTATGTGTGACAGCACATAAGTGTATTCAGGTAAGACAGGACAAGTATTTATAAGGACAACTGATCACCTGACCAGTAACAGCTAATGCCCACATCCATAACGTGGCTGAGCAAAAAGACCAAGCTCCATTCAATGATTCAGCACATCCTCATTTAAGATTTCTGTTTATGGAAGTACATTGAAATCTTTATATATAATTAGCTATACTAAAACAAAAGAATAATAATGTATTCAGGTTTTTTAAAGCTTCATGTTCCAAACACTAAGGAATAGAAAACTATTACTTAGATAAATGAAAGATTAGGAGTTTTCTGAAGTGATTTGTATATGCCTTACTCACTAGTTCTCCCTAACCCTAGCTTTTTAGGCAAAAAGCATAATTATGGAGAATAAATGGAGTATTCTTTCTGTATGTTCTGATGAATAACAATAATAATAAATGACAAATTAATTTCAAAGTTCTGCTTACACTTTTTTTCTAACTTGGATGCAAGAGAGTAAATACAGTACTGCACTAAATAATTCACAAAGGAAACTCTGTTCATGAGTCAAATTTCCAGCCTATGATCAGATTTTAAATCAATGTATGTTTTTGCACATGGTGTGAAAATACAATCCTGGAATGAAAGTGCCCCTTAGAATATTTAAATATATACAGCACTTAAACTGTTCTCGGCTTGTTACTTTAAAAAGCAACAGTAGTAAATCCTACAAAATCAGGAAGACAGAAGCCTTGTTTTTAAGTAGTTTTTACTGTCTTACGTAAGTATGACTCAGCACACCAACCTTATGATCATTTCCAACAATTTCCCAAATTTATAGGATAATGTTAGAATCATAGAATCCTAGAACCACTAAGGTTGGAAAAGACCTCTCAGATCACTGAGTTCCACCACTAACCTATCACTGCCAGGTTCACACTAAACCATATCCCTGATCAGCATATATAGATGTTTTTTGAAAAATTCCAGGGACAGTGATTCCACCACTTCACTGGGCAGCCTGCTCCAATACCTGACCACCCTTTCGGTGAAGAAATTTTTCCATGTATCCAATCTAAATGGCACTGGTGCAACTGGCTGTTTTCTCTTGTTCCACTGCTTGTTACCTGGGAGGTAAGATCAAAACCCACTCGCTACAACCGCCTTTCAGGTAATTGTAGAGAATGATCGGGTCCTCCCTGAGCCTCCTTTTCTCCAGGCTAAACAGCACCAGCTCCTTCAGCTGCTGCTTGTCAGACTTGTGCTCCAGATCCTTCCCCAGCCCTGTTGCCCTTCTCTGGACCTGCTCCAGCACCTCAATGTCTGTCTTGTACTGAGGAGCCCAGAAATGGACATAGTACTCGAGGTGCAGCCTTTCCAGTGCTGAGTCCAGGGAAGCAATCACTGCCCAGGTCCTGCTGGCCACACTGTTCCTGATACAGGCCAGGATTCTGTTGGCCTTCTTGGCCACCTGGATGCACTGCTGGCTCACATTCATCTGGCTGCCAATAATATATCCTGCATTAGACTATCGTTAATTAACTTAGTACTAACGATTTCGAATTTTGTAAAGCAGGTGTATCTAAAGACCCCAAACAAGCCTCAACATCCCATGAGGATGTTCCCAGTAAATCCACCTTACTGTAAGGCCCACAGTATAGTCCATCATTTATTCAAAGTGCAGCACAGTACTGGACTCTGTATGTCTTAAAGAAAACTTGATGAGCATAGGTCCCAGTTTTAGTTCTCAGTCTTTGATCTCACAGGGTCAAGCATGGGCTAAAATTTTTGTATAATATTCTTCTGTTGTCATCTAGTTCATTTAACTTCAAAAGTCATTATCAAACTCTCTAGTCCCTTGTCCACGTAGTCTCAGATCTCCATCTGGGCCTTGAATTTTCAGGGTTGTTTCCCATAAACAGCAGGATAGAAAACCAAGGAATACAGACTCATGGTCTGGACACTTGTTAACAATACCACTCATTAGCACGTTACGTGCCACAGCCCAGAACACATGAATGATAGTACAATTTTTTTAATCCTCTGTGAGGGCCATGTGTGAAATTACATATTGCAACTTCAGCAGACCTGACTGTTTATCACTGAGAAAAGACACAGTCCTATTTCCCCATCACCTCTTCTGTGTGCTTTTCCCTGCCTTTCTCAGAACTAGTGCTTTTCTCACCTGCAGGAAAAACAAGATGATCTGGAGAACAAAAGGGAGAGAAAGAAGATTTGTCTTTCAATGGTACAAGCTCTTAAAAACCTACTCAGATGTGATATGTAATTTCATCTCAAAATTAAAACAGCCTGGGTTAAAAGCACATACCTGGTTACAGAATTTTTAGTGGGGACATGGTAAAGCAGCCTTGTGAACAACTTTCTCTAGGTACAGCATCTCTGGTATTGTTAAGAGATTTGACAGTCCAGGCATCCTACACTGAACTTTTTCACTCCTATTTTGAGCTGTGATTTTAAAACACATCACACAGGGCAGAGTGATCTTGCAAGATCCTTATATGGCATGGGACAGCAGTTCTTTGCCAAACATACAAGGCAGAATTCTAGAGTTGGCTTTTTAGTATTTCTTACATGTGCTTCTTGTGCTGTAGGGAAGTGTCACAGTTTACTCATGAGATGCCTTCTGCCTTAGAAGGTGCACAGAATAGCTCTGTGAGTGCATTGGGGCTGCACTGCACAGAACCTCACAGCTGTCAGAAAGAAATGGTCCTCTTCTCCTGTTCCTCTTCTGCTCCTTCTTGGCTGACCCTGTTGCTTACCTTTGTAAAGTTCTGAATGCCCACTTTAACACCAGAATCAAAAAGTGCATATTTATGATTTCAATGGAACTTAAACTAAGCTCATCAAGAGAGTGGCATCTTCATGTGTTTCCTCTGATGAGACCCTTCCAGGTCACCAGTCATTTTCCCTTCCAGTTCTAGAGGGTTCTGCAGCCCTGTTAGGAACTCCGGCATTTAAATATCTTTCTTTTGAGCAAATGTTTTGTTATGTTTGAAGCAAAAGTAATCATGTGTGTCAGATAATCCAGAGCAAGCATTATCCTTAGCTGTGATTTCAAGATGAAAGACCATGCTTGTTTTAAAATAGATTTACACTCCTCCTTGCTCTTGCACATTGTTCTCTGTCTCCCTTCTCCCATCTGTGGCTGTTCAGAGACCATTCAGGCAATTCAATTTTTTATTTGAGTAAAAAGCGTACTTGGAGTGTGTGTGTGTGTGTGTGTTAATTTTCTGCTAGTTGAGTTAATTCAGTTTATGTGTCTGGCAAGGGCCAGCTGTCTGATAATGGCCACAGCTGGCACAAGCAAACAGGTATGAAGATGAAGTCTGAGTCAAGGAAAGAGCTGAAAGGGAGAAGTAGAGGAAAAAGGAGAAATATTTCAGCCATAGCAAGCTGTTAGACTGTCTCACCCTCCTAGGTGATCCATACAGATGAAGTCTAATTGACTCTATAAAACCACATGGAGATGTGGCAGACCTGGATTTTTCCTTCTCTTTCCTGTGTAAGCATTTCTGTTGTATTCCTTTATTAATATACTGCTGATGTTGGGCTACACCCTTGTGTTTTAAGACTGTTTAAAATACAAGTTATATGATATTTATAAATCATATATGATTAGGAATATTAATGTTCCAAGCAGCTTCCAAGATTTACAGTGTTAACCTACAGCTTTATTGTATAGAGCTTACAAGTGACTCATAAGCACTAGAAAACTGATCTGAGGATGGGAGACAAAGACTACCCCACCCTTCTCGTTCTGACTCACTCTTTATTCAACCTTCCACAACCCCAAAAGCCACCATGTTCCTCCTCAGTCTGCAACAGAGATTGACACATCACTGTAGAAAAAAAGATATTCTTTTATAAGGTGATTAATGGGAAATTCTCAAAAATCAATTATACCACAGTATATCTTGATGGGTTTCTTAATTAGTCCTATGAGAGGACTAATCATTTGTAGGCCAAACATGAACTATCATGCAAATATTCCTTTGGAGCATGCCCTGAGTCTACAGTCACTGTTCAACAATTGCATATGTAAATTTATTTAACCCATTCTATCACATTACTCTTCCTTCAAGCTCTTCTTAAAACTCACTTTTTCCTTGTGTTTTTTAATTAATGTTTTCCAAAATGTTGCTGTACTAATCTGCACAACAAGTTTTATTGCCTGTGTTTTTCCCACTTTTAGTCTAGAAAGTCTTGTAGACAATTACTGTGCACTGACAGTGTTTTGTCAGGTATCATTTACCCATAGGTGCTGAACTACAAATATTAAGTCTTAATATTAACATGCCTACAGCTTTTCCATTTGATTTACAAGATACATACACCACTTTTTTTAGGGCACATCTACATCCCAGTATGCATATTATATTATAGTCATCCCTTCTACTTCCTACAGACCAACAATACATTTCTATCCTTTGTATGGACAAACAAACCCAGGAAGCAATTGGTTTTGTTATTATTTTAAATCCTTCACAAAGATTTAACCAAGACTTTTTTAGATACTTCTACTTTTAACTACTTAAATACTTGTCTTGTATGCGTCCAAAGAGGTATCTGATTTCCCAGCCTCATTCAAATTACTCTGAATTCAGGAGCAGACTTTTGTCAGTCAAATTTGAATCAGATTTACAGTGCTATCTTATCTGTTGATATTTCATCTGGTTTACTACAATACTCCTTCAGTCTCCAAAGTTGCTTTTCTTGTCATATCACAGGACTTCCTCCCCAAATCATGATCCATTATAAGTGAATTCCTTGTATATGTGGAGGGGTTTGGCTATGATAAACTTTCACTTACTTTACATATATCCTTACCTAGAGAAAGTTTGAGGTAGCACCCTTTCCCTGTGACACAGGGAAAAAACTGAGTTTCAGATGAAAAAATAGAAAATACACAGGAAAAAGCTACAGAAAACCTCCCTCTATTTTTTTCAAAAATTCTATGCTTATATAAAAAGCCAGTAGCTTGAGTACAGTCAGTAGTACAGATGTTAGTGAAGTCAACAGGTGATTTTCATTGCTTATTTATAGCCTGAAATTACATTTCCTATTGAGTAATATTATGTAGAACAACTTCAAAATACTGTTTATTGCTCAATAGCAGTTTGTAACTTGAAGCCACAAAACTGAGAACACCCTCACTCCCATAAAAAAAAAAAATCACAGTGTATGTTTAAATTACAACATTCCCTTCATGGCCAGAACTAGACAGCCTTCGGCATCTTCCAGCCTCTTGCCTGGCTGGGCTCCTGCTGGAGACCAAACAAGCACACATGTGATGCAAACAACATGTTCGACTGAAATCAATGCCCAGATGTGCTGGAGAAGTTTTCTGGCTGGATGAATGCAATATATCATTCAGCAATGAAGCAAATGTAAATAAGGTTATTAAAAATTAAATTCTAAGTTTATCGAGACAGAATTCAAGTTTATCTTCTATTACAAAGAAAAAATTACTCCTGCTTACATGTATACTGTATGTCTCCAGTGGTTTTTTATTCCTTAAAAACAATAAAATCTTTCCCATCCTCTCCCTCTAAAACTGACTGGTAACACTGTGGGAGTGTTTCCACTGTTCTCTGCAGTATATTTGCCCTTCTTTTGGCCATTACTAATGTTTCACTTAGTTCTCCTCATACTGAAACTAGCAAGAACTTTGTCCCTGAGTTTAGAAAAAAATTACTGTTGGAAGCTGTTCTGTCAAATTTTCCCATTACTTTGTAATGCCATTAGCATAAATTTACACTCACAAATTTCAGGATTTTAAAGGTACAGTGCAATGATCTTATTTTTCGCAATATTTAGCTCTAGTTAGAATATATTCACAGCCTAGATAAGCACTTACATGGTGCTCTGTCATTATCTGCATTTCAAACTTTACTGAAAGCATTATATTTTGGTTCCCTGAATGGACAGTTTATCAACTACAGTGTGTCTAATTTAGTTGTTTTATTGGAATTAATCAATTACGTCAACAGCAAAAACACAGTTCTAACTCCAGTGTTCCTGACGGCCTCAAGGAACAACTCTTGCACCTAAGACCCAACATACTAATTGTGTGGGATGGAAACAAGGATACTGCTCATTTTCTAAATGTAATGGGAAACAGTTAAATGTCAGTCCAAGGCTGAACTCTATGAAATAAAAGTTCATACACTCTATAAAAAACAAACCAAACCAAAAAGCAACATGGTATCATAATAATTCCATGTTATTTAGGCAACAGAATTAATTCAAAATATGTATTTTACAACATAATTTATGCTAACTCTGGGCTGAAGAACTGCATTTTAATGGTGCTGCTGGTGCTACATTTTCTCTGGCACAAACCCCGTTCCTGGATCAAGCTTCTGTGGTATTGGACCTTCCTTTCTCCTCCTGGGACATGAGAGGGAGCCAAAAGGGAAACTCTCCTAGGGCAGCATTTCTGGCATTTAGATTCTCAACTCGCATGAATCCAGGCTGCCTACGAAAACACACCTCCCAAGTATTACTAAAAGTACGCGGCAAATCCACGCCAGGGTAAACAAGTGCTTGCAGAAAAAAAACCCCAAACCCATACGTAGCAGTTCTGACTTATTACAAGGGGCTCTTTGTCCCTTCTCGGGGACCGCTGGCTTCCCTGAACCGTTCGGTCCCCACACCACGGACCGACCGCTGCGCTCCCGCTGTCACCCGCTCCGCTCCCGCGCCCCGGCCCCGACAGCCCCGACAGCCCCGACAGCCCCGGCTCCCCGCGACAGCCCTGGCTCCCCGCGACAGCCCCGACAGCCCCGGCTTGAACCGACAGCCCCGGCTATCCCGCATCTCCTCGCCGACCCGCCCCGGACCCGGAGCCGCGGACGCACCGATGCCCTGGATGAAGACGAAGCCGGTGATGATGAGGACGGGGTGCCAGTTGAACTCCGCCGGGCCGCCGTCCCAGCTCAGCCCCTCACGGTAGTGGAAGACCCAGACGAGGGAGAGGATGACGGACACGAAGCCTACCAGCAGCGCCGAGGCCAGCAGCGCCAAGAATCGCCCGTAGTCCACCATCTTCCGCGCCCCGCACGCAGCAGCGAGCGCCGAGAAGGAGGGGCGGGCCGGCGGCCGGGCGGGGTCGGGGTCGGGCCCGGGCCCGGCGTGGACGGGACTGGACGGGACGGGAAGGGACGGGACGAGCCGGGCCGGGCTGGACGCCGAGCCGCAGGGGCGGGAGCAGGGCAGCACTCCGCGCCCCTCCGCCTGCCCGCCGTCCCGCGGCCAAGCTGCTGCCTTATTCTTATTCTTTTTTTTTTTTTTTTTTTTTTTTTTTGAGCAGTGTTCACAAGCTCCGAGTGCTCCCTCGCATTCAGAACTCCTCCTTAGAAAAGGATTTTCTGTGTCAACCTGTCCCTTTCCAGGGTGGCGGCCCCACTGCGCTCCCCCCGGCAGATGGTCGCGGGTTTTGGGCAGGAGGCTGTAGCGGAGGTTGGGGAGTTTACAGACCTGCCATAAAGATAAGGCACCACAGCCATAAGCACTGACAGATAACGTAGGAGCGCTGCTGTGACGGAGAGGCAGACGGAGCACCCATAAAATGCAGAGTAGGAGGAGCGCACTTAGCGATACTGGTGCACTTGACTATACTTGGAGCACGGCTTGCCCTCATGATCGCCCCCTTCCCACTGGATTCATCGAGTGCTGCAAATGTAGAACAGATATTGACCAGTTTCATACATGGAGTCTGGCCTAAGTATGCAGGAGGATGTGGACATTGTTGAATAGCATATATATATGTATCAAATGTTCACTAGCTAAGAAAGGGAGCACATGAAACTTAAGACAATTCCAACAGGTATGGAAGGGCCCACTGTAAGGAAGTTAGAGAGGGAAACAGGTGGAAATAAAACCGAGTTGTAAAAGAGGCAACAGGCAACAACTGCCAAAAATATAACATGATAGATTAGGCCAGTTTTGTCAAATTATGTATGCTGTCACTTTTTGCTTTGCTTAAGAAGATTCAGCTGGCTCTGCAGCCTGTCACATGTAGTAGTGATACCAAAAAGTGGCAGAAACAAACTTCTTAACACCAATTTGTAGGTATGAAAAAGCAGGCATTCCTCTTCATTCAGCGCACTGGACTTTTGGAGGATCACTCCTCTAATCGAACCTGCCAAGGACAGACAGACAGGGCGTTTTGTTGCATGTGCTGCTTAGATGTTCATTATATAGCCTCGCTTAATACATATTCATTAGTTTGCTTTACACAGTCACATTCCTATTGGAAGTCCTTTTTTGTTCCTTCTGGGTCTTCATCGTCTTGACCTCTGTTCTTCAGCAGGTACAGTGTCATTGTGTTTCACCTCCAAAAACTCTAATGTTGTTCTTTATCTTGTCTGGGTACACAGAGCTTGGCTTACATCCTGTTTGTTTGTGTTACAGCCCTTATCTGATTCTCTAGGACTTGTCTAAGATTAAATTTTTCCTTATTTGGGCATTCCAGAGTGCAGTGAACACTGTTTCTATTTCTCCTGTCAGTAGGAGCCTATGCCCAAACATACGTTTAGCTCTACTTTTCTGGTATTTGATTAGCTCACTTTTAAAATATATATAGCATTCAAATGCATATGACTTAGAAATTCATTAACTAATTGAGAGAAAAATTACTCTTTACTCTGACTAGTCTTTGAGTTGTCTGGTATCTCACACTCAAATTAAGGCCTAAAAAAATTAAAGGAAACAGTTTTATGGAACTTAAAACAGTTTCAGTAGAATATTGCCAGTTCAAACACCATACTTACTGAAGTGTTGGAACCATCTACATAGAGACATGAAGACCAGGCCAGATTGGAAAGGGTTGCAAATACAGTTTTTCATTATTCTCTCTCATCTCCTAAAAATAGATGCTGGACTCTGACATTTTAAAGAAAAGCTTCACTTGAGTATCACTTTTATAAAGATGTTTAGCTTTAATTTGCATGGCTTCGGTGTGACCTACCCTCAGGTTGCTCATTCTAGTCACAATGGGGACTAGAACTGATAACACTGATATTGTGAAGTTTCACAAGTCACAGCTTCTAGAAGAAGTGAAGATCCAAGCCCTGAATCTTCCAATGAATACACTCATAGAATCATAAAATCAGTTGGGTTGGAGGAGACCTTTGAGATCATCAAGTCCAACCCTTAGATCCAACCCCACTTTGATTGCTAGATCATGGCACTAAGTGCCGCTCACACCTGAACTTGCAAGGGTGCCAGATTGTCATTACTTTGTGAGGCACACAGGTCATCTCAATATTATGGTCATAAAAATTCTACTAAGTTTTCTATGAATTATTAAATTAAGTGAATCTTTTTATTGTTTATGTGCAAACCAGGATGTAATAAACCTATAGATCTGCCTACCCATGCACAAAAAATATCATGTGGGTCAAACAGACTAGTGTTTATACATGATCAGTTTTGGGGTATTTTTCTCTACTTATCTGGAATCCTTTACTCATTGTCTTTTAAACAATCAAATAATCTTAGTTATTTTTTAAAAAAAAAATAGTATTTACTTAAAGAGCATTGTAAAACTTTCAGATTGATTTTGAAATGTAAAGCACAGTATCACTTTTATGGTAATTGCCACTTCCATGCAAGGAATCACAAAAATGTTACATAAAATTTCAACAAAAGGATTCAGCGGCCCCAAAATGTGTCCATTCCTTACAGTTATATAGGATGGTCTAATAAAATTACTGTTGTTTCTGTAAAGCCTAAAAACTGTCATAAATATTATAGTTTACCTTCTGTGAACCTAAATCTCCCAATTGCAAAATGCTTCCAGTTCCCACTGATTTCAACAAGCTTCTATTACATCCAGTACCCCAGCAGTCCCAAATAGGAACCTTCTACTCAAGTGGATTTTACTTATGCCTAACACTATATCCCTCAGAAGACCTTCATGAATTCCCACAGCTCAAACCGGTTTACCCTGTTAAGCAGCAAGAACCAAGAGCAAACTCAAAATTTTATTGAACTGAAAAATGAGGCCCAGTTTTGCCAACTGACCATGAATGAAATTTTTTGCAAAGAGACTTGAAGAAATGCAAAAGCTTACAGATTGTTACATACTGCTACAGAAACCAAACCAGAACAAAGGGCAAAATAAATTGTTAGACCATGTGGAATATTCTTTATGGAACACTTGCAGTGGAGAGGAGATTTCAGGCAGCACAATTAGCAGCTGCTGCTTGTATTTCTCCTTGTTTCCTATTCTTCCACTTCTTCCTGTCCACTTGATGCAAATGTCAGGTTGGTCTAGAATCGGAAGCAATCCTTAGCACAGCTACAATGTGCACATTAGGTTATGTCCCAATAGAACTTCTAAGAGGGAGCACACACTTGACAGAGTTGGTAGTGTACTGGGAAAAAATTATTATCTCTAGGAGATAATCTCTAGGCTCTGGGAAAGAAGAGAATTCTGGAAAAGAGTAGGGGCTCCGGGAAGGAATAGGTTCTACTGCCTGTCCACAGGAATGGTTAACAAAAGCAGGTGCTCGTTGCTCCAAGGGACTTGAAAGCCCTAGGATAGTTTCATTTTTATGCCAGTGGGGGTTTATTTTCCAAACAGATTATCAGGCATGTCATCCAGCCCTCGGCAGGCAGCTGCACCAGGCTGAGCTCCCACTCCCCACGTAAATGTGCAATCCACTCAGACATCTCTTCACTGTTTGTGTGGCTGCATCGTCAGAGGGGAACTCTGACTTCAGACTCGGAAGAACCTGCAAAGCAGACAGACAAAATAAGACCTACAAAACAAAGATTCACAGATTATTTTGAAGAGGAAACAAGGGATTCCTGCCTGTTTTGTGCCTGCAGTACTTGGGAACTTCTGTCATTATTGTTCTTACCATTCATATATTTTGAGAGCAGCAGCCTAGACAAAAATGTACACAAATGCTTGTCTAAGCAACACACCATGTCACCACAGATCATTATTTTGTGCTTCTGATGCAACTTCTTAAAAACAGGAAGTATTTCTTGTTTCCAGTGACCGCTAACTGAGTTGTCAGAGCTGTAGAGTTGAGGTTACAGTCTCTTTTACCAGCTACAATTTTATCTCTAGTTTTCCATGCTGGACAAGCCACTGAAGATCTAGGCCTTAGAACAGGTTGCAGTATTCCTTAGGGCATTTGGATGAGTTTTTCAGAAGCCTGATGGCTGTTCATCTTGTAAACAAACAAAAGTGCTGAGATAGTCCAGTCAGGTTTGTTCTGGCAGCTAATTTAACTGACTTGTGGAAGCTTTAGAAATACCCCTGGAGAAGTTATCTTGCCAGGATAATACTGGCAAAGGAGTTTAAGTAATTAGTGTCTGAATAGAAGATGCTTTTTTTTGTACCGAGTTTCACGCCTAGGCCACAGAACCATGTGACCTTTGTTATTGAGGGCATCACTGATTTGTCTTTGAAAAAATTGTAACTATGGGACAGGACTCTTCCTAAAAATAGTCTTCACTTCTTTTCCACCCTGGAGAGAGCTTTGGCTGAGATAAAATAAAGGACATAGTGCAGCTTTTCTCCAAAACTGTATACTGGTTACAGGCCAGTCATTGTTAGTTGTGCCATGAAACTCTTTGTTGTTCTTCAATCCATAAACATTTTGCTTCTCTGAGTTGTAGTATATTTTTCTAAAAATTTAAAGTATTTTGTTAAAGTATTTTGAAATTGTAGAACTCTGGGGCAGTAGTTGGAATTGTCGAAGCAAGATTATAAAATTTTACTGCTTGCAGGTTTTTATTTGGCTTGTGCTTTCTCATTTTGGTCCCCACCTCTCAACAGCCTTGCCAGTGAAAAGAGAAAGGCAGGATGTGCACTCTTTTTATGCTCAAAGCAGACCTCATCAAGAGAAACCAGTCCTTCCTGTATTTTCAGTTCCTGGGTACTGACTGGGAAATTCCACCTGGGCATCTACACATCTTTATCAAACACAAATAATGAACTTTTGGTATCCCATTTTTTCTTCTCTGTCCAAATAGCTGGTCCTTGAGATGTCATAGTGAAGTGGGAAAAACAAAGTGATTTTGTTGAAGTAGAAGTGCTGGAAATACACTGCTTTGGTCCACAAAATGTTTCTAAGGCCTTGTAAAATCAAGCCAGCTTCCAGGCAGTACAAGGAATGGGCAAGGGCATTATAAAGGGCTAAACCAGGAAGAGTGTGGTGTCAACATTCAGGAGTTTCATGGATCTCCAATGCCCCAGAGCATGGAAATGCTGTGACCATGCTGCAAGTTGCATGTTAGAGGCAACACACACACATTTTACATACCCAAGATTGAGACTCATTTCAGATATGGTCAGGAGAACTGCCAGTGTATGAGTCTAAATCTGGAGCATTCAAGTAAACACGGTAACAGAATAATTTTCCTGTCTCCTGGCAAGCAGCTCTTACTGGGGACTGTCTGGAGAGCCAGCAGTCCTGTCATGTGGAACACATTGCTTCTCCTGCAGCATCTCAATTGAGCCAGAGTTCTTTAACCACTCTGTGAATTTTAGTTTACCCTTCCATGCTTCCTTTTTCTCTTCCTGAGAAGAATTTGCACTTACTCTTCCCTAAAAATATAATATTCCCAAGATCCCAATTTTCTTCTCCACACAGGCAGCAATAGCCATTTGTAATCCCAGTTTACTAAATGAGTTATTAAACTGTACCAAGCAATTCTCAACACTTGCATAGTTGTAGCTCTTCAATCTGCTAGGATACCTGGTTTCTTTTATCAAAAAAAAAAAAAAAAAAGAAACCCAATGTATTTTTGCAGTTCATGTTAATCTTTTATTAGCCAAAGCAAGAACTTTCATTACTTTAAATTTATTCAATCCATAAACATTAGAATACATAGACATAAAATTCTTTTGGAGCTCCTGAACCTTATTTTGGTCATCATTTTGTAACTTCAGTAAAGTGGAAATAAACACTAAAGTTACAACTGCATCAATGCCAAGTCTGGCAACCAGAGAGCTTCAAGTGATCCTCTGAAAATCTCAGACTGTGAAATAGCTGCAAAAAAAAAAGTTCCCTTAAATATCTCTAGCATTGATTTAAATACTGGAATCCTTGTTTTTTTCTTTTAGTACTCATAACCTATTCAGTCTGTGTGTCAGATACACCTGAAATTCATGTTGATTCAATGCAATTATTATTGGTGAGGCACTACTACATACATACCAGGTCAATTCGCACACTTTCCATTAAAAAAAAAAAGCTCTTTAGAGGTTTCGTACTCAGGGCTGTAGCAATATTTGGCAGTTAGGAAAGAAAGTTGCTGTTCCATATATTCTTTTGTGGTTCAGCCTTAGAAAACCACATTTTTACTACTTCCTCCCCTTTTTCGTTCTTATCATTCAGGTTTTGTTCATTCTGACAACAGCAGAAAGCTTGTATAGAACAACTCTAGTGAAATCAAACATGAATTCACAAGTCCATGCCCTTTTTACTCACTAGACCAACCTTTTGCCATTTGCAGGCAGAGTGCCCAGAGACCTTGCTTTGAGCAGTTCTCAGCAGCTCCTCACAACTGCTCTTTGAGAAAACACTCAGCCAATGTGCCACCCTATGCAGATGTCCTTTATAACAAGTCTTCCTATTAACAACCTTTATAATAACTGGGAAGCAAATGAATTTTTTATTAGCTGTTCCATCGTGTGGGATAGTGGTTACAGTTCCATAAGGAAAAAAATTTGCTGGTGAGTTTTTGGCAGTCTTTAGTTACTCTTAAGTAATATAAATGGTATTTTTCTGAACAACAATAAAAACCAAAATGAGAATCAAATGAGCAAGAAACCATGCTGTTAAAGTAATTAGACGTATCCAGAAACAAACAAACAAAGAATAAAGAAACATTTTCCTCACTGAAAATGCAGAAAGTTTGGATGAAATTACCTAATTGGTAATGCTGGCAACAGTGAGTAAGATGCCTTCAACTCTATGTTTGAAATACACATTTGAGAGTCTTTACCAACCGTTCACATATATATTTACATATCTCTCTGTATGTGTATATAATTTCTTTTTCCTTGGGCATCTAGTGCTAGTGAAAATAATGGAAGCATGAACTTTTCAGCTTTGATCTTTTAAAGTATGCATTTGAGACTGCATTTGAAATAATTGAGGCTCTATCTGCAGACTTTGGAAGCCATGGCATGAGTGTTAACCAGCCCCTGGAATACACAGAAGTACGGGAACTTATAATTTCATGCCAAGAGTTCCTTAGTCGAACTTTTGTAAAACAAAAAACTATCAGTGAATTGTTTTCTGGTCATATCGTTACTGCCTAGGAGAAGAAAATTTTTGTCTTCTCTATTCTATTCATCTTAATTTCTGAATTTAAAAATGGGACATAAACTACATTTGGAAAAGTTACTTCTGTTTTTTCCAAGTCTTTTTTCCTCTCTTTTCTTGTAGTAATGTCACACTTTGGTGCTTGCACATAATTATGCCGGGCATGTGCACAAGAATACTTTTTCCTCTGTAATGCAAACCACATGGGTTTCCACATCCTCAGAACTTCTCCACTTTACAGTTACTCTTTAGCATACTGAATTATTCAGATGGTGTAAGAGCTTTCCAAGTACCTAATTTACATTATGAAAAGAGAAATCTTAAGTGCTCTAAATTTATCATAAATGGATATCAAACTCTAGGTCTACAAGTCAGATCTAATGCATTAATTCAAATTAAAATATCAATTTGACATTGCACAACAGTACACTCCTGCCAGCAGTAGTGACCAAAAGATACTTAGATACAAACACTTCTGGCAAAGTAAAGTTTTTTTTCTGGTGGATGAGTTTAAAAATTTAACTTGAAGTAAAAGCAGTTGACTCAGGTGGGCTGCCACCAAGCATGCAGGTATTTGTATTTGGTTTAGATACAGTTATTTATATTAGATGCAGTGTAAAAACTACTGGTTTGTGGTCAGGATTTTCCTCCCATTTAAACAGAAGTTAATTTTTAGAATTTTCTGGGTCTCTGCATAGGTACAGAAGGCAACTCACAGCTTGATTCAGCTTCTTGTGCTGTTTCACTATCTTCCTAAATGTCCTTTTTGTGTTGTTTTTCCTTTCCACAATTGTAGTTAATTTATTCTTCTGCAATACACTTTTCCTAGAGCAGTCCAGTGGTGTAATGGAGAGCACTCTGGACTCTGAATCTCAAGGTCGTGAGTTGGAGTCTCAGTGGGGACCGTCCCCTGGCAGTAAATGCCTCCCTGCCATCCCATCCCATCAGATCTCGGATGCTCAGCAGGGTCAGCCCCAGCCAGTAGCGGGTGCTGTGACAGTCTCGAGGACTTCACTGTCACTGTCCAGGCTCGCTCGGCTGTGGCAGAAGAACCTGAGGAGCAAAAGGTGGGGCCAGTTCTGTGCACACTGTGCCTCACCTAAAACATCCACTGCACAGGCTGGAAGGGCATGTGGGGAGAGCCCTGCCCAAATCTGTGTTCGTGAAGCCTGGCCATACAATACTCTTTTCCTAAAAACTCACAAAAGAAAATTTTTATCATTTTTCTAAAGTTCTTCACTATTGCATCATCTAGAATGATCCATACTTAATTAGGAAATCTTGGAGTAAAAGGAGTACTTGTGTTTAGAACTACCACACTCATGATGAGGGTGGTAGTGGAGAAATTAGATGCTGGTCATCCCCTCCAAAACCTGCTCTCCTGAGCCCACCTTTGGCTTGAATTTGGAAACACACTATCACCATGAAGTCTAGAGCCTGTGTTTTGTTGTGAGTGTTTTTTACTTTAAAATGAAAGTTTGCATTCTGCAGATTCTAAATATACCACATGGCACTCCTGTATCAGACAGGATGCACACAGGGATCCAGGGTGAGCAGCTGGGAGTTTTGGCTCAGACTGAACAACTCCTGACCTTGACATAGGGAGAACAGGAAATTGCTTGGTGTAACATATACCTACATATATATATGTAAAAATATATTAAAAGATATATTAAAAAGACAGTAAAATACATAATTTATTAATATTTCTCTTTAAATCAACACATACACAACCAGAAAACCTGCATGATTTTATTTTTCGCACAAAACCAAGAGAAGGATTTTGCCTAAGTTGTTTAAAGGTAACACTGCAATTTTCATACTACATATAAAATTTATCCTAAACAATTTTACATACTTTGTTTAATTGACAGTCTATATTAGAGTTGCATAGGTAAAACTACGTAAGACAGATCACAGCAGATGGCAGATAATCAGTAAGTCCAAATCTTTCTCCTTGATGTCCAGTATTTCAATCCTGTTGCTGAAGAGAAGCAATAAAAGCTGCATCTAGCATTAATGAGAAACTGCTGAATACATCAAAAGCCATTATGGACTACAGGCAAGTGTACAGTGTTACAAAGGAAAAAATCCCAAAAGCTCCTGTAGTAGTACAAAATGTTAAGATTAAATCAGAAAAACAGTAGTTGACTATTGCCTATGTATGGAGTCCTTAAATAACATCCAAATTGAAGTTGCTGTAGTTGTTGTTTATGGTTTAAATATATTCAAAAATTCTCCCTCCTTTATTACAAAACACTTCATTTTTTCATGGCTTGAACATTAATCCTCTTTTGCACTATCACAGACCATTTGGTAAACGTAACAACTGAATCTCCTGTTAGGCTTCTGTTCTATATGTAATACAAGGTCTTTGTCAAAGTAAACTTCATGACTGTAAGTCTGAAATGAGAAAAAAAAAATCAGATTTTAGTCTCTATTTCCACAGCTTGCTAATATCCATATCACTTTCCATGAGAAACAAAAAATACTTAACATTGGTGACCTCTATGATCAAAAAAGAATTTTGCATGTGTATAGAGAGATTGCCCTTCCAGATAAAGACAGAATTTTAAAACTTTGAGAGGTTTCTCACATACCTATTTTAGGCATCTACTGCAATTACATGTATTTAAGATCCCAGGTTTCCTATGCAGTCAATGATAAGAGGTGCAAAGGTGCCAAAAATTTCAGACCATCAAAGCTGGATGTCCACCTGAACTTGGGACTGTATGAACAGCCCATTCCATCTCTCCAAATATACACACAGGCAAGTCCATGCTTAATTCTATGCATGAGTAGTTCAAGTTAAGCTAGTGATGTAATTTACAAGTTGTAAAGTTAATTTGATGAAACTAGTCATAAGGTAAGGATTTAAGTTGATAAATACTTCAGAGATACCTAAGGACAATGTTTCTCTCAGATAAAAAACCGAAACACATCAACCACCACCACAAAAAAAATTCATAATTTCAAATAATGGAGATTTTCATGTAAATGAACTACTGTCTGATGGAATACTTAAAATTTTAGAGTTTGTGATTATTATTTTATACAAATCTCATCCCTTGGCAACACTGTTTATATATCTGCTTCAAATCTGAACAAAAATGGTGGGTAAATGAGTATGGGGAAAAGACTGTGAACAAAAGACAGGAATTTTCCTCACCACATCCCAGGACTCCCGTAATGGAATACTCTTAAGTAGAATCCCATGCTCATTACAATGAAAGTCAAGGTGAGCTCTTCCATCAGCTCCTATCTGAGTAACTGCCACGGTGGATAATAAATCCAATTCATCTTCATAATCCACAATTTTGAATGTCTTAGGAAAAACAAAACCTCAAGTTTAGAAATCAAACATAAATTCACATTCCCTTTTACCTAAATGGATAGTTCTTTTTTCTTTCAGGTGAAAGCAGAATTGGAAAAATTCTAGTTCTTAAGTCTTCTGCTCAGATAAATAAAATTTTGGGAGCCTGATACCCAACAGGCACCTTTCTCAATACAAGTTGTCCAGTGTATTTCAGTGAAATTCCTTAAGCAGGAGAAAAGAAAGTGATACTCTGAAAAATCCTAATGTGCAAGTAGATGTATTTTATATATGATATACAAGAAGTAGAAAAGAAGTACTTCTAAAGTGGCAGAAGAAATATATTTAAGCTCTTGAAGCAGACATGTTACAGGCAGCATAGCTTAAAACCTTCACTGGTTTTGAGAGGATATTGAGGTAATTCCATTCACATGAATACCTGTCTGTTCTGTTCAGACCTCTCTGCTGCTCTACAGAGTACGTGTCAGTGAAAAACTGAGACTAAAATGTAAAAATTGTGAACTAACTTAATTGCCTTTATTTCACTGTGACATACTCTTTAAATTCAAGCTAGTCTTTGTCTTCCATAATGTAAAAACATCTACTGGAATCACAGGTAAAGTGTAATAACAGGGGAAAAAATAGTGTGCAGACTATTTTTATTATGGTTAAAAGAAAAAGTGGATAGAAATGAATTGCAGACCCTTAATTAAGGGTTATATTGGACTGTTTTATTTCTCGGCAAAAAAGAAGTGACTGCTAGAAACTGATGCATTTCAACAGTTGTGTTTATGTCAATTACAGCTCCAGCTCTACAGAGAGGTAAAAAATATTCTTCATAACCTCTTGAAAAATCAGCACCAAGGCATGGAGTGGTTTCATTCTCAAGAAGCAGTTACTTAAAGGAAAAGTGCTAAATACCTTTTCTTGCAATCTACTCAAAGTAACTGGGAGAGAAGAATGAAGTTTAGAGATAGTACATCAAAGACAAAAGGAAGCTAAGGCAGAGGGGAAAAAAGAAGTATCTTTCATTTCATAAAATGCTTTATAAGAAATGTTTAAAGGAGATATTTGAATGGAGAAAAGAGTAATGGTTTGTCACATTAGTATCTCCTTTCTGTACCACTGAAGTCATATGGACTTATGATGGTATTGTGGGGCATAAGATCAGTTTTTACAAGAATGAGAAAATCCAAAGCTCAAATGTCAAGTAAGGAAAAAAGATGACAGAGAGCATTTGAAGCCATTAGAAGTTCAGAAGACAAAGACAGGCAGAGAAGAGGAATAAAGAACTCAAAGATATACGCAGCGACTGGTTACCCTCTGCACCTCAAACAAGAATGACTTCTGGCTAGCTAAGCATCTGATACAATCCATGAAGTGGTCTTACTCACTGCATCACTTACCTCTTGTTCTGGGTCATCATCCAGCAAGTTAAAACGCTTTTTCACTACTCGACCAGAAGCTGTAACTGTTACAGTGTTGTTCACCTTTGGAGAAACAGAAAGAAGTGTCTTGAGACTTTGGAGCATTTTAGTTTCGATCTGTTTGACAATTTCATATATTTTGCTTTTTGACCCTGTTTTAATCTCTCTGACCTTGTTTCACTCATTAGCTATGCATAGCCCCAGTGTCTTCTTTATGAACTCAGTGATTTTAATTGAAGTATTACTGATATTTACTAATATTCAGAGGTTCTCAGTCCTGCAGAAGTGGCAAAGGTTCTCAGCTACCATAATTTTTAGAAGAGAAGTGACTGGAACCGAGATACTGGAATGACAATTGACATGGCTAAGTCACCAATTTGTTTCTCAAACTTTTACTTGCAGAAGACAGGGACAGTAGCACTTTAAACCACCACAGCTCCTTCCACTGGGCGTCATTAACACCAGAAACATTCAAAACTGGTTTATCAGTGTTGTAATGGAAGTCAAAAGGAATAGGCACAGCACAAACAGGATTAAAACTCATATTTCTTTGTTCTTACTGTAATAGAAGTTATGTCAACAAACCCTGAGAAAGCAGAAAGGCAAGTCAACAGATGACCTAGCTTTCAGTTTATGAATTCAGTGGAAGACTTCGTGTAGATTTTTAATACACAAACCTTTCTCCTGCAAAAGCTTCAAAAATTAGTATCGCTGATTTCCAGGCATTTTACAGCACTCAAACTATAAAAACTTGCTTTTAGATTAGACATAACTTTGTCCACTGAAGCAAAATGACAGTTCCAGGCACTATCAAAATTTTTTTCTTCACAAGTGTGCTCTTTTTGACGATAGATTGTCTTAGTGATTTTGTATCACAGAAGACTTCATGATACAACTGAGGTGATTTAAGAGCACCTACCAGTAACTTTAGCTCACCTCCTCACCATTTGATTCTACCTTCCTGCACTCTTCTGATCCACTGATTCTGTTCTGCTCCAGTTCAGCTCACCAAGCAAGCAGAAAAGCACTCACCTTGTCTATTATTTTAGTGCACTGATCTGGCTCACTAAGGGTTAGATGAATGCCAGACCTGTCCCAAGGGAGGGACAGGTGTGCATGGCCAGGAAAAGAAACAGATTTTGGGAGGCAATGTCTTGTCTTTGTTGTCTTATTAACACTTACCCCTAAGTTATGAGAGACTTGAAACACTTCTGGCATTTGTATGATCAGCTTACGTGAGCACACCATTATCACTTAGTGGCACCTTCATTTGAAGGAAATCTGTCACCGTTTTTTAAGTATGTTTTATATCCATGATACACGTGATATTGCACACCATAAATAATGCTGAAAACTAAAGAAAAGACTGGAGGTTTCAGAAATCTATCCTGAATGTGTTACTGTTTTCAGTATTTTTTCCTACAGCTTAGAGTCCAATAAAGACACAGAATGTCTTTCCATAAATCTTGAATGAAGCCCATAAAACACGGTGATTACTCATCTATGCAAACCCTCTGTGTATTGCTCAGAACCCTACATTGTGATCTCAGACACTAAACTCACACAGTTTTCTCTGTTGGCTACAATCGTAAAATCTTCTGCAATCTCCATTTGATCTGTGTGATTTTTAACTTCCTTAAGCTTCAAGACTCTGCAAACAGAAATTAAAAAGTCAGTCATGTATTCTAATGTGCCTACTACAACACTTCTATATAATTTTTTAAATCAGGTATATTAAAACATCAGAAATAAGTGAAATGTAAATTAATTACTATCGTAATTTATGTTTATCAATGAAACTTTAACACAGTGGTTCTTGAACATTTTTCATATAAAAATCTAGACTGTGGCCTCCAGTGTCGACATTTACCACATAAAAAGCTGCAGATGTTTCTACCATAACTTCTGATTCTGACAAATTAATAAATTTTACAGTTTATATAGTTTGATGAGTGTTTGGGTCTGCAAATTATCAAACTACTGAATTTATGCAGTTACGTAATTTCTGCTCTGAGGAAAGCAAGATCTGAAAAAAAAAAGGCTCATACTTTATCAAATTTGGTCCCACGTGGATTATTCTGCCTGACATATCTGGATGGAAATATATCCAGTCAGGTTCAAGTGAACAGCATTTCATATCCTGTATGCCATTTTTTGCCTGAAGAAGAAAAGGAAAGCTTAGAATATTAGTATTTTGAAAGTCTCACAGATCTAACTGAAGAGGAAACCTCACTATATACCTCTGAAAGTTTTTAAGTACTGCTCCTAAACATGACCAGAAAAGATGGCAGTGGAACAATAATAATAACAACAATAATAATACAACTCAGTTTCAATTCTCAAGATATTCCGTGGAACGGTTTCAACATTTTTAATATGCAATAAACAATGACCTTGTACCTTAGCTAGATATAGTCCCATCTCTCCTGAAACTAAGCAAAATGAAGATTTAGTCTACACTCTGCAAATACTTCAACAATTCCTGCAATTTGAGTATCCAAGACATGGGATGTGCCAAGACATGAGAAGAACATTAGCATGAAGTTTGACTTGAGCTTCAAACCTCAGGCTTAGCCTCTTCTGTGCAAATTTTTTGTGGAGCATGTAAGCCTGGGATAGCTTGTGATTTTAGCAATCAGATGCACGCTGGTCAAAAACTTGGGATTTTGGCAGTGGCTTTTTGTTGTTAATTTAGCTGACATTGCTCATTCAAATTTTCAAATATATGAACCTACATAAAAAAATAGATGAGAAAGGCTCATACAAGTTCATTTTAATTAAAATAGATCTTCAGCTACAGCTGTGAAACAAGTTTTGAAAATAAGTCACAGGAGGGGAATCATTGATTTGATCATGCTAGCAAAAGAGATAAGGACATTTACAGATGAAACTTATTTAGTCAAGAACTCTGAACAGGCCTAGAAGCTGCTTGTATTACAGAATGATCTTCAGGTCAACTCCAGATTCAAAATAAAAGCTGAGATAGGGAGCTCACATGAAAGAATATATGATGTATAGTACATAAAAATAATTAGGAATAGATTAAACTGATTAATAAAATCTTCCTAGGAATAGAGAGGGATTAAACTGAGCAATGAAATCTTTCTGGGAGAAAGGGGAGGTACAAATCAAAGATAAACTACAATCATTAAGGAAACTTATTCTGCAATTTCTTAAAACTTAAAAAAATTCTTTAGTCAGTATTTGGTAGGCTGACACATCAGAAGTGCATTAAGATGTTACAATGGGAGGAATCAGGGAATGAGCCTTAACTTTGAAGTCCTGAATACAGTGCTGTGTAGACCTGACAGTGCCACTATTATAGTGGAATGAAGGAAATAAGAAAAGCAGTACTAACTCAGAAGAAAACATTTTACACATGACTCCATGGGACAGCTCATTTGATACTGTTGGGTGATCCCTGTGAAAGCACCACACTAGAAAATAAGGGTATTATTACCTCAAATGCTACTCAGGATAAGAGATGAAGACAAACATGATACACATTAATTTCAGAGAAGCTGCTATCTGAATATATTACCAAAGCATTGTCTTTCAGAGAACAAATATGGAAGACTCCTTTATGTTTTTTCTTGTTAGGTGTGATGATATAATGCCAAGGGTAACCTCCAATTTGAAATGCATTCTCCAGAGAAGATGCTTCAAATAGCAAAGGTGGGGTATCTGCAAATATTTGGTAATGTTAACACCATTAGTAGCAGAACAACCATCATTCCATTGATCCTTACAATTCTAAATTCCAGAAAAGCTACTAATTGTTCAGAACTTTGAAGACTGGTGGAAATACAGTGGCTGTGACCTTTTTCCCAGCACCAGTTCTGCTCCCTCCCCGAGCATCCACGCACACATCTGCAGCTCCCTGTGCACCGTTTCTGCCTTCTCAGAGCCTGATGCTGAACTCTCCTCTAGTACCTTTGACTTACTTCATTCCAAATGAGCTCAATAGGCAAAGACACAGCAAATAATTAAAATTAATCCAGCTCATCTGATTGAGAAAGGATGTACACATGAACAGATCCAAAGACTATATGAAAAGGGTCATTATTCTCTTGGGGAAAATAGTGATAAATAGCTGGAAAAAGCAAGCAGCACTCTCAAATAACGAAGTTAAACACAGAATCTGAATATTCTTTGTCCTTCTGTGTAATACAACAAAATAGTGTGGACCACAATGAATGCAATCTGTAGCTGAGTTCATAAAAATCAATAAAAATATGCACATTTTTGTAATTAATTGCAAGAGTTTTCTAGTTTTCCTTTCAGTTCAGTTGGGATAAATTACAGAGATGTAATATGCCATTCTTACAAATCTTCTGTTTACTAAAATGAGAGAAGCATCTTTGAATGAAATGGACTGTACAGAACGTTACAACTTCTTCCAACCAGCTGAATTAAAGCAATTTCTACAGTTGCTATAACTGAATTAATTTTAGACTGAAGATCAGCTCTAGCAGTACAGAGAAAAGCTGGGGGAAAAAATTAACAAAATGTGGAGAAAATCTGCAATTACAAGGGGCATTTAAACTGGCAGAATATAAAAACTGAAATGGAATTAGTGTGAGGAAAACAAGGTTCTTATTTGGACTCTTGTGTCCTGAAGGTCTTATCCAAATTTTGACTTGTTCTTATCCTGCTTAGTCTAGATCATTACCCAGTGGTGCTTAGCCAATGGTGCTAAGATGTCACATGACATCAGATGCTGTTCACAGAGTGACTTCTCTCTTCTTCCTCTGTTGATATTTCCAGCATTTAGACTGAATGCAATTAATTCACTATGGAAATTAAGTCCTTCCTAAGCTGAAAAGTGACTGTCTTCTAGTTGTCTTTTGGACTAACACATAAGAAATGGGAGATTCTGGCAAGAAGTTATAAAAAACTCAGGCATCTGCTGAAAATGTAGACTGTTAAAGATAGAAGCATAAGCAGAGGACCTACTGATATTAAAATCAGACAGAAAATGAAAAATGAATTAAGAAAATTTGTTAACATTTTATCCTACCAACTTTTTAAATAAAACATGTAGCAAGGTTCCTCAAAAATTCTAGTAGCTGGACTAAATAATGCAATTAAGTATGTAGATGTATGTTACAATTAAATAGCATATCAATCGTGAGCACTACAGGCTGCTGATAAAATATGCCTTTCTTTTTATGTTCATTTGGCAAAGATTTGCAAGATCATAGCCACCTAAACCATTGTGATAATATGACTCTGCTGCCTCAACTCCCACTTTCCTGCTGTGTGTCACTCGCTCTTGTTGCTTAACACCTCCTGTTTTATTATTTGCAACTTCTTTCCCAGTCTTGCCAGTTTTCAATCTCCAGTTGAGCTTCTTGGTTCACTTCCTTAAAACCCTCCAGATTCATCTAAATAAAACTGTAAAGTTGTTTTCTGGCAGCACTAAGTATCTGCTCTTAAAAAACCAAACCAAACCAAAAACTACAAAGTATCTTCCTCCTTGCTTTTTCATGGAATTACTGTATCCTCCAACAATACATCAAACTACAGTTTTAACTTCCAGACCTTTAGAAAGTTACATAATGAAGATTTACAGGTGCTTTTCCATTCCTTCCACTGTGACCAAAATGAAGTTCCTCAGCATTTAACACTTGTAAATGAAGTGGTAAGTTCATAGCAGCCTATACCCTTCCTTTTGGGTACCCCACACCATCAAACCAGAACTGTAAGAATGGCCAACCCTTCTAGCAATTTCTGTAGGGAGACCAGGACTAAAGAAAACTGCACACACTTAAGTTATGGTAAATACAAGCCTGAACTCTGAAGCCAGACTGTAAGATCTTGCTCACTGAAAGCATTTTGCCATTTCATTCTTAGAAGAAAACAACTCAAAACCCACAGGAATGCAACTATTTGCAAAGAGCAGCCATGGCAAATGTGTGTCATGAGTTCAAACCTTCCTAACCACAAATTCTTGAACAAGATTCAAGACCAAAAATGTTTTTTTCAGTACACTGCTTTTAAATCTCAAAACTAAAAACTACAATTGTCTATAAGCATGTTTTTCACAGGGCCCCTAACATTAAATGGTGGTTTCACAGACTGACACAGATAGAAAAATGAGGAAAAATTTCCCTTTGCAGAAACTGAGATTGATTATAGCAGTTTTTGATAAAACAATGCATTTTAACTGAAAGCCTTCAATAAAAGCAAGCATTATTTGATATTCATGAAACCAGCTTTTTTTTTTTTTTTGGAAGTGCCTCGATTGTGGACTTGTGAGAATGCAGTTTTAAAGTAAAAAAAGAAGTTTCAAAGAAAGTCTCAGGCTTTAGTAATTTATTAAGATTCTTAGCACCAAATTCTAATCTCTAATGCACCTACAGAAATCCCTGTTTGGTTCCAGAGAAATTACTACATAAAGCAGAACATTTGTAAGTTAATGATTTGAGGCATAAGAATTGTTTTTAATAATTTGTTCTCAGGAATTAATTTTATTGAAACTGGCACATTTCTGACAACCTAGAATTATCAAAATGCAAGTCAGACAAATTGTCTTCAGCTTCCTTGAATTTCCTCTGCAAGTTAGATTAAAAGCTCTCACATTTTTGCATACATACCATATGCTGTTTCTGGGTGCTACTGACAGCTCTCCCAGCCCCTCCTCTTTGCCAAGAGCAGTTGTGTTTCAGAAATGAGGAAGAGGTTTCCATTTCATACACTGCTTATGAGGTTTTTCAGATAGCTTAGTTGCTGTGATAGTTTTCTAGGTTATGTTCTATATAATTATTATTCCAATTGGAAGTAAAATAAAATATATTTGTACTTTAATGTAAATTCAGAAATACAGCTACAGCACAATATGAGAATAGTAATTCCAATTTTCTTGGTGTGAAATAAATAATAAATAATTCATAAAAGCCACCAGCCAAGATAATACAAAGATCATAATTACCTGTTATTTTAATGTTACATGGAAGACCAAACGGATACTTTCCTACAACTCCCACCTGACCATTCCAGTTGAATTCTTGTCCCAATTCAAATGGCTGTTCCATGAACTAAAATAACACAGAACAATTTAGCTTTATTGATGCATATTTACTTACTGTTTAGTTTTACTGCTCTATTACTACTGCATTCTTCATCTTGTTAGATACTGCTTGAGGTCTTACTTTTGAATTAGTGTTTGATTTTTGATTGGAAGGATATAAACTCAAAAGTCTCACTGCAGTTCTGTTTGAGATCAGTCTTCCATGCCCACCAGTTTCTGGCCTTAACAATCATCTAAAACTACAGAATAGGTGTGCAAAGAGGAGCACATTTGAGCTAATATTTAAGTAAGGATTCTGAAGTGCCTGTCTGACCCTGTATCTCTTATGTTTTGCCATCTGTAGCTGGTGCAGGTAGCATTTTCTGACAGTGTATCCATTTGCATCTTCTGACTGTAGATAGATTTAGGCAGGAACTCAATCCTTTGACACATTCTTCATGTACCTATGCAGCATTACATGAATATTTACGATTTGTTGCCCCATCATAGCATGGACTGCATAAAAAATTTTGTATTTCATTACCTGTTCCAAAATGGCCTTGAAGTTATAGAGTCTGACCAGACCCATGCTATACATTACAATCAAGATTCCATTAGAAGCAGCAACATCTGTTACACTGTTACCAAATATCTGGAATAAAAGGAAGCAAGACGTATTCTATTACAGAAGAAATAATTAAGGCAACACAAAATCGTGACATTATGTCCTTCATTTTGCAGTCACTTTAATTTTTTATTCTGACCAAACCCTATGATCAGTGTTTAAGTTCATGAAGTTTTCTGTAACTCATCTGTTCTGCTGAGTTCCTGTAATACTTTGCACTGCTGTAGCACCTGAGGTTAGATTAGTCATACTCTGCAAGCAGATTCATTCTCTAATCAATTCTCACTATATCTTCATACCATGTTACCCTGTTACTATCATACATGAATAGATTATATTATCCAGCATCCCACAGGAATGTTGCAAAACTAGCAACTCAATCTACAAGTCCTGAAATCTTGATTTCAGATCTTCTGTTCTTTCTTTATCACCAGGGTAAAATACAAGTCTAATCACAGCTCTGTGACGGTGTACACCTGTACTAAAACTACATTATCCAGCTGTCACAGAGTACAGGATCCTCTCTGGATCCAAATTAGACACAGACATGAAAAACTTTTAATAATTATGCAGTATTCATTTGTGCCACTGCTTAACACATCACTGAGAAAACCCCACAAACTAATTCTTAACATTTAATGACTAACTCCATGTGAAGTTCGTAATTTTTTTACTAGATATGTTTGGAAATGTAGTCTTCATTTCTTTAATCTAACTCACTACGTGAAGAAGCAATTAAACCAGCTAAAACAGGCTTTAAAACAGTTAAAAAAATAAAGAAACCCAAAAGCTGTCAGACTCCTACATCTATCTGAACACTATCAGTGATCTTGTGATCTGTTTGGTTCTGAAAGATACGTTCACTCCTGAGACTGTGCCTTTCATTTAGTCTTACGGCTCTTTCTCAATACATTTGTTAGCTTAGGTCCCAGTCTCTTCCAGACACAAACTCTAATAGTCCTCTAACCCTAAAATCTCCTTTCTAAGCTTGAGACCTTTGCCACTCTGACCTTAGAATTTATTGTGGTGTACCGTTTCAGTAAACCTGATGCATGAGGAGCATTCTGCAGTGTTAAACTAATCTAATCTAATAGTTACATTCCGCTGATATGTACCGGGTTTGGCAATGCATTCACTGGTTGCTTCTTCTGCTGGGTGTATTCTCGCATCCCAAATTCTGCCCTGCCATTTTTCCTAGCTGTAACCATTTCTGTGACGAGTACTCAGTACAGACCCAACTGAAGCAGTACTCTTTCAGATGTTTTGCCTACTGTGACCATAAGGAATCTGGCCTGTCATTCCTAACCAGACTGAGAATACCTTTGATACTGGTAACATTTTTTCCAGTACTAAATACTGCATAGAACAAGTGCCCCCAAACTTTCATGGGCCCAAATGAAAAAGTTTAACCCCACACCTTCATGTGCTGGTCCACTCTCAATTACAGCCTCGACCCAGCCTAGCACCAGTTAGAACTCACCCATAGTTCTGGGTAAATGAGACTGTACCTCACAGAACCTTGAAGACAGAGTTTGCCTGTTTGTACTGTTCCATTTGTGGGTTGTATCCAGAGCTTTCTTGACTTAAAATAGAACAGTAAAACTTGCAATCTACCTTGAGGCTTCCTAGTGTATACACCCTTACTTACCAGG
Source organism: Hafferia zeledoni (assembly GCA_035583235.1). NCBI lineage: Eukaryota > Metazoa > Chordata > Aves > Passeriformes > Thamnophilidae > Hafferia > Hafferia zeledoni. The sequence continues at coordinate 20,294,056 of JAWWEV010000172.1, read as the reverse complement.
TCACAAAATGAACTCAGAAAGGTTGTTTGCACTTGACTGATAAAGCAAGACATATTTGTGATAATGGAAGTTTGAAAAATTTGTAACTGCACACCGAATTCACAGACTATTACTAGGAGTGGGTCAGAGGCACATATATCTTTCTTTAAGGAGGTGACATCTACTTTAGGATGCACTAATTCTTATGGTTGCTCTAAGTAAAGGTTAAAGTCCTTCTACATGTCAAAGAGTAACCCAATGACAGAATGCATTTGTATTTTCTCTTCTGGTCATTAGAATTAAGAATCTTCCCCCAATGCATCTATCAGGCACAAGAACACTACTGCTAATTAAGGTTTCAGTTGCTTTTACAAGCCATAAGTATGACTTCTGAAATTCTGAAACAAGTGCCTAAACTAGAACTGTCACAGAACTACAGTAGAGATCAACTTTAATAGAGAAATTAACTTACCTTTTTGTTTATTTCTAGCATTCCAATGAACGAAAGGGGTAAAACTTGGAATACAGCAAGATAAAACAATACAGACTGTTGGATTCCTGCCTGGAAAAGAACAATACTGAATATAGTTATTAATGGTAGGACACCTTGATCTACCATAACAACAAATTATAATGTCTCCATCTTTGTACTTGGAAACTCTTTTTAATCGATGTTGTAAAAATGAGTTTTTCAACAAACTTACCTGCCGTGCTGCTGCAGGGAGCTTATTCTGAACTGTCTTTGCAACCATTACCTCTTGAGGAGTATCCCAGCACAGATACCTATTTGTGACAAGAAAGGTCTATCTTAATCACTTAAAACCCATTTATTAGTAAATATATTGTTTCACACAAAATATAATTGACTATAAGCAGACTATAACCTGTGCCCAGAAAAACTTCAGTATTTGATTCAGAGGACATGCTCAAGATGTCTGCTGTTTGCAATAATGCAAAACTCATGGAACTAGGAAAGGGTTATTTCATACAGAATTGAGACAAAAATTTGGAAACTGCTAACATCCACCATGTTAATTCCTCTCCTTCCTTTCACAATCACTGCTTTCTTACCCTTCAGCCTAAAGGAAATAATTTATTCTGGGAAGTGAAAAAAAGCAGTAACTGCTCTGCTTTAAAAGAGTAAAATGGCCACCCTCTAGAGAAGAATGTTTGCAAGTTCAAAACAGGTCAAACTTCAAATGTATTTTTGTATGTTTGTTGAGGTTTGTTTTACAGCTCCTAGAGGTCCTCTCCTGGTATGTTGCCATTGCAATATTAAAGGCTGTAAAGTTGTCAGAGAAAAGGAAATAATAGCCTAGGTTTTGTGGAACTTGATACCAAATTTAAGACCATCATACTTAAGCTGATGAAATTCCCCTACAGGTAAGAGCATGCAGGAGCAGCATTGCAGGTAATGCTCTAGACTAACAAACCTGTAGTCAAGCCATAGGGTAGTACTAACATAAACATGATTCCCCTTCTCCACTATAGTACTAATGACTGTCAATTATATAAAGCCTAGTTGTTGTTTAATACCTGAAGGATTTGCAACAGGAACCAGCAAGGTACACTTTTTCCAGTACTTCTCCACTGTCAGCAGAGAGACGCAGAAGCCAGTTCTGCACTGTCAAGACTATCAGGGAAGATTTATAATCTGACGGACTTGGTAGCATTTCCCCCTACATAAGAAAAGGTTATTAGGTAAATGTTTGTGGCAGGAGGATACATAACATTTTGACAGTCAGAAGAACACAAAACTTAATATAGAGTCCTCAAAAACTAAAGGAGGAAAGCAGCCTGCTAATGGCATCACTATCTCTAAGATCATGTCCATGCCAATTAGTCATCTGTCACATAAATCCATGCCAATTAATCATCTATCACATAAATAATCTGTTGTCACACTTCTTGCAAGACAGTTACCTTTTCTAGAAAAGAAACCTTTTAAAACTTTCTTGCCTTGAAAAAATCAAGTATAACTGCCTATTGATGTAATTGATACCCGTCTTGAAGAGCAAATTGTTTAAGTATTGTAAAATAAGACATTCAGTAGTAACTTGACTGTAACTGCTAAGAATGGTATTTCACTGCTTTATCTTCATGCACCTCCAGGATAGGGCTAATATTTCTAAGCTCTGTGGACACTGGATGGGAGAAAAACTCTTGGTGGCAGAGAGAAATTATGTAATATTTTAGAAACAGAACAGTTTTTGGACAGAATTGCTTCAGTGGGCCTTCAGTGTATCTGCTTTTTGGTTTTTGTTAATGTCAACAGATCTGATGAAAACTAAAAGTCCCAGCTATTGTCCATGCTATTTAAAAAATAAAGAAAAATATAAACAGAATCTATTTTGTAAGGAATTAAGAGTTAGTTGCATAAGCATAAAGGCACCAAATCTTCCATGAAAGCTTACAAAAAGCATTCAAATGCACTATTTACAAATACAGAGAAGTATACCTCTAAATGTTCAGTTAATATAAATAAACATATATTGCAAACCTTTAATGACCTAACTCAATAAAAACGTTGAGAAAGTACTTTGCAGGGAAAGAGTGTTCTATTCTAAATGTTTCCCCAAAATATATTAATTTAGCATTTTGCACAACAATGCTCTAGTAAAAAGTAATCTTACCAGCGGGCATTCCAATAACAAAGCATCTTCTATTTTTTCTGACTTAGCACACTTTGACTTTTGATAAAGTATTCTTGGTGATTGTGCAATGCTAAGAGGAAAATGATTGACAATCATTAGTCTATTTTTTATAGACCACATTCTATCAACAAATCATTTCATACAGTTTTATAAATCCTGCCTTCTCCTTAGGCAGGTGAGAAATTTAAACACCTTATTTTTATTCTTTAAATAAAACTGAAACTGCTCACAAAATAAGACCTAATACACAATAGTTAATATAATGTAATATTTAAAAGCTAACCTTCTCTATATGTTGCAGTTTGGAGTTCTGGAGTAGGGAGTTCTGCTTATTTTGGTTTTTTAGGTTGGTTGGTTGGTTGGGTTTCTTAGTAACAGACTTAATAGTAACATTCTTCATAGTAACATTCTTAATAGTAACATGTTTCTTAGGTTGGTTGGTTGGGTTTTTTAGTAACAAACTTAATAGTAACATTCTTACTTCAGTGATATACATGAAAAAGAAAGTGTATTTCAGGGACTGATTATGATCCTGGGACATTCCCCTCAAGTTCTTCCAATGCTGCCTTTCATAACATAAAGGTATGGCTTCATATTCAGATATTTTTAAAATAACCCTACTAACTAAAACAAAAGCTTCGTACTGTGCATAGTTTTCTCCTCTGGGAGAGGATGAGACAAAGGCAAACCTGAAAGATGTTAGACAGGTTAACCCAGTACTGAAAGCATTTGGACAATGGAGGAATACAAGCAGATTTAGACCTCAGCTGTAAGTGATAGATTAATTTAATTACCTCTCAGTGGTTTACACTGACAGAGTAATTTGTCTTCTGTACATCATATGACACTGTCTCAAAACTGCTCTGATCACAACCTCCTCAGCAATGCAGTTCTCCAAGTCCATGCGACTGCCCTCACAGGAGGGACGAGCAAGGACAAGGGCTGGTGTACAGAGTTCCTGTTCTCTGCCCTGCCATGTGCTGCCTCCTATCGTGTGCCTCTGCCACTGATGATGGAACAGGAAAGCACGTTAGATCAGGGAACTGATATGCAAAATACATTAGCAAAACCCAGCACACACTCTGCATGCTGTGTGTTCACATAAACAATAATTTACTTATTTCATACAGAATTCACAGACATAGTACCAGGCTTGTTGCATAGGCTGATTTTGTGACACACTCTTTAGCACACTGCTAGTTACCAGATTAGAGAACTACTGTTCACTTGGCTTTTCAGTGCCAGATCATAAAATGCTGCTAATCTCCCACTCCTATCCAAGTACTCTGAAAGCTCAAGTTAATACAGCATCAGTAAGATCAGACTTTCTCTTACCAAAGCGTCACATTGGAATACAAAGGCATCTAAATATAATTAACAGAGATTTATGCACCTGGTGATTTTTTGTTCCTAGGTGAATTCCACAGCAGCTATTTGAATGAGTGAAGTCAGCAATATGTCTAACACAGAATCACAGTCTCAAAACTGTAAGTCAGGGTACCGTATAATTGAAAATTTATTACCTGCTAATACAGCACTGGTAATTGTCCATGTAAATTCTTCCTCTTTCATATGCAATAGGAGATGCAGAATGAGTTGACCAAACATTCTTGAATTTAGTACTTTCCTGAAACACAGTAGTTGTAATAGTGATGGCTTTTATAAAAACTTTGCTTCTGGAAAATATTTTATTTGGCACCTGCAGTTTAACAACTCACATTAATTGAAACTTTACCACATTTTTGAATACAAAAAAGAATCTTGGGGGTTTTTAAACCAAACTAAAAGACTTTTCTTAAAGAAAATTTGTCTTTTTTAAAACTAAAATATTTTTATGACCTATAATGGACAGAAAGAGCGAGGAATCAACTTACCTGCATTAAAACTGGCAACTAAACTTTCATGGTGACTTTTGAAATCAAGGACTAAACTCCCAGAGTTTAAATATGCATAGAATTCTTTTATATGTAATTAATTTGAGTTATTGATTTTCTGATGGGGTTTGGTGTGAGAGGTAGAAAAATGTGGTTATGGTTATTTGCAAAAAGCACCTGAAATGTTAATGGAATAAAATGCTTACATAAAAATTTCTTGCATGCATTAGTGGTATCAGAAGCTCTATACCATTAACAAAGGTTCCAGTCTTACAAAAAATGTATATATCAGATGTACTTATCTTTATTTCAATAAACTTTGCATGCTCATTGATCTAGTTATATAAGCACACACTTCAGCTGACTTCCAATAAGAGTATTTTCAATATAACATAACTGCCAATACCCTTCCCTTTCCAATGTATTTTTATCAACTACTGCATGGCAGCAATAATCGTTTTGATTTAAAAAACACTTTAGTTTGAAATTGGTTTAATTCCTATTTTTTCTGTACCATCAATTTCACTGACTTGTTAGGGCTATGTTTACCTGAAGATCTCTGCTGATTATCTTATGTATTTGCGAGAACTCCTGTCAAATTTAACATTGATGTTCTCTGAAGCACTATGAATTTAATATTGGTGTTAAATATGAAGTAATCTTAGCGAAATAAAGTTATATAAAATCTCATAAAAGCTTTTTTCTAACACATTAGATTTGCAGGTGATCCTGAAGTTTTTGCACAGTGAAATCCTCTCTACATTTCTGTGTCTGAAGTAAATTTAACCATTTCTAACTCTCTTTAGTAAAACTTCAGATTTTTTTCTCCCAAGACTTGTTCTCCAGCGTGACCAGGGACTTGTCAAACACCCGGGCTGGGGACGGACACAGCCCCGACTAAACGCCAGTCCCGCAGGGATTCGGCCAGCGCCGAAACGCTCCGCTGTTACCTGACACATAATCTTTCTGAGGAGTCCGAGGTTCTTCCTGAGGGCGACACCGGCATCCCTGGCATAGAAGCCGTGGGCCCTGCGAGCGAGGAGGCGGCACACGTTGTGCGGGCCGGGGGCGCGGGGGGCGGCCCGGGCTCGGCCGGGGGCGGCCTGCGGGCACATTCCCGGCCGGCGGGGCGGGATCGCCTTCCTGCCCCGCTCCGGGATCGCCCTCCGGCCCCGCTCCAGGCTCGCCCTCCGGCCCCGCTCCAGGCTCGCCCTCCGGCCCCGCTCCAGGCTCGCCCTCCTCCCGCGCTCCAGCTCGCTGTCGGACGGTCGACCAGCCTCGCCGGGCCCGGGCCCGCGCCGGGTTTCTCTCACAGCCCCGCCCTGCCCGACGAGAGGTGAAGCGAAGCGGGAAAGGCCCGAGGGGCCCCTCGCTCCTCGGCTCCCCAGGGACGCAAATCGAGGCCTCCCGCCGCGCCGCGCTGCCCGCGCTTCCCCCGCCGCGGCGCCGCGCTCCGCACACGCAGCAGGAGCAGAGGCCGCGCCGCCGCCGCCGCCCCCGAGGCCCGCCGGGTACTGTAGTTTTCAGGGGCGGAATCGCGCGGCGCGCCCGGATTTCGCCTCTCGCCCCAGGCTGGAGCGCCGCGTGGTGCCCGCAGGCGGAGCGGGGCCGGCCCCGGGGCGGGAGCGCTGAGCGCTGGCGGGGCAGAGCTCGGAAGAGCGGGCCGGAGCGAGGGAGCGCTGCGCGGGGCGCGGGGAGAGCCGCCTGCCCGCCCGCCGGGACCCGCGGGGCCGCCGCGCTGCAGGGAGCGCTCGGCGTGCGAGGCCTGCTGGGGGGAGCTATACCCGTTTGGTTTGCTTTTCGTAAGAGCAGGAAACTTTTGTAAGCGATCGCTAGTTAAGGAGAACAGGGGACTGGTATCTTCTTTCTCTAGCGGCGGGGCGCTCTTAGCGTGAGGGCCGGGGGCACCGGCCACGGGCCCTTTTGGCTACGGCGGGGTGGGATGGATGGATAGATGGATGCATGGATGGAAAATCAAGGGATTTGTTTCTTCAAAACTCAGAGATCCACAGCTACTCCTTAAGATGTATGACAATTCATTTTTGTATTTTTAGAGCCACATCCCAACACTTGTCACAGTCATCAATCGCTACTTGCCAGCAGAGCAACTGAAGTCTGCAGAAAACTTGCCTTGCTTGCCAGAGGCCGGGCGCCCACGTGGGTAACGCGGAAGTTACTGATCTTTTGTGTGTCTCTTCTTCAGGATCTCTGAGTGGAACACTGAATTTTCACTGATACTGTAAGCAAAGAGAGAGGCCTTTAATTGTCTGGTGCTTTGCAGTTATTTGTGAAGTGAGCTAATGCACAAACACGGTGGTTGCAGTCGCTCCCTCAAAAGACCTGGGCAGGGCAGTAAGAGCTACTGCCCGATGGATCTGCAACATTGCCAGTGACTTCAGAGCTGGCAGGGCAGGCTGCAGTTCAGCAAAGGCCACAGGTACATCAGAGGCTTGCAGGAATGTAAGTGAACAAGGTTCTTCAGTATACATTGTAAACAGGCGTAAAAATGATGTTGTTGTATCCCAGTTCTCATAATCTTTAATAAAAGGAAAGCATAGTTTGTGTAGACACAAATCATCTTTTGCTAGACAGTACAGTTTAATGTTCAATATTTTGTAGAAAGCAGGATTAAAACAATTTAAGTCATTGCATTTGGAGGTTTGCATGTATCTTCACTGTGCAGGTATATGTATGTATACAGATACATAAAGCCACCACAGCTCCTTTTTTTTCCTTTTCTTTTTCCTCCTTTCTTTGTAAGTAGCAGCCAGCAGAGGGTGTGCTGAGGAACACTTCTTCGGTGATTCAAGTAAATATTTTCAGTAAATCAGCAGGGTTTATCCCCGCCTTCTCTTTCCCTCTACTGCTGTAGAAACAATTTTCTCTTTCCTCGACTATTTTTGACAGGCTACCTGGCAGCTGGTGTGTAAGAACAGGCACTTCTCACTCAACATTTGCGTACATGTGTTTGAAATCATATCTCGTGGTGTTGGTTGGTTTGTTTTTATCTGCTTTGTTTTTTAACCCGTGCTAGCTGTGTTGTCTGTATAGAAGTCAGAATAAATCAAAATAATTTTTCTTTTGTTTTTCTTTTCCCCTTGGGAGTGAGTGCTCTGCAGCAGTTTTACTGAAGTTGGTGTATGCCTACAGGGAGGTCTGCATCATTCCTGGTTATTATGCATGAGAAAGAAAAACAGTCGAAAATTTTAGATCTGCTGAGTTTGAAAAGTTGTGAAATATCCTATTGTTTCAAATGTGCATAATTTTTTGGAAGTATATAATTGAAAAACTAATCATGAAGCCTCAAGAGGGCATGATTAGTCACTTGGTAGAATAAATAGCATTAAGCATTCAGTTGATGAATGAGTCTGGTTGACAGTAAAGTCGCCCCCATCCCCCTGGATTTGAAATAATAAGAAATATTAATATGTATGCATTTTAAAAATAACCACTGGTAATTCATAGTTATACCTTCTCTGTTACCATTATCTTGATTTTTTCCCCTCCCTTTGTGTTCATGATTGCCACTTGCATCTATTTTGTGTGAGGTATTTTGAATTTTGGTAGTGTTGGATGGTTATAAAATAGATCAGCAATACTTACAGGAGACTGTTGGGGATTAGTGTTCAAGTGTCTGGATAAGCTTTTAGGTGCCAAGCAGAAGTGACTATATGAAGTTAATTGTTTCTGGAATACTTTTCTGTCTAGGAATGTAACATAGGATGCATAGACTGTTCCCAATATAGGCTATTTTTTTCTTCATAACAGACTACAAGTAGGCCTAGTGATTGGAGATGGAAAAAATTGTTAAATTTGTAGTTGTAGATCAGTCAAATGTGAAAATATTTTCATCTAATAAATTCATTAAAGGAGATTCTTGGACAGAAATAACAGGTTATTTATCTTTTTGATTTGTTTTTTTCTTTTTTCCTCTGACATCTCCCTCAGAACTGCTACTTTTAAAGGATTTTACTCGTCAATGAAATGGTTTATGTATGTTTTGGGGTGTAATTCACTATTAAAAAATTAGAACAGTTAATTTCTCCTGTATCTTTTAATTTTTCCTCTGTGGGTGTGACTGCTCAGTGGTTTTAATGCCAACATCAATTAGAAATGTGTAATTTCAGGTCTAGCTAGCAGTAGGTGTTTATATGTTATTCTGCATGCCCACCTTCAAAAAGCTGCCGTAAAGGTGCTGTGTTAGCTTGTTTCAAGAGGGGAGGAGTTTTAAGGCTATTTCATGAAATTTCTCAACTCAGCTGGGGACCTGATCTATACTTGTAACAATGACAGAATTGCAAAGGATAAAAGGCAGAGTTCCACAGAGGAAAAAACCTCTTCCATATTGCTTTTCAGCATGGTTATCAAGTGTGTTGTTTCTTGAAAGTGTTTTTTTTCCTGAAAAACAGTCATGCTGCCACAAAATTTAGCCACTTTTAATGTAATTGTGTTTCATGTTAATTTCTGTAAAAATGAAGTCTGAATTGCTTTGATTAATAATCAAGCTGTACCTCTGAACAAGGAAATAACTCCTAATTGTTTCAGACAACATTTCTTGCTGTAATGTCTCTAGGGTATGATCATCTTACCTGATGAAGAGAAAGGGTGTTTGCATGTTTCATTAACAACAATCAATTAGAGATACAATTGAGCAATGACACACTTCTGAAAATGTAATTTAGGCTTTAAAGTAGTTTAGATGCTTTTTGGACTTCTAGTAGCAAGGTTGTCCACTAACCTCATGAACATGGATCACTTTTCTCTATCAGGGATACACATTCATGTCTCCAAGGGGTTTGTTCACACTTAACACTGGATGCAACAGTAAATTTAACTTCCCCATCTACCTCACTCTCCTTGCATTTTCAGAATTTATCAGCTGAAATTGTTCAATTACCACTCAAAGGATCCCATTTTCATAGAAAGAGTTGCATATCTGGATTTTACTGATGCAACATCATCTTAGTCATCTGACTATAATTGCCATCTGTGCATCTTTTCATGTTCTTACTGAGATATGTAGAAAGCCAAGAATTATGTGACTAGCCCAGCAGCTGAATCATATTTTATGTGAATGCCAATGCTGGCACAGGAAATGCAAGATACCAACTCAGGTCTTTTTGAATGATTGAAGGAGGAAGAGGATTTGGAAACAGTTTGCAATGTCAGAACGGAATATTTATCCAGGCATTTCTATAATTTAATAATAGTAATTTTAGATCAGATTGTGGTTTGGGGTTTTGGAGGATTTTCTATTTGTTTTTGTTTTCAAGAACATTGCCTTTATGTAAATTACACATTTTGCAAAAATTGTCATGTCTTAATATTCATGTCTCATAATAATTATTTCATTATATCCCATATATGTTAATAATTATGCATTATGTTATAAAAATGCATGCATATTTTCAAATACGATACATGAACAATTTGTAGTAATTGAAGTATAAACTGGAATTGTTTTTAGTTGCTGAGCCACACTGAAGAAAAAAAGCCATAATAAACTCAGTAACATTGGAAGAAGTTTTGGTTTTTTAATAGGACTAAATGTTCTATTTTCACTGTATGGGAATGCCTCCATGTCCTGGGAACATTGCAGTCTCAGCAGCCAGAATTAACAATGCTTTTATTTGGCATTGACAACCATGAGGCAAACTTCATTTTATTTAATCTTTGACAAATAAAAAGAAATTTTAACCTTTTTTCATCCTTTTTTTTTTCTGTAGGCTTAAAATGGATAAACAATACCCTTTTTATGCATGACGTTCAAGAGTACACCTTAAATGAGGAATTGTTTATTTAATTAAAGTGATTCTTTGCCCGTCTTTGTATTGATGTATACAAATTAATAATTTTTGATTCACAGTACAAGACTTGTGATCAAATAATACTATTTTCTTCAAGATAAAAATCTTTTTTTTTGCAACCAATTTGCACATAATGTTTTCTAGTATTATCTTGTGCTACTTCTTTTGTAACTACACTTTCTATTTCCAGTGCATAAAATTTGTATGTGTGGTTTTTACAGAAGCAGCGCTCAAAAAAAAAAAAAAAGGGCAGAAAAAAACAGGACTAAAAATGATTTTTAAAGTCTTGCAGAGCATTTGAAGGAAAAAAGAACAAAGGCACATCAGGGTAAAAGTAGTAGTAGGAGGGTTATTTCATTTTACTCATCTCATAGAAAGCCTACATTAATGAGAATATGCAAGAAAAAACAAACAAAGAAAAGCACCCAAGAAAAAATGCTGGTACTAGCTACACACACTAGTTATCTTTCATTACAAATAAAATAAAATATAGCTATATTAAGACAGAATTATACATGTAATAGAAAAACCTCAATCACTTTCTAATTTGCATAAGTAGAAATTTAACTTGTAAGACCATTCATTTCAAAGAGGGCATTAAATAGGGATCAGGAATTTTGGAAGGCTTTCTGGTGCATAATGTTTACACTCTAAAAAAAAATCTTTCATTTTTTTATTTAAAAGCATAAAACCAGAGTCACAGTTCTAGAATGAAATCTTTGGAAGACAATGAGTGGGGTGAAAACCAGCAGTCTTGATGACAGTGTGCACCCACTAGAACAAGTGATTTCTTTACTGATCATTTCTTGCTTGTCTTCGTAAAGGTACAATGTCAAACTTGGGTTATTGTTTTATTGTTTATTTTCTTTCTCCTTTTTGACAGGACTTTGAAATGATACCAAGTAATTTGTCCTTCAATTGGTTTCATTCCAGTAGCCTACTTTGAGATTATTTGGACTTTCAGCACATTGGAGAGATGTTGCTGTTTTCTAAAAAACATTTAAATTGATATTTTAGTAGATTATTGATACTGATACTGGTGCTTGATTATTTGACCTGTTTCTCATGTAAGCAACATAAACAAGTTAAAGCAAAACTGTAATTTGAGTTAAATGTGTTTTCAGGTCTCTGAACAAAATGAATTTCATTACAAGGCTTTCTGCTTTACGTCTGAGGAGAAGCAACTTGCAGCACAGGCACCAAAGTAACCGGCGACCGGCTGTTCCACTGGGATCACGGATTTTAACTGACCCTTCCAAGGTCTTTGAGCATAACATGTGGTGAGATGTTCCTTCAAGGCTGATTTTCATATAATTTTGTATACTGTTTACTATGATGAGTGATGTGTGTGTAAAATAATGTACTGCCAGAAAAGACATGCAAAGGTAGCACTGCAGAGAACTTGAGATTGTCACAAGTGATCTGACAGCTATGGGTTCTCAGTGACTTACATAAAAAGCTGCTGAGCAAGTAGTTAGTCAAGGAATGAAATGCAAAATATTGTTACAGATCAATAATTAATTAGGAGACAGAAAGTGTAGCAATGAGATAGTCCATGTTATTTATAATGGCAGAAGGGTGTCTGTTAGGTACAATAATGTTGCATACTGGAGGAGTGCCCTCGTCTAAAATTACCACCACTTTGAAAGGAACAACACGTAAATCACTTGTATTCTTCTAAAGGTGTCCTCCAGATGTTACAGATAATTCAGCAGAGATTTCTATCCGGTGTGCAATTATCAGAAAAAGTAAATTTAATCTTAATATAAATAAGGGATATAATAGCAGCGAAGACATCAATATTTAAATGTTAACAAGAATAAGAATTGTCCTGATTTGCAACAGTTCATCTCCATCTCTTAAAAGGTATTTTTGTAGTTAATGGTCACTCAAAAAAGAGTGAGAATGCTGGTCAACACAGTGGGAAAAACTAGGCTGAAAAGGCTGAGATTTTTGCCTGTGGAATGGAGATGAACACAAAACAGTATGTGACACAGGAAATGTTAGGAGCATAGAAGAATATCTCAATCTATTTAGAAAGTAGAAGAATATCTACCTAACATATTTAAAAAAACAGGAAGTTCTATTGCTGTAGTTCATAACTTAAAACCAAAAAATATTTGATGAAAAGTGGGGAATTTAGAAGCTATACAAGAAATTACTTTCTACATAATTTTTCAATGGATATTTTAATTCTGTCACCATTTTTAATAGCAAGGATTTAGCAGAATTAGAAAAAGAGACTAGATGTGGCTAATAATAACAAATGGGTAACATAATATAGAAGTAACAGATGACAAGTTTCAGGCCTTAAGCTTATGCCATCAAAGTAATCTACAGTTCTTATAGTTTCCTCAGAGGTGTCCTCTGCTGTCAGAGAAGTTACTGGATGAGCTTTTATTCTGAAATGAAATTTTGACTTGCTGTTTTGTTTTTTTAAATTACTTTTCTTCTTAGTAGTCCATGTTATTTGGTATTGGCCCACTTTGCTTTTTAATCTAAATTATTTCAAAATATTCTCTAATTCTGATGAATAAAAAGGTCTTAAGAATATGACACAGAAAATTTTGTCTTCTGGTTAACAAACTAGTATCTTTGTTACTCGTTTTGGTCTCTAAATTTGGGCTTAACTCATGAGTTAACTAAATCTGTCACCTGTTAGTGTTTTCTAAGCTAAGAGTCCGCAAACCATGGCCCCTTAATGCCAAAGTTGGAGTTAACTATACTTCTGTACATTCCTTGGTCAAGAAAGCTGGAAGTTGGCTGATTATTGTGTTAAGACTGTGAAGTTTATCTCTTGTTTCATAGATCTATATGCAGTGTAGTTCTTTAGCATATTCTGGGCTTAGTGCTTCGTGCTAGGTGGAAAAATCCCTTACTTGTGTGAATGTTTATTCAAATGTAGGCTATGTAGTCAAGGTAGGAAAAGATATTAAGAAAAAGGCTGCCCTTTTTCTGTAACATTGTATCTCCATGAAATTAATTTTTGTCTGTGGGTTTGTTTGTGTTTTGTTTGTGGGGTTTTTGTTTTAAATTGTTTTATTTTAAATTTTTTTCCAAAAAACTGGCCATGTGTAGCTTCAATTTTTCCTGCTAGCCTTTGGTGGCAGTCCTTTGATAGAGTTTTCAAACTATGATGCGAGTGGTTGGGATGGATTGTGAAAATGCGAGTGAAGGAAACAGTGTTGTTCAGAAAATGGATCTGCAGATAGATCCGTGTAGCTCAGGAGGGAAAACGGGTGGAACTGAGTTGAAGCAGAGGTGCATGGAAGTTATGATGATCTTGATAAATCAAGAACTGGATTATAAAGTGGGGGTAGGTCTTTGGATCTGAGACTCACTGAATTGTGCATTTCGCTGGTTCTCACTAGGGAGATAAGGGGGATTAGGAGGAGTGGTGGTAGTGCTAAGTAGCTTATGCAGGGTGAGCATAAGGTATTCATCTTCTCTAGCATTGATGTATGATGTCCCTTTGTTTTCCACTCATCATCGTGTTTGGTACTTCATACTTTGGTATTCTCTTTTGTCTGTGTGTGAATTGGCAGAGAGCCAAGAGCTGCTGGCATTGTTGATAGACATACTGAGCAAATTAAATTTGGGAACTAATGCTTTAGATATTTGCTGTGGTGCTTTTATGTCATTTTGAGAGAGAAGTAATGAATGATGCCAAACATTGGAGCAAAAAATGTCTGCTTCCATTCAGGTTAGTAATTGGCATAGTTTTCACATTATCACAGAGATAATTAAACCCTATGTTAGCAAACAAGTTAGTGGAAAAGGACTAAGTTGAATAAGCCAAACTGAAAGCAGCATTGTTGGAGCTCATATCAGACCTACTCATGTTAGCAGCTCCTGGTGTGGTTAAAATGGATAGCTTGCTTTACTACTGTCAATGTTCAGCTTAAAACTCTTCTGTATTTAAACTCTTCTATGCTTAGGATTCTCCTGCCAGCTTGTATTGCCTTATTTGAAGCATCCGAACTATATAAATAGTTTGCATAAGAACTATGCTGTGTCCCCTCTTCTGTGGATTTTGTCATGTTGCTTCAGATGTACCATACAGAAATTTCTAGGAAAGAGCCAAAATATTTTTTTTCAGCTTTATGAATTTCCAAGGAAGGTAAAAAGGGAAGAAAATGGAGGGCTTTGGGCACCTATAGTACTGTTATAGTACTGTGTTTAGAGCCCTTAAGGGCTCTGACAGGCACACAGTATTTGATTAAAATTGGTCAGCTAAAGATTATACCACTGCAAGTCATCTCCCAGAAGCGTTGCCTGTGTATTATTGCCCTCTGAATTGTCCTTGGTTTCAGCTGGCTGGAATAGGCAGGATCAAAAACGGTGATAGCAGTGAGGGAAGCAAGGCTTTCCAAGAGGATGGCTGCCTAGTACTGCTTTGGTCATTCAGCTTAGTCTACTGCAGCACGTCTGTCAGAGCCATGACACTGCACAGGAACATTTGGGGTATGAACAAATGCAGGAAGGGGAGAGGAAACCTGCTGGGGACAAGAATGAGAAATATTTCAATAGAGATGCGGAAATCAAGTCTGAGGCAAGCAGACAAATACGTACCAATTACTCTCCCACAATTAACTAAAGAGGAACAGCAAAGGTCTCAGAATTAAGTTACCTATATGTCACCAAGTACAGAACAGGAAGATGCTCATTAGCTTTTCAAGAAAATCAACTATTTTCCAGTTGGCACCTTGTCTCTTTTCCCATAGTAACCAATGGAATTTTAGTCATAGGCTTTCAGTTAGTTGATTTCAGTAGGATTAGGATCTAATAGATTACTTGAATTGTATTATCTAATTTAATCTGTTCAGACTGGATGATTTGGAGGGACAGCTGATTGGCTTTTAAAAACAGCCAGCAGCACATTTTTGGGCACTCCACATTGTGGCCTGATCCAAACACAAAATCTGCAGGGAAGGCATTTTAGTCATCAGTGTCACATCTGTGCTTGGTTCTGTGACCATTTAATGGATTAACATAACATTTAGTTAACCACTTTACACAAATATAGAGGGCATAGACTTTGGAACCATTGTAGCACTGCTTGTCTTTTCTTATGAATGTCTCATTCCTTTTTTAAGTGTTACCTGTCTCTGTTACCCAAATAAATAAAAGCCTGTTCATCAATTCCACTGGTTCCAGTTGAATAGGTGGATTATGCTCTCTGTTTCAGGAACAGCTGATTTCTTTGCTAAATGACCTTAGTTCTTCATCATAAACACTGGTATTGTGAGAAGTTTCTTGCATTAGGGTGTTTGTTGGTAGGTCTGTTAGTACATTTAACTAAACACAGTTCTAAGGGACACTCAAAATACATTCATATAAACACATTCAATTTATAACATACATATTAATCCTGATATTAAGAAAAAAATGCATGCTACAGTCTCTTTGCAGTTTGGAGTTGTTTCTAAATCACCTGAGTTTTACCTACCTATCAATCTCCTTGTGGTCATTTGCTACACTCAAAAAAACCCCTGTATTTGAGACAGTGTAGCTGATTTGTGACTGTTTTTCCTGGGAAAAAATATTATGGAAAATCCTGTTAAAAAGCTGATTCTTCAACTGCCTTTTGCAGGGACCACATGCAGTGGTCACAGGAAGAAGAGGAGAGTGCCAAGCAAAAAGCAGCAGAGAACTCATTTGTGAAAGTTCAATGGGAAGACCAAGGTAACAAATTCCTAATGGCATAAAAATTCTTATTTTAATGCTATTCATTAAAACATTTAAAATTGCTTTAGAATCCGGGAATGCTTCTCATTTCTACATTCTCTTGTCTAAATTTTTTAGTTTGTTTTGGGTTTTTCCCTTTATTGCCTCAAAAGAGATCAAAGTGTGTTTTTCTAGCAATTCAGTTACTTATTTGAAAAAAAATTGTAGTTGTTGGGGGCAATTGGTATGATTGTTCTGACTCCTTTTACAGTTCTTCAGAATAAGACTCCTACTACATGGGACTTTCAGAGAATCAAAGGGATGAATTTGCATCCAGCTAGGGTGCTGGGGATAAAAGTTCCCATGTACAGTATTTAAATGCTTTTTAATGATTTGTGAACTCTTTAGAGAGCTTATGTTTGTGCGTTGCACCATATTCCAGTTAAGTGCCCATCAAAGTTGTACTGGTCCCAGCTAGTCCCACCTTGCTGTCTTTGCCAGGCTGAGCTGGGAGTGCTTCAGGAAGCAGGATGTTCATTTCACTTTGTGTGGAAGGTGTTGCAGTCTGCCCTGTAAATGATTAAGGAATTTCATGCCTGTCTTCAGAAGGGCAGTTTCGTGTGTGCTGAGTTTCTGGAGAAAAATAGCTCTAGGTTCAAACTGGCAAACTAAACCATAGACTAAATTCCAGGATCGTTATGTGTGCTAAAGCTGAAGTATCCATTTAATAGTGGCATAGAAGGGTGGTCCTGTGGTGTAATGGAGAGCACTCTGGACTC
The DNA here is from genome assembly GCA_035583235.1 of Hafferia zeledoni. NCBI lineage: Eukaryota > Metazoa > Chordata > Aves > Passeriformes > Thamnophilidae > Hafferia > Hafferia zeledoni. The sequence goes on along the minus strand of JAWWEV010000172.1, from coordinate 20,277,296 downwards.
TGAATCCCAAGGTCCTGAGTTCGAGTCTCAGTGGGACCGTCCCCTGGCAGTAAATGCCTCCCTGCCATCCCATCCTGTCACATCTCGGATGCTCAGCAGGGTCAGCCCCGGTCAGTATCGGGTGCTGTGACAGTCCCGAGGACTTCACTGTCACTGTCCAAGCTCGCTCGGCCGTGGCAGATGGACCTGAGGAGTTAAACGGTGGGGCCAGTTCTGTGCACGCTGTGCCTCACCTAAAACATCCACTGCGCAGGCTGGAAGGGCACACCCATGTGGGGGGAGAGAGCCCTGCCCAAATCTGCGTTCACAAAGTCTGGCCATAAATACATACAGAAGACTGGATTCTTGATTAGTTGCTTTGTTAGAAAGATATTCTGAAAGCAATTACTTGGATATCCTGGGCCTCAGTTTGCTTAATGTGTCTTGAATCTGTCAAGTTAGATGGTGTCATTATGATCCTGTGCTCAGTTTCATTGATGGAACTTCAGCACATGTTGGAGTTTGTTTGAATTACCAGAGAGTGTGCCTTGGATTGTGTGCCCTTCATCATTTTGAATGCTCTGGGATTGTCAACCTGCTTTTTCCTGTTACCACTCACGTTCTTTAGATAAAGTACAATGTTTGTTTTTCAAAAATTACATCTAATATTTTCCTTTGGTTTGTATACAAAGTTGAAAAAGGCTCATAATTGAAAAGTATGCTGTGTGACTATGTAGCTCATGGAACCTTTGATTCTTCATCTACAATCAATTAGAACTTGGTTTGTGCTGGTGAGAAATGGAATAATCAGGCATTTGTCTATTGCCAAGAAACACAAGAATCCAAGGACATTTCCTATGAATGCCCCTCTGTTTAGAACTTGAATAGGTAAGCACTGCTGATAGTGTTCCTTCAGAAAGCCTCAGCTTCATTCTGCAAGTGGAAGTACATTTTGGCCTATTTGTGTACACAATGAACTAGACTGAAGCTAACAAGCAGGTTATTTTGGGACCTTGAAAACTACAGTAAGGGGAAAAAGACAAGACAGATTTCAACGATCCTATTATATCACTAAAATAGAATAGTTCTGGTGAGCCTTTTTAAGGCAAGAGAGGTTAAGCTGAGTGAACTCATGATACTACTTTTAGGAATTTGATTTACTTATTAGCATGTGTGGTTTCTTCTTATGCATGCTTGCTAGTGTTGTATGATTATATTAAGGAGAAAAATCGATTGACAAGGGATTTCTTTTTGTCTTGGAAGATTGTATGTTTTTTAGTTTTGTCATTTTCACATGCTTTGGAAAAATTTAGTAGGTAGGCTACCCAATACACAAAATGAAGCAAAAATGCAATAATAATACTGCATGCATGGTTTTTACACAGTGGTGCAGGAGTGACCAGTGAAACAATGTGAAGTACAGTGTTGTTTCAACTGAACCTGTGTAATTCCATACTCATACAGTTTAAAAGACTGACTTTCACTATTGCTTTCCTTCATTTCTGAAATCTGGAAAATTTGATGTGAATGTACGTACAAGGGTTCTGAGCAGACTTGTAAAAAGTAGTGGCTATAACAAGGGATGATAATGATTTGAGAACCTTTTGACTAGAAGGGGTTTTGGTTTTAATACTGAAACTGAGCAGTCTATGAATATGCAACTTATACTGTTGAAATCTGATATATACAATTTCAGTTAACTCTGAACGTATAAAACAAGTCTGTATAATTGCTCTGCATGGCTGAGTCTTGTCCTTTAATAATACAATTGGATGTATTAAATAGTAATTTTAAAACATTATGCAGATTTCTAGGACAAGGCATTCTGCCACCTCCTTCCCACTTCCCACGGCCTGTCTGTGCCTCTAATGATAATTCTTAGGAACTAGTATGTGAAGATTTAAATGAGAGTAGTTGGAGAAATGGACCATATATTTACTCTGTGCATTTTTTATTGGAAGAATTAATGGGTCAGTGTGAATGGGGATGAAATAAAAAAGACAACACATTATATGATGTACACTTAACAAGAGATGTCAGGGGTAACAAGTTAGTTTTGTATATGCTTTGACAATGAGGAGGGGAAAAAACAAGAAAAAAATATTTAGTTTGGTACTTAGGAGGGATATGGAAGGGAAAACCATCAACAAAAGAGACATTGAACAAGCTGTAATTCTTATCTTTTTATCAGCCTGCCTTTGAAAGGGTTAGCTGCAGTCCAGTGGCTAGCACAATTAGTGCTGGTGAGAGGAGGAAAGATCTTGTTCTTGAACTGAGAAAAAACAGGTTACAAAGTACATCCATAGACTACATGGATGACTGGAAAAGCAGAAAAGAGAGTATTTACTTTTTTTTTTTTTTAAAGGGAGGTGGGAAAAAAAGAAGAGTCAGATAATTAGTTTCAGTTCCTGGAAAAATACTGGAAGAGTACATCCAGACCTTGCAGACACTGGATTTGAAAGAACAAAGGAGATGAATACTGGCCAACAAATATTTTTTCAAGAATAAATCATGTAAAATCAAGCTAATTTCCTTCTTGGAGAAGGTTACAAGCCCTGGGGATAAGGGAAAAACAGCAGACGGCCTGAAGTTTATCCTTAGTCAGGCTTCTGACTGGCTTTACTTGACATTTTCATAAGCAAGTTAGGCAAGCGAAAGCTAATGAAACTGCTTTGGGGTGAGTGAATGCCTAGGGAGATCCTTTCAGAACAGAAGGCTGTGCTGGGTGAGGAGTGTTTTATTCTGTGTCCAGTTCTGTTTGGTATTTTCATTAGTGACCTCAGGAAATCAGAGACTTGAAGATGCAATTAAATGAAGAGATGTTTCAAGTGTGGTGAAGGACAGGATTAAGATTCAGAAAGATCTGGATGAACGGGGTGAAAAAAGAATCTGAAATATAAATTTGCTAAAAATAAATGCAGAATACTGTGCTTTGAAATAATTCCTTGAAAAAATACTAAGCTCTGGAACAATTGGCTAGGTAGTCATTTTGCAGAAGACGATGTGAGGGTTGTGGTGAATCACCAGCTGAATCAGCAGTGTCATGCTGTTGCAAAATGGCAAGCTGGGAGTTATAAACAGGATTGCAGCCTCGGTGCCTCATAAAATACTCCTTTTGCTCTGCATTGATAATGCCTTTACCAGAATACAGCACTGAGAAGTAGTAAATCAGTTGGAGGGAATCTAGAGAAGAAAAAATGACCTAAAGTCTAAAAGTCATGACTTCTATTGAAAAATGAAGAGAGTTAGGTTTAGACAATCTAGAAAAGAGATTATTTCATGGGAGACATAGTGAAGATCTTCAAACATGTAAATAGGTGTTGTGAAAAGTGAGTAATCTTTGCCTTACTTGCTTGGTTAATTGGACAAGAATTGCTGGACCTAATTGTAATACAGAAAATTTAGGTAGGTAGTGGAAAAGATTTCTAGCTGTATTGAAAGTTAGGGATGTAATATATTACTGAAGGAAGTTGTCAAACCTGTATGAAAGGTGATACGTTAAGAATAAGTTGGACAGATCTTTGTGGAAAAGGGATATGAATTTCCTGACTGGGTGAAATCCCTTCCAGTCCTATTCTTTGACATTCTAACATTCAGTTAGAATCTTTTGTGAATTAAAAGTTAACACAAAGTCTATTGTAAGAGCCTTTGAAAGTAAGAAAGCCAGTATGTTCCTTCTGACTGTACTGTTGAATGGTTAAGCATGAATTACTGTCTATGTGCTATGCAGTAGCATTTATCACTCCTGTTCACAGAACTGGACTGCTAATTGCTGTGTTTTTTTAAGAGATGATGAGCTACCAAGAAATTTGCAATTGATCATAGAATTTCATAAAGCATGAAAGTAATTTCAATTTAGTGTTTCTTAAATAATTGAAAAGATGCATTGCTTTTATAATGTGAGACATGAAAGCTTGTCTGCGAATCTTCAGATTGCATGTTCTGGCGATGCTGTTCTATTATGTCACTACATTTTTAAAAAATTATGCAGAAAGCTTGTCTGCACCTTCCTAAGTGACATAAAATCTAATTAAACCTTCATGGGAGTTATTTTGAGCACAGATTAAGGTAAATCCGAAATCCATATGTTTTAATTTAAATGTATAATGTGGAACTATGGATTTTTAAACTGTATATTTGAGATCCAAATTCCATGTCGCTTTCGGGTATTTTGTAGCTAAGCTCATATTCACCAAGGTTTTGTTCTGTTTTAATTTCAGATAAATATGAGAGAGAAGCCAGTAAATATTGGAATGAATTTTACAAGACCCATAAAAACAACTTTTTCAAGGATCGCAATTGGCTATTTCTGGAATTTCCAGAAATTCTTCCAGGAAAAAAGAGACAAGAGTTGAAAACAGAAGAAAGATCTTTAGAATGTAGAAGAATAAATAGTACCAACAGTTTTTCAGACAAAAAGGAAATGTTTGAAGAAAGAGAAAAATACTGGAAGAAAAATTATGGAGGTGGTTCTACTCCTGTACAGGGATATGTATATAATAAAAATCAAGCACAAACTCTTACTGACAATCCTCAGGGTAAAAACTGTGGAGAAGAACCTGGCAAGCTAGAATCTTTCCCTGGCAGTGATGCCACTTACAGAATATTAGAGGTAACGCACTGCAAATGTTCTGCTTATCATATAGGGCTCTACTTAATTGCTCAAAAATCTGATAAAGACGCTTAGTAAGTATCAAGAAAGTAAGCACTGAGAATTTAACATACTACATTCATTTATGACAGAAACTTTCAGAGAAACCTGGGATCTGGACGCTGTTTTCCCTTTAGAGTTTCTCCCAAGTCAGAATAGGGCTAGATAGTGAGATTCCATTTTCATTCGAAGTTGAGTTTCTAATTTCCTAAGGAAACTTATTTTTAAGTGCTTTGTCTGAAAGTGGAAGCACTTGACACGTTCTTTCCAAATGGTGAAATTGGATGAGAATGTTGCATTTTCTTATGCAATTTGAGAGATGGATTTTCTCTTTAACTTTAGAAAGACATTGAGGAGAAACATGATCATATAAATGATTTGAGAATTGTGGTATAAGTTGTTTATACCTTTTTTGTCCAACATACCTTTAATTCTAATGGGTCCTACCTACTAACTAATTTAAGAGAAAAATAGCAAAAAAGGTTTTATTTTCTCATTTATTTTAACATTATGTTTTTCTTCTGATTTAGGTTGGTTGTGGAGCTGGAAACAGTGTCTTTCCTATTTTGAAAGTTCTGTGGTATGTAGTGTTAGATTTTTAAATATGAGAATTTTATTGTCATTGTCTTCATTTTCTCCAAATGCTGGTGCTGGACCAGCATTGCAGAAAGTATTGAGTGGACCATTTTACAGCCCTGAAAGTCTTACTGTGTCCAGACCACTGATAATGTTGGTATCAGCATCAGTACAGGATACTCCTCATATTGCCTAACCATGGCCTTGGGGAGACCTTATTTGCCAACAAAGTTTGTCTTCAGGTGCACTCAGGCTGATTTCTTGTAATTAATCTCAGGCAGGTGAAATATTGTCTTATATGCCACTGTAAAACTACCAGGTATCTCTTAAAAAGGCAAAAATCAGAGACAGTAGATAATGGCATGTGATCTACTGGAAAGAAATTGTATTGTTTCTGAATTGGCTGGTATGCTTTGTCACATTGCTTCAGGTTTTAGTGTCAAGGAAGGCACAAGTCCTGTATTGCATTACTCAATTCATTGAAACATCTTAATCCACTTAGCTTCTAGTTTTAGTAAAAGCTGTTATGACAGCTTGTCCTCCCATCCATGTAGGCAGGAAAGTTTTCTTGGAAAGACTATGTATCAAGGATTGAAATAGGTTTCTATTTAATCATGCTTTTAAGAGCTTGAGTACATCACAGTTCATTGTTCTATAAATGAATTTTTATTGCTAGTATCACCACTATACAAAAATACTCCATTTTGCAGGTATGGAAACACAGCAGGAGGAATCGAGTGGTACACCAGGGTCATACATGAAACCTATAAGTGTTAGCAATGCATCTTCATCCCACAGGAAATGCTTTGCTTCAGACTGCATGTAACGAAAGGGAAGCCCTGTTTCATACGAAAACTTTGAAAAGTAACACTGTATAGGAAAAGATATCATGTAGCTGTATTAAAAAAGATATGAGAAACCTTTGTTTTCCTCACTGGAGGCATTAGTCATAGATTGGCATTACTCATAATTAAGAATCTACTCATTGGGTATTTTTCCTGGAGATCTCTATTCTGATGCAAATCCTTCAGTCAATCACATTGGTTGATACTCTGAACAACTACCTCGTTTGTCTTGTATATGACTGAATGGAAACATCTCTGATCTCCTAGAAGGCCTGGCTTTATGGAACAGTTGGTTTTACTATGAATTTAGTAATATAAAAATTGTCTTTTGTAAGCATATAAAAAGAAGCCAGTGTCAAGCATGAGTGCACCCTAGCTACAAAAAAATTTTCACTTAGGTTTGTAATGTAGCTTTTAAACCGCTTCCCTCTGCCTCCCTTAGAATGTAAGTTCCTGCATTTTGATACAAGGCATCATGAGAACACCATCCACGTTAACCCATGTCTGAAAAAAAAAGAAATAGCATTCTAGCAAGTCAATTAGGCGATCAGTGTAACCTTTCCCAAGAGGCTGGCTGTGTCCAAAGCCTGGCTGCGTCTCCTCATCTCTGATAAATATCTAAACTCATCAGTTCTCATGGTGAACACAGAGCTGATAAAAGTTTTACTCAGCAATGAGCCAAGAGTATATTTTGTTCCAGAAGCATCTCCTGTTAAACCCTCAGAGAAGTCAGCTGTGTATAGTCAGCTGTATATACTGTGAGATCTTATAGGCACTGGCAGTGTTTATTCCTTTCTAAAGAAGCCATCCATCCAAAATATCAAATATGTTTTTAAAATAGATTAATTGATCATGAGTTGATCATGAGGTCATCCTTCAGTGGGTTTTGAGTGGCTTGCTCAGTTTATCTTAAATGAATTTTTCAGAGGTGAAAAAACCCTCTCCCTAGAATTACTATTATCTGATGAATGGTATGAGGAAATTTGCATCTGGCTTAGTCTTGGATGGGAAGGGAAGAGAATACAGTGCTACAGGAAATTTTTATTCATCCTGACTTAAAAAACAGAGGGGATAATGGAGGGAAACAACCAGCACTACTTAATCTAATCAAAAGCACAGCAAAGTGACATGTGGAAACACAAACATCTACAGGAGTGGATAACTTTTTGAATCCCCCACCCCTGCCCAGATCATACTGCTAATTAAACTGCATGCATGGGCTGATGATAGGGACTTAATGCAGAGCTTCTGTAAGAAAATGTGACCTATTAACATGCATTTATGCATTACACCAGGACATTGTCATCAGTCCTGACAGCTCTCTGTGACCTTCTTTCTTTTCCTTTTTGCTTCCTTCCTGACAAGGCTATAATTCTTTTTATACTAACTGCCTGTTGGTATTCTTACAAATTCGTCTGCCCTGTTGGTTCATTACAACCTATGTGGCTTTCCATGTGCTAGACATCAATAAGGCATGCTTGATCAAACCTGTGGAGAACCCCAAAGGGCCCTCTGTACTTCTATGAACACTGGTATAGACTTTCATCTTTTACAATAATAATTTTTTAACTCATGTTGGTTTTGTTTTGCTAGCAATACACCTGGAACCTTTCTATACTGTTGTGATTTTGCTTCAGGAGCAGTGGAGCTGGTAAAGGTAATTCATATGCTCGCTTTAGAGTACCTCATAAGCCTGTAATTCAGGAGGCTGCCAGGAAGCCGTCTTCATGAAAAAGAATGTGATGGCTTTGACAACTTTTAACTGAAGTTTTCAATATTCCAAAGAACAAAGTCTTACTGTATGCAGAGAGGAATGAATACCATCAGTGAGCTTGCTTCTCAGCTTGAGTAAGATACTGGACAGAATAGGCTTTTATATGAGATGTTTTACAATGCAGAATAATTGAAGAAAAAAGTTTCTTGAGTCACAGTAAACGTATTAACTACTACTGTTCTCTCTTTGCCCCTTTTCATCTTTTTCCTAACAGTCACATTCGTCCTACAATTCAGCCTGGTGTTCTGCCTTTGTTCATGATGTGTGTGATGATGCTTTACCCTATCCCTTTCCAGATGAGATCCTGGATGTCATTCTCCTTGTCTTTGTGCTCTCTACTATTCATCCTGACAGGTAAATGAAGACTAAAGGGCAAAGCAAATGGGTTAAATCTCTTTTTTCACTGGAGGTTTTCAAGAATAGCAAAAGAAGATGATGAATCGTTAATTTGTTACCTAGTAAGCTACAGTATATATAAAACAAGGTATTTTAAATGCTGTTTTCCATTTTCAGCATCAAGAGAAAAGCTGGTCAGGCTAATTCATTAGTGAGTCTCCAGTCTCCATGAAAATACAAGTGATATATTGTAACTAAACGTGTCCCTGTTAGAAGTGACAGATTCAAAAAACCTGCAAATTAAAAAACCAGACTGATGGTCTTCTAGAAGGATGTTATTTTTAGTCATCTACATACAAATGCTTACATGCAGGTCCATTAAACCAAAATTAATCCAGAATTTTTTAACTTGTTTGGATTAAGAAAATTTGATCTAATTTTCATGTATAGTGTTATGCCGGGTACTGTTAGCCTTCACTAATGCCTCTCAATGTCTAATGAACCAAATTTTATGACTCTTAAGGCTGGCTAATTGTGAAAATGCCCTTTTTTAAATGGGAACAAATGTATACTAGAGTATTTAAGTTAAACTGCATGACTCTAACTGAATTATACGAAGGGAAATACATGCTGCATGTGTGATAATACATATCTTATTCTAAGAATGTCATTAAAATGGGATTGGCAAACAGAACAGTATTTGCCTAAGTCTGAGAACTGTTTCCCTGCCTAAGTTTCTAATGATTGGAAAAAGCTTTCCTACATACGATATTGCTTCTTCCTGTTTGTTCAGAGGTGAGTACGAGTCATGCAAAGCCAGGGTCCAGATTTCAGAAACAATTCAAGCAGTAGACTTCAGATCTCTGTAGCTGCATTGATGCTGCCAGGAAGAAATTGGACAATAGTGATGCATTCCTTCAATCACTTTTTTCGTGGTTTCTTGGTTGGTTTTTTTCTCTCCATGGCTGACATGGATGCTTTTGTGTGCACATGTGTATATACACGCATAAAGATTTCCGTGTAATTCCCTGTCTTGTGAGACCCACTTTCCAAAGATCTGTCATTACTGCCATCTCACAGAATTAAAATGAATGCATAAAGGAAAACATGATCCAGATTCATCTTTGTTGGTATGTTTTTTCTGGAAACTTTGAAAATGGGAAGTGAAAAAGAAAACCAAGAGAATGGTGATGCAGAGCTTACATACTTGTGAAAGATGGAAAATACATGTGAGAGGGACACATTTATATTCAGCAAATTGTTACTTAGTGATTCCTCTTCAGGCTGTTGTGTATAGTTTTTGATGATGGCTAGGCCAGGCTTCACGAAGGAAGATTTGGGCAGGGCTCTCCCCACATGGGTGTGCCCTTCCAGCCTGCACAGTGGATGTTTTAGGTGAGGCACAGC
>JAWWEV010000172.1:20235252-20267628 GCA_035583235.1 Hafferia zeledoni | reverse complement strand
ACAGTGACAGGGAAGTCCTCAGGACTAGAACCTACAGCCCCCGGTATTCCCAGGAGGTCTCCCATCCAAGTGCTAACTGGGGCTGACCCTGCTGAGCTTCTGAGATCTGATGGGGATGGACGTCAGGGAGGCATTTGACTGCCTTAGTTTTTGATATGTAGTTTTTGATAATTGCTTCTCTTATGGTCAATTTCTAACACACTTCAATTCTGCTAAGGCACCTCTAAAATACAGTTCCAGAATTGGAATGGATTAAACTCTCTTCAAGCTATATAATCAATGTCTTCTAGTTCTGCTGGGTGAGATTTCTCAAAGCACTTTGACTTTTTGTGCATGTACATATTTTTCTTTGTGAGCAAACTTACTTTTATACAAGCGAAGTCTGTAATTCTCTGCACAGCTACCTGCCTTGAAGTGTCTCTTATTCTTAGTGGTGCTGCCTCTTCTGTGTGTGACAGCACACTTGGTTGCTTATGTTTGCAAATGTCACCAGTATCCCATCTGTTTTCTAAGGATGCAAGGGGTTGTAAATAGATTGACTAAGCTACTGAAACCTGGAGGAATGTTGTTATTTCGAGACTATGGAAGATACGATACAGCTCAACTTCGTTTTAAAAAAGGTAATTACTGAAGGGCTTTGTAGTTCACTGTTCATTTTAACTCCTTTTGGAAAAAAAAAAAGTGACATGTCCTTTTTCATTACTGTTCTAATTTATTAGGTCATTGCTTGTCAGAAAATTTTTATGTTCGAGGAGATGGAACCAGAGTATATTTCTTTACCAAAGGTATGGAATGTTATAACTTCATAGAAAGGGTTGAGTTTCTCTCAAGATTGAGTTATACAATCTGACCTTAAAACAGAAATTTAAAGAAGGTTTTATTGTTTTTTTTCCAAAATTCTCTGCTTTTATAAAGACCAAAGCTAACTGCTGTAAGAAAATCAGTTCCTTTATGTGTACACTTGTTGCATTTGGGGTCCTGTAAGATTACTTACAGTCATCACTGGAAATTTCTCTTTATCTAAGCATCCTGTGTTTAATAGTATGCTCAAATTTTCTTATTTAAATATATACACGATTTCTCTCTTAAAATTGAGGTAAATGTGCTTGGAAGGAGAGTTTGTAGCAGTGCTCTGGTGTTTTTTTATGCCATATTGGTGAATTGACTGTGAGGCTGCTCTTTATGCAGGAGCTAAACTTAAATTCCTCTTTTTTCTTTTGCTCTTTGCCTGTCACTTGGTTCAGTTGGCAGACAGCTTAGACTGGTATATTGTGAAATTGTGCAAGTGAGCATCACAATACTTTTTTGTCTTCTTCTTTTTAGCCTCTGCAACCTAGACTGTAAGCAAAAGAGATAGATTAGGATTTATCCCAGACTTAGTAATTTTAGAAATGAGAGGAAAGACCTGGGACATATATAGAAAATCACTTAAATTTAAAGAACCTTCTCAGTTTTTAGCTATCTTGTTTCATGGTTACTCAAGACTGAAAAGATTAAGGTTTCCCAATGATAACTGGCAAGATAATTATGTGTGTGTGCATGTATGTGTCTGTGTACATATGGCAGAAAGTCTGGAATGTCCTTTGGCAGGTGAGATAGCTTTATCTCGATTATAGGTGAACAGTGACGAAATGGCATGCATTTGTTTACTCCACTCTGGCATATTGAACCCTCTGAATAAAAGGTATCTGTGGGTGCCATGAGTAATAACCAAAGTGGTTTGAGCCTCAACATAACAATTTTTACTGCAATACAAATCAAGAGCTGTGAGAATGGATTTCTAATAGAAGACTTCTTAGAGGCAGTGTCCTTGATCTTTTGAATTGCAAAACAGATTTAGTTCTATCTTTGGTTGAACTGAAGGTTATTAATTGCTAAATTCTACAAATGACTTTTTTTTTTCATTACAATTATTCTTCTTATGAAAAAATAGATGAGGTATGGAACATGTTCAACTTGGCTGGATTAACTGAAGTGCAGAATTTAGTTGATCGGCGATTACAAGTAAACAGGAAGAAAAAAGTGAAAATGCAGCGAGTTTGGGTACAGAGCAAGTTCCAGAAACCATTGCTGTCTCTGCATAATCCTGAAGAAACCACTGAAAGACACCCTTATAAATAATTATACTCCAGAAATTTGGTACAGAAATGAACTCCAGAAATTGAATCAAATTTGAGTATGTATCTTTCCAGTAAATGTGTTAGCTACTGAAAAGGATAAATATATTGAAGTGAAAACCTTTCCCTGACTTTCTTTTCTTTGTAAATATATGTGTGTGAGAAAGATCTGAGGGGAGAGAAAAAAGGCCATTTCTCACTTCTGCTTTCTATGCAATAAAGGGATATGCACTAACTTTTCGTAACTGTGACCAGGCACTATTCTACTGCCTTGAATATGAATAGTCAGTAAGTATTAAGCATTATATATCTCATTCCTGTTTGAATTCACAATAGGTAAAAAGTTTTGGACTGAAGCATAATTATTTCAGAGATGTAGGGAAACAGAATATCTGTTCTCACTATTATTACAAGCTGCACTGTGTTAATTTCCGAGTCACGTCTTTTTTAACCACTGTGTGGTTAAAAAACCGCATTTCCTCTTTGGGGGGAAATTTCTTGGTGCATAAATAATGAAGACAAAATCTCTTTCTGATTTGCATGTAAGTTATCATTCCACACTAACTGCATGTGTTATGCATGAATATCAGATTAGTGATTGGTGTCCTCCAGTGTGACTGACATGTGCCCCTGACATCTCTACTTTTCATCTAGAGGCTCATGAAGAACATCCAAATTCAACTTTCTGTAACACCTTAATGATATTTATATTTAAAGTACAATAGGTTGTAAGCTGAACATGTTTCATGTAGAAAAGAATTACCAAAATGCCAAAATAGTGCTGAAACCAAATAGGTAATATTTGTCTGGATAAGTACAAACATTATTTTAACAATATGTTACATGTGCTAGAGGGAGGAGCAAAAACAGTAATACAGAGAGCATGTTATTGTTATGGCTATGGGGTAATGTAATCACAGTGAAATGGTAATCTACCTGGCAGCTGAGATATTTTTATTGTTTACAGATAGAAGTTGCTTTCTTAGGGATTGAATATTAGAAAGAAAGCGTAATGTTTTTTATTAACCGGGTGGAGATCCAGTAAAGGACAAGACTACACTAGCATTTCAAATGCTGTTAAGAAGAAAATAAAAATGCAAACTCTATTTTCAAATGCAGAACTTGATACTGAGACTGTTGAGCCAGTATTTAAAGATGCCACTTCTGCTATTTAAATGTAATTTTAAATCACTTAGCCACAAGGAGGAGAGGACAGGAAACAGGTGAATGAATAAAATAAATCTCTTATTTTAACAAAGGTATGGAATGCATGTAACCTATAACATGCAGCTTTGAGTGCAATTAATACAATAACACTCCTAAAGTCTCTTTTCTGCTTTGTTTTTAGTCTGAAGGGTAAACATATCACAGCTGACAAACCTTTCTTTTTTTTTGCAAGTTGATAGTTGCTAAGCTAAGTAGAACTGATTGTCTTCTAGAAAAAAACCCAGTTGTATAAATATGGATGCCAAGTAGCTTCATCATTAACAAGATGAGTGATCTGCTTTATTTCCATAAACCCAGTTCTGTTTCAAGAATGAGGTGAAATGAAGGGACTTTGAAGGTAGGATGTGATCCTGCATCTTTGGTGTATTCTAAACTCCCATTAGAGTAAGACACTGTTTTATGAATTAAAAGGCTTAGGAAGATTTGTTTAGCAATGGCATTATTGTAACCAGCAATGAAACTCTTGTGGTATAAATCAAAGGTTAAAACAGCTGTGTTTCTTGAAGCTCGAATTCTTAGGAGACTGTAGTATCTTCATGGGAAATATAAATAAATATCTGCTTATATTTTAATTGTGTTGCTATGCTGTTTATTAGTTGTGACTTCTTGCATAGCTCTTAGCAGAGTACAAACCATTTTCACATGTAGAATTTTCCAGGGGGGTGATGATGATAATCTCTTGAGCATCATGCAATCCTACTGATGTGTGTGACATAGATTTTCCATATGTACTGTTTGGCACTCACAAGGATATGTTGATATGGTGACTGTGGCAAGGTTTTAACATGCAATGTTGCTAGTTTAATAAAAATGTGACATCAGAAGAAACCAAAACCTGAATTTTGAATAGCCTTCAGCAAAGTTGGCTATTGCTTCTCCACAATTTGCAGCATAAATATTGGTTGCCTCTTTTAGCATAATGGTGCCTGCTTTAGAAGTAGTAAGATCAGCTACTGTTTATAAGTGTAGAATATCCACTGTCTGAACAGTTTTAAGATTCACAGAATGCAAATAGAAATGGAAAAACCATCATTCCCAATAAGAACTTTCTGTATTTTGGCTTCATGATGTTTCAGTTTTCAAAAAGCTTAATCAAGGACATATTTTTAAAATACTTTCAATCTGTATTAGTTGCAAAAACCAGTATTGCAATTTTGTCAAAATAAAGAGATGCAAACAGCTATACAGGAAATGCAGTTTAAAATGGCTTATTGTTAATTTCTGGAGAAAAAAAAAATTTATTGCAAAGAAAGTGTGCCCACTATAGAAAAAGGCTCTAAGTTGCACTTCTGACATCTGAAATTATTTGTTTACTCATATACATACTTAAAATTAGCTTACAGAAGTACACATTCTACAAATACTAAACAGTTTATAATTGCAAATTTTCTTTAATTTCTTTTTTTGTTCAGCATGACATCCTAATGACCATTAGAGAAAGGTAATCTTGTTAGAACTGAGCTTTGGCTTCATTGGCTTTGGTTTGCTTTATCAAAAATGTATCCTTTTTGCTCATCTCCACTGGTATTTCATTATTTATGTACAGGGACACTTGAGAAGGGTACTTACTGGTTTAGATCTTGCTTAGTTTTGAAGCAAGTTCAAGACAGCTATAAAGTAAAGAAAGTGACCAACATTTTTTCCTACCCTAATTTGAAGTATCTAGTCAATAACAATTGGTTTGTATAAAAAAATGTTCTTTTTTTCCCCAGCAAAACCAAGGCAGGTGCTTGTGCCTTATCTACAGATCCACGAAATCTGAAGGGCAACCGAAATACAGGTCTGATGAGGAGACAGCAGGAACTCCAACAACACTATGGAAAAGTTTATTGTCTTGGAAACTGCTCAGCTGATCTCCTGAGTCTGCTGTTTAATAATGACTCAAAATTTATAACTAACAACCCCAAAATTTGTATTAAATGCCAGTGGAAATCACTTAACATACACTTTGCTACTTTATTTTCTTTTGTGGTGTGAACTTTATTCACTGCTCCAGTGTGCTCTTTGGTCTGTTGACATATGGCTTATTTCCTCTGTTTCCTGTGCATAGTGGACATCTAAGCAGTTTCCACAGGAGCTCTGTACACAAGTGTTTGCAGTAAAGTTTGCTGGCTGAGTTATTGCTAGGATTGAAGCAAGAGAGTTTTATTTCCTTATGTACAGATCGGTTTTTGGTTCTGTGTGAATGCAATGAATTGTATAGATGCTAAATTACACACAATGGTATTGGCTGAATTTTTAAATTATTTTAAGTGAAATATCATAATATCATAGAATGGTTTGGGTCATAAGGAACCTTCAGGATGATCTAGTTCCAACCACTCTGTCACAGGTAGGGAAAACTTCCACTAGATCAGATTGCTGAAAGTCCCATCTCACCTGGCCTTGGACACAGATATGCTGTCTCTGATAATAGACAGTTCATATATAAACCATTTCTTCTCCATAGAGCATCTTCATGATGGGTGGTTGAACAAGCTTGTAAATAAACCATATATACATATTATAAAAATATTACACATTGCTATTGTTGATAATACAGGTCACTTTGCCTTTCAGTGTATGTAAACTCTCCACATTTGGAACAGGATTGGACATGAGGGTTTTTCTCTATCAGTTTTGTGCCAGTTGCCCTTCTCTTAAGAATCACCCAGAATGTAGACAAGTGTAAGGTTCCTATATGCAATTGTAGTTGGTATATGGTCAAGAAGAACTACATGTGTTGCTGTGGGCGTCTTAGCAGGTTCTTTGCCTGCTCCTCCCAGCATAGAGGTCATTACTGGGCTGGGCTTTGTGTTGAGAAGGAAACATCTCTCTTGAATGACAATCTTTCACCCTTTGCTAGTACCAAGCAACTTAAAAAAGGAGAATTTATCTGATTTGAAAGCAAGAGCCATATATGCAGGAGAGATAGGGTTCGATGAAGATGCAGCTCAAAGGCAGACAAGGAGTAAGTGTTACCTCTGGGAACTAGGATAAGAAGGAGACTTGGATAGACTCATCAAGAAGAATGAGATGCAGAATTGAACAGGGAACTGAGGAACAGAAAACCATGGGCACCATATATGGAGAAGATAGATGTGTAAAAGGACATGCTGAGACAGGGTGAGGGCACTGGGCATAGAAACGAATGAAATTAAGTGGTGGAGGCAAGAAGAAAAAGAGGCCTATCTCAGAAAAAGAGTGAAATCTGGGTAAAAAAATTTGGTGTAAGGATTGGAGGTAGAAAGACATTATCTTCAAAGTTTTTATTCTCCTAAGTGGTACTGTATTTTCACATCTTGATGCAATATTACGGGTTTTGTCTTTCATCCCTATGTGCACAATGTATTTCAATTTATTAAAAAGATGGAATGTTTCATTTGTTGTAGTTTGTATGTGCTATGCACGTTTGCAACGGTGCAGGCAAGTGTATGATACACCTGCTTTTGCTTTTTCCTTAGGGTACAATGTTTTTACCTTCTTTCAAGTAGAATCCCATAGTGACAGAAGCTACATACCAAACCTCCTGGGAAGCAAATACCAAAGAATAATAGAAGTGCCTGTATCCTGATTGTGTTCAATCAAGGTAGAACAATTAAATTTACTCCATATGTTCTGATGTTGTCCCATTTAAATCAAGATCATATCTGCAGATTATCACATTGAAGTGCCTCCCAATATCAGTTTCTGTTACACTTGCATCTGTTCAACAGAACTTAGAATGAATTTGTATAAACTAGAAATAAAACTTAAAAGGAAAATACCAGAATAGGCTTTATCTGGGATTTCAACAATTGAGAGATGGAATATGTTTTATTGTTTTAAAATACGGTTGCAGAGTAGCACTTACCCAAGAGTCTGAAAATTTAGCTCATTTGAGGTGTAATGTAGGTCAAGAATATTAAAGCTAATAGCTGTGTTCTCAAGCTTCATGTACTTAATGTTAGCCAAAAATATCTTGTCAATTCTTGCTGTGAAAACGATTTGGCAATGAGATAGTCTCATTTTTAGAGGATGTTTTATTGATCAGGTTACTACAGTTTTGAAGGGAAAACAAAAGATTAAGAAAGGAAGTGAATTAGCTTAATAATGACTAAAACCCATGGATGACATATGCAATTTAATAAAAAAATAAGAATAATCTAGGCATTCCTGTCTATTTATACTAAATGAAATTTTAAATTCATTAAAAAAACCAGACTTGGTGTATGCTGCTATTTCCAAAAACAATCAAAATGTTAAAAATCTGTAAAGTGATGTAAAAATAGAATGCTCTATAGTTGCTGCATAAGTCCAATGTATAGTCTTCTCTGAAGTGTGTCCTTTTCAGCTAGGAAAAAAAAAAAAGCAGTAAAAATAGATAGTTTTTTCTTGTGTCTAGGAATTTTCATATGAAATAGGTTAGGGAAATGAATTATAGGCAATGTGAGAATGGTATACAATGTTATGTTTTAGTATTTAGAAGGTCTAGTTTATACCTTTACGTGATACAAAAAGCAAGGTAAATTAGTCATGGGTGGCAACAAACCTACAGTGGTAAATGTATACAACAGACCCTATAAAAACACAAGAAATCACAGTGTTTGTGAGGCTAAAAGATTGGTGAGTTACTAAAAATGAGTTGTATTAGATTTTTCCATTTTTATTTTTGTATGTGTGAAAGGGAAAATTTGCATATTTACTGGTAAAGATTTTAAAATGCCTTCAAAAAACCCCAGAACCAAACAACAATCCTAAAACCTTTCTCTCCTAAAACCTTTTGTGAGATCCTAACATTGCTCAGCAGCGGTGTTGGAGAGTAAGCCTGAATACAAAATGAGTCCAGTAGATACAGTTATCGAATTAAGAAAAGATAGAAGGGAAAAGGCAGGAAAAAAGAGAAGATACTAATTGGCATGACATGTAGTCCTGTAGCAATCATATAACAGTTAGTATTTTATATAGAATGACAAATTCAGTACAGTGCCTGAGAGAGGGAGAGAGACTTCAGTCTTTCCACACTTCCCTGTCACTTACGACTGTAAACTGGCACATGGACAAGCCAAAAGCCAAATAAAAAAAGTGATTGGTTTGCTAAAAGAGCATACAATTGATTAATTATGCTTGGGTGAGACTGGCTGTTTTGGAGGGTTTCATTGCAGAGACAACATAAATTTTTTCTTTCTTTAGTGTCAGGCACACTGTAGCCTCCATTTCCTCTGAGATAAGAAGTGCTCTTTAAATGGAGGAGCTGCATCTTTGAACTTGAATAAAAGGGTTGTTGTGCAGCGCAGGATTTAGCAGATGGGGTTAGAGAATCTGAACCTACCACTAGTCTTTTATTCTACACTGGGAAGAGCTTTGCCATTTTTAATGGCTCTGTTTGCTACCTTCCCTATTAAGCACTGTAGTCAGATGTTGTTCTGAGGAATTGGGTGGCTTAGCTTCCAATGACATTGATTACACTCAACAGTGAGAGTATGAGAACGAGTGGTGGGTGGAGAAGTGAAAAGGCAGTGTGAGGCATTTCAAGGAGGAGGTTTGCACTGCAGCACTTGCATGTGGGTGACAATCCCTCAGAGAAACAGTTTTTACTTTGAAGTGGAGCAGAGTTGAATCTCCTGTGCTCACTTCAGGTTTAATCTCCATCCCTCCAAACTACAGTGCAGCCTGTAGTTAAATGTACATTTACTTGAAAATGAAATAACAGTACTAAGAAGCTGCATCTTTAGAGAGGAGCTGTAATTTCAGAGAGAGACCCTGGCTTGTTAGTCCCTGGCATAAATGGGTGTAATTCTCAATGACAATGCTAAACCCGTTTACACACGGGCTGAGCTAAACCCAAAGATGGCACACAATGCTGTTTGTAATCAATCATTTAATCCTTTTTAAATTTCTGTGATCTAACAGCCAGAGATGTTTGTGTTAAGAAAAGATAGTGACAAAGCTGTCATTGTCACTGACCATGACTTTCTTTGAGATAAAAATTATGACACACTCATGATCTTATTTTAGATAAACATTTCATCTTTTTAGTCAAGAATGAATATCAGTGAGTTGAATAAATCCTCAATGATAGTTACCAAACTCTGAAATAAGGTCTGGTTTTTAAATGGAAACAGTCAGAGCTAACTAATACAAAGAAAGAAGAAGAAAATCATCCTGGCAATAAGTCTACATTTTATTTTACTGAAGTTTATGAGGAATCAGTATAGTCAACAAGAACCTTGGGTTTGGTTTCTTTTTCTTTTTCCTGTACTTATTTTAATAACAAATGAAAACAGATGGAGAAGGAAACTGTGTTGTACACAGTCTACAAAGCATGCAAGCATTATTGTATCACTTAAGATATGTAGCAAGCCACTAAACCACACTCTTTTCTTCATGAATCAATTTGCTTGAGGCAGAGTATCAGAAACAGTAAATATTTATTTTATTTTGAAACAATGTTAGTAAAAGGCCTCAGGGTTATTCTGAAAGGAAAAAAAAATCTTTGACCCAAATTTCCAACATAATTTATATAACTGCAAGTCCAGAAGACTCTTGAAGTCCATAGAACATCCTCAAGATATAGACTAGTTGCTTGCAATTGGAATCCAAATTAACTGGCACCTGTTCTGGTTTGTGCTGGGGTAGAGTTAATTTTTTTCACAGTGGCTGGTATGGTGGTATGTTTTAGATTTGTGCTGAAAACAGTTTGATAATACATGGAGATGTTTTTGCTCACTGAGCAGAGCTTGCACAGTGTCAGGGCCTTTTCTGGTTCTGTACTGCCCTGCCAGTAAGGAGCCTGGAGGTGCACAAGAAACTGGAAGAGGACACAGCCAGGACAGCTGACAACAACTGACTAAAGGGATATTACAGACCATGTGATGATGTCATGCTCAGCAGATAAAGCTGGGGGAAGAAGGAGGAAGGAGGGGACATTTGGAGGGATGGCATTTGTCCTCCCAAGTCACTGTTGTGCCTGGTGATGTGCCTGTTGTCCTGGAGATGGCTGAACACCTGCCTGCCCATGGGACGTGGTGGATGAAGCCTTGTTTGGCTTTGCTTGTGTGCACGGCTTTTACTTTCCCTGTTGAACTGCTTTTACCTCAGCCCACATGATCTCTCACTTTTACCCTCATGATTGTCTCTCCCAGCACACTGGGGGGGAAGTGAGTGAGTGGCTCTGTGGTGCTTAGTTGTTGGTAGGAGTTGAACCAGGACAGTGCTTAATATTAGTTGTAAAGATAAAAATGCGAACATGGAAGTACACTTGTGCTACTCTTACTTTGTTTAAGGGCTGAAATTTGATTTGGGTTTAAGATGCTCACATGTCTGCGTTTGTGTTTTTGTGTAGGATATTTGGAATTTTTTATCCTACAACATTCTGTAATGGGTAATAAGTATTATGAAATTTAACAGCCAACTAGATAAGCATGATAGATTAAAATAAGCAATTTACAATAAAATCCCTAAGACACATTCGTATTTGTTAGTTTCTCTCTCAAATACTTGCAGAAGTTGTTTTGAGAAAGTATTCCTATTCTTAAAAAGACCTTTAAAGTTCAAAATAACAAAATTTGTGAAGACTGGAAAAAAACCCAGTAAGGGAAAAAACCAGCTTTTTTAATGCATTGTTATGTTTTTATATTTCATAGAAATTGTGTTATTTCCCTACCAAAAAACTGCAGAATGGTATGTTATTCTAAGGAAATCCTGGTAAAGCAATGTAATACAAACTTATGTTATGCTTTGGGCTTCCATTTTTTCCCAATTGTTCATTCTCCTTTTTCTAAATCAGTCCACCAGATTAAAAAGAAAGCAAATATAATGACATTCTTTGAAAGCCAAAAATTGTTGAAGGAAATGCAGGCAAATATTAACTAAGTGTTTTTTCCAGAGCATTTGCCTTCCCTGTGTGAGATCAAGAATAGAACAGTTACATCTCATATGTCACCAGCACATTTTTTAGTGGAGGCACACTATACATGTCGTTTGGATACTTCATATCATTTTCACATTCTTGTTTCCAGCTCCCCTACTTTCTGATTTACGTTAATAACAGATTTTAGAGATTCGCAAGTGGAGAGTGTAAGTGTTACTTAGATAGATTCCTTACATTATCTAAGTATTACTGGTTGTATTCATGAAGTGAATACATAAAAAGTTTAACGTAAATATGCATGTGTGACCATGTGTAACTGTGTGAATAGTGACAGCTTCAGGCCTCTTGGTTTTCATGCCCAGCTTGCTTGGTGAGATGAGCAATGAACGTGCAAACTTTCCCCAGGTAGCCTAGAGCGACCTTTTTCATCTGTGCCAGTGCTGCCAAGTGTTTCAGTATTCCCTGATTTAAGAAAAAACCAAAACTTAAACCACAACAAAAACAGTTATTGCCAAAGATAACCCTGAAGGGCTTAGATTATATACATACATACCTATATACCTATGTATGTGTGCATGTAAATATAAAAATAAAATGATAGCATAGAGAACATCAGCAGGCTGGGAGGTAGAGAAATGGAAATTGGCTGGCATCCAATCAAAGAACAGTCCAGGCATAAGAAAAAAGAGATTCTTTAAATAGGCATTTAACATACAGTAAAAGAGAACTGCTATTTGCTTAGAAGTTTTTCCTAAAACAAATGGTCATATGGGACAAGAAGTAAAAGAGAAGTTTATACGGATCTTTCTGTTCTTAGTCTGGAAAACTGTATAAACCATAACTTTCACGTTTAGACTTTCTAAGCACTTTTGTGCAAGGGGCCTGCTGGGGATCCACATTCTTCTGCAGTCAGTATGGATGCTGAGTCATCAGGAAAGCTGGCCATTTGGTTTATGGTTTCTAAATATAGAGGTGAACATTTAAAGCCCTAATCTGGGAACAGTGGACATCCGTACGCAGCTTTGGTGACATGAATGATTTAATTTGTAATAGGCTGATATCAAAACCAAAGCTGTGATTGTATTACACATACTCCTGAAAAACTGTAGCTCCTATGACAAAAAAAATTTAATTAAAAGTTGAACATTTTAAAATGAAAAATAGAAGAGTGACAAGTTTCAGTCTTTGCTAAGCAGCAAACTGTCAGGATAGCTTGTGTATCGTTGCTCTGTGCTGAAGAGGTTGAACAAGTAGACTTTGGGGCGGGAGAATAAGAGCAACCTAAATTAAAGAAGCTTGGGTTACACCTTAGAAGGGGTGAATTTTGACTCTTCAGTTGGATTTTAGCCATTGTCTTCAGTGGGTCAGAAGTGTGAGTTTGTGGGAGTCTGACTGGAAATTGTCAGTTCGCTGAATAAATAATTTCAGAGATTTACACTAACATTACCTTTGTTGTTGGTATAATATACCAACATTCAGTAAATATGTTCGTGGGGGTTTTTTTATTTACGGTGAACTTCTGCACACTGAGTTTGTTTGTTTGTTTGTTTGGGAACCTTGCTAAGATAGGACCTTTGATATTTGAAGTGCTGTGACACAGAATAGGAATTAAAAAAGGTTTTTTCACTTTCACTGTAGTTGAATTTGTATAATCCGGTATTATATAGTAGGAGCTCTCCTTCTTATAAAAGCAGAGTTTTACATCGGTGATTCAGTGTTTTATTTTGGCAACATTTCTGTGCCTTCTGCATATCTGGAAGAAATGCTTGCTGAGTGGTTTTTCACCTCAAAATGTGGGGCAAGGAGGGAGAAATCCTGCCTGGTCAACAATTATATCAGTTTGGCTAAACCCATGCATTGCCAACAGTGGCATCGTGCCTCTGTCAGGGCAGGTGCAGCCCTTGCACCCACTGGTGCCACCGAGGTGCTGTGATTCAACCCCCCTTCCTTCTGCTGCTGCAGAGCATGTGTAGCACAGGTGCCATCCCCCCACCCAGCCACCAAGGTCCTCCAGGGCAGTGAGCCTTTGAACAAGCTGTGAAGTCCAATGGGTATCGTTGTGGCAGACCAGCTATGGCCCAGGGCGTGCCAGTCCTGGCTCTGCTCTGGGTGAAGAGAATGCTTCATTATTTAGATCGCTTATGGTGCAAGTAGGCAAAACTCTTGGTGACTCTGAATTTAGGAAAGGTTGTCTAGTAAGTTCAAGGCAGCAGAGGAAAGACTGTTTTGAGGAAAAATAGGTTTTTCCTTGAAATTTGGTGTCAAACCTTCATCCTGAGTGTGTACAGTACGTTTTTAAAGCTATTTTTGTAGGTGAAATACCTGGGAACAGAGCTCTTAGCAGGGTGCAAAAAACCTGTAGCTATGTTAAGCAACAAAGCTCCAGCCATTGCATCCAACATGCAGTGCTTTTGTACAGTGGCAGTTCATGTGCAGCTGATTCATCAGTCAAAAAAAGTCATTACCTTGATATAAGATGTGATCTTCAAAATGAGACTGCCCTCATTTTCTATGAGAACTTAAAACATGCAAAGTTTGAGGTTTTAAAAGTTAGTCAGCCACATGTGAGTTATAAAACCACAAGTTAGCAACTCGTGTTAAAATTTGAGGAGACTGGTGTTTATTTGCTTCTAACTTAATTTTATCAGTTTCCTTCCAACTGATGTAAGACTAAGACAGATGATTTTGCAACAAAAGGTGGTTCTTGACAGTGTTACAGCAGCATGATGAGAAGAATCTTTCTCTGATTAAAGCAGGGCGGAGGACTGTTGTCCTTGTCTTAAAAGGTCTGCCCCTGGCCATAGACATCTTGTCTGTTGCTCTCGTGTTGTTTCTCAGCATCATGCAGGTGGAGTCAAGGTCTCTGGGCTCCAGAAGACAAATGCCTAATACGTGACCTGCAAGTGTATTTCTGCTGCCTGGGATAGATACAAACAAAGCAAGAAAGTCCTGGTTTATTCCACTAGGAGAAAAATCAGTAAATGTTTATTAACCAGCCTACTTTATCAGGACTTTCTGGCATGTTCTTTGGAGAAGACTGAAACCTAAATTATGCACGGTATGCTGAAGGTAGTTGTTTGGAACTTTATTACTAGACTTTATTATGATTCTCTTTATTTTGGGTGCTGTCTTTGCACGGAATCAAAACCAGAATGTGTCTTCTTCTTAACTGAATTTCTTACTATTAGTTGTCAGTTTTCTACCTACAACATTAAAAACATTAGTTATTTCATGCATGCTACCATTAATATATAATGGGTGAGACTTTGGTACAATTAAAACACTACAGAATACAGCTGAGATGAGACAGAGATGTGAAGTGAATTACTGACTGTCTAAAATACAGCCACAATTCCAGCTTAAACTCTTAACTTTGTATGACCAGTTGCTATATCTCATTTGAACCTGATATGAAAAGACACATGGAAAATGCAAAATATTTCCTGTACCCACAAAACTGCTAGTGCTTCTTTCTTCAGTGGCAGTGACTCCCCTCTGTCCTTAACAGTGAACTAAACCCAGTGAGGTAGCAGGAGTTCCCAGTAGTATCGTTCAGTTTTTTTCATGTGGAAATCAATGCCATTTTCCATCAGTCTCTTTCTTCATCTGAAGGCCTTGAAGCTTCACTCATTCATTTTAATTCTGACAATGCTGATAAATGAGTTGTGGTGAAATAAAATTTTCTTAGAAAAGGCAAAATACTTGCAGACTTCTCTAATGCATGTTCAATGCCACAAAGGGCCCACAGCAGCTTCCCAGTCTGTGGCTATTACTATGCAGCATTTAATTAATGCACAAATGTAGTCCCTCTTGGAGAGAGCATCTCTAATAGGATATAATACAATAAAATGTAATGTATAAAATGTGATATAAAGTAATATGTTTTCTTTCATGTGACTCCAAAGACCCTGCCTCAAAATTGATACAACAAATGTTGTTCTGACCCACAGGAACCAAGTAAAAGTTTGGCCACAGACTTCACTTAAGACACAGTCTCATCATAAAGAAACTTTGTAGTCAGATCTAGAGCTACTGTGCACAGCTGTTCAGGCAGATCTGTTGACAGTTTGACGAGTGTAGTATCAAGAGTTGTTGGGCTACATTTTCTGGGACCTTCTTGATATTTGTGGTTTTGCTCTTCCATATAGGAAAATGTAGAATCTTTTGGCAAAATGAAAGGGAAAGAAAAAATGCTGCAGCTTGAGCATATCTGTACATTGCTGTGTTGTTAGACTTGCTTTTTAAATTAGTTTTTAAGTTCTTCTGAGAAGTACTTCAGTAAAACATTAATGTTGGCATTCAGCAGTCACAGGACAGAAGCAGTCCTGAGTCTGTATCTGCTTCATACAGAAAAAACCTGTAATAGAAGCAGCAGAATTACTTAATATGAAGAATTTTGAAAAAGGAAACTAAGCTGTCCTGTATTCTCATTTATTAGACAGGGAGAGGGAACTGAAGAGTAACCTTTAAGGAACTCAAATTGCACCTGAATAATTTGCATTTAGAAAGGATGTTCCTTTCGTGTTCAATTGGCTTATTGAATCCATGCTAGATTCCTGTAAATGCTACACAGCTTTTGCATCTTCAGTATTTTGCCTAAATGAAAGTCTAACCTTTGGAATTTGGCTTGGCTATATTACATTTATGTTTAGCCTAATAGAGGTGGTGAAAGTCATTGAACTGAATGGCACAAATTCCTGTCGTTCTTTAGAAGCAGCTTTAGCAACAATCTCACTTGGATGTTCAGAGTGACAGGAATTAACATCATTCCTATACACAGGAACATGCTTCTGCTTGAAACAGCCTTCTCAAATTCATGTTTCAGTAATCTTCTGCAAGTGCAGAGTGTGGTGCTGAAGGAGGAAAAGCTGAATATACTTTTCGTTCCTGTGAGAAATTAAAAAGGCAAATGCCTTGAGTGGTTAGCAAGCCTGCCTTCATTTTAATTCTACTGACCTGCCATAAAGAAACTTGAAACAATGCTCACTTTACTGAACAAAAATACTTTGAAAATGAGTGTCTTAAGGAGCTGTGGGGTTGGTGTGAATGTGGACTGAGCTCATTTTGTTCTGTTAGTGTACAGTATGTGCTGACAGTAAAATCTTCCTGCAGATAATGGTCATGAGAAGTTTTGCTTTGGGGGTTACACAAAAACTGTATTTGAAGTATAAGAGAAATCCTTCTGTGTATATGGGCCCTCTATATAATACACCTATTTCAGTCCCTTTGTGTTTCAGCATTTTTGGGTAGATCTCTCAGGTATCTTGTACAAAGGCTTTATGGGCAAGGTAGTATTTAACAAGGTGCTTGAGACCTATAATGTTTTGGGATTTGTTTGTGATTTTTATGCAAAAGCAAAATCATAGTGAAATCAGACATGAATCTAGTTTGTGAATTATGCTTGAGAAGTGCTTTGTGGAAAACTACCCAAATCACTAACAGATTAGGGATTTAATCTTCTACGTTAATATACCCAGTATTGGACACATCAGATTGTAAGTAGCATTTTTGAGTTTAGTCATAGCAATGACTACTTGTTTGTATTAAGGGAGGGTGATAGTTTGATTCTAATTCTGAAAAGCAGGAAAAAGCCAGTGTCTTTGGGAACTCTGCACTCACACTCTCTTTAGGGGAACTTTGCAATAACAGTGCAATGCTCTTTTGAGCTGCAGTCTGGTATCTCCTGAATTATTCTGAATGTGTGTTAGCCTCAATTATTGGTGCCTTGGTCCCCAAATGGAACTTTTTCTTCCACTGCTCTGCAGCACTCCTTGCCAAAAGGAATCTTACCCGTTACCACATGAAGATAGAAGGGCTAGTTTGGAATGACAGTACTGAAAACTGAAAGCTTCTATAAAAGAGGGAATTATAATTCCTCAAAAAATTCTTATGTAGTCTTTGCTTTTCATATTGTTGAATCCCATGCCAAGAAGCTGTCCAGTAAACAGTTTGTCATCACTAAGCATCAGGACCAAATAACAAGAGCCATGGATAAAATAACCACCATAATAAAGGTCCACTAAAGCTATCTATAAACAAAGGTTTCTCAAACAACCTGGATATTTTGTACCTGTCACATCAGCAAAAAAGGCATGGCTGCAGTCCTTGAATCCAGTACAGCTGCTTAACTGTTACTGGTTATGAAGTTGTGTAGGAAATTGTATTTAAGGGATCTACTAAAGCCTACAAATGAAACATTGGTCATCTAGAACAATGGATCTTTCTGCAATAATAGCAAAGCTTGACCATATGAGAATAGAGTTTTTCTTCTGAAACGGCTCCGTTCTGTCTCAGAAACTACAGATAAGGAATATAAGTACCCATATTTGTGCACCCATGTGTGTAAAACAAAATAAAAATTCCAAAACAAAGCAAGCTGACTTGCTCCTTCCCAGTTGCACATAGACAATTGTAGAACTGCAGAGACAGTCGTCATGTGGCTTTATGCATGCCTGAGGCATGGTCAGGAAACAATATAGAAATACATAAGAGAATGGAAAAAAGAAACGAATGTGCAGAAATGTCTTGCTGCTATTTTGTTTGCCTCTAAATATTGTTGTAAATAAATGAGTATATGCAATTGACCATGGATTATCCTTTACCCTTGAGGATCTAAAAACTTCATTTAGAACAAGTTTCACAGGGTATTTCATAACTTCTTTGAATTATTTTTTTACTCTTTAATAACTTGGCATATGAATTTATGAGTATACTGTGGTACTATCATCAAAAAGAAGATCAAAATAGTGACAAGAATAAGTGAAAAGGAGATGGAACCGGCACAAAATCTGTATGGAACAAAGAAGTTACATTTATTATTCAAAGTACAGCTCCCATTGGGAACTTGCATAGGTATCATATAAATCATGATGGAATAGGTCCTCTAATGAAGGACCATTATTATGGGAAGCAGGTAGTCTCTATTTAAAATAAAAACCTAGGCACAATTATGCTGGTTGTTAGCATGCAAGCAGCCAGAAGAGCCCTATATGTTATTAGGCACTAACTCTTAGTACCTGATGTAGAATTGTCTGAGAGGAAAATTGGTTAGAACTTTCTGTGGAAAAAGGTGCAAATTGTGTACAAAGTTTTCCATATGAGTCTTATGACTGGTTATAGTCATTTAAGTTTAAGTTTTGTTGGCAATGAAACAAATATTTTGGCTGTTCCTGAGGTCTGTGAGCTTTATTAAATAAGTGAATAACAAGTAAACTGATTGCATACTATGTTCTCTTTGCTTCCCTAGGATCCTTAAACCTTGACTGAATCCCTTCATCTGAGACACTTGTTTCTGTGACAGCTGAATGTGAATGGTGAATCTATCTTTGGAAGGCAGAAGATGAGATGCATTGTCTTTTAGTGGTCAGTTCTGACAGACGTCCTTTTTGATGTGTAGGTATTGAGTTTTATATAAGATTTTGCAAAAGTAAAAATAAGTTTTCCCTAGAGAGAGAGAGGTAAGAAGTAAAGGATTAGTATATGTCTCCATATAATAACTCCTACTGTGAAATTCTACCACTATTTATAATGCTGGGTTAGTAGTTGGAACTGGTGATGTTAAAAGGTCTATGATTCTGTATAAGAACTCTGCTACTGACGTCAGGATGATCACAGTTTTACTCCTAAGGTGCAGCTGTGCTTTTCTAGGAAAGCTGAAGTATAAAATACAGCCTCTGCCAGCACATCATCAATGCAATAGGATGGGAAGAGGATAACATTGAATGACATCCATAGCCAATAAGAGCTGCTGGGAGCATCCTGATGATCAGTGTATTAAAGTTACTCACCAGCTTTTTGAGTTTAAGATTATTTTCTTCAAACTTCAATGAAGTAGACTCAAGATGAGTTGGAGTTCTTTTTGTTGAGCTGTGCTTGGTATTTTTTTTAAAGCCTTTACAAAATGTCAGATGTGGTAAAGCTTCTTTGATTTTTATTAATAAATCATGCCATTTATAACTAGCCAAGTTCTGAAGCCCTTCAAGGCACTATTTAATTTTTCATCTCTTTTTTGGTTCTGTCTAGTTCTGTATTAGCTTTCTATTGTCAGATCTTGCCTTTTGTAAAGCAGATATTCTCATGCACACATGTCTGGGAGGTATTGTGCACATCATGAAACAAGGAAAAAGGCTCTTGATTGGGATCCCAGTCTTCCCTGACCCACTGCTCCATAGATGGTGTGCTTGGCCAGCAGCAGCATTGCAGAGGGTCTTTGGCCAGTATATTGCCTACAATATTGAAGACTGTTCCTCCATATCTTCCAGGCAGGGCTAACACACTGATTTTGCTAGGGCTGTTTTGAGGACAGCTAAGAAAATAACTCTTTGATGTGTTTGATGAGAATGAATCCTGTAGATAAAATTATATTGTATAATAGTTTCCTGCAGCTCCCTAGATTCTTATTAGAGTATTCGTAAATTTAATTCAGCCTCTCCCTAAGAACTGAGATCTCCACTTTGTACTTCTGATTGCTTCTCTCAGCTCGATTAATAACATGGAAGCACTCGTTCTTTCTCTGAATTGTGTCTGGTGCCTCCTGCCAGAGCACTGGAGATCACCTTCTGCTCAGCTTATACATATATGCAGGAATAGAGCCATAATTGGTGCTTCAGTGCACTGTGTAATATCCTCTTCCAAATTAAGGAGGCTCTGAGAGCAGTCAGCTTTTCCCTGCCTGTATTTGATTGCACACTTAAAATCAGCTGACTCTGAGATCAAGTGGTGCCTTGTAGTTTTAAGCTCAGCAGCGGCTGTTGTCTGTGTTAGGGAATTTTTCTGTCACTATAAAAGGCAAAACAAGACCAGAGATACTAAAGATGGCCCCGGAATTTTTTTGCAATGATCCTCCCTGAGAAACTTGAAATGTCTTGATTGCAAATAGGAAAACTCTTGAAGGAATGTGTGTTCATGGTAGAGAGAACTTGAGAAGGGAAGAAAAGGATTTCATTGAATAATTTCCCAATATAAAATGGAAAAAAAATATCAAACGAGAAGGAAATAGAACAGTAGGGTGAAGTGACAAAGTACTGGAAGTTTTACTCAAGTTCTGCATTGTGGTAACAGATGCAGCATCCTGAGATATTCAGCTTGGCACAGTGAGACCACGTCATTGCCTCATTTCATGCTAGTGTGTTTCAGGCTCTGTGCTGAATCTTTCCAATACCTGGCTTTTCATACTACGTGCAATAGATTAAATTTTCCTGTTTTGACAGGGAATATCTTTAGCAGGATGCCCTGAAATGCCTTAGGGATTCAAGCTGTCCCTTAATCAATGTTGCGGAGGATGCAGTTTTGATTTTTTTTTCTCTAATATATGAACTATGCCACTAAATTCATCCTGGCATACATCTGTCAGACCAGACTGAAAGCATCCAGTTGGAGACACTTCATTACCAGCATAGGGCCAACAAATAGGAGACAATCTAAAAAAGGGGAATTGAAATACAACATAGATGGGAAATAAAAGATATCTCAAAATAAGGTCATAATGGAGGACATAAATTGCACATCTATCCAGACAGCAACAGGACATCCTCAAAATATGCTACAGTGTCTGCATACTGATAACTGACTTTTACAAACATGCAACAAATATGGATTGTTTGTGAAAAGAACAGCTATGGGTCAAGATGTAACTTAACAGAGAAAAAAACTCTGCAAATATAAATATTTATTATTTGTGAACAGTAACTGCTTCCTACTAAAATTGGCAAGAATGATGAATCCAACCCTCTTAGTATTTATTGGAGAATTAGAAGGCTAATGAGGTGCAGCAAAAAACCCTTTTCTGCCTTCTAGAGAAATCAGCAAAGCTAACACTGCCGGGCCATAATGAAGAATACTCCAGCATATTGAGAGCTACTGGGCTGCAGATCCACCACTAAAAATCTCCAGTGCTTGATACTGAACCAAAAAGAGAAAAATACAAAATGAAAAATCTGCCATTGACTGAAGAACATGCAGAATTCTTTTCCATCTGTATTTTTGTGATTGTGAATACTTGTGTTAAGCACTGCTGGGCTGCCATAGAGCAAATTACAAGCGAGAGATGAATGTGTCTGGTTTGATCTTCGAGCTTCTTTGATTAGATGCAGATAAGAGTCAATGTCATCTCTACATATTGTACCATGTTTAACATCTGCTGTTCCTTTCTGGGTTGGTTTGCAGTTTGAGTCCTTAACTTATGACCTTTTCTTTTTTCTGATTTAGCCATTGATTACACCCCAGAAGACATGATTCATTTGAACTACAAAATTCCTGCTTGTTGTGGTACTATTAAGCATTGTGCCTACTGAAAGCTGTAGCAGAAGAGAAAGGGAGGAGGCCTAACAGGGCTGACACTGTTTTTTGTCTGTGTTGCAGCAAGGGGGGATTGAAAGATGTATAGGAATTGCCTTATCATCATGCACACATACACACATACACACATACATAAGCATTTTTATTTGTTTATCTAATCTCTTGGATGCTTTTTCAATGCCTGTCTTAACTCTGCTCTTGAAGTAAGCAAGGAAAAACTGTATGACAGGCATTTAATTTTTTTCCTTCTGAAGAGCAGCTCGTGTCCCTTGTGTTGAGAACATGGGACCATGTGGAAAGCTAAATTTCAATTAACACATCAAAGGGCAGTTGGTAGCATTTTTCCTATAACTAAGGTTTAACTGAGTTGCAGGACTGCGGGAATTTTGTGTTTTCCTATATACTCACTTATTGCATTCTCAGCTCTCCTACTTTTCTACTCTTCCTCTGCTTCTCCGAAGGGGACTAATGAAAGCAGCATAATCTTGTTGAATATGGTTCTTGCTGAGGAATTAGATGAACAGCTGCTGGGAACAGTCTGGGAATACAATTTGGTGAAAAAAAGAAATGAGATACAAACAAATTCCGTTATGGTGCCATTCATTCTATATGTAGTATTATACCAGAGGGTGGAAAACTGGGAAGGCCTAAAATTCAATTCCAACTCAAAAAAGAAGCAATTCTACATATATTGCAGCCACAAAAACATATATTTAGAGGCACAGACTTTCACTTTGTAGGTAGAAACTGCACAGCTGGTTGTGTACATTTGTTTTTTTCATGTATAAGAACTTACAGGCACAACTATTGTACTTTCTTCTCAGTATTTCCTTAACAGTTATGCTAATTTTTACATTGTCAAGTTCATATCTCTTCTTTAAGCAAGATTGGGAAGGGGAAGAAAAACCCACATTTTGGCACACAGGACAATCAAAAATTGAGTCCAGAAAATAAAAAAGTAATTGGTATGTGTCAGTGTTCCTGCAACATCCTTCTGCTCACATTTTTGCATTGTAAAAATCCAGCATGCAATTGTGGGTTAAGACTGGAAAGTAAAGCTAATCTCCTCAATTGCCTCATGAATGTCATACACAAACTGAAGCAATGGCATTTTTTCTTTCTTGTCTTGCTATTTCAGTGAATTCCTTCTCAGGTCCTTTTCACCAAGGAAACACACCAGGCCTGTCTACAGAAATGGCATAGCCAAACAGAAGAATTACACTGATCTTGGATAAATTACCATGTAGTGTAGTTCACACTGTCTGGGAAACATTTGTGGGGATATTGGTAATACAGAACATGCTAAGGCCTTTGGCCATAGATCCCGTATTTTGAACCAGAGGTCTGTGGTTTATAAACTTGTTTCCTTTCATCCCACCACAGGCCAGTAGTAAGAGCTGGATTCTTTTCTTCATTGTTGGGTTAAAACACATGAAATTCCTCTTATGCTATGTATGGTTTGTAAACTACAAGCTTGGTCTGAAAACATAATAATTTTAGAGTTCTAAGAAAATAATTTTGAATAAATACTTCAAAATATTATTCTGGAACAGAATTTTTTTTGTGCTTAGAAAATTTTAAGAGGCCTTCTTGGTAGTTATGAAAAAAGAAATATGTATTTTTTTAAATTAAGTCTTAGAAATCATCTGAAAGTTAAATAGTCATGCAGACTTCATCATAAATCATGTTTTGGTTTCTTTAAAAGAAGCTACATTAGCCCTCAGGATGAAAGTGTCATCAGATCAACTGTAACTATAGCTTGACACTTTGTGCCTCTGTGCATGTGCACAGCGTGATGTTATCGAGGCCTGGGTAACAGTGATACCAAAGGCTACCGTGGATAAACACAGGTTTCTGGTGACAGTATCTTCAGCACGGGAGAAAAGCTCTTGGGCAGTGTGTGTTTATGGTACCATCATATCCCTGAGGAGCTGACAGAGCTTCAGTCACAGTTTTTTGGTGAGTTGGTTTTCTGTATTTCATGTATTGCTTCTCTTTTATGCTGAAAATTATTGCTATATCCTCTCTTTAAATAAAGCCAGATTAAAATTAAGAATTAACATCAAAATACCTTTTACTACCCTGGTTATTTTAAAAGAATTCAAAATGTCAATTTGACTTCTTAATGGTTGTAAAATGTATGTTTTGGACAACGGAACTGTATTTTAAGAAATAAAGTAATAAATAAAGAATAACTTTTTTGACACATTTATTTTTAAAAATTACTGAAGTTAGTTTTCTTTTTTTTTCATTTTCATAATTATTTTTTATTTTACATGGAGGTTTGTTTTATTTTACTAAGGCCTTGGCTCACCACAACAGTTGTGCTGCCTGATCTTTAGCAAGTTAAATGACACAGGTTCTCCAGCACTGAAAACATTACAGGATTAAAAAAAAAAAAAGGAAATCCAGTCCATCTCTGTTGTGGCAGGAAATGGGTAACTAGGTCATCCCTAACAGATGTTTGTATAGGCTGCTGTTAAAACACTAAATGAAGGGGATTCCACAACCTCATAAACTTGTTCCATCTAATCTAGACTTTAAGTTGAAAGGATTTTTTTGTTGTTGTTTCATTTTTTGTATGTCCTCTACTTTTCTTTGCCACATAATTATTATAATTCAAGTGGGTACAAAGATCTGTTGACCATGATTTTCTGTATGCTATCTTTTAAAATACATATTTTCCCTTCAGTCTTCTTTTTCTGAGGAAGCCAAGGCCCATTCCTTCAAAAAACCTTTCCTTGTAAGTCATATTTTCAAAATAACTTAACCATTCTTGTTGATTTCATTTCAACTCCATCCAAATTGTTGAAATTGTTCTTGGAGTTCATTGCCCAAAATTGCACAGAATGCTCCAGCTGAGGACTCAGCAGCACTGAAGACTGCAAAATAA
This sequence comes from Hafferia zeledoni, assembly GCA_035583235.1. Taxonomy (NCBI): domain Eukaryota; kingdom Metazoa; phylum Chordata; class Aves; order Passeriformes; family Thamnophilidae; genus Hafferia; species Hafferia zeledoni. Next base: position 20,243,264 of record JAWWEV010000172.1, on the reverse strand, counting down.
TTAGGTCCCACATCTCACATACTGCACACTTCCTAATACATCCTGGAATGCAAAATGCCTTCCTGCAACATCATCATGTTTTGTCTCATATTTAGTTTGAAATCCATTTGAACCTTCCATCCTTCTTTTCAATCCTCTTGCCTTGTTAAAGCATCATCAGATTACCTTAATATACTCTATTTTATTTTTGTCATGGGTAGTACTTAGTTTCTCTCTGTCTAGTATGAGCTTGTTGCAGTTACAGTTTCTCACATTAGCTAAATATTTTGGATTCTAATCTGCTTTCCTACATATTTGCAACCCCCTTCCAGATTTTTTGCAAATTTTACATGTTTAGTCTCTGGTTTATTATCCAAGCTGTTTGAAGAAAAATTGAATAGGATGGATGAGAAATCCCTGAAGGATGTTACTGTTGATAAATACTGTTTGGGAGGAACAATGACTTATATGTCAGCTGTTGATTTTGTCATTGCAAGCAAAATTAAAGAGGACCCAACTAAAAGCTTTGTTAAAGTACAGATATCACATTTACTGCTTCCTTCTTATTCAATAGGCCTGCTGCCCTTTCTAGGAAGGAAATTGGAGAGGTTTGACACAATAATGATCTTAAGATTACATTTTAAAGTCTTACTACTTGACTATATTCTGTCATATAGTTATCTTCACACCTATACAGTAACTGCCTAATAACCTATGATAGTAACCCTCAGAGATGGATGAAGTTATTTATGAAAGTTAGGTCAATTGAATTTTATTTCTTAAGACCAGCAGTATTTTCATCCTTTCTAGTCTTGTAGGACCTCCCTTGCACTTCATGAATTCTCAAAAAACCAAAACCGAAACCAAACCACCACAATCCCCCTTTCCCCCCACATTGTCATGCAGACATTATTTTAAGTGCTCTGGGGTAATTTTTAGCACATTTTCCTATGGAAACACGGTTTATATGATCACATGTATGACCAGTCAGACCACACCATGCCTTCTGAACTTGCTGTTCACTCTCCAGCTGACCTGGACTGAATAGGGGTGGGCTCAAAGGTACTACATTTCTACAGATCTTGTGAAAATGAGCAGGTAAATAGAGAGCCTTCCATGGCAACAAGGAATTCAGTGTAAATGAAACCCTGATATCAGGCATTGGAAAACTCACAGAAGAGTGTTATGAATATTCCAGCCATAAATTTCAGTCAGACTTTTTGCTCTGGGCTAATACAAACAGGAGACACAGGGCTACAGGGAGGCAGGTTTTATCCTCTGCTTTCTGAATTACACATTTAAGTCAACAGGATTGGAAACTGGCGTTTCTTAATATTGTTTAACCCATTCCTTCCCTTTTCTGGTCTGCATGTCTTGGACCTTTGTTAAAATGAATTGCTTTGCATGTCAGACACTGATATTTTGTAGGTATGTTAGGCAAAAAAGAGCAGTGAATATTTCAGTCTTCTCTGTGTCACATTATTTGCTGTCTTTTAGATACTGGGTTTGAACCTTCCTTTGTCTGCCTTACTTTGTGTGTTTGTGTATGTGTAACCTTTTATTGGCTTTTAGGTCCTTTCCTAGGTTAACTCATGTTCCCCCTGTGAGTGTACTATTCTTTTAAACTCACTTTTAGCCATTGGTCCTTGTGTTTGCTTTTTTGCATGATCCCTTCTTGATTTTCAGCTACCCAAACAGCTCCTGATGCAGCCTCACTGCTCTTTCAGTGCTTGCTTTGCATTAGGGTATTCTGCTGCTGTGCCTTTAATACACTTCTTTCAGTAACTGTCGGCCCTCCTATGCTCCCATTCTGTTAAGGATTTTTTCCAAAATATCTACCCACCCATTTATTCCCTAAGCCAACAAAAATCCGCTTTTGGAAGCCCATGCTCTTTCTGTCATTCCATGCTTTCTTTGGCATCATTAGTTTTATTGTTTTGTGATCAATTTTATATTTATATCTTCCGCCTTTGTCTTATCAGGAAGTTTTAACCGATGAGTTAAATATGCAAAACAGCCTTTCATCTCCTATCTCCTCAACTATCTGAAATCTCAGCACCCTGAAAGAAAGGTTGTTCCAAATCTGCTGACTATGGGACTGTTATCTCCCTTTTGGAGGTGTGTCTGGACAGAATAAAGGATAGGACACTAACTGGGTGGGTGTCAGATCAGATGGAGCAAAGCAGCTCCCTGTTCCCAGCACAGAACAAAGCAGCACACCCACCCAGCACATCCTCCTCATCTGGAGCTGGAAGGGAACAGAGGCAGAGAATTTGTAAATTAGAATACTATTATTTTAATATCTAATATTTCATCATCTATCAGGCTTATTGTTGCTGTTTTGTGACCAGAATTTGAAGGGCTTATTCAACAATTACAAAAAAAGCAAACCAACAACCCTGAACTGGTATGACTTTTGCCTGAAAAAAAGCATCAAGACATGCCCCATTGCTATTAGAAACCACATACAGACATGGCTCTCTGCAAACACTGTCTGTCTCTAATGGCTTAAAATCAAAGGCAACAAAATAAGCTCCAGGCAAGACAGATACTTCAGCAAAGAAGATATAAGGTGTAAAGAGTGAGACAGAAGTATGAAAGATGTGTGGAAAAGCATGATCTTAAAAAAACATGGAGAGGAAGCCTGAGAGATAAGAGTGGCCTGTTTACCTGAGAGTGGTGTTGTAAAAGGAATAGTCTGTGTGTAGGAAAAAATTGCAGGAAAGAGCAGACAAGCATATTGCAAGGAGCATGGGAAGAAAAGAAATACAATAAAATGAAAACAGGTGGGGAAATAGAAAGTGAGTGTAGCCTCCAGTAGGATGATTTTTTTAAATCTTTTTTTTTTTACCAGGGAACATTTAAAACCAAGTATTTTTTATTAAAATTACATAGACAAGAAAGAATTGTAAAATAGTCCTTGATTCTGACTGGACTGTAGCTAATAATCACAGTAGCTAGAGATGGAGTCAAGAGGAATATTTCTATGGTAAAAAAACCAAACCAAATTCTGTTTAATTTTTGTGTTTGGTTTGAAGGGAAGCTGTTTGCAAGCCTCTCGGAGATTTGGAGCAAAAATCATTAGAGCAGATCTCTGGATCTGACTGATGGTGGTGATATCAGAGGTGTAGTAAATGCAGTTTATGACAATTACATGAATGATAAAAATAGACCTGTGCTTACATGGTGGTTTTGTCTGTTTCTTAAATGTAGGCTTAATGTGAAATCATTGTTTCCATTTTAGCTTCTCTGCATCTTGATATGTTGGTATATTTAGGGAAGGTATTTTTGCTACTGTATTATTTATGTATGCTTTTGTTACCTTCCAACTCAGAGTTGCTAGCAAGTGCTATATTAAAAAAATTATAAAGCGTGTAGTGCAATGTATGGCTAAAGGAGACAGCTCTAATTCAGTGAGCCTCAAAATTGGTTTAATCAAGATCAAAATAACTTTTTCCTATAAAAATGTTATTACACTAAACAGTTTTAGAAAACTTTAACTAAACTTGGAAAATTATGTTAATACAATTGCAGCGTTCCTATTTGGTCACAAATAGAAATGCTGTGTGAGAATTTGGTGCAGAAGTTGTTACAATCTGAGATGGTGTTCCATCATGGCAATGCACTTCCTGTCACAGTCACTTGGCATTTTACTTTGTAGTTGTGCCAAAACTGCATTTTGAATCTTCTGACCTACAGAACACAGACTGGAAGATTCGAGTCATTTTCCCAGCTCATACTGGCCAGGAGCACCTTGGCCTGATACAGGAAGGGTCCATGCATGTACTCAGCTGTGCCAGGAGAAAAGAGGACAGGTGTTTGAGCTACAAACTTCCAGCATTCACCAAGACAGAAAACAGTAACAACTTCTCCCAAGTTACCTTATCCCAGCATATTACATTCCATCTAACCTAGAAATGTCATAATACATAATTTTGATGATGAAGTAATTTAGGCATTTTCTACACAAGCTGATGTACCAGTGTGTTTATTCAGTTTTAAGAATTTGCTGGTTAAATCAGATTGGCTGCTGGTGTTGGCATAGTTATAGGGGGTGTGTATGTCTTTCTATAGATGGGATAGGTGAGTGTGTGTGTACACATATTTCAATGTATAACATTCATAAATATTGGCAAATATACAGTGAGGCACACTGTAATAGCTTGCTTTAAGAAAATACCACTATGGGTCCATTATCCATTGCTGGGGAAACAGGGAACTAACAAAGAATTTGAGGCCTTCTTAACAAACAAAACCTCAGTTTCACTGGCCTTAAAAATAATTGATGGGCTAAATAAAAGGATACTAACAAGTCTGGGTTGCTCTACTGTCTTGTGCCAAGTCCAAGAAAAGGTAAAAATAAGAGACATAATACCCTTTTTGGGTCTATTTTAGAACTCTTAATCAAAAGCATACAGTGAAGAAAATAGATGCCAAAAGCATCATAAGTGAAGGCCCTAATGACCTCTGATTTCTGACATTTCCCTGATTTCTAGCTAATAGAGACTGATTTAAGGTTGGAAGCACATTGTTTAATACTTTTCCAAGGATGTTGTCATTTATCATAACTCTGGAAACTCTTGACTTTCATTCCTAAAAGTACAAGCTGGCTAAATCAAGTTCCTCTTCTGCCTCTAATTCCTCCAATGTGAAGTTGAGGCCTTCCTTCTAATTATTGACATAATTAAAAAATTATCTTATTTAGAACCTATATGTAAATATATTCATATAAGCAGTTACCTGACGCGGTCACTCACTGCATCCCAGTGTTGCAGTACCTGCTGCTTGTATGAAACCTAAGCCAGCTAATAGCAAATTGATTTTGGTGGGAAAAAGAGAGGCATACCAAGTTATTGAGAAAATGTATTATTTGATGTTATTAGATACATATCTTTGATGAGGACACCAAAATGTATTTGATGCCTGTGAGCAGTGACGGTCTGAGAAAGGAAGAAACTGTAATCTCTCTGATCCCACAATCATAGCATGTTCTTCCTCAAGAACATCTGGGATAAACTCTGGATTTTACATGTAATGTCTGAAATTATGTTTCTTTATTCTGTAAAGGATACATGTAAAAGTTTTGTGACTGACATCTGACTTGAGCGCACAGTTATCTTTATAGATGCCATGCAGATGTCTCCAAAAGCTCACTCCTGCTGTAATCTTCCTTATTGCCACTATTCATCAATTCATTTCTTTAAATACTTTCCTTCACTATCTGCCAGTTAACTTCTCACTTCCTAGTGATTATTAACTTATTGTGATAAAAGTTTCTTGCACAAATAGTTCCCATGGCAAAGTTGAAAACTCTAACAATTTTAATGTTTTTCAGGATTTTTGTTGTTTAGCTTTTTTATCTTTGGAATAAGGAAAATTCATTATACTGTTCTTCAACTGTCCTTAATTAGAGAGTTACTACTGTGAAAAACCTTCCTAACTTTCATTTGGCACATTCTTTTGAGAAAAACAGCACATGTGCATTTCACTCCTCTGTTCTTTGTTCTGACCTGAATCTTGAGGTACTCTTCCTTAGGAGTTAGCAAAATTTAATGAGCTTTCTGGGGCTTCACCTAGAATGAAGTTTTTCCCTTGAACGTAGGTGTGTGGTACCTTTATCATTATTACCCAGTGCAATCCCACTGAAAGGGGATCTCCCCGTATTTACTACCTCAAGTTATGCCTGATGTGAGTGGTATGCAGTGTTTACATAGGAAACCTTGATAGTAGACTGTTCTGTTCCTAAAAACTGGAAGGCAAAGAGAAAGATTTAATGTTTATTATATTTTTTAAAAAAGAATTAGTAATGCTTACTCAGTATTATTTGAGTTGGATTTAATTTTTAACATTTTGGGCGGGTGACACCAACAGACTGCTCACCATTGTGAGAGAAAGGTCATCTATCTGGCCACTGGATCATAAAGTTTTATTGCAAAATAAAGGCAGGAGAAAGCATTATGTACATCTACAAAGCTATTTAATAAGGGAAGTCTTTTGAAATTTCTGAAAGGTACTACTGAAGATGTTCTCTCCTGCCATGATATTAAATTGGTAACAGTGAAGCATCGTGGCTTTACAAAGAAAGGGTTACCTTAAAATCAGTGTCAGCTCTAACTCAGTAAGAAAGTTTTCTGTGAACTACAGAGGGGAAATACACTCAGCTCCACGTATTTTCAAAGTTATATAGGTTGTCTCATCTGGAGATGATCTATGTAATTCACACTTTGCTTTCAATCTACATCTCACAAACCCAAGAGACACAGCTCTGCTATATTACAAAAAGTAGACCCAGCCTGTATTTTGCAGCAGGTACTGTGGTCTTGTGGGTAGTCCTGCAGTATATGCAACTTCCTCCTGGTCCCTCAGTGAGGTCTTCTAACACTTTACAAGATTGCAAAGATCTGATTACTTTTCACAGTGTTAATACGTGACAGTTTAAAAGATACCTCAGCATTTTTAAACTGCATGTCTGACAGAAGAAGTAATGACTCTACCTTCTTCTTCGAGTCCTGTTCCCCTAATCAAAGCAACTGATGCTTTATTTAAACAGGAAGTCTCAACCCTATCTGTGGAATGACTGTAAGCAAAACTGGCAGAAAGAATGCTTGCTTATATATGTTTTTGTATGGGTAGCATCCATTTTGTAAGTGGATGCAAATGGTTATAAACAGAGACTGAATTTCTTTAACTTACTGCTTCTTATTTGGCAGATTTAAAAGCAGCATGCTGCAGCAGGATATAGTTATGAGGAAACGAGGTGCATGCTCACTTTGCTATTACATGGATTGTGGGATTATGTTTTTTGTTTTAACCTTTCAAGAATATTCTATGCCAGCTGCTAATATTAATATTGCAGTCAGAGTGAACTAGCGCTGTTTTACTTCATGGCCATGTACCGGCAATTTCCTGGTGTAATTTGCTCAGGTAGTCTGAGAAGTCTTCTTTAGAATCGAGTCTTTAAAAACAAGTTTTGGTTGAAATATCAAATCACTTCTCTCTGACAAAAAAATTGTATAGCTGTTACTAAATATATGTCCTGGAACAGATTTGTTTAGCAAGTAAACAAAATAATTTTTACTTTAAGTTAATACCAAATTGCAAGAGAACTTGCAGCTATGCTGTATACTTGTGGGAGGTGAAGATCTTAGATAATTTGACAGATGTCACTTTAAAAGGAAGAGACAGAATTAGTAATATGTGTGTTGTGCAAAGAGCTGCAATCCAGCATTAGTTATCTATTCCTGTCATTCTCAAATAGAGGGAAAAGTAGGTTAGTAGATGGCCAGGATGTCTCCACACAGCAACCACAAAATGAGTGCCATGCCTGGCTGATGAATGTATTCTTCATCTATGCAAAATGCAATATATCTGCAACCCATGATTTTTTTTTAACTAATCAGAAGTTATGGTTATACCTAAGTTGCACTGGTAAATTAATAGGCTTTGTTCCAGAGCTGACTTTCCATATATCTCACAATCTCGGTGCAGACTACGCTAGTTTGAGGAAGGAAAACCTGAAAGATGCGTTTACCTTCAGCTAAATTTTGACTTTAGTCTCTAACTCAAGGCAGAGAGGAATGTTTTGAAAGATGCCCACGTCGGGGTTGGTGCCCAGCTGGGAGCCCCAGCCTGGTGGGTGAGGCGTGTGAGCGGTGGCGGGCCTGGCACATGGCTCCTGCCCCACCTCATTGATGGGAGCGAAGCCTTCTCCCTCGGGACATCAGCTCCTCTCGGGTCCCCGTCTCCGCCGCCACACCGTCCTGTCCGGGAACAGACAAACACTGAGATGCGGCAGGCGCCTGACAGCCCCCGGAGGAGATGCTGCCGAAACAACATCCACCTGGACCGCACCGGGAAGCGCCGGCTCAGCGCGGCCGCTGCCGCCCCCACTGCCCGCACCCGCGGGCTGGGCTGGCCCCGCACGGCCGCACGCCGAGGTGGTGCGGCCCCGGCCCCGGCAGCCGCGCGTACCGGCCCCGGCCCCGCCGCCGCTCCCGCCCCCGCCGCCCCGCCCCGCCACCACCATGGCCGTG